>OU744350.1:21726490-22326490 GCA_916610135.2 Macropis europaea | reverse complement strand
AAGGAACCCCGTAATCGATCGTACTCGTAACGGAACTACCTTCACTTATTATCCATTAAGCGTCGAGAGGAATTCAGATGTTTTTTAAAGAAAAAAAAAGCGTCGCGAGCAACTTGGGAACAGTCTCGCGATTATTTACTTTTTCAAATATTTTTACGATACTTTACTTTTTTATCGATATCATAAGTTTACAGCTATGCAGCACTATAGACGTTAGCCGATTAATTGATGCGTAATGATTATTATTATTATTATTATTATTATCATTATCATTATTATTATTATTATTATTATGATTATGATTATTATTACTATTACTACTACTATTATTACTATTACTACTATTGCTATTATTGTTAATATTAATATTAACATAATTAATTATTTTTATTTTTATTTTTATTTTTATTTTTATTTTTATTTTTATTCATAGTATACAAGTAATATTGCTACGACAGAATATAAAAGGAGAGAGACAAAACGAAGGAGATATAGGAAGAAGCGGAGGTAAATAATTAAGGTAATTTAGGAATTATCGTGGTCGAGTGATGTTCCACTCGTGTCTCGTAGCAGTCTCCAACGACGCAAGTACTTCGCTCCGAATCAATTCCGAGATATACCTAGCAAAATCACGCACGCGCGCACGACATCGTCGACAATGAGATCTGTTATTTCTACGAACGATACAATATAAGATTACATTTAAGTATTGTAATTGGCTATACACTATTACGCTATTTAACCTTTTATTCGCAGATGTATTCGCGGTTGAATCAAGTTAAAATTAGGAATTATTGTAAATGTAGAGGCGAACTAGAGACTTGGTGTATATAAATAATATAATATACGAAGGTACTAAATTAAACAAATAAATAAAGCCTCACACCAAGAACGTACGTAAGAAATTCAACAAAAAGAACAAGAAGAAGCATGTGGGGATGAGGAAGAAACGGAAGCAGAAATAGCAGCAGGAGGATGCGGAGGAGAAGAAGAAGAGGAGAAGGAAGAAGGAGAAACAAAAAAGACGAAAGGCAGAAACCTCGTGACTCGAGTATCGCAGACTTTTTATATTTGCCTAAGACTAATCGAGTACATTACTGATAGGCAATGACTAATTTATTTAAATAAATACAAAACTCGAACGATTCTTTTCATGTTTCTAACACGCGCTACACACATAGACGATACATACACGCGCACAGGCACACGTGCGCAACATGCGTGCAAACACAGCCTCGCGGACCATACACACGCATACGCGCGCACACACCCACTGCATGGATATACAGAGGAGAAATTCTGAGTAGAATGGTTTCGATTGCAAGTAAATATTTGCTATCCGCGCTACGTGCTCCCGTTGGTGCATCTTCTTTTCAAAATGACAAACGACTGATAGCAACTAAGTACTGTCAACAATCTATATCGAAACTGTTGTCTCGCGATCAATACACAATTTGAACGAAAAAGAAGTTTTCGACCCGGAAGGAGACTGCATATATAGCGTAGGTGCGATACGGTAAAAAACTCGGTTGCTTCTCTCCGTTCGTTACCCGTTCGATCGATGGATCGATGGATCGATCGACCTTCGGAGCGACTTGCGTTCGCCTCCAGAGTAGCTATGACGTCGCGAAGTACGATCCGAAAACTCCTCTTTTGTTGAATCCGCTCTGTCGGAAAGAAACGAAAAAGAGAACACAGAGGGGCGAAAAGGAGGCAAAAAATAGGGGACGAAAGAAAAAGTTCGGGCGTTCAAGTATAATCGGTACGTTTACGCGGGTTACAGCGATCGCGGCGGAACTCGTTCGGAACAGGTTCCGCAGGGCGATCGCCGTAACGCGTCACAGGCCAACACGGCACACTGTAGAAATAATACCTTACACGATAGCGGTTACGAATTGATGTTACGAAATAAGGCTCATCGATAGCGTTAATTGTGTATCTACCGAAAACGGCAGATAGAGGCGAGAACACGATTCTGTACTGTAATGATAACGTTAACGAGAACGAGAACGAGAACGAGAACGAGAACGAGAACGTTAACGATATCGGTATCGGTATTGATATATATATATATATATATATATACACCCATCCTTCTCTCGCCCCCGTCTTCGCTTGCTTCATCTACGATCTACGATCGACTAAGTGTATAAATTATCGTTGCTTGAACGATAGGGTCCCGAGTTTCAAACGCGAGAAAACCGGAGAATTTGAATTGGTAACACGGAAGCTGAACGGATGACAACGCAGGAGGCAAGGAAAGTGGATGGCGGTACGCGCAGCTTCTTAATTTTTTCTAACAGCGAGTAATGATACCATAGCGGAAAAAAAGGAACGAAAGAAACGCCCGGCACGTCATCCATCCAGCTGAAAATCACTTCGCCCTGCACGCACATGACACACACACACACACACACACACACACACACACACATATATATATATAGAGAGAGAAAGAGAGGCATACACAGGCACACAGGAGTACATACACGTGACTGTATGTAGATAGGTACGTACATAAAGCTTTGCTAAGTGTTTTCTGGTGATCGGTATCTAGCCAACAAAATGTAGCAGAAACATTTATAATAAAATGGTAACACATTGTTTCCCAATTCAGATTCTTTTCGAAGGGCGCGTGTGCGCGCGACCGCTCTATCTCCGCAAGCGCACCATTCACATACAATGCATATATACATACATTATATGATATATAATTATTTCCATTTGTAAATACACATATTCGTTGTGAACGATTCAACCCTGTACTTGAGCGCATTTCGAGCAAAAAAACAGTGGCGAACACCTGAAGACACGTTCAATAGGTAACACGATCAAAGTTCGTTCAAGCGCATGCGACTTCCGCCACGCCTGGACAAAGTGCATTTTCCACGTCAACTGTGACGAATAGAATTAAAGTACAGTAAAAACATCGCCATCATCGATGAAAGCAATTTGAGAATTCCTTCTTGCATCGCGTGAGCACATGCGCGACGTAACGTGTATTCCCAATCTATCCGTTCCTGCCAGAAGCCCCGGTGGATACGATTTTTGCTTGGATGCGATACGACGATTCGAAGTCCTCGCAAATCGTGTAAAAAAAGATCGTGTTCGGAACAATAGGAATAACGCGCGGTCGTAAAGTGTTTTGTATCGGGTTTTGTCCCGGTTGCCACGCTCCTTCTACTTTTCGCTGATTCGCCCAGTTGTCGCGATAGTATCCGCTCGGATTCGAATCGCAACCTTCCGATCACGATGGCAAAGCGTGCTTGCGGTTTCGTTATATTTCGGCGAATCCAGGGTATGTGTGAATATCTTTTCCTGCAAACATCGTATGGCGAGCATCATTGGACACCACCGAAAGGTTCGTATCACGATCGCTTTTCTTCCCCTCCCTAACACCCGTTAACCTCCGACATAACCCCTAAACGTGCCTCAAAGAACACCCAATGTACCCTTCTTGTTCGAAGAAGATTGAAATATTGCTTCTTCGAAGGAGAACGTTTCGCCGTGGAAAAACACGAGACATGATTATCGGGTCTGTTATCTCGTACACAGGACACGTCGACTCCGGTGAATCGGACATGGAAACCGCGTTACGCGAAACAGAAGAGGAAGCCGGTTTGCTGGCGAATCATCTGAAAATATTTCAAGACGCGAAACAAGAACTAAAGTACGTGGCAAATGGAAAACCGAAGATCGTCATTTACTGGTTGGCCGAACTATTGAGCCCTGAAACACCTGTACGACTGTCACACGAGCATCAAGCGTTCAAGTGGCTTCCGCTTGAAGAGGCTTGCTCCGTTGCGAAATACCAAGAAATGCAAGACACCCTGAAATACTTTAACGACTATGTACTCAAGAATCTCTCTTAATACATTTCCTCCAGAAGGTTTGAATTAACCACAGTGTTCGATTAGTAACGCTCGACGTTCTCAGAGTTGGCCACACAATCAAAGCGCGTCATGGTGCGACATGCCTGCAAAGCACTGTGCGCAAGCACACCGGCGATTAGAATAGTTGCTACCCCACTCCTGCCTCCCGAGAGCCGCTAGGAAAACCGGCATCCCCATCTATGATGCGAGGTTCTGTGGTGCGGACCACGGCGCCACTGTGCGCCAGCCGTACGAGGCCATTCTGTCATTCATCCGCTCGTTTGAATTGATGACCTCTGATCTCAGAAAACTTGCAATAGCTCGCTACGTGCTACCGCAGCCCGGCCGCGCACAGTGTTCGATCGAGCAATACCATATGCGGCGCCATCTCTGGCGGAAGCTCGGAACTGAGTAGGGCGGTGCAACTGGCGCCATCTCTGCCGTAGGCCCGGAACCAAGTAGCGGCTGGACAACTGGCGCCATCTCTGTCAGAGGCCCGAAACTAAGTAGCGGAGGGCGGTACAGCTGGCGCTGTCTCTGACAAAACCCCGGACCGAATTGCGGTTTTTCAAGTGGCGCCATCTAGCGTCAAGGTCCCGATTATTTACAGAAAAATCCGCCAGGGGCGCGACGAGCAGCACGTCGTTGTATAGTTCCAATTTCAGGCAGAAGATGGCACCGGTGTCAGCTGTTAGTTCCGTGCACCTGGCAGAGATGGCGGCTGATGTACCGCTGCTGCATAGTTCCGTTTCCCTGGCAGAGTTGGCGCTTGTTTTGATGAGTTTTTCGTTGGCTTATTCTTGATCGTTGATGTAAATCTCATAAAAATAGAGTAAAACTTATTTTATACGGAAGTTATATGCCTATGAATTTTGCCGAGATCAAATGTGTCCTTTTTCTTTGATGTCACAGAGTAGGTTTCTTCGAGATATATTTGTTTTTTTTTATGTTTTCGCGTAGTGCGTGCATGTTTTATGCATGTTCGGATAACTGGCCACCACGCTGAGAAACAATCCAAAAAGCAATTAACGAGAAAATCATTAATAGCATTCTCGTGTTTCTCTTTGCCTTTCCAAGTCGCACAAACCGATGCATGTTTTGCCAGGACCGGTAGGTCCAAAGTCTCGTCTTTGGCCAGCGACTCCACCTCGTACGTGACGCGGATTAACGATGAACAAATTTCGGGCCGTCCATGATCCTCCGGTAGCAGTGGTATAATAAAAGTGAATAGCTTGTCAACTACACAGCGTACCACCTATATAGAATATCACATATCAACAATTTTATTTAGTCTTGTTTTATTTAACATACAAGAGCTATCTTTAAACATGACGCATCTTTAATATGCATACGTGTTTGCACATATTAAATAAGTCTAGGTTACACTGATATGATTTCGTTACGATGAAACTGTACAAAGAGCGCACAAGCATGCACGAGCCTATCGGTTTTCCGGTGTCTTCATGCATCGCCGCGTTTTCGACCACCCTCGACACTCTCACCCTCTCTCTCTCTCTCTCTCTCTCTCTCTCTCTCTCTCTCTCTCTCTCTCTCTCTCTCTCTCTCTCTCTCTCTCTCTCTCCCTACCTCTCTCTTCTTGTAACGATAAAACGCTTCAACGATCGCTCTCCGAAAGTCGCTTTCGAACGGTGGCCATATCCCGTTAGTTGTCCAGTAAATGTTGCACGATTCGTCTGTGGCGCTTTAGAAAAAAATGGTAAACGGGTAAGGGGACACAGCCGCGACGCACTTCTTTGACACGCAACAACAACAACAACATGAACAACAGCAACAACGCGAGCAATCGAGTGGAAGCGCGTTGAAACAGCGTGGAAACAGTGTCGGAGAGCGCGAACTGTCGGGAAAGAAGAAATTCGTAACGAGTCGGGGGTCCGTTATCGATCGTCGTTCACAAGGCAACCTCATCCAATTCCTAGCTTTTCCGGAACAGGACTCGACGCGACTCGACTCGCCTGCTTTTCTTTTCAGGGGATCGACAAAAAGTGGATTTCTTTTAATCAACTTCTTCTCCGGTCGCATCGATCGGATCGAGTCGAATGCTCGGCCTTCGAAGACGGGCGCGACGAAGCTTCGATTCATTGTCTTTTTTTTTTGTTTCTCATTCTCTTCTCCCCCGGCGAATGCAACCGATGTTTCGATAGAACAGAGCGTCTCCGTCGTGTTTCGCGTCATCCGCTCGTCGCGCAGTAAAAAAGAGAACGCGAATGCGAACGCGGTGCGTTCGTCGGGCGTGCGTCGCGTCAAAGAGCTGCCGTTGCTAAACCTTATCGCTATCGCTAGAACGTTGCACATACAGTAACAACAAGAAACGATCGAGGCCCGTATCGGTGTCGCGCTTTGCGTCGACGCTGTACGCACGAGCCTCCTGTCGTCGATACATATTGTCTCCGAGGTACATGTACACGTACGAAATACAGCCTGCAATTTATTGACGATAATTACGGTATAACACGGTAGGCGAGCGCGTGGCGTCGCAACGCCAGTAACATCAGCGTATCGCTGGACGATGGACGACGGACGATGGACGATGGACGATGGACGATGGACGATAGGATGTAGAAGTTGCACGGTAAGACGAAAGTGTCACATTGAAAAAATATATGTATGCGTTGATTTAGGAGGAATGATAAGACGAGCGTGTCAAGGTGCGCGTGCTCGCGCGCGTTTATGTAAGTACATGGATATGTGTGGGAAAGGTACGCGAGCAGTTAGTCGGATGCGCCGCGTTGCAACGAGCGTACGATACGCAGGTATGTGCTTAACGCGCGAAACGTCGCCGATGCGAAAGGGATCGCGCTCGCTCCGTCGAATATAACGGTACAGCCAACATTCGAGAGTGTGCACATACTTTTTATTTGATTTGTTTCTCCTTTTTTTCTCCGCCAACTTTGTCTTCTCTTTGCGTTTGTTTCTTTCTCTCTATCGAGAGAACGTGTATCGACACGTCGTATTTAATGTTTCTCTTTTACACAAGCCGCCCTCTCGCTCGTTCACTCGCTCAATCTCTCCCTCTCTCTCTCTCTCTCGCTTTTGCACGTTCGTTAATAGTAAGCTATATTACAGTATCACTATGGTTGATGCACGATACGTCACGATATCGAGTCTAACAGAAAAGCGCGGTAGAAACGAAGGATCATCGTGAAAGGTGCGCCCGAGGTACGGTGCTCCTTCGTACGGTAGGTAATACACGGAGCGGTGCGGCGATATTTAGGTTCGCTCGGCTGGCACAGCTACACAGAGACGGACAGCTACACAGCGCGACAGCGACAGCGGTCGAGTGAAATATCGCGGATATGTACAAGCGTGCGCGGTCGGAGAAACTGAACGGCGCGCGGCGGTGTGTGGCACGCATCGAGATCGTGCCGGCCACTTCGAACAGGTACAGCGACGCTCGTAATGAAACGCGCGACAAATAAGTTCGAATGTTCAGCGAATCGTAGAAAAATATATAGAACGCGCTTCTTCTCCCCCCGATGGAAATCAGGTTCGTATAAAAATCGTATAAAACTGACCGCTTCCGTTCGAGAAATCAAGGATAACCGGGTTGAATGGCGAAAGGACGCGCGAGGATTCTCGCTCGAGATTTTTGAAAGTTGAAGCTTCGTTGCTCGATCGAACGCGCGCGACAGTCTCGTTCGACGCAATACAGCTTTCGATGCGAAACCGGTTGTCAGGTTCTCTGCTCGCGATACATGATACGCAGTCAGCTTCGTTCGGATATAAATACGTTGCGGATCGTACTCGACGGTCGGAGGTACAAGGATATCGTTCGCGTCAAAGAAAGGCGAAACGTAGATAGGAACGGTCTAGTAACACAGTTGTCAAGGGCTAACCTAGGATTAAATCTATCACGCTGTTCTTACGAGCGATGCACGGGAAGAGTTGTTCTCGTTCGCCGTTTGGGTCGCGTTGGTCCACGATGACCGGTGAAAAGATCCACGGCCGGACCGTAAGAACGAACGCACGCTGCTCCGTGACTGGGTCTTTCATAAGCGATACGGCGACCGACGAAGCTCCGCTATCCTTCGCGAAACTCATTGAACGCGACCTTCGGGGTTGACCTGATCGTCGTTCGGCCGCGAGCGCGCGCTCGCGATGAGACGCGCCGGCGATAAGGCGATAAGGCGATAAGCCGATAAGCCGAAAAGCCGAAAAGCCGGAAAGCCATAGGAAAGTTTAGTGCTGGTTATCGGATGCTTGAGAATTTTTTAGCCATGGCGCGAGTAGGAATTCGTTGAGAGAAGCAACGCACGGAGCGGAGCTTCGCGATCGCGGCGCGGCAGGGGTAACAGCAACGATGGTCCAGAGATCGAGGAAACTAATACTACGATCGAGACGCCTGCCTCTCTTCTACGGTTCTCGATTACGTTAGGATCTCTACAAAGTGTACCATCATTAGTATATATTTACGTTTCACCAGCATGGCAATTACACTAGCTTTTATATTATAATTTACAGAGTACAACACGATATCGTATCAAGTTAAGGGATCGAAGAAGGTGTCGGCTGCCGGAGCAAGGGGACCTTCGCCCTTGCTCTCCGGCGTTTCCTCGCGTTGTCGCAACACCGTCCGCGGCTCGCAAATAATACTGAATCTACATATGGTATTTTCAGTCGGCCAACTCGGTTCGTTCCCGAAGCGGCGCCGGGTTGCTCGCGCTTCCCCCGACTCGTCCTTGCGCCGCCTTCTTCTCTCGCTCGCCGCCGGTTCCGCGAAGGGGGTAACCGAATGGCCGGGTTCCGCTCGTCATCTCCGAGTCTGTACAGTCTTTTACAAGCGAACGGTCTTCTCGCTTCGATGCATCGGCGTGTCGTACGCTGGCACGCACTTGTAGTACTGCGGCGGGTACGTCGAGTAGGATGTGATCGACGGGGACAATCGAGCACGGAATCGAGTGCGAACCGTGTGGACGATCAGCAGCAGGCAGAGCAGCGCCAGGATGACGATCAACGTGATCGGGACCGTTCCCCAGCCTCTGTTCCCCGGCTGACTCGTCCCGTTCTCTTTCACGGCCTGCAAACGTTCGAAAGACGCGCGATCAATCGTCTGCTCGCGCCCCGCGAACCGCCGCCCGCTCAGCGGGCGAGAAGCGGGAAGAGGGAGAAAGATGCGAGGCAGGGGTTACCGTGATCGGACAGATCGGACAGCAGGTTCCCGGCTTCGGAGGCAACGGATCGCCGCACGCCACGGAGCAAATGGTCTCTCTGCAGCTGAGTCTTCCTCCGGCCTCGCAGGTGCAGCGAGTGCACGAGTTCGGGTGCCAGGTCGATCCTTCGGGATGCGTGTCGTTCAGATGATCCGTGCAGGAAGCCCGACAGCGACATATCTGAAGAAAGATTTCGATTGAAAGGAGAACGAAGAGAATGAGAGAGAGAGAGAGAGAGAGAGAGAGAGAGAGTGAGGGGGGCTTCAGCCGTTGAACCGGCGACTCACGGGACAGCCGCGTTTGTTCGTCTTGTAGCCGAAGGCGCAACGCTTCCTGCATCCGACGAGGCGCGGACAGTTGGACTCGGGTGTCCTGCACTTGCAGAACGTGCAGTCGTTCTCGTCCATCACCAGCCCTCGTTCGCAGTGCAAATCGCACTTGACTTCCGGGCAAATCTTCTTGCCGGCCTCGTCGATCAGGACGGTGTCGTTCGCAGGTTCGTCGAAGGTCTGCGGATTTTGACACGCGCACACCGAACATCCTCCCTCGTCCTTCACGAGGTCGCAGTTCAGTCCACAGTGCGGCAACTCGGGACATATCTTGGCGTCCGTGGGTGGACGTTCCTCCGCCACCGGCTCCGCGTCCGCGTCCGCGTCCTCCTCCTGAAAAGGAAAAGTTCTCGTGACGCGAGACGCGGTCGGGCGCGCGCGGCCGAGAGGCTCGGCTCGGCCCGGCTCGGCTCGGTTTCGTGTTCGACGTACCTGCGGCTGGGCGCAGATGCAGGAAGGGCAGTCGTTCTCGTCGGTGACGTATCCGTGCTCGCAAGCCAACGTGCAATTCTCGAGGGTGGTTCGACAGGAGGGCGGCTCCGGTTCGAGGAGAGTCGCGTTCGTCGGGATAGGGCAGTGAGGACAGCACTCGCCGGGCTCCGGCGGGATCGAGTTCTCGCAGAATTTGCACATGAGTGCCTGACAGGAGGGCTTCCCGTTCTTCTCGCAGACGCAGCTGACGCAGGCGTCCACTTCTTGCCATCGTTCGCCCGGCTTCTTCGCCTCGCCCTGGTGGATGCAGTAGTTGGCAGGCTTTGCATCCTCGCTCGCCACCTTCACCCACGACACGGTCTCTGCAATGCAAACGAGTCGATAATATTTTCACGCCGGAGCGGAGGAAAAGCGGGACGGGCGTCGGAGGACGGAGAACGGAGAACGGAGAACGGAGAACGGAGAACGGAGAACGGAGAACGGAGAACGGAGAACGGAGAACGGAGAACGGAGAACGGAGAACGGTTGATTCGACGAACCGGATCGAATCGGGTCGGGTCGGAGCGTTTACGGTTACATTCGATCGTATTTCTCGCGCGCGTCGTGCTCGTCGATGCACAAATGTAAAAGGGTACGATCGATTCGTTTCCAGGGAAAATCTTGCAAACGAGATCGCAGAACGGGAGAACGGGATCTCCCACTCTCTCCCCCTTTCCCGCCCAACCAGATCCAGTCGTCAGGCTGTAATTGCTCCGCAATTTTCTCCGGGAGCTTCGATCGTCGAGACGCGAGAAATCCTCCACCCACCGCAAATTATAGATTTCGGGAATCCGATAAGATATCCGCGGACGCGTTTTCCCTCTTTCCATCCACTTCGATGGCCCAGGATGGTGGCGCGCGATCGGAATTCCCTCGCGTACGCCGCGCTCGAGGAGCGGCCGTCGAAGCTATCGCGTGGAAACGGCAAAGTCGTGGATCGATCGTTTCGATCGGAAGCCGGCGAATTCGATGGCGCTCGTTGAAACGCGCGAAGCGAAACGTCCTTGGAATTCCGTTTTCTCCGTCGGCCCGTTCATAGTTGTCAGCGAAATGGATTTCGCGGACGCGACCGCAACCCCGACGCTTTCTCCGATATTCATTATCGATACGTATTGCAAGCGCAATTATGTCGGGATCGTAATCGAGCGGCGCGGGCCGATCGTAATCGAGCCGGTCGGCCCCTGCGATTCGAGGGATCTGAAAATTCGTGGCCGCGCGCGATCAACGTTAACAACGAACGATATTGCGAACCGAAGCCGAAATTGAAACCGAACGTCCTTGTTTCGAGGCTGTAAATTGTATCCCGGCCCCCCGTGCCGTTGCCGCGAGCGCTCGGGGAGTCCGTTCGATCGGAAATCAATGTTTATTGGCGGGGATCGGCGCGCGGCCGGTGACAAACGATATCGACGCGAGCTGGATTTTTCTCGTAGGCTGGGAATCGCGCGGATCGTTGCGGTGACTCGGAACGGTCCCCGAGGTGACCCGGCGTGCATTATTAAATTTCAAATCGGACGGTGGTATCGAGTTTCACGGGTCGGTCGCGAGATAAGAATGGGCTCATTAAAATTCAACAGGTAGATCGAAAGTTTGCGCGCGGCGCGATGGGACGGTCTCCGTTCGACCTGTAACTCGAAACTCGAAACTCGAAGCTCGAAGCTCGAAGCTCGAAGCTCGAAAGCCTTCTTCCAGAGGAGGGGATCAGCCGCGGCTTTATCGGTGATTACGATCGAGACGAGTCGACGCGCGCGACGAGGATCGGGGGAGTCTTTCGAAAGCGGCGCGCGTCCGCTCGGAGCGTCGCGAACCGAGTCCTCGAAGCGGAAGCATCGGGGGATCGGACGCGGAGAGGCGCAACGGTCGGCCCGAGTACCATATCCGTGGTACATCGGAACTACGAGGGCCCGACGAACGAGGTTGTATCGCACTCGGATTTAGGAAGGGAGGATGAGAGGGTGGGTGATTCGAGATATCGACCCGGAGAACAGGGCGGCGCGAACGGTCGAGCGGCTCGATCGCGAGCTCTCGCAATTACCTGAGGGTCTGCAGTCGTAGAGAGGGCAACAGGCAAGGGGTGACTCGCGATCGAGGGCAGCCCTCACTGGAACCGGAAGATGGCCGGGCTGACACGTCGCTGGTGGACAGGGCGCGCATTCGCACTCGCCATCCTCCGTTAACACGGTATTCTCGGGACACGGCTCGAATCCTCGATCTCTCGAGTCTTTCAAAGGAAAAACGAGACTTTCAACAGGTCTGAGCCGTTGCCAAACGATAACCGGCTGCCGCGCGCCGTTTCCGTCGCGTTCGCATCTTTGTCGTTCCCCGTGGCGCGTCGATCGATCGACGGCGACTCGACCAGGATTCGATTCGACGCGCCACGGCGCGTTCCGATCGCGGCGCGCGTATCCCGAGAAGAGTCGGCGAGGATCGCGGTCTTACCTGTGGGCACGCAGTCGTAGCGGGCGCAACAGCTTCCGGCAGTTTCAGGGTCCGCCGCCTTCACCTGGACCGATCGTTCACCCTCCGGACATCTGGTCGGCGGACACTCGACCGCGCATCTGCAGCCGCCGCTCTCGTCCCGGACGCTGTCCTCCGGACAATCGCCGCTCCGCGCCTCTCCTTCGAACAGACGTTGCAACAGCTCTTTACCGAGGCAAGAGGACGAGCGAGACCGCGGTTTGCTCGCGGCGCGACGGAAAGAGATCGGCCTCCTCGAGGCGGACGTTCTTTTCCTTCGTTGCTGAAACGTCGCTCCCCGCGGAGTCGGCGAGTCGGGGGCGAAAAAATCAAAGCGGCACAGGAAATTGGAGGAATTCTCGAAGACGCGAGACTCGTTCCTCCACGGTCGAGGGAACCCCGGAGCGCTGCGTTTTCGCTGCGTTTTCGCCGCGTTTTCGCCGCGTTTTCGCCGCGTTTTCGCCGCGCGATACCGTTTTCGATACACCTCTCGGTTTTACACGGAAGGAATCGCAACCGTGTGTCGTAATAACTCTGGAAGCGTACGGTCTGTCGAGAAAGGGAAGGGAAGCGAACGGAGCGGAGGCGGAGAAGCTCGAAAGCGTTGCGGTGCGCGGCTTCGAGAATCACCTCCGTCCGTGATATGTGATTTCAGGGCTGATGCGTTATCTTCGGACGTTTATATTCCATACGATGCGTATCGGAAATCCACGATCCCCGAATGCTTCGCCGCACCGCGTCCGTTTCGATAACACCTTTGCCGTGGGAATCGAATGAAAATTTTCGAAAGCTCGCGCAAGGCACGCGGAGGCACGCGGAGACATGCGGAATCTCCACGAGTGCCAATTCGCTTCCGACCGGCCGACCGTTACAGGTTCGCTCGAACCCTGAAGCTTTAGGGAAGCCGCTCCGAACTTCCTGCCGCCGCTCTCAAAGCGTTTCACGCGTAATCTTTGAACCGCTCGCCCCCGCACCGTATCACCGATTCCCTTTCCGGATAGAAATTTCGATCGCGACCGAAAGATTGAAATTATGCGGAGCAACCGGTGATGGAGAGGGAGAGGGAGAGGGAGAGGGAGAGGGAGAGGGAGAGGGAGAGAGAAGCAGCGAGGTGCACCGCGGGCGAATGCAGCGGTGCTTCAAAGGTTCTCGTCGTTCGACGAGAAGGAAGGAAAAGAGAATTGCAGCGGCGCTTCTCGCCCTCGCCAGCAGAGGGATCAGCGGCGCACAGGCTTTCCCGCAAGTCCACGACCATCCTGCGCTCTGTATATATACACCCGCGTCTAAGACGCGGGCCTGCTAGGTAGCCTTACCGATGACGAGTCCGCTAGCAGGCCCCGGACGAAACGCTCTATCCTCTTTCCTCCTTCCTTTCTTTTCCGAAATTCCGTCCGCAGCACCGCTACAGGACTGATCCTTGCGGCGGTGTGCGCGTGGGAGCGAGCAATCGATTAACGGCGCGCTGCGCGCCGTCCCGTTTCATTTCTTCAGAAATTTCACCCGCTGACGAAACGGTTCGAGAGCCGCGGCGATTTCGAGAGGGGACGCCTCTCGATTTCTCTTCGAAGATCCAACAACCGGGTGCTTCGCAGTTTATAGTCTCGGCATTTTATAGAGATGGCCTGGGTGGGGCGACGGTGTATCGAATCGCAACGAATCGTTTGAGCGGTCGGTTTCGGGCGGAAGTTGGAAATTTATACCGAAGCGCGGCGGCGATATTTCCTTCGAGGAGATAGCATCTGCTGCTCCGTTCCGTGACTTCTTGCCCGGAGTTTCGCAATCCCGTCGGGGAGATTTCGGGTCTCGATAAGATCGGCCCGACATCGGCCCGACATCGGCGACATCGGCGACATCGGCACCGGGCAACGGAATATCGGTGGCGAGCCTGATCGTGATGTTGGTCCCTTCGGATCCGCGCGACCCGCTACGCTGCAAGCTTTTCCGCGATTCGCGGGGAGGGAACTTTGCGAGGGTTCGAGCGAAACCATCGTACGCGTCTCCTCTTCCCTGTTGCCGTCGAAGCGGCATCGCATTCTTTTCCTCGGTGCGATGGCTCGACATCGATTTTCGGCTTTCCTTCCGCCGCCCGTAACGCGCGTGGACGTTTTCGTCCGAGCCTCGACGAATCTTTCCCTGGTCCTTCCGAACGGGTGAAAATTGGGAAGCGGGGGGTCGACGGCTCGCTTCGGGGCCACCGCGTCCGACGAATCGCAAGGGAAAGGAGGGAATGGTTCGCGCGCTTCTCAGGCAGCCGCGGCGAATGCGGCCGACCACCGTGCTCCGTTCGAGCAGTCGAAAGAATCTGCGGATCCGGGGGAGGAAAGTTGGGAAACGGATGTCCGATGCAAGCGGGGATGGGTGGTCGAGAGCGGCGGGTTGGGTTCGAAAGTCGGGGCGCATGTTGCGACGAGCGGCCGCCACCGACGATAAGTTCATTCGGTATGCTAGCGTTACCGCCGTCCTGCACGGGGCTGATGCAATTTCTCGACAACGTTCCGCTCGCCCCAGCATATTCGCTCTCGCGAACCGATACCTTTCTCGATTCGTTTCTCGGCGGATCGGTTACGCGATTATCCTTCGACATGAATTTTCGAGCGCACGACGCGGCGCGACGCGACGGCAGGTCCGACGGCGGAAGCGGAGGCAAAGGACGAAAGGAGGCTCTCGGCGCTGGGTACGCGCGCGTCGCCGCCGAATTCTCGAGCCACCGAACCGGAGCCTACCGGATGCGCGGGCAAAATGTTGCTCGTCTCTCTCTCTCTCTCTCCCTCTCTCTGTCTGAGTCGAGACACCTCCGGATACGCGTACCGTCCGCGCCGCGGCATACAGGTAAACATCCTCGGCCACGCCGCCGGTGCGTATTCGTTCGATGTTCGATAAACCGATTAAACCGGCCTTCGATTTCCGGAGGCCGGAGGCCGGAGTCCGTTCCAAAGAACGGACGTCGCGGTTCGCCTCTCTCTTTCACGAAATTCCCACTGAACCTCAGCTCCTGCGAGCGACAGCGTCCGTCTCGACCGCCGTGTCGCCGGTCATTGAACTTCGCGCACATACCGTACCACACCACCGAGGAATCCCAGTCTTTGACGCAGCTTCGTCGCTTCCGAGATCGGATCGCGCGACATCGTTGGGTTTGTCGCGCGCGCCCGACGACGAAGCCGAGCTCGTCGAACGAGAAAAGTAGGACGACCCCCCGATCGCGTTCCGTGGCAGGTCGCTCGGTCTCGACGAGACGCCTCGGCGCGAACCGGTCGCGCGCGTTCGGCGTGACGGCATCCGCGGGGGTTGTGGAAAGAAAGAGCGAGGACGCGCGTCGCGTTCGGAATCCGTCGAAGGCCTGTAATTCTCGTTCGACCTTCGAACGGCGAAAGCTCGCCGCGCGCGCCCGCGCCCGCGCCCGCGCCCGCGCACCGTTCTCGCTTCTCGCTTCTCGCTTCTCGCTTCTCGCTTCAGCCTTCTCGTCTGCAGCTCGACGAAGCAACGTCCACGTAAAAACGAAGAGGCGGCCCGGCGGATGGACGACGACGAGCAAAGTTTGCCAACTTTTCATCCTTATGGTTGATCGAGTGTCGCGGAACGAGGAAACTCGACGATCTCGTTACCGATCCCGGCTCGCTGCGACCGTCGACGATCATCGTCGACCGGGATGGCCGGTCGTTCGGTCTCGAGCGACGTACGAACGCCACCGAACCCTTCCCTCCGCGCACGACAACGCTTTCGCAGCGTGCTCTCCTTGCGAATCGCCTGCAACTCGTTTTCATCGACGAGCAGACGCTTCGGATGCGACGACGGGGGCCATGCAAAGGGGGTGCGCGATCGGGCAAATTTCCCTTCTCCGTCGTTTCGTCAACGCCTCGAACGGCCAAAGACCCGATCACGTGACCGCTCCACCGCGTTGACCTTGATTCGATTTCGATCCGCTTCTCGATAAATCACTTTCAACCGGCTGCGTAAATTATCGAGAGGAAAATTGCAAACTGCCGGCCGTCGAAACGAAATTACTTCATTCCGCGGGCATCCTTTTCCGCCAGTCTTTTTCCTGTCGACGGCGACGCGATCGTAAATCCCGCGAGAATATCTGTTGGCGAGAGAGAGGGTGGACGGAAGGGAGAAAGTCGAGAAGCGCTCCCTGTTCCGTTCGCTATGAATCATCGGTCAGGAGAAATTCGTCGTTTCTCCCGATGCGAGACCACTTAATTTCCACCGCAACGCCGGTTTTTCCTTTTTCTGGTTGGCTGCGAAGGCTGCCGGAGCTCGGTAACTCATTTACAGTAATACATTGGCGGAGCAGGCGGAGCAGGTGGAGCGGGCGGGTGATGGAGGTGGAGGGACGGGGAGGCGAAGAGAGAGAAAGCGAGCAAAAGCGGGAACTGCGAGAGAGAGACATTCGAAATGGCGCGAATGCGTCGGCCAGCCATTAATTCTTTCCGGGCTTTTGTCTATTCCGCTGGTAGCATCGGCTCGCGTCTCTCGGCACTCCGCATTGTCCTCCTCCTCGTCCTCGTCGAGCTCGCTGCGTTCCGCCGCTCGAAAAATGCAACCACCGCGACCTGGCGACTCGACGCGACGCGCTCCTCCTCCTCCTCCTCCTCCTCGTCTCCACCGTTCTGTTTTAGCTTCTTTTTGCGCCGGAATCGTCAGCCGTTCGGTCACGGTGAAGACGGATTTGTTCGAAAGTTCGCGCCGACGCATCGAGGGAGCCGGGAAACGTTCGGCAAAGCTGGACCGACGAACGTGCGCGGGCAAACGGTCGAGCGGAAGACCGGGTTGAAATGAAAGCCGTGAATCCTCCGCGCGAACGACACCGAAGGAACGGCGACGCGAGAGATCGCGTTCATGACACCGCATCGATCTGTCCAGGAACGTCGTCGGGTCGTGCGAAACGGACGCTTTCGTTACGATGAAATCCAGAAGGAGATGAAACGAGCGCGCGATCGCGTGTTTCTCCGTTCCGCGCAACCGTTTCGCGATCGAGCGTACGCAGCTTTTTGCGTGACCGTTTTACCGATGCTCGTAACGGAAGAGACGCCGTTCGATGTAATCGCGACGCAAGGGGTTCATGATTTCGCTCGCGGCGTAACCCGGCAACGGTGAATGTAAACGGGAATAAACGCGAGAATCCGGGTCGGAGATTTGATGGCGGGGAATAAACGCGGCAAGTACTCGTGAAATATTTCGTTGAAATTTTCTCGGTGGCGCGCGCTCGATGGAACCGCTTCGAAATTTCGGCCCGACGTCGGTGGAAAACGGTAAAACGAATCTATTCGATAAAAGCGATGACCGGCCGCTGAAAAATAGGGGACGAGCGACGATTCGTCGGCGAGCGACCGCTCGGCGTGAAACGAAGCGCAGCGCGTTGGCCGGATGTTGTTCGTCGAAGAAAAAATCGACGGATCGAACGGGTTCCGTCCCTCGCGCTGCATCGACGAGGAGAAAGCCGGCGGACGGCCGATTCGCGTGGAAAGTCCGGCGAAGATTCGGAGGAGCGGAGGGCGGCATCGGGAAAGGGTGCTCCGCGAAAGGTTGGATGCAAAGTCGCGGTCGCGCGTGTCGTCGCGATGCAATCGCTGCCGACAATATGTTTTCAGGGTTTGCGGTGGCTGCGGCGCGCTGCTTTTAATTGACCGACCGAACCGAACGAAATGGAATTGGATGGGAAAATTTGATTTCGGATGGTCGAGGGGGGTGGGGTCGGGGACGAGGAAGCGCGTGTCGCTGCATTTCGCGCTCTCCGCGTTCATCCCCGGAACCTGCTGACGCTCGAAAGGCAATCGAGGCGAACGCGCGTTCATCGATCCGTTTTTCGCTTCGTTCCTTTTGTTTTTTTCGAATATCACGCTCAGGGAAAAAGAGGTACGCGACTCGGAAGTCGGAAGAAACGTTGAGCCGCGTCGCGTGAAAACGTGGGTCCGTCGGTGGAAATGAACTCGTGAGAGCGCGGAAAAGTCGAGTCGGATGCGAATATTTCCTCGGGCGGCCTCGAAACCGACGATCGTCCCACTTCGAGCGAACGCTGCCTCGGCGAGCAACGCGAACGAGCTCTCGCGCTCTCGCGCTCGGCGCCCCCCGCGATGGGACGACGACGGACGTCCTCGAGGCCGTTCGAAGAGCGCACAGGGGCGGAAGTTGGCCGATGCAGAAAAGACGAGGCGGCAAGAACGCGGCCGCTGAACCCGTGCGACGACGCTCCGTCCGGTGGTCGGCGAGTCGGCGAGTCGGCGAGTCGGCGAGTCGGCGAGTCGGCGGAAGTCGACAGGAAGGGGAAAAGCGGGAACGTCCGCGAAACGTTTCGAGAAGGTTAATAGAAGGACGGCGGGCCAGGGTAGACCTTGATCCGTCCGAGAGCTCGGGCGGAAGGTATCGGAGAAAGAAGGAGAGCGGGAGAAAGGAGGGAGGTTCGTGGGAGGGTGGAAGGTTCACGGATGCGTTCGTTTGGCATGAATAATGCAGTTTCTGGCAGGAGAACGGGAAAGGAGAGAGCGGCGGGGCGAACCGCGCGGCCGGGCCGAGGAACAAAGGGTGGCCGGGTCGGTGGACGCGAGGGATGGAGGAGAAGAGGTTGGCTTTGATGTTTCGCAGCCGGCGAATTTGCGTCCGTCGCTTTCAGGGGACGCCGACGCGAAGACTCTATCACTCCCTCCGGAGGCTGGACTCGAGAGATCGTGCTCTCGAGGTAAACAGCCTGTTTCGCGCGTCTTCCGACAAATTCGATTCGCGAGCGCGGAATCGTGCGCCCGGAACGGTTTGCGATAGCGGAGGGCGGAGAGCGGAGAGCGGAGAGCGGAGAGCGGAGAGCGGAGAGCGGAGAGAGCAGATCGTTTCGCGAGAGACCGGTGCGTCGCGCGAGATTCTTTGCATAAAATAAACGATACCGCGAGGATGCGATGGCCAAGCACGGAGGAGGGGGCGTCCAAAATTCTGAGGGAAGAGAAAAAAGTCGAGCAGCTTTTCGGTCGGCGGCTAACGGAGGGACGGCAGCGGCTATATAGCTGTAAAATGCAAATCGAGATCTCACGGAGACGCGGACTCGGCATCGGTCGCGTGTACGGCCGGATGTATGAGAGAGGAGGATGGACGGGTCGGGGTCGGGTCGGGTCGGGTCGGGTCGGGTCGGATCGGGGATGGGACGAAGGCAGCGCTTGCATCGGCCGCGTCAGCTGGCCCGTTACCGGTGATAGCTACGCCGTAGACATCGCCGTAATGGAACGCGTCAGGTTGCCTTTATGTCTTTCGCGATACCGAACCACCGCTGCGGCGCAGCGTCGCGGCTTCTCCTCTCTTCTCTTCTCTTCTCGTCTCATCCGTACCGCTCTCTCGCAGACCCGTCTCCGCCTCTCCGCCTCTCCGCCGCGGATTAAAGCAACGTCGCTTCGCCTTACCGAAGAACTCTTTCCGTGCTCGATCACCGATCTTACATTTTAATATGCGGCGAGTCGACGCCAGTCCACCTCCGAGCGGAGAAGCCGCTTCCAATTCTCAATGTTTTTCGGAGTTTCTCGCGTCGTTTGCGGCGGCCCCCGTTTCGTCGAGCCGCGTCGATCGCGAAGCGCCTTCACCTCGGAGAGCGTCGTCTCGCGGAAATTGCTCGTTCAATTTTAAGCCGGCCATTCGCGACCTTTATTAAAAGACTGAAGCGATTAGAGCGAGATATCGCGAGCTCGCCGCGACCGATCGAGTCGCGAATCATTTCCTGGCGAGAGGAACGGCGCGATGTTCTTTCGACTCGAAGGCGGAGCGACGAGTCCTCCCCCTCCCTGGGGAACACCGTGTCGCCGGAGGCGCGTCTTTATTAAATTTTCGTAACGGCTTCTTCGCGGGGGAGCAAAAAACGGCGGGCGTCGTCGCGACGGTGGTGCGACCGGGAGCGTTCCGGGCACCGACGGATAAACGTGGCTTTTTGCGAACTCGGTGATCGAAGATCACCCGCGGACACGGTCGAGCCGGGGAAGCGTAGCTTTCGGCCAGTCGCTCGTCGAACGAACGAGAACGCGGATCCGCCATGGAGCAGCTGCGACCTTATCCGGATAAACGAGACAGCGCGGAAAGCTCCTTAGCCGCGCGTTTCCAGCGATACTCGCGCGCGTGATCCCGCGGATGATACCGCGATGTCCATCCATCGACCGCGCGATTTCCTCCGGAATCGCTTCGACGCCGACGGATCGAACTCGGCGCCGGATCCAGCTTCCACGCTTTCTCATCGATCATCGATTCCACCGTCGGATGCTCGCGCGCTTCTTCGCACCGCCGGGCTTCTCCCGCAGCGGGCGACGTTCTTGCGGCGAATAGAAGGGTGGCGCAACGAAGCGGGTGCGGGTGCACGGAGACCCCGGCCGCTCGGGCGTCGAGATCCTGGCCCGCGAGGTTGGATATCCACGGGAGAGTCGAGGACCGGAGCAGAGTCGGCGATGATCGTTAACGGTGGTCGCGTTCGATGAGAACCAATCGGTTCCGACTCGAAAACTCCCTTTCTGAGAACGCGAGGGGACGGGGTTCGAGCAGGGGTTGATTTTCGACCTTTCCCCGATCGTTTTTCCGCGTGTTCGGTGGGAGAGGGTCGAAAAGTAGAAAGGAAAGGACGAGGGAGGAGCCGAGACGCGGAACTCCGCGAGGTGTCGGTGAAACGAAACGGAAGGAGAGGGTGCGGTGCGGTTATTTCGATTCCGTGGAACGTTGACGCGGGTATTCGCGCGCGTCGCGTTCCGGTTGCTTCGAACGCGACAGAGGCTTTCCGGCGGACGAATGCTCGGTCGAGGCGATCTCTCGGACTTCCCGGCTCGCGAGGGACGTCCGCGAGAGAGTTTATCGAACGCGCCCCCGCCCGGAGCGTCGTCGTCTCCCGGCGCGATAAACTGCTCCGAAACTTTTCTCCCCCGGCCGATTCGCGCGAGATTTTAGAGGATCGCCGGCTTCTCGAATCTCGTTCGACGGCGTTTCGACGATCCGTGTCCGTTGCTGGATTTCCCTGGCGGGCGTCGCAGGAAAAGAAATAGCGGTAAGGGAAGGAAACATCGGGCGAGTCTCAACCGCGTCCGCGCAATCTCTTCATGAACATTTTCTGCAGATTCTTTCTCGGAATACGGGCTACCGTGCGCCGGTCCATTCGCCGGGATTACGTTCCGTCAGCCGGTGGAGGTCGGCCGGCAAAAGCGCCCCGTAAATCCGCACGGCGGCGGTGGCGAGGAAAAATGCTGGCTCCGTGAGAGCGAAGTCTCGAATTCCGAGGTTCTCCGCCCCGGGAGATCGAACGGATCGCGTCCGCGAAACCGGCGCGCTCGAAAGTCGTGCCGCCCTGCGCCGCGGCGATCCGATCGTGTCGGCGAGAAGAGGAATTTTTTTATCGAATCTTCGGAGCGTCGAAACGGTCGAGTAAAATCCGAGCGCGGGATTTCCGTGCGGTTATCGGACCCGGGATCAACCCGGCCGCGGACATATTCAGGAACGAATTACCCTCGAAACAACGAAGCAGAAATTCGACCGATCGGTTTCGCGCACCGACCATTCATAATCCTCCGAGTTCGTGAAATATTTGACGAGCTGCTGCAGCAGCGTATGCCGTTCGGGGTGGGAGCGGGGGTTTGAGCCGGGCTCTCGTATTTACCGATCCGGCTGTGATCGAACCTCGGTATCGGTTATCGGCTGTCGGCTGTCGAACGCGGATCTTTTTTTTACTGGCGGCGCGGCGGCCGCGCGACGAGCGTCACCGAGAGCTTCTCCCTGCGCGTAAAACGCTTTACGACTGCCCGCTCGAATCCGCTCCGGCCGACCGGCCACCCTTCCGATCAGATAAAAGGCCGCGGCTCAGCGTTCCCCGCCGATCGGAGCCGATCGTAGACGCGAACGAGTCCGGAAGCGGGTTTTACTCGGTGGCGCATTTTACACGGGGGAACAGATTGGAAATCTCTGAGAAAAAGCAAAGAATCCGTGACCGGATTCGATCCCCCGGAGCTCCTCCGGCGAGTTAATAAGCCAACAAAGACAGCTCGGGCTGCGGGGAATCGGACGAGAAGATTCGTAAAAGGTAATCGGATGGCGGAAACGCGGGTATCTTGCTGAAAGGGGTTTAGGGGGAGGGAGTAATTAAGCGATTCGCGCGTTTCAGCTGCGTCGTGGTGGCGGCGGCGGCGGCGGCAGCAAAAGGATTGGGAATGGTCTGGAGCGGAAACGGAGAGCAAAGCCGACGGGGTTGGACGAGCAGGTAAGCTCGAGAGAAAAGGGTCCGCGCAATTAGCTGGTTAACGGATCGCGGAACAAGCCGCTTCGCCGGAGTTTCTTGGATCGGCGAAATTTTCCAAGAGCCGCCCGGCCCGCTGCGCTTTAGCGTCTCGAAAAAAGCGTCGCTTTTCTCCGGGAGGAGAGCGAATTTCCTCTGTCGCCTGGGCCAGACCAGAAGGCAGGGAGGGAGGGAGGGAGGGAGGGAGGGAGGGAGGGAGGAGGAAGGAAGGAAGGAAGGAAGGAAGGAAGGAAGGAAGGAAGGAAGGAAGGAAGGAAAGAAGCCGGCCATCCGTGGAACGTTTCGTCTCTGAGAATGGCTGGCTCTGCGCGAAAGAGGAAGTCGATCCGGTCTCCGCGTTCGCTGCGCTCGCGAAGAATGCCACGAAGTTTCTACGGAAGAAAAGAAGGCGGAAGAGAGCGGAGCTGACGGCGAACCGGGTCCGCCGGGTACGAAGAAGCGAGGAAAGATCGGAGAGAGAAATCGGACACCACCTGCTATCGCTGCGGTGCTGAAATCTCGAAAATTCTCGTCGCTCCCGCACCGCTCTCGCTACCTCTCTTCCCGTTCAGCAACTCCGCACCGGCCCTCCGTCCATCGATCGGTTCGTTGCCTCGCTCGCTTTTATTTCCGCTCGCGTCGAAAGAAACTCGTGGTGCGCCGAGGCGGGGGCGAACGAGCTGCGAAGGCGGCTCGGTGATTTTCAACCGGCTTTCCGGATCTCGAATCGACGCGTCGCGGCGCGTCGCGTAGGCTGGATACGCCGAGGAGACTCGATCCCGACCCGGCTTCGCTTTTCTGCCGCTCCGTCGTATAATTTGCGTTCGGCCAGGAGGCTTTATTAATTACCGATCGCGCGATATGCATATCGCATGAGAATTTCAATAATACGCATCCCGTCGATCATGCGCGTATCGATATCGAGACCGTTCGTCCGCCCCCGGTGATACCGTTGAATCGAAGTCTTTGAAATTTATAATGCGGGTCTCGTAAAACGCCGCGCCGCGGCGTCGCTTCGATTCGACGCGCTCGTCGATGCTTTCCCATGCATCGGGAACGTTGTCGAGAAGAACGAATCGGCCGCGATAAATTCGGACGAATCGATGAACGGGCGACGGGTCCGAGGAACGGTGTTGGGAGGCGATGCGATGCGATTCGATTCGACGATCGCGTCTTTCCACGATTTTGGCCAATTTTTCTGGCGTCGACGCAGAATCGAGTTCGACGAGCTGCAATTATCGCAACCTCCGACCATTCGGAAGTCGGGGGGACCTTTGATATCGAAATGAAATTATCTCCGACAGGCGGAGGGCTCGCGTCCAATTTCGTGGAAAAACCAACGCGCCGATCGCGTTACGGGAGACCCCCGGCAAAAACCTACACCCCTTCCGGCAATTATCGTAATTGCCACGGTAATTAAATCGATTTCGAAAACCTAACTGCTCGCGGCCGTTGTTTCCTGCGAGCGGCGGCGGCGGCGGCAGCGGCGGCGGCTGGAAATCGATGAGCTCGTTCTCCTCCCTCGTCGCGCGTTTTTATGCCGGGCTCGCCGCCTAAAAGGATTACGCGATACCGAACGGAACGTTCGAGATCCCGTTCGCTCCGTTACGGTCGGCCCAGAAAAAAAACGAGTCTCGTCCGAAATATCCGTGAAAGAGGTAATTCGTTGATCTCGAAACGATTCGAGATGAGCGAACGATCACCGGGGTCGACCGGCCTCTCGTTAATACCATTGTCACGCGAAGCAAACTCCACCTTCCCTCCAGCTCGACCCCCGTCAACCTCTCCTCCTTTTTTCCCCGTTTCTTTTCTCCGGCCAACCTCCTCGTCTCCTCGTCTCCTCGTCTCCTCGTCTCATCGGCCGATCGCACCAACATTTACGTGCTCCGAGATTGTCCGACTCCCGCTTTCTCCGTACGTAACGACCAGAACGAAGGCCGAAAGGATAGAAAGTATCGTGCGGTATCGGCAGAGTTTCCCAGCTTCCAGGGAATCTGACTCCCGGGGGTCGTTGAAGTTTATCGGTAACGCGCGGAGGAAAGAACGACGGGGCGCGAAAGCTCTCCGCTGCTGCCGCCACCGCCGCCACCGCCGCCACCGCCGCCACCGCCGCCACCGCCGCCACGTCGAGGAAATTTTATTAGAACCGGCGGCCGCCTCGGCGAACGGCTCCCTTTAATTCGCTTTCGCGACACGCTCTGGCCTACCACTCAGGACGCGCACAAATTTGCGCCAGCGCGTGTGTGCAATTATGCAAAACTCCCGACCGCGCGGGAAGCTTCCCGAAATTATTTAGCATCGAAATAGTTTCGCCCGCAGCGTCCGTCTTCCGGCGGTACGACAGGCTCGCGCGGCAAACTTCCGTGTAATTGCAGCCCCGACAAGAAACTTACGCGCTCGCGATCGCGCACTCCGCCACATTTCTTTCCCCGACCTCGCAAATTCCTCCGATACTCACTGTCCGGGAATCGTTCCTCGTCCACGCCGTCGCGCTGCGCTTCCCGTTCACCGTCGAGCGAACAATTTCGCTCCGGCGTCGATCGTTCCCGCGACTTTGAATCGATCGCGCAGCTGCTCGTTTCAAAATGCCCGAGAACGAGGAAACAGCTTGTTGGACGGAAGAATGGGAAGGGTGGTCCGAGAATCGAAGTTGGTCGAGTCGGAGAGAAGCGTTTCGGACAGGCGGTCCGTGAGAGGAAGTGCACGGGTCGATGAAAATTAGTCGGGAAGGCGAGCCATTAAACGGAGAATTACGCGCATAGCGTGCGTGGCGATTAAACGGTTTAGCGGCGCGTTTCGGTCGATTGGTAGGAGGCGTGCGCCTCCCCTCTCTCTCCCTCTCTTTCTCCGAACGATTTACGATCGATCGACCGAATCGTCCGCGCTCGCGGGATCTTCGCCGACCCCATGAAACGACGGTGGACGATGGACGGCGCTGCCACGGAGCGGACGTTACGTTTTCCTTTGAAACGGCCGCGGTCGCGTCGGATCCGATTGATAACACGGCAGAGCGACAAGAACGTCTAATGATCTTCTCTCCGGTAACAACGAGGGGAGGGCCCGCGCGCGCGAGAGCGGGCGATTCCGCTTTCGCCATTAATGTTCCGAAGCCTCAATTACCGCGGCGCATCTCCCTCATAAATCACACGGGTAGACGGCACGCGTGTGCCACGGTAATCGAGTAATTAACATTCCGAGTCTCGTTTAATTTGTATGCGATGGTCGAGGGCGAGGGCGAGGGCGAGGGCGAGGGCGAGGGCGCGCGCCACCTACGGTCTGACCTAACTCACGGAAAGCACGATAACTCGGATAAAGCATGCGTCGGCGAACAGTTCCCTCCCTCTCTTCTCTGGCCGGGGACCAAGGAACGCGTGCAGCCGCTCGTACGCGAAAGGACGAGGCCGAACCGGGCCGGCGGAGCGGTAAACAGCGCGCAACGGAGACGATAACGTTAACGTTCGCGTTAACGTTAACGGCAACGAAATTCTAAAAGGAGCGTCGAGAAGCGTGTGGGAGGCTATCGATGACGGCGGCGGTGTTGGTGGCGGTGGCGCGCACGCGTTAACCAGCCCTTAATTTATATAATCACGGGGCGAGCCGGTTCGGGGGCGGTCGGGAAATTAACCTAGAAGCAATTTCTCGAGATATCGAGGCTCGAGCCTTCCGGCTCGCGGAGGTGGCAATGAAGTTCGATTAACCGGGATATTGCCAGAGCGAGTTTCACCGGCCGACTCGAGAGCCGTGCTTCAGCGAAGCGGCGCGACGCGACGCGACGCGGCGGTTGAACCGAACGCGATTCGGAATTGATCGGACCGCAGCGAAATTATCCGGGAATCGGCCCCGACGTCGACATTCTCAGGGATTTTGAACAGCAGCAGTCGGAGCTGGGATTTCACTGAAGTTGCGCGCTTTAGCGAAACCGGGCTGCTTTGTTGAGCGCGGAAGCGGTAAAAGGGTCCCCCTTTGGTCGCGCGTTTCGCTTGGAAATCGTCGGACGTCGCTCGGCCAGCTCCGACGGCGTACCTCGAGCGGCGTGATTAAACGATTTAATCAGAGAAGTTATCGAGGCCCCTTCCCTCTTCCGCTCTCTGCCCCTAACGCCTCCTTCTCCTCTCCGCTCTGCTCTTTTCTTCTCTCCTCCGACGATCGGACCGCCGGAGAAACGGCTAACCGTCCTTCTCCTCTCCCGAATTTCATCGAAATCGCGTGAACAATTAACCGCGCGCGCGCGCGCGCGCGTCGTCATCGTCGTCATCGCCGTCCTACGAAATCTCGCGCCTTACCGCCCCTCACCGCCTTCCTCGCAACGTTATCACCGGCTTCGACCTCGCGTTATTCGAAAGCGACCGAAACGCGACGGGCGATTTTCATGGAACGACGAAGCAGCGGATCGTGGAAAAACACGGTGGCGCCCGGTGCATGCATTTCCTGCGGATGCGATTTCCATTTTCAGCATGTAGTTTCCCCACGCTCTTTGTTCGCCAAAATGGACTCGAAACAGCTGGTCGCGTGCATGCGACACGCGACACGCGACGCGCGCGTTCTTGCCTTTCCTCGTACTCTAAGAATCCTTCCCGATGCAGCCTCTTCGTGCATCTAGCCTGTATAGCGTGGCTTCCGCCGTTAGGGCCGCCTCCGCCATGGACAGTCGAGCGAGGCATAGAGTGCCAGAAAGAAAGAAAGAGAGAGAGAGAGAGAGAGTGTGTGTCGCAGCGCGAGTATCGTAGACAGGGTGTCGTAGACAGAGGCGACGAACCGGCCAAGAGTAATCGCGCAAAGTTCAGGCTGCAATGTCGGTAAAGAGGGGGTACAGTGACGGAAGGCGGGAAGCGGGAAGCGGGAAGCGGGAAGCGGGAAGCGGGAAGCGGGTAAATGAATTAAGATCTCAGGCGTCGGTAACGCGACGATTAAAATTCGAGAGGAAACCGTTAACGATGGAAGAAGGTGGAAAAGACGGAGTCGCCTGGAGTTCGCGCGGTTCGTCTCAGGGCACCGATGGAAATTCCCTGCAGCGAATACGTACGATTACCGCGACGAGATCAAAGGATCTCGTAGCTGCTGATCCGTCGCGTTTCATCTCGTTTCCATGCGCAGCCCTATCGGATCGCTGTAACGTTTCAGCGATATCCGTTTATGATTTTCTCGAGAACGAACGAGTCTCCGCGGAGTTTCTCCGAGCCGCTCGCCCGTCGGAGGCGAAAGGATCGCTCCGACGGACTCGAGGGCGAGGGCGTGGGACGTCGTCGCGTTCCTTCGCCGGGATTCGCAAGGTTTGCCCGACCGCTTTGTTTGCCAGCGTTTACTCGAGGCGAGGAATTCAATTTGGATTCGACTCGAGTCGAGCGGACACGCGGCGAGCAACGATTATCGGATTACTTGACATTTTCCATTAGCGACCGAGCAGCAACGTCCGAAGCTCATCGTCACGATTCGGCCGGTATCAGGTTTCCCTGCCTCTCGAGGATTTAATCTTCTCCGGTGTACCGTGTATCGCGCAACGAGCTCCCGATGATCGAAGGCCTCAGAAGAGAGAGAGAGAGAGAGAGAGCGAGAGCGAGAGCGAGAGAGAGAGAGAGAGAGAGCGAGAGGGGCGGGTAAACGATTTTTTCGGCGGACCATGGAGCTCCGGCGCGGATTCGATCCGGATCGATCGATACGCGACGCGACCGCCTGCGCCCCGAGTCTCGGAGGAAGAACGATGCTCGCGAAGCGTTTTTCGGGTACGGGCATCGACCGGTGTTTACACCTCGTCGATTATCACGGTTCTCGCGGCGTTCGCGCAAACCGCCCCCTCTCTCCTTCCGAAGCGTCGATCGCCCGACGACCCATTTCTTTTCTCAACGACCCCGATGTTGACCGACGCGAACAACGCGAGAGGCTTCCGCGGAAAAGGAACGGCGGAGAGGTAATCGGTTTTCTCGAAGGACGCTGGAAGCGGAGGAAAGGAGAGGAGGAAGCCGAGTGGGGTCGGCTCGGGTCGAGCGTAAGCAGGGAAACGACTAGAAAAGACTCGAGAAGCTTCGAAGCGGCGGACCGTCTCAAGAGAAAAAGTAACGTTCGCGGCTCCGCGATCTTCTCCTTCTTCCGTGTTTCTTCCGTCGGCGCGGCGTCGTGATCGCGCGATTCGGCTGTCCCGAATCGTAGCTCGTTCGGTGGTTTCTCGGTGATCCGGCTTCGGGACGTATCGACGATCCGATTACGAGATTCTCGGTTGACGGCGTCGGCCGGGTGGCTCTTCTCCGCGTACCTTTGCGAGGCCGCACGGAGACGGGCGCCTTTCTCAGCTTCTCCGGTCAACTTTTCACCGAAAGCCTTCCCTCGCGATCCTTTGCGGCGGAATCGACTGTCCGCTCTCCGCCCTCCGCCCTCCGCGCAACCTTTCCAATAAATCGTTCCTGTTGAACCACAGGTTTCTCCGTCCGGTCGTTCGGATCGGTCCGCGACCTCTCGCGCGTCACGCATTCTCCCATCCGATGGAATTCGTCGCCGTGTATTCCGACAGGCCGAGGGGCATGCTGGCTCCCGCACGCATACTCCTGGCCGCCATCTTGTCGATTCGAAGCATTCCCAGAATCCCCGTTGCAAACGCTACGCTCCCATCCGTCGTGCCCGCACCCATCCCTGTCCCTGTCCCTGTCCCTCTCCCTCTCCCTCGCCCTCTCGCATCGCCGTTATCGCCGCACGAACGACAAAGAAACGGCGAATCACCGTGTTCGATCGATGAAGCTCGGGGGGCAAAGTCATCCGGAAATTGAATCGACGGGGATGACGAGCGCGTCGAAAGGCCCCGGGAGGTTGCGTGGATCACTGAACGATACTTTCCGAGGGTTTGCGAAAACGAACGGAGAGCGGCGTGGAACATGCCCGGCTGGTGACTCATACGGCTTTCCTCCGATTCCAAAGTATCTGGAAGAAGTCGGAGAGAGAGTTTCGAGCAGCTCCGAAACGCGGACGCTCGCGACGGTGTCGCTTCGTCGATCGCGAACAGTTCGCGGTCTCGTCGGGAATTATTGCGGGAGAGGGTGGGGCGGGGGAGTCAAAGGGAGAGGTTCGAGGAACGAAGGGACCCAGATTCGACGAGTTCTGGAAGTTCTGGAACTCCGTTCGCGGCAACGGTCGATCTCCTCTTTCGGGGTCGACCGATTTCGCGCAATCGTCGATCGAGTCGTTTCATCGCGATGCCGAAAGCATTCGAATGCGTTGAAATATTCGGCTAACGTTTCGAGCGCGAGATCGTAAATCGAGGAGGGGGCGAAACGAGAAAAGAGCGAAAGCGGAAACGCGTCGCGCGGTGGATCGATAAAAATTGTCCTCGCCGATTCGGCGGATGGAATCGACGAGGTCGCGTTGCTCGTTTTCTTCCGTCGCGGGGGAACCGTTGCCTTTTCCGCGCGAGAGAACTCCGAACGGCCGCCTCTCGGCGAGATCCTCGTTCGCTTCTCGAAGGAAAAGTTTCCATCGACGCGACGCTCTGGAATACATGGGAAGAGAACGAAACGCGTCCGCGATGCGGTGCGTCGTGATTTCAGAGGCGGAGAAGAAGGGTTTGCCGACCCGACGGAAGCGAAACGAACGGAGCGAACGCGCGTCCGATGTCTGGGTGAGAGATGAAACGGAAAACGGAAAACGGAAAGCGGAAAACGACAACGAGCGGGGGCGTGTTTCCTCCGTACCGAGCGCATCGTCGAGGAGAGAAACGGGCGCGATCGAGGGTCGCGGCTCGGCGTTCGTGGAAGCAAACGCCACCGGGGAAATCATCTCGCGCGTCGTCGTACGAAGAAGCCTCGTGAGTCGCTCGGACCGTTCCGGATATTCCGTCGCAGGGAAGAAGAGGCCCTCGGTGACTGCCGTGCACGCGCGCGGCGGTTAACGTCTCTTCGAGATTCGCGATGCGAGGCGGTCGTACTTTTCGCCGAATTCGCCCGAAACTACCCTGAAATCTCTTCTCCGGAGATTCTGCGCTCCGAGACGCGATCGTCCGATCGATCGACACGGGGCGGCCAGCCGTCTCTCTCTCTCTCTCTCTCCCTCTCTCTCTTACTCTCTTACGACCGATCCCGCGAGGTTCTCCCGTTCTCTCGGTCGTTCCACGAAAAATCGGGAAACTTTGGCGTCGCGAGTTTCTGAAATCCGCGGCGGAACGACCTTGTCGCGCGCTTGCTCGAGACGTCGATTCGAGGACGAGGAGGCGGTGAAACAGAAAGAGAGAGAGAGAGGGGGGGGGGGGGGGTGGAGAGGGAGAGAGGAGGGCCGTTGCTGGTTGGAACAGCTTCGTCGAATAAGTCGACGGACCGCACGTACCGGTTATATGGGACGATCCGTTGTTCCGTCGGCTAGCTCGAGCGGAATGCGAACTTTCTCGTCTCGCGACGCGTTTGTATTTTAGCATCGGAGAACGCGTCGGTGTGTCCGGATCGGGGCTTCCGGCGACCGATTCCGTGGAAAGCATCCGCCGCACCGGCTCCCCGCTCCCTTCGTTCCTCTCCTTGTCGCGAGAAAACTCCCTCTCGCCCTGCCGGCTCGTCGATCCAAGGATATTGGCAGTTTTATAACTTTCCGAATTCTCGACGAGATGTCGCGATCGCAGAGACTCGGTTCTCACTTCTCAGCACCGCGTACGCATTCGTGTAGAGGGCGAAGGGATCGAGGGATCGAGGGATCGAGGGATCGAGCGATCGTACGCTCGACACTCGCGTACGAAGCGCGAGTCGGCGAGTCGTTGAAAAGGTCGCGCGGTGAACAGGAAATCACATCACCCTCGGTCCTTCCATCCCGATCCCTGCCCATTCAAAATAACGAATGACGCGACCAGCGTCTCCGATCACGGTAATTCGTTGGCTCTCGAACAGCCGCAACCGAGGACGAATATGAATCGCACGGACGCCGACGCCGACGCCGACGCCGACGCCGACGCCGACGCCGACGGCGAATCGACTCGTTCGCGCGTTCGATATATTCCCGGGAACGAAGATCGTGGTTTGTCGGATGAATGAGAAACGGAAAAATAAAAGGGGGCCTGTCGAGCGAAAAGGGAGGAGGACGGTGCGGGCTGTCGAGGATAAATGGTGGCGACCGAAACAGCGAGAGTCCGCGTATAATCGAATCGCCGATGCCCCGTACACCGTACACCGAACACCGTTCAGCGCCCGCTGTACACCGTTCACCGTTCACCGTTCACCGTTCGCCGTTCGCCGTTCGCCGTTCGCCGTTCGCCGTCCATCGTCCATTCTCGACTCGATCAATTAAAATAACAATATGCTCAATGGACCGTTTTGCATATAAATTAAAGGGGACATCGTTGGAGCGTATCGGCACTTTTCGCGGTTACAATCGCCTACCACCCCCGGCTCCGCTCTCTCTCTTTCTCGCTCCCTCTCTCTCCCGCGTGTCCAGCCGGCCAGCAAAATCCCCTCGTTTCCGAAACTGCTGCGTGTAGCAGAAATCGGACACGTTGGCCCGAGCGCGGTAACGAGGGGGAGCCGGCGAAAAAAATTAGTCGAAGCTCAGGGAAAAAAAAGTACGGTATTTTCACGGGTTAATGGCGAATCTCCCCCGTGTACGCGCTTTTTCCATTCTTTCTTTTCCGATTCGATTTTCGTGAAATTTACGCTGCGTTTCTGTTTTACGCGGTCGTTCACGCGCCGCCCCGCGCCTCGTCGAATCGGTTTCCAGGCCGATCGATGGAAAAGCGACGCGTTGAGAAAATCCGTTGCGCTCGCCTCCGATCCCGCCACGTTTACTTTCTACGACCCGACGCGACGTCCGATCTTTGCACAGCGGAGATCGCGGCCAGCGAGGAACGTCGCGCTGAAACGACGGGGAAGGATCGGGCGACGAGAGGGAAATCGCCGGCAAGGGGAGAGAGAGCGAAAGGGGATGCGGCGAATCGATAGACAATAGCCATTTTTCGTGGGAACTGGATCGCGGATGAATCCACCGGATTCGCGGAATCCCGCCGGACCGCACGAATTCCACGAGAATCACTTCGTTCCGAGTCATCATTTTTCTCCCGGAACGCGAAGTTCGCGCGAGGGAGCAACGAAAATAGGATAAGCGCGAACAGGATGGAGGCGACCGAGCGAGCGGGAGGTAAGCAGCGGGGTCCATTCATCGCGACCGAGCAAAGAGAGTCCCGCGCGACGGCGGAGCGTGGCCAGGGTCAGGGTGTCGGTGCTCCCAAGAAGCGGATTTGGCGAACCGCCAACCGCCAACCGCCTTTCGAGCGGTCCGTAGGACGGAGAAAATACTCGCTTCCGTTCCTTGTACCGCGTCGCCTCCTCGGTGGTTCGTTCGCGCCCTATCGTGCATGGAGCGAGCTCCTCCTCCTCCTCCGACCGACCGTTTCCGGTTCTCTCTCCATCTCTCTCTCTCTCTCTCTCGCTCACCGATTGCTTCGCGACCGTTCTTCGACGCGCTCCCTCGTCCGGGTGCTCGCTCTCCGGCGCCGAATCTCGCTTCGAGGCCGACGCGATCGCTCTGTTCGACCGTCGCGAAAGACGGACGGCGCGGCGACACGCGTCGGACCACCGCGAGAAGGGGGTCGCTCCGAATGGAGAGAGGGCGTTTAAAAGTAAACGAGCCGCGCGCCGGCAATTCGAAGCAAATCGAAAGGCTTCGGAAGGGATGGGAAGGGAAGGGAAGGGAGGGTAGAGTCGGAGGAGATGTTGCCGGGAAGCTCGTTGCATTAACGCGAGTTCGGTCGGAATTCGGCAAGGGCATCGAGGGAAAATGCGGTGCAAAGGCCGCGTCGAGTTAATGTAACGAGGTTCGCGGCGAATCAAACGGAGTCGCGGGCTGATTAATCGAGGAGGGATCCATCTCTTGGCGGAAATTTGCCGGAATTCGCAACGCGCTCCTTCGATCCGCGACCCGTGCCGAGACCGGACCGCCCCTGGCTCGCGCGCGCGTTATCACCGCCGTAATAACGCGCCCCGTAATGGATTGCACCGAAATTGACTCGGCGCCGACTCTTTGCACACCGAGGGGTGCTCTTCCGGCCGCTGTTCGCGTTCGACGTCTCTCGAACTTCGCTCCCGGCTGCTTCGACCCGCGTTTTCGACGGAAACGGCCGGAGAATCGGAGCAGGCCGGCTTCTCGACCCGCGCGCGATCGCCGATAAGTAATCGCGGAAATCCGGTAAACGCGGAGGTGGTGTGGCGGAGCGGCAGCGTGTCGCGGGGAGCGAACGAAAAAAAGGCCGGATCATCGAGCTGCGAGAACGCGAGGGATCGAAAGAACCTGGCGGGACGGGGTGGCGAGGAGAGGCGGACACGGACGGCTAGGACAGGGCGAGAGGGTGAAGCGGGGGTAAGGCGGGTGGAGGTCGGTCGCCTCGTCCCGTTAATCTCGTCTTAACAAGGGCTTAACTCCGGATCGGTCAGGCCGGTGGTAAAGCTGGACGGCCCGGGCGGGCGACGGGAGGACGCGGTTGCAGCAACGCACGCGTAGGTAAGTAAGTAGGTACGCGGAAGCGAGGCTCGCGGGATACTCGGTCGAGTGCGAGGAAGACGGTCATCTCGGGCCTCGTCCCGGGGCCGGAGCCACACGGCCGGAGGGAGACCGGGTTAAACCGATATCCATTAAGGGGTGCCTCGCTCCGAGCTGGATCGGCCAACCGAATATCGCCGCGAGCGATTTCAGAAATGTCATTAAGAGCCTACCGAGGCGTAGCCAATATCCGACGATTCGGGTCGCGCGACTCTCTCCCCCCACCCTCCGCTCTCGTTCATCAGGCTCCGATAGAGGCACGAAATCTTCTGACGGCCGGTTCGACGACGAGATCTCCTCGTGATAACGGTTTTACAGCGTACGCCGCGTTATCTACCGAGTGGAAAGCTTTTACGGTGCTCCGGAAAGGAGCTGGGTAAACTTTGGCGCCGGAAAGTCCGGTGTTTACCGCGGGCCGGGTTAAACTCTGAGCGAATACGGAGGCGAATACGGAGACGGAGACGGAGACGGAGACGGAGACGGAGACGGAGACGGAGACGGAGACGGAGACGGCGACGTCCGAATGATGTCTGTCGGATTTCGGGCGACAGGTGACGAAAATTTGCTGCGGCTTCGTTCGGGTTGGAAAAGGTGGAGACCGAGCGTCGGGCCGCGGGAAGATTGGTTGCATTGGCGAAGAAAAGCGGGGCGGAACGAACGTAAAGTCGGTGATGCGGCGGCCGCGCAGCGTTTCGCGCGCTCGCCGATAAGTAATTTTGCGGGAACGTTCGATGGGTATCCGCGTTCGTACTTAGGAACGCTCCTGCGACACCGTCCACGGTTTCCAGAACGAATCTCCCGAATGCGGGCTGTCAGCGTCCGCTCGGCGATAAAATGATTCGCTGCGACGATTCGTACGTCCGTCGAGGAACGAACAACGTCCCGAAGATCGTCGAGGTCGAACGAGTCCGCTCGCGCGGAGAAAGCGTTCGCGGCGCATCCGTCCCGAGGCGTCGCGATGCGGAAGGACGCGCGGTCGTCGACGCGATAGAAGCGGGAGTAGTAGGTGTGCGCGCGTGTACTCGGCGTCGCGATGGCACGGTAAATATCTGTCGCGTTGCTTCGCATGCTAAAAGCGGCGCGATGTAAGCGGTAATGGCTCGGCTCCGGGGCATATCCCCCTCGCACGAGAGTCGGAGAATCTGGCAGCTTTTGCGTCATTATTTACCTACCGCGCGCACTCCCATCTTCTCCGTAAAAATCACCGTTCAGCCTGGCTGCGGGACATCCAGGGATGTTTAAGAAAATCGAGTCCGGGAGCGAGAGCGAGAGCGCGCCGACGGAGCTCTCGACTCTCGTCCCTCGCGTTTCGCTTCGCACGACGAATCCGTTCGGCGATCAATTCGTATCGGTATTCTTCCGGCGGCCGTTGGATAAGGGGGCGGGGGCCCGGACGTCGATAAAGCGTCGTTTCGAGGACAGATCTTTCGATTTTCGCGAAATCGGCGAGCCAGCCGTCGAACTTCGCGGCTCGAATCCGAACGATTTCGATCTCGGACGCGCTTGTCCCTCTCGCTCTCGGTCGCACTTCCAGTGGAACGCGCGACGTTCTTTTCTTTGAATCGCGATTCAAGGGAAAAAGTTTGTCGCGACAACGAATGCTTTCACGCGAAAACTCCGCGGAGCGGCGCGGCGTTTCGAGCAACTTCGGAGGAAATTCAAAGCGGTGGCTGAAAGATGGCGATCGGCCGAATAAAAGCGAATCTCCCGTAACCCCCCCGAGCCGCCAGGCGTTTTCCATTATTAATCCTGCTCGTTAGGTACTCCGGCACCGGTGTCGGCGCCGACTCCGTTCGCCACCCTTTTTCTCCTCCTTTATTCCATTTCCGCAGTCAACGCGTCCGAACAACGTTTCTTCCGCGCCCGCGAGCTTCGCTGAAAAACAAACATGGCGCGGCGATGCGTGGGCACGATATCGCGCGGTGGCCGCGATAACGTTTCGTTGAAAGGCTCGTGCAATTGTTCCCCGCGGTAGCGGCTATTTCGCGTAATTACTTCAATTTGCCCGGCCACAAATAATTATTCCGGAACGCACGAAACGGTTATTCGCAGGGACGTACGAGCAACCGTTTCAAACCGTATCGATTGCCTCGCTAAAACGTAATATCGCGAGTTTGCGGTCCTCTTCGCCGTTGGGTCGATCGGCGAAGTCGACGGGGGGGACGGTTCGATCGCAGAATCCGACGCGAACGGCGAGCGGCGAGCGGCGAGCGGAAACGTCTGGAAATCGGTGAAGGATGCGCGCGGAGGTGGCGGAGACAACACGGGTTCCCGCGATAACGGGAGCGGGAACCGCGACGGCGACCGCATCGTCGTGAAAGTTTGGCCGGAGGTCGTCTGATCGGCGCTGCGAGTGCGGGTTGATCGCGGGCTATTCGGCTGCGGGCGAACAGCGCCGACCGATATCCGGATTCTTCGTTCCGCCCGTACAGGGAAATGCAGCCGCGTTTCCCCCGCACGGTGGCGGATTCCGCCGGCGAGAAGGCGCGCCTCGAAAGCAACGGCGGAAGCGGTCCGGAGAACGATCGAAGACGCGAATCGAGGCGGAAGTGAACAGCCGCCGGTCGATTTCGGCCCCGATGAAAGAGCCGGGAAGCGCCATCGGCGATTACGGTCGTGCGGGGAGTCGATGCGCGGAGCTCGTAAAACGACGAACGACCGAATGACCGAGTCCGGAAGGAGCCGGCGAAACTGTAAGTTGCAAATAGAGGCGAAAGTAGCGCGGGCGGGCAGACGGCTCTCGTAAAAGCGGGCCGACACGTACACCGATCCTTCGCTAAACTCGTCGAGAACGCGCCTCCGGAGATCCGAAGGACTCGACGATCTCCGATCAGTCGTCCCCGGCCGTCCTGCGATTTCGTTTCATCGGTCCTCTCGTCCCGACTCTTCTAACCCATTTTCGTCGTAACGTTACGATCCACCGAGTGACCGTTCTCACCCCTCCCGTATCCCACGCCTCCGCCTCCGCCGCCTCCGCCGCCTCCGCCGCCTCCGCCGCCTCCGCCGCCTCCGCCGCTCCTTCCGACTGCTTTCAAACGCTTTCCACGCGGCTTCTTTTCCGAACAATTTGTTCGTTAACGTTGCGGGGCGTGCTCGATACATTCTCCTCGAGAGTCCGGTCGTTTCTAAAGCGTTTTCGCCGACAGGCCGGAAGTTCGTAATTTCGCCAAACCAGCGTTCCATCCAACATTTCTTCGGAGAAACTCGGCGAGAGCGGTTCTTCGGAGATAACGTCGGTCGCGGTCGTTTCGACGGTCCCGGAAACTCTCGAACGGTTCCAGGATTCGCGAGGGAAATCGAGATCCGAGCGAGCTTCGGATTAATTGATATCGGCGGTATCCGAGCGCGCGAGGTCGCGAAGAAGGCACAGTTTCCGCGCACTCACGGAAACTAATTACTCTATACATCCCGACGGGCAGGCTCCGCTCCGCTCGCTCTCAAACTCTTCCTCTCACGAGGACGGACTTTCGGCGCAGACTTTGATAAATTGTGGCTCCCTCGTTTTACCTCCGCCCCGCCGCGCATCCTTCCCCGAATTTCGCGTCGATCTTTCCAGCGGCGCGCGCGACCGTCCGCGAAAAAACCTGCGGAACCGTAGAGAAGAGCGCCGTGTTCTCGGTGGCTCGTGCACGCTGCCCTTTCGGAATCCGCGCTTCTCCTCGTCGCGTCGAGCCGCGCGACGGAAAAGAGATCGACGAGTCGGATCGTTTGACGTTTTCATGAAAGGACGGATGCGCGCTGTCGGTCGACGCGAAGCGCTTTCGGAAAATCTCGTAAACGGTGAGAGAGACGGATCGACCGGTCGTCGGGAGCAGGCGTTACGGTTGGGAACGCGAGCGTGACGAGCGGAAAAGCGATGGCAGCGTGCCGTGTATAGTCACCTTTTGACGAGGCACCTTTTGTCTTGGCTCGTTGACTCGCCTCCTCGAAGGGTGTGCAATTTCACTCGCGCGCGCACGCGCGCAAAAAGAGGGTGCCGGTTGTCGGGAGTGCAGGGAGAAGCGTTTCGCGAGCCGCTGGCTTGGCTCGCGCGTGAAAGAAGAACGGTTTACCCGCTACCGCCGCGCTCCTCCGTCGACGGCTCGGAGGATTCCGCCGAAGTCGCGGCGTCTCCGCGCCTCGTCGATTCGCTCGCCTTCGTTTTTTCCGTCGATCGCGTGCCGAGGCGGCGAGCCGCTGGAGAACGAGCTCCCATCGCTGAACCGCGGGTGCGAGCGTTTGGTCCCGAGAAAAACGGAAAAAAGGAAAAAAAGGAAAAAAAGGAAAAAAAAACGAAAAAAACGAGGATCGACCGAATTCCCGGCCGTGTTTCGAGTGCGCGCGTGCAAAGTTGCCAAGAGGCTGACGAGCGGAGAGCGATCGATGAAACGGTTTACCTTGGCGCGGTGGGTTATTAACGAGGATATCCGTGATTAATGGGGACGGGCGGTCGGTCGGCCGGCGGGCCGAATCAGCGACGGCGCGACGTCCATCGTACTCCGTGGCGTTCGTCGCTTTCTACCCCGAAACGGTCGCTTGGCCGAAGATTTTGCGCCTGCAAGAAGAAACGATTCTCGCGGTCGCGCTTCTCCCCACGGTTCGCGGACCGATAAAAGCGACGACGGAGGGAGGCGTCCGAGGAAACGTCTTCGTTTCGGTCGCCCGACGCGACGATACCCGTTTTCTTTCCCAGCCTCTCCCGACGCTTTCCGTCGTTGGTTCCTGCCGCGTGCGACGCGGCTATCGTGTATTTTCGCATTCGTAGAAATCGCGAGTTCGTGTCGCAGCCGTTCAGCTCCAGCCGCCGCGCCCGAAGCGATCGGAGTCGCTGGGAAGATCGTCGGGAGAGGAGGGTGAGGTTCGAACGAGCAAAAGAATGGACCCGGGGTTGCGGGGTGGAGAAGCTTCACGTCGATGTCACTTTCAGCGAAGAGTCGCGCATGTTTCAGGACGGCGAAGAGACCAGACGAGACGAGACGAGACGAGACGAGACGAGACGAGACGAGACGAAACGAGGCGTGGCGCGCGCGGCACAGAGATGAAGAGGCGAGGAGATGAAGGGATGAAGAGATGAGACGGCGGACGAAGCGGCGACGACGGGAGCCGGCGATGAGCGAGAGACACGGGGCTCTCGGTCTTTTCGAGCACAGCGAACCGTGCGCCAGCAGCTTGGCATCCGAACGAGGAACGAGAAATGTGTAAATGCGATGTTAAGGGCGACGCGAATAATAACGTCTGGATGAGTGCGATCTCGTTTCGGCTAGCCGCCGACGAGCCAGCGTGCCGCATTGAATAAAACCGCTCATTATTAATACGACGAATTAAGGCCGGCTTCGCCCCGCCTCGCCTCGCCCCCTGTTCCCTTCCCATCACTCTCTTCCTGTGCACCGAGAACACTCTCGAATGAAACGGTCGCGGTCGCGTCGAAACCCAAAGCCAACGGTAGCAAGCCGCGGATCGCTTCCCCGTTGCTTTTTCCTCCGTTTCTGCGTTCGAGCACGCGTTCGAGCCTTCGGAGATTCCGCAAGGATTTCAACGACATCGGGAAGTCCGTTCTTCGCCGGGCATCTCGCGAAAATTTCCGCAGGCATTTCGGCCGCGAGGGTTCCGCCGACGCGAACGAACCGGATCGGCCGAATTCGATGAGCTCCGGTCGAGACCGGAAAACGGAGTCGACGTTCGGCGGCGAGATAATCGCGACTCTTCACCGGAATCTTTTTTCCCGGAGCGGCGCTCTCGCGATCCTGAAGCGAACGCAATTAAAAGGAATGTAATTACCGACGCAGACACAGACTGTCGGGCGCGCGCGCGCGCGAGAGAGAGAGAGAAAGACAGAGGGACAGAGAGAGGGAGAGACGGTTGAAGACGGAGGCGGACGTTTCGCGTACGCGTGCACCGGCTTCGCTCTTTTAACCCCTTAAGCGACCGTACATTTTCCGCGGGCTTTCGAGTGCTGGAATTATCGTACCCTTTGAATTTCCGGATTCGCTGTCGGCGAACGAGCCGCGTGTTTCGGACCGCAAAGCCTGTCCGCTCGTTTTCCTTTCGTCCCGTCTCGTCTCGTTCCGTTTCGCTTCTCTTTGCACGGTTTTCCCCGAGAAACGATCGTCGCTCCGCGCGCGCTTGCGGTCGTCTCGACTCGGTTCACGAGATCGTTGGCAAAGTCGCGATGGTCGCGTTTTCCGTTGGACTCGACCGGAGAACGGAGAACGGAGAACGGAGAACGGGAAGGGGATGGGCAAGGGGATGCGAAAAGACGGGGAGACGTTCACGGGAGGTATTCGGGACGACTTTTGGAACATTCCTCGGTGATTTATCGGCGGTGCCGTCGCGACGCGAAGCTGAGTCGTCGAGGGAACGGCGAAGGCGAGTGGGAAGACGGAAGCAAGGAAGCGAGGAAGTGAGGAAGTAAGTAAGGAAGGAAGGAAGGAAGGAGGAAAGACGAGGCGCGGAGAGACGGGAAATCTTTTGCCGGTGGTTGTTCGCGTCGTGTCGCAACGGGCGTCGCAAAGACGGACCATCGTGAGCAGACGGAGCAGTCGACGGAATAATCCGGAGCGGGCTCTCTCGTAAGAGAAGAGAAGGGAAGAGAAGAGAAGACCCGATTCTTCTTCCTCTCTCGCGGAGCAAACGGAGATTCGGCCGGCGCGGCGGAGCGAATGCTCGAAGGATCGCGTACTCGTTTTCCTCGCTGCCGTTGATTTTCGAAGGCGCTTCGGCGACACCGAATCCGCGTCCGGAACGCTTCGCGATCGTCCCTTCGACGCGTCGTAATCGGAAACGAACAGGGTTCCGGAGTTCCGGGCGGTCGGGTCGGATCGGGTCGGGTCGGGTCGTGTGAAAAAGAGGTTTACGAGGGGAGCCGCGGTCGATGAATCGAGGCGATATCGCGAACGAGAGTCGGCGTTCGGGCGACCGAGAGCGGAGCGGGAATGATCGAGATCCATGGTGGAGGGCGACGATGGTCCGACACGCGGCGGTCGTTCCGGAGAATCGTCGTCGAACGGTCATAAATGTCCGTCCGGTGAAATCGGCCTCTTCGTGGGAGTCGACGCCGTAAAATCAGGAGAGAGAAGAGAGGGAGCGCGGCGTTTCGCGCCCACGCCGGGCGACAACCTCGTCGTCTTCGAAAAAATCTCCTCCCGAGGCTGGCGGAGATATCGCTCGGCGGAACTCGTCGAAATTCCGAGGGTCCTCGCCTTGACCCGTTTCCCGAGGCTCGCGTTAAAACTCGCGAGAGTCTCGGGGCGATGGGTTCGCGCAAAACGCGTTCCCCGGATCTTAATGGGATAGGAACGGAACGGAACGGAATGGAATGGAATGGAATGGAATGGAACGGAACGGAACGGGGTATTTGCTAATTGCAAACGTCCGGAAACAAACGTGCGCCGCCGCCGTCGTTTACCTATTATAACGTATGTAAATTCCGAGTTGCTGCAATGCGGGTCTTGGTAAAATATTTGATCAACGGCGCTTCCTTGGGTTCGCCGGCGCTTCGGGAAAAGCCGCCTCGTCGAAACGGAGAGGAATGGAAGAAGAGCGAAGACGAGACGAGACGAGACGGGACGGGACGACGTTCGAAAAAGCTCGACGCGAACAGGCAATCAGCCAGCAACGACATTTCCGTTCGATGCCGCCCAGTTTCCGAGCAAATATTTTGTTCGACTTAAAAGTTTGCTTCATGCCGGCGGGAAGCGCGTCCGAACCGAACGTCCAAATTACTTACCGCCGCCTTGCCGTTATTTACCAACGACACAGCGAGAAGTAATTTTCTCCTTTCCGGCCAGCCTCGATGTTTATCGCCGCCAACGAGACAACGAGACAACGAGACAACGAGACAACGAGACAACGGGACAACGAACCATCCACGGAGCGGAACGTCCGTGTTCCGTTCGAGAGGCAAAAGTCGATCTCGGCCGGTGGAGCGACGCGCTCTTGAAAAGACGCGACGCGACGATCGAGGCGAAGGAGGAAGGCGCGCCGAAGTGGCATCGAATCGATGGGGAACCGTGACGGAATACCATAGCCGTCCACGGAAGTTCGAAAGAGATCGCGAGCGCGCGTTCGGTGGCGGTCATCCGGACGATCGTCGATAAATCGCAGGCCTCGAGGTTTCTCGGGAGGAGACGGTGCTCGGGCCGCGGCTGGCGGATCGGAAATGCCGCGAGCGCTGCTCCGAAGCGAGGAGTCTCGATGGGAAGATAAATCGAACGGGTTCGCAGGAGGCCATTCAATTAACGAATGCTTCGGACGCGATAATGGGATTCGGCGTTCCCTAGAAAACGCGACGGAACGAACCGGATCGGATCGGGTCGGATCGGGTCGGATCGGCACCTATATCTCCGGGAGGCGACAGTTATTTTTACGGTCGCGATCGAGAAAAGCGTTCGAGGGGTAGACAAAGATCGATCAACGCGCACGAAGGTCGCAGTCGTGACCGATAACGTTCCAAATACGATTCATCGAGGCGAACGATCGAACGCTCCGCGGATACCGATGCACGCGATTCCAGCGAATCGTCACCGTTTCCAGCTAGCTGCCGTCGGCATCCGATAACCCCGATTCTCATCCTGAACGTTCTTCGACGAACGACCAGCGCGTGCGAACGATACGCTCGCCCCCTCTCCTTTTCCGTGTGTGCGTTGGAAGTTTGAGGAGGGCATACCGGGAACATGAAAAACCTACGCGGCACACGGTACATATTTGCACTCTGTTGATCTTCCCCTCCATTTCGCACTCTCTCCATCGCTCCATCTTTCCGAACCGGACGGTCGTTTCTCTTCGGCTCCATCTCGAGGTGCGATCGCCCGGGTCGTAGAGCGAGTTTAGAAAATGATCTGGAAATCCGACTAACGAAGAGAGAGGTAAATTTTCCGTAGGAGCGCATGCAGCGCGGAACGTCGCGTCGCGTCGGCTGGCGCAACGATAAACTCGCATTCCAGGAGCGAGCGGCCGCGGAGAGCGGAGAGCGGCGAGCGGCGAGCGGCGAGCAGCTGTATCGGTGCTTCAGCCACTCGAAAAGATAACGCGTATCTTGATGCGCAGCGGCAAATCGTTCGACGAAAAAATTCCGGCGCTGGCGATGACGAAGGGCGACCGGGAGCGCCGCGACGAACTTTGCCATCGTTATCGAGCCCGGCGCGCGGCTACCGTCGACGAATATTTTTCCATCGGTACGCGTCGCCGATTCGCGATGCGACGTCAGCGAATTCCACGGAAGCCTCTCCTCCGTTCGCGCTCGCGCTCGCAGCTTTCTCGTTTTCCTCGAGATTTCGCTTTCCGGTGGACTCGCGGGTCCGGTTGGACCGATCGGTTCGGTCGAAGCCGCGCGCGCCGCCCGTTTCAAGATCAACGAGTCCCGCGAGAGCGTTCGATTCTGCCGGCGATTTGCATAAACAGAAGAAAAGCCAGTTCGCGTATGTAATTCGCCAGGCAAAAAGCGCAAACAAGCAAACAGCGGTATGAACCGTAATAATCACTCAACAGGTTTTCTCTCGGCCGCTCTCCTCTCTCCCTCTCTCCCTCTCTCTCTCGCTCCCCCTCCCACGCTCGGGTGAACCTTTCTTTCGTTCCCGGTCTCGGAGCGGTCGAACAGCGTGGCTCGAATAAATGACAATGTCGGTCGAGTTCGGGCTCGATGGGAGGTTTCGGTTGTCGCGCTGCCGCTGCCGCTGCCGCTCCCGCTCGCATTCGCACGGACAGCGAGAAGCGACGGTTTAATTAAACGATCTCTCGATTTCGCGTTCGGTCGTTCGAGATGGCCCGTCGAGCGGGAAACGCGAAATTCGTTTTCCGTTGCAGCGATCGAACGATCGACCGGTCGATCGCGTTCCGGCAAAAGGGCTGAAAAACGCCGGTCGCACCGGCCTGTGAAAAGACAGGCCCGCGAGACTCGATCGATCGAACGGATGTCCGAGAGAAACGGCGTACGACGAACCCGGAGCCGACCGATCGACGTCGAAACGGTTCGGCGCGACGCGGCGGATCGCGATAAATACGATCGAACGGACGAGGTCTGAACCGATCGATCGGCCGGAAGGAAATAAACGCTCGCCCGACCCGACGAATTTCTTTCGGCGGGTATCGAATTCGTGTTGCAGGAAGAGCAACAAATTTGTTGCTCGAAGCGGACCGTTCGAGGATCGCGTTTCGCTCGGTGCTCTCGTCGAAACTCCGGCGAGTGAAAGGGGCGAGGATGGAACGACCGACTCGTGCCGATATTTCTTCCGACCCGACCTCACGGGAAAAAGTCTGAAGGTGTCGTTCGGAGGCTTCCGACTCGCAAAGGAGCTCCGGTTTTGCTCCATCGACGATGCATCCGTTGTCGTTGGAGCCGTTCGCGACATTTTGCATCCATCGACCTCGTCGCGCCGTCGTTCGACGCGGCAGCCGGATCGACCGACTCTCCGCCGCGGATGAGCCGGGCGAAACATCGGGATCGTGCGCGCGAATCGAGTTCGTCGGGTCGTCGTTCGGAACGGTCGCGAACGAGAGAGGCCCGATCGATCGGCGACCTTCGACGATTCTTCATCGCTCCTCGTTGAACTCGACCCGCCGACGGTGATGCAACCGACGAATGCGACCTTCGCGCGTCCCGACATCCGTCCCGCACCTGCGAAACGTCTCGCGCGTCTTCGAGGAAAAGAGATAACGAGAGCTCCGTCTCTGGCGCGCATTCCACGGAACAGTAGAAACGAGTGGAACGAGCCGCGCGGCGCGGCGCGGCGCGGCGCGGAACGCGATAATTCTAAGGTCGATGGGTCGTTCGCTCCGCGTTGCGAATCGTCCAGGGCCTCGCGTACCACAGCGTCTCGCGCGAGTTGCGCAAGAGCCGACCGAAACCTCTGGATACCATCGAGCGCCGAACAATGCTGCGCGCACGGCCGCGCCGTTCAAATTCCCGCCTACCCATGCATCGATCCGGGATCGAGATTTATCGAAACCAACCGATCTCCGTATTTCACCGCGATCTTTTTCGTCTTTCGCCTTCCGTCTTTCGTCTTTCGTCTTTCGTCTTTCGTCTTTCGTCTTTCGTCTTCGAAACGGTCGAACGTTCGTGCGTTCGTGCGTTCGGCCTGGAATGATTTAACGCGGTTACGCAACCGATAGCTCTCGCTCCGTCTCTTTCCATTCTCGACGACACGTTTTTCTAGACATTTCGCTGCCTGTACGCTGACTTTCCTTTTTTCGTTTTCCAGCTTTGATCGGAAAACGCTGCAACGCGAAATTTCCGAGCGCACGTTCGCGTTCCCGCGACGAAGCGTCGCGATAAATATTTCTCGGTGCAGAGGCTGGCGAGAAATTCGAGCAACCGCATAAAAGGGAATCGTTCCCCGCCTCGAAACGACTCGAAACGACTCGCAACGACTCGAAACGATCAAATGAAAGCGACGCACGCGATCGTTGGAACGGCCGAGCCGACCGACCGAACGAACGAACGATGCGTTCGATGGATGCTGACAATTAACAGCGGTGCCGCACGCAACGGCACGGCCAAGGTGTAACTTCGAACGCGCCTTTCCGTCGTATCGCGTATTCCCACGGGGAAGCGAGCAGCAGTTTGGAAGGATATTTATCGCGGCGAGAGTCGCACGAGCGTTCGAGTTTTCGGATTTTTTTCAAGGAATTTCATTGGGCACCGTTACGGTACAGGATGAGCGCGTTGCACGATTTCTCGAACGTGTTCCCGAGTCGATAGGGATCGGCCGCGAGACGGCGCGGGAACGGCGCGACGAAGCACCCCGCGTCCATCCGCCCTCGCTCGCGATCCCAAAGGGCTATCGAGATCGAGCGATTTCGTATGTTGGAACTGATCCGAGCGAGAATATTTCCTTCGACACACCTTCGACAGAGGCGAACGACTCTGGAATCTCCGAATCTGGATCTCAGCCGCTCGCGCGTGTCAGCTACGAACACAGAGATTTCGATAATTTACTTCGAAGCGCAGATGCGGGCGGGAGGGATCGTTCCGCATGGACCGGCGGAGTCGTTGCGAGATCCGCGGAAACGAAATTCGTGCGCGGATGAACGGGAGCGTTGATGAAGTATTCCGCGAATGCACGCGCGGCGCGTACAATCGGCGAGGCGCGGCGCGGCGCGTCATCGATCCGCAAATAAAAAGACGACTGTTTTCTGGCGAACCGTCGCGTCGGACGGTGGAAGATCGATTCGCCGCGTTCCGCGTCGATGGGTGATGCATGTATTCTGTTTCGATGATTCAGCCGCCATGGGATTCGAGCTCTCGATAACAGAGGACCGAGCGAAATTTTTATTTATTCCCCAGCCTGGAAGAAACTTTTTGTTCGGCCCACGGAAAAACTGTGGAACGAACGTTTTGTTCGCGGCAAGACGCGTGTTGGTTGAACGATGCGTCGATCGATGCGCGGCACCGTTCGCGTCCGCTCGGTCGAGCTTGAATCGCATTCACGGAAAAACAACGCGAAGAACACGCAACATCGAGATTCGTAACCGCTCGTGGCGAAACGTTGCGTCGGCCGCGATTCGCGCCGCGGAGATAACCGTGGCCCTCGACAAAATTCAAAGAGATCGGAGAAAGGAATTTGCTGGAACGTTTGCTCGCGCCTCGCGCCGCGTCTCAACCTAATCGCTCAGCAAATTCAAATATTTGCCGTGCGAAGATACGAATTCTCGAGCACCGGTTCGCTCGAGATGCCTTCCGCCGAACTCTTTCGTTTCGTTTCGTTTCGTTTCGTTTCGTTTTGCGTCGGGAAAGGGTGAAAGGCGCGCGCGGGGCAGCAAGTCGTGGAATTCACATACGAAGGGATCGCGCGCGACGGGACGATTCGAAGCTTCTTCTTGCGCCGCACGGACGAGTGATAAGAAAGAGGAAGAGGAAAGCAGAATGTTGTAAAGAGGAGCTCCGATCGATGGTTATCCATTGGGGACAGCGTATGAAAGTCTGGAAAGCAAATGCCCGCGTGGCGGAAACGGTGACGTCGCGATTTTCTTTTTTACCGCTTTTGTTTCCGTTTCCTTCCTCCGGGCGGCCGAGCGACCCGTTGCACGGTGCTCGCGTTTCGTCTCAGCCCTATAATTTCATCGAAACAGTCTCCCGGCTTTTAATTAGAGCGAAGCGGTAATGAAGCGACGCCCGGAAACTGGAAAAGGGACGGCGGAGAAGCAACTGAAATCGAAAAAAAGCTTCGTTCGAGAAATGTTTTCGCGTTACCGGCGGGGCAAAGGCGAGCAGGATCGTCCGAAAGAATGCGGGAACGGAGAAGGAAAAGGAGAAGGAGAAGGAGAAGAAGAAGGAGAAGGAGACGGTCCGGTCTGGCTGTCGAAGGTGAGGAGTTTTCGCAGTCAGCTGAGCAAAGATTGACATCACCGCGTGCCAGAGCGGTGATTCACGGGAAAGAAAGCGGTGATTCTCGAGTGGCTCGGCCACCGAGAGAAGTCGATCGAAATACCAGCCGGCGGCCGATCGAGATGATCCGACGAGCAGCAACGTCGAGAAGAAGAGTTCTCCATCAGTTTTTCCAGGAGGCTCGAACGGAGAGCAATGTCTCGTTAGCGAAACAACTTTCTAACGAACCGCGAGCTTTTGCGTGGAACTCTCGGATCCGCCGGAGGGTCGAGGGCTCGACGCGGAACGAAGAAATCGTTTTCTCGCGAGACATCAAAGTAACGGGGAGTTTACGGTTACGAGGGGGAAGCCCTTCGCCGACGAGTCGGCGATCGAAGCGATTAACTCGCACCGGCTGTTCGGCCAGCATCGCGTTTGTTTTACAGCGGCGGCGGCGGCGGCGGCAGCGCGAAACGTTGTCTCGTTTCGACAGCCACTCTTCTCCCGTCGAGCACCAAATCCGAGCTTTCAAGCTTTTTCCAGCAACGTCGTTCGAGCATCCGGTTTGCGCGATTTTCGGTTCGAGCGACGCGCCCGTTGTCCGCCACAGGCGCGAAAAAGGAGCGTTGGAAAAACGCGTGACGCGATTCGTCGGCGAGATCGACGTTCGATTCGATTCCATGATTTTACGATAGCTCGTGCGTCTCGTTCGCTGTTTCTCGAAACATTTTATATCGTTCGATGGGCGGATCGTGAGGGAAGCAATAAGAACGGGTGGGTGCCGTCGATGGGTCTATCGATTCGAGATGCGAAAACGGTCGCGTGTCTTCCGCGAAATCGCGTAAGCGTAATTGTTGTAGGTACGGAAGATTGGAAAACGATCGGGCGAATTTCAATTTGACACGAGATAGAGTTAATATTTGCTTTCGATTCAGCGAAAGCCCGCGCGCCCCGCAGCGAAATCACGGCCGACTCCGACTCGGAGCGCGTTGAAGCCGAGAGAAGGACGAGATACGCTCCGGTTTCTTGTTTTCGCGAAACCGCTTCTCCGTGTAAGAATCGCGCGGAAAAGGCGGCGGCCACCGAAGAAAAAGTACCGTCGGTTCGCTCTCCTCTCGAGTTTCATTCATTTTCCAGCGCCCGTTCCCCTTTTTGTTCGTTAACTCTGCCACCGCCCTTTTCTCCTTCGTTTCTTCATTCAGCCTCCCGAGAAGGAGTCGCGCGATGTTACCGTTACCGTCGCCGTTTCCGCGCCGTTCGCGGCTTTGACTTTTTCCCGAGGACGATTTCGGCTCCCGCCGATCGAGCCGTCTCGCGGTTTCGCGGTTTCGCGGTTTCGCGGTTTCGCCGTTCGCGGCGATTCCCTCGAAATTCTTCCGCGTGCATTCGCTCGGAGCAAAGTCGTGACGCGGCGGGGGCTCTTCGCGAAGACCGGCGGAACGGCGCGGAAGGGGAAAGGAGGAGCGTCGCGCTGGGGCGTCGGAAACTCGGAGAGCGGAGCAGCTGTTCCGCTCTTGCAATTTCATTATGGCTCGCGCGCCTGTCATTTATCCGGCTAACGAGCTCGGAATGAAACCGCGTTTCATTCGAAGCCGATCTGCATGCCGATCACGAATTCGCGAACTAAGTATCATTGATGAAGGACGCGGCGGCGGAGGCGGCGGCGGTCGGCGTGTCGGTGACGCGGCCGCCGAAATACGCGGCTTGAATTCGTCCATTCATCGGGCGCGCGTTATACCCTCGGCCGTTCCGTACGACACGCACGCGCGCGCACGCACACGCCTGCCGATCCTCGTTCATTCATCCGCGCTCCCGCTCGTCCGCGCGTTCTTCCCCATCGACAATTTTGCACGCGCTCGCGCAATTATCAGTCGGCCGGTCGTTGCGCGTGATTCGAACGAGCGCGCTCGCGTCATCGGCCTTCGAACGGATTCGCTTCTAGCTCGCGAGCCGCGACTTCGTCGATCCCGTTCTCTCGGCTCTCTTCCGCGCCCTCGCCCCGGAGATGTCCGTTCCAGCGACACCCAACCACCGCCGACCCCCGCCGTCTTCCTCCGCGATGAAACTTTTTTACGCGAGTCGATCCGACTTCTCCGCGACGCTCCCTCCTCGAAGACATTGACTTAATTCGTAATTCCCTTGCAAACGCGAAGGTAGCCGAGCGCTCGAGGACGGAGCGTAATTCGGCGGAGAACGTCGCGAGCGGTATCGGCGGGAGATCGATCGGGAACCTTTGGATTTTCCAGAGATTCCGTACGGACGGATACTCGCGAGAGCGAGCATTTCGCCGGGCTTTGCAGCGAGCTCGCGTAAAAATATTCATCGAGGAACTCTCAGTTAACCGACGTCCGCTATCCTCGTTCCACCGATTTCGCAGCGCACCCTCGATATCGCACGAAATTCGCCCGAGAGCGATCGTTCGAAGAAAGGATCTCTCTCTCTCTCCCTCTCCCCCTCTCTCTCGCACTCGACGAACGTCACATGCAGCGAGCGACGCGCAAAAAAATCCTCGGGATTCCATGAAATCCGTCGTGTCATCGTCGAGGGGATGGAATCGCAACGGTTGCGTAACGTGGCAAGAATCCGTCGCGCGCGTCATCGTCGATGCGTCGGGAAATTTCGAGCGGCGCTCGACGAGCATACTCCGATCTTTTCTCCGATATTTTAACGTCGGAGCCGTCGCGTCGACCGTCTCGCGCGACCTTTCCCCTTTGCAGCGTTCATTCGATTTCCGGTGGTCCATCGGTCGCGCGATTTCTACGGGAACTTTGCGCCAGCCGTGATTCGGTGCGCCGCGTACGAGCGGAAGACGCTCCTCGATGCGACGGCGACTCGGTCCGGTCCGAACGCACCGGATTTTCTTTTAAAAGAACCGACGGGCTCGGCTTTCGCATTCGGCTCGAGATCGGTTTCCTTCGATCGCCGTTTGGACAGAGCGTCGGAGACTGGGAGCGGGAGTAAAACGCGTGCTCGCGTATTTATTAATCGCCTCGCCGTATCGACGGAACGATGGAATTATTACCGGTATCAGCGGGACGAGCCGTTTCAGGTGCATCCAAATACAAATTCGACGGGATGCAAAGCCACCTTGGTTTACGTTAAAGCGAAATCATATTATACGGCATCGTGAGATCGACACGGTCCGTAATGAATAATTTCGAATGAAAGAGAAACGGTCGAGAGCGAGCGAGGGAGAGACCCTCGGAGGTTGATTCCGTTTCAGCCGTGCAACGATTTCGAGCCGCCTCGAAAGAGATTCGCGAGAACGGTTCGTTTCGATGGAAACCGACGAGAGCATCGCAATTCCGTGGACGAGCGTCGACGGACCGAGCGAAGGAAGCCACGAATCACGTTCGACGTTTTTCCGCATTCTTCGAACGCCGTGGTCTTTCGCGAAAGAGAGACAGGGAGGAGGACAGAGAGAGAGAGAGAGAGGGGGGGGGGGGGTGCAGGAGAGTGGATTGAGAGATCTCCCCCCGGCTCGGACTCGAACGAAGCGGCTTCGCCGGGCGAATTTTACGGTTGAAATTCAACGAGGAGCGGACGCCGCGCCGGCTCGGAATCTCGTTTTCGACGAACGCATCGAGGATGCGCGGTCGGCCGGAGAATCCCGACGGGGCAAGGGGTGAAACGGTTTTTCGTGAAAAAATTACGATTTTTCGATTTGCTGTACAGGGTGGGCGGAGGGCCGGTTCGTCGGGAGCGCGTAAGACCGTCCGCCTCGCGGACACCGATTCATCGTCGTCTCATTTTCGCGGCCGCTCACGACGCCCGACGACCGCGTTCTCGCGCGGTAAATCTTCCTCCCGTGACGCGCGCATACATTTCCTTTGGATTCAACGACCTCGTCCGCGTCGGGCGTAGCGCATCGCGCGAGCAAGATGGCCGAACGATTTTCGGGCTCGCGCGATGAAACCGCGGCAAAAAACGTTCGCGGAGGGTGCGATTCGGCCGGTCGCGCGCTTCGCGATTACCTTTGCGGAGTCGGAACGTTGAATTACTTACGCTCCCGGAGCACCCTGGCCGGTTCGTCCGCCGCGTTGAATGAACGAACCCGAATCGCGCACGGCGAGTTTGCAGCAGAAAATTACGAATCCTTGCGTGTACCGTTCGCGAATGCGATTCCGCCTTTCCCGGAGCGCTCGTTTCGCTTCGGACAGCCGCGTATCGTTCGGAAAGGTGCAGCGCGCGGACAAAATAAAGGGGCTGTTTCGACGCGAGCCATCTTCCGGCTGCTTCTCTCCCTTTCCCTCTATCGGGAGGGGGAAGAGAGGGAGATAGAATCACGACCCAGATGTTACCGCGCACATTTTTTCAATATTTACTCGGTTAAAGGGGGAGAGAGAGAGAGAGAGAGAGAGGGAGGACTCGAGCGATATAAATTCCGTGGCGGAGTCGATTCGATCAGCGGAGCCGCGTAATTCGAGGCGCGCGCAAACAAACGGAAAACGAGAAACGTTCGAGTCGGTCGATGGATCGATGGATCGATGGATCGATGGATCGATGGATCGATGGATCGATGGCGAGGGAAACGATGCTCGATACGATGCGGCGACGAGGAGACTTCCGAGCGACTGCTCCGCAAGGAGCTCCCGCGACGCCTCTGCACCGTGCACAGGGCTAACGCGGACGAGGGCTTGATCGCGGATCACGGGAGAATCCGTGGGGCTGCGAGGGGGAGGAAAGAGTCGCAAATCGAATTTTTGGCGAAGCAGCATCGCGGCCGTTAAGAGCTTTTCCTTCGGTCCGTCGAGCTTGCCAGAGAAGTTTGCTCGGTGGCTTTCGATGGAGAGATAAAAGTTTTCGTGGCATCGATTTCGAGGGGCCAACGAGACGGCGCGGAGACAAGCTCGTTAAACCGATATCGCCTCGGCGTTTCCACTTTTTCCGGATGCGTATACCGCTCGCGGATCGTTCTCCTTTTCCGTTCCCACTCGCTCGCACGACCATCGACGCAGGCAACACCCAGAAACTTGTCGCCCTCCCCGCTTCCCGCACCATCCGTCGCCTTCAGAGACTTTCGATCGTCAAGAGCAATCGAACGTCCGGGCCGAACAGTTCGGGTTCGGCAGTTTTTCTGTTCGACCGGTCGCGAAACGGCGAAACGGCGACTCGACGCTGGCTGGAGCTAGGAGAGAGGAGAGAGGAGAGAGGAGAGAGGAGAGAGCGCGTCCGCGTTCGTTCGTCGGACGCCCGGCAAAGGATCATTAATCCCAGGAAAACCCGATATCGCGCGCCGCGAGAGACCAAACTTTCGATATTAATACCCTTCCCCGATAGCCGCACCGCAGACTTACGGCGCGCATTCGTCTCTGTAAGCCGAACACCGCGAGCGTGCGCGTGTTTCGCGCAAACCGCTCGCGGTGACACCAGCGCCTGCACTTAATTATCATTTTAAATCTACCCTCGCCGTTACGATGCAGTTTCCCGTGGCGATTTTGTCCGCATCGAGGGGGCCGGCTGCGCGGAAACCGGGCCGCTCGAATCGTAATTTTGTTCGATCGGCCGGGGGGCGGACTGGTGGCGGACTGGCGGCGGACGGGCGGGCCGCGTAATTTACGCCGGCGAAATTGCAGCGACCGGCTAGAAAGGATACATACTTTTGTCCGCGAGTGATCAAAGCGCTGCCCCGTCGACCGTTTCGCGATATATCTCGCTGAGAAACGAGCGTCGCGTCGGCCGCTTCGGGCTAGGAAAAATCGAAGGTGGCCGGCGAGTGCGCGCAAAAATAGATCCGCGTGCGTGTTCGTATTTAACGAGCACCAGAAATAATTGGCATCCGGGATGACGCGGTTCAAATATTTCGAGAATGACACGGCCGATAACAAAGCACCGCAACGTTCCGCTTATTTTCCCGTTTTACGCCTTAACGAGAAAGCGATCGCGAGAATGGAGCAGCGGAACCCGGTGGCCAACGAAAACAAACCGTTTGACGCGATTTCATGAAAAACGGGAGCAACGAAGGAAGTCGACCCTTTCCACTGGAATTTCCGTCGGTCGTTCGACCGGGACGGTGAACGCGTGTCGGATCGGGCAGCGTCTTCGACGGGACGACGGAGGAGCCGCGTTCCGAAACGCAGCAAGGTCGCAAAAATAGGGAAGCATGATTCCGCTGGGAATAATTGGCACGAGCGCGAGGGCGAGGGCGAGGGCGAGGGCGAGCGCGCTGACGCGCTTCGAGTCACGCTCCAAAGCGGAAAGGGAGAGAGAGGGACGGAACAGAGAAGGATAAGTTCGCGTGTTTTGCTTCGAGTCTATTTCTGTCCGGTATGCTCGCGTAACCACCCGTTTTAATCGCGTACCCGCTAATAGACGCGTCGCGGCATACGTGCATGCCGGCGCTCAAAACACCGACGCGACCGCCCGATCAGCTGAGCCGACGCTCGCTCGCCTCGCGCCGCCGTCTTCTTCTTCTTCTTCTCCTCTCTCATACCTGGCACTCGCGTTTTCTACGCATTCTCGCGACGAATGGGCCCGCGACACGACGATCGAAGCCTCCGCAGTCGGAATTGATTTTTCGCAACGGACTCGATTCACGGATGCGATGGAAGGAACGAGCGGAATCGATCGCGTCGCGAGCACGAGGCGCAGGGCCCGGGCGTTCTCTTGAGAGCGGAGGTGGAAGCGGCGTTGCACCTGATTTGCGATTATCCAGGTGGCATTCATCAGGGAAAGCATGGGGCGGGTGCGCGGTCGTCGGTGAGTCGCGGAATCGCTTTCGGATGAATCGGACGCGCGCTCGGAATTGCAGCCCCCGTGTAATCCGACGTGCAAACGGATCGGTTACGGCGACGAGGGGGTGCGCTCGAGTTCCATTTACGGCCGACACGATCGCGCGTCGGCTACAAATATTTTTCATCCGGGTTATCCGAGCGGCGAGTTCGCGACGAGAGACAGCGATCGGTGTTAATGGGCGGCAACGTGTTTTTTGTCACGGCGATGGGAGCGTCTGCCGCGCGAGCGAGCCGCCCGCCATCGATGAAAATAATCTCATCCGCGCCGCTTCGCCTTCTTTTTCTTTCGGCGTACGCGGAACGTCTCTCCGGGAGAGCAGACGCGCAAAAAGCTCTCGAGACTCAGGGGGGAAAACGAGAGAGGTGTTCCTCGCGGAAAATTGTGTCTGGTTTTCTCGCTCGCGAACGGAGCTCCCCCGCCCCCGTCCATCCATTGTCGCACCGATCTCGACAATCAGCGTCTTCGAAGCTGCGCGAAACTTTCACGCCGCTCTCCTCTCCTCTCCTCTCCTCTCCTCTCCTCTCCTCTCCTCTCCTCGCCGCTCCTCTCCTCCCCATTCCTCCACGGTCTACCCCTTCAGCCGCCGTTCGCGCAACTTTAACCATCCTTTCCACCCACCCCGTTCCGTCGCGACCATCACCGAGTTTCATCGAGATCTTTTTTTTTTTTCTATTCCATCGGCTTCCGCGTCGCTCGAGCTGCGTTTTAACGAGTTCCTAACGACGAGTATCGCCGCATCGATTACCGCTTTCATTCCTCTGACTTCGGTCGGTAGTTCCTTCGGAGCCACTCGAAATTTATCCGACGCTTCTTGCCGTATCGATCGATCGACGCAGAGTATTTTTACCCGTGCACCGCCGACGCGGTGCGGCGGTTCGTGTGAAGCCGTGACCGTTTCACGGGCACGGTAGCTTCCACCGTGACGGCCGGCCGATTCGGCACCGCGGTCATCGGTGGCCGTCGAACGGTCGATCATTTTCTCGCGAGAAAAAGAATCTGTTCGCGACGCGTTCGGTGCACCGAGATATCGAGATGACTCGATGAACGGTGATCGGTCCGGTGTCGGCACCGATCGGCCGGCCGGTTGCTCGCGCGTCGTCGATAGATAAATCGGACAATAGGTAGCGCGTTGGGTGGCTGGAACGAGAAAGGCCCGCCGCGGTGAAAAATCCACGAACCGTGAAGGCCGCTAACGCGAGTCGCGGCTGTCCGACGATCGAGAGCCGGACGAGCGACCGTCGTCGGAGAGTCGCGTCCGCGAGAAGCACGTTTATTTGTACGCGTATAATACGGTGGGCATCGACGACGGACCGGGAGGCAGGGCAACGGTTTGGATCTCGTTCGGTTGGGATTACGCGTTCGAAGCCGAGATTAAATCCGGTCGCGCGGAAAAAGGACACGGCGGATCGCGATGAAACGTTACGGTTCACCGATTCGAGCGGCTTTCGATTCTTTCGGAAGCTGCTCGAATCACCGACCGCTCGCCCGCACCCGCTCCTTCTTTCCTTCCCGTTGGCGCGTTCGCGAACTCGCCGCGGTGAAAACGTTTACTCCGCACGGATGGAAGGCGAAACGCGAAGGTGTCCTTCTCGAAAAAACTAAGAGGGTCCTCGAGAAGGGAACGGGAAATCGCGACTCGTCGGACGACGACGTCGGCGAGGCGATGACCGGCGAAGCGAGCCGGTTCAGCGTAATCAGGGAAATCGGTGTCCGAGGTAGCTCGCGACGAACACGCTCGCGCGAACGAAACAAGGGAAATTCTATACGCGGCTGATCGCGATTCGCGCGCGATTACGGGATCGATCGTTCGGCGGAATCAGCGCGGAAACGCGACCGACCATTAATCTGGCCCGATACAACGCGTCTGTATCAATTACGCGCGATACGGATGTAATTAAATCTCGTTAACTGGCAACGCTGCGGGGTCGTAAATTTGTTTCTTCGCTTCGCTCTCGTTGCCTCGTCAGCCCGCAGGCCCAACTCGGTCGACGCGCGGTGAATTCATTTTCGTCCCGTCGCGCGACAAAAAGGGAGGGAGAGACTTTTGCTCGGGCGTCGAGCTTCCGGAAGGCGAAAGCTTTTCGGGGCGAGAAGCTCGGCCGGGGGAGCGAGACGTCCGCGCGTCTCGACTCGCGGGGTGGGCAGGGGAGGAGGGAACGGACGTAATTTACCTTCATTAGAAAACGGTCGACGGAGTATTATCTCATAAAGGGGCCGAGAGAGCAAACCGCCGAGCGATGCGACTGAATCTTAATTAGAAAATTCATTTCGGGCGCGTCGACGGTCGTTGGAGGGCGTCGGAATTTCAGAAATTCTTGTTACACTCCGTCTCCTTTCCATCTTCTCCTCCTTCCCTCCCAGCACGAGAGCAACGCCGTTTTTCCGCTCCCGTTCGCCTTCCCTCCGTTCCACGCGCCGGCCGGACCGCTCGACGTCGAAGCGTACTCGACCTCGACCTCGACTTCGACCCCGTCTCGTCATCGACCGTTCGTCGGCGGTCCGAGAATTTCTCCGCGAGTGCGTTTCGCTCGGCCGCGACGTTATCGGCGTCAACTTTCTTTCTTGCGTTTGAAACGCGTCGACTCGGTCCGGCGAAGGTCGACGCGAAACGCTGGATCGGTGCACGGTCGGTGTGTACGCGCGAAACATTCCCTTTAAAATCCGACAGCTCGTTCGCTCTATTTTCTCTCTCGCTTTCTCCGTCCGCCCGACCGACCGCCGTCCTTTTTCGCCGTTCTTATGCAATATTCTGGTTCGCGTTACGAAATCAATGAGAACATCTCTTTGGTGCGCGCACGCTCGCGACTCTCATTTATCTTTGGCCGCGCTTCGAGCGACGGCAATCGATGGAACGCGACGCGCGGCCGGCCACCTCGAAAAAACCGTGTCTCGAAAATGTCCGCGACGCGACGGCCGCTTTGAACGGCACGCAATGTCGCGGCCCACGGACGGATCATCGATCCCGATCCGGAAAACCGTTATCCCCGTTGCTCGATTCGCCGCCGAGCTCGATGCCTCCATCGGCAGCTGGGAAAGCCCCGTCGTGGCAGCGGGATCAGCAGCTTTCGGTCCTCGCTCGCGTTTCCTTGTCCGCGCGCCGGGTCCGACCCGCACCGTCTTCCGATCGACTCCGATTCATCGGAAGGAGCCGTAAGAACCTAACGAACATCGAGCTTTCCGATCGAATATCGGACGACGCGCGAGCTCCATCGAGCTTCGATGGAAATGTTGAGCGCGTTGTTGCCCGAGCAAGCAGGTACATGGAGCTCGCTCCGCGATCTCCCTCCATTTTCTGAGGAGCGAGAGTCGCCGGATCGATGCAACCGGCCTACCAGCGAACGCGCCCGATGCTTTGCATTTTTCATCGAGCGTAAATACTTCGACCGTACGATGGAACGCGTCGTCGTCCACGCGGGACGGAAAAAACGATAACGGGTCGGCCGTTTTGCTCGTTTGTTATTGGCGCGGAGGGAGAAGATTCTCGCGGTCGCTTCGCGTCGCGGGAACACGTCGGCAATTAAGGGTAATCGCGGTGAATCAACGACGGCCATCGACATTTGCATAGTCGGATCGGTTCGATTCGGCTCGGCTGACCTTAATTCACGTTCCGGCGACTGCACCGGACAACTTTTCGAGCTCTCCCGATTCATTTCCCCCCCGCGACTTCTTTGCTTGGACGAACGGGGGGATAAGTACGATTAAATGGGCCGTGTCGATTGCGTCAGCGCAGATATTAAAAGTAAAGTCGCGCGCTTGCAACGCGAGTTTTCACCTGGCTCGTTCGCTCGCTCGCTCGTCCTTCGGCATCCTTAAAATCGCATGCAGGTAGGATGACGTCAGGCGGCTGCAAGCAAACCGGTTGTTGGCCGAACGAAAACCGCTAGCCGCGACCTCGACTCGCCGCCGAACCAGCCGCAACCTTATACGATCTCGCGAGATCGAACCCGCGTCCTGCACGCTCTCTCGAAAACGATCCACCGATCTCGCCGCGTCCGCGTTTCTCTCCTCGCTCTCTCGCGAAACTTCGAAACGTCGCGCCGGGGATTTGCAAATTCGCGACGACGATCGAATTCCTTCCTTCCTTCCTTCCCTCCTTCGGAGGAGGAGGAGGCAGGCACGGCGCGTTCCGCGAGCGGAGGCGGTCGCTAGGCTTCGAACTATCCCCGAGGAGAAAAAGTTCCTACGCTCGCGCGGTCCAGCACCCGCAGAATTTACTCCCGCTCTCTTTCTCGGCCGACCAACGAAAGCCGCGTCACTTTCGAACCGATATTTACCACAGGACCCGATGTACGATCTTCTTCGAAAGGTCGTCTCCGGGCGGGCACGGTTTCGCGAATTCCACCGGCTCTCAAGTTTTCGCCGCAGCGAACACCGTTCTCGTCGAACGACCGGTTCGAGAACAACGAAGAAGAGGGAAAGCCGTTTCGCGAGAGCGATCCAGGAGAGGTCGCTGCGGCTCGTCGCGGCTCGTCGCGGCGCGGTCCACGTACGGACCATTAATCTTTGCCCGCTGTTTATCCGTCTTCTGTTTAATTTCCTCTTTTTGACGCGGTCATTTCCTCCGCGTCGACCTGCTCGGTCGTGTCCCGCCGGAAAACCGAGGAGCGAGAAAGGGGAGCTCGCCGGCGACCGAATCCTTCGATCGTCGTCGTCCGTCTCATCGTTGGGCGCCTGGAAAATTTCTCGCCTTCTCGTGCCGCGAATTTCGGCCAACTTTCTGTCGGAGCGAGCGAGCGCGCGCGCGCGCGCGCGCGTCGGCCATCCATCCGATATTTTCTTCTTCGTCGTCGTCGAGGAGCTGTCGGACCCGCGTTTCAGGCCGCTCGCTGCACGGTGTCGAATCGAAGCAGCCCCTTGAAAAATTCCCGTCAAAGGCGGGAGCGCGGTGGTCTCATCGTAACGTTGCGCGACTCCCAATGGAAAGACTCAGGGTTACGCGGGACAAGGAAGCGGAGAGAAGAGAAGAGAAGGGAGGGTTGGGTGACAGGCGATTTGCCAGAAGTCCTATCGCAGAAGGAATATTCGAGGAGACTCGGCGGTGGGTTAGCGTCAGCGGCCGCTCCTGCGACCGTGCCAGCGAGAAACGATTGTCAAAGTTGCTTTCTAGCCGCAACAGGAGGGGGATGGTCATCGAATTTCATCTCCCGTTGGTCGCAACCCGGGAAGAAGAAGCGGCGCGCGATCGAAGCGGAGCCATCCGCGGGTGCGAAGACGGCGGCGGTACGAGGCGGCGAGGCGGCGAGGCGGCGAGCGAGCAGCTGCGAAGCTCGTCGTACGCGGGCCTAGCGGGCCTAACGAGCCTGCGAAACGGGGTCAATTGGAAAAACGACGGCTCGATGATCCGGCGACGCAAAAACCGGCGATGATTCGCCTTCCGCGAAAGCTATCGCGCACGGTCCACCAGCGTTGCGACCGATTCTCGCCCGTTTCGAGAAGGAAATCTTTCGGAGCTCCGCGACCGCGAAGAAGCGGAAGCAGCCGGAGAGTCAATTATTCCGGGGACTCGCGCGTCCTGACGCAACGTTGCGGCACGGCGGTGCACGCGCGCGATGCATAATGCAAGGGTCTCGCTCGTACATTTTCTACGATTTAACGAACCGACCGTCCCGGCACAGGAACCGTGTCGTACGAATCTTCTGCGAGCAAGCCGCAGCTCAAAGGGATATTTCTTTTTCTCATCGGGCTTTGGTTTGCCTTTTTTTCTTATAAATAGAACAGGAACATGTTCCGGACGCTTTCGAGGAGTTTCTCCGTTGGTTTGAATCATTATTCTGAGCGAGCGATCGTTATCCACTCATCTATATTCACCTTTTCTTTTTTTCTTTTTTCTTTTTTTCTTTTTTCTTCGGGCAAACGGCTCCCGGCATACCGAGGCGCGACCATAGACAGCCCGTACATCCCGAAAGCATCGGGAAGCGCGTCCGCGAAAGGGAGCCGGTTCAGCGTTTCCGTCTCAAATTCTGCGTCGTCGAGAACTCGGAAGCCGACCGATCTCGCGTCGAAGATTCACCGGGAATGATCGGAGGGGTGGACGAGGTCCTTCGCGAGACCGATCAGCAAAGAGGAGTCGAAAGCGCGAAGGAGGAAGCGGGAAGCGAGCGAGCGAGAGGGCGATGAAAGTTGCAGCGAAGGAGAGGCGGGAGGTCGGCTCGGTCCGCGCGGCACGTCGCGGAGAAGAAACTTACGTAGAAAGTTAGCGGTTGAAAAAGTTCTGGCTCGAGAGAGACTGGTCGGGTTCATGAAAGTCAAGTCGGCGGTCGTACGTAAGCGCAACAGCGAAAATGTAAGCACGCCGCTCTCTGCTCCGAGGAAGCGTTCGTCGCCGCCTCGAATCGCTGATACCTTTCGGAAGATAAAACTTTCCCCGACCGCCGTTACCATTCGCGATCGAGCTTCGTCGATCGCGCGTTCGGAATCGAATCGACGTTTGCATCTTCGCCGGAATCGAGAGAACGAGTCGCGCGAGAAAAATAAAAATCCGTGCGACGCGCTGAGAGGACGAGAAGAGAATCGATCATCCTTGAAGGCGTCGGACGGTTGGGCGCGAGCGAACACGGCTGGGTCCGCCGCCGAGACGCGCCCGAAACGCGGCGTCGCGGAGAATCTACGCACGGTTTTATGAAAGCTGTCTCGAGAGAGGTTCAACGTGCGCGCAAAGAACTCGAGGAGCCTCGGCCCATTGATTTCGAAGCGATCGACGATCATGATTCGATCGAACCTTTCGGTTCGGAAGGGAAATTTTCGTGATGGGAACGGAGCATGCAACGACGAGTCGGAACAGCGACAGCTCCCTTCCGCTTCGATCGAATCCCGCGTCGACGGACTGCGCAGCGTATCGTATCGGCGATATAACGCTCTCTCGGTATGCACGCGAGTATTTATACCCGACGATCCGTCCCGTCGAATCAACCGAAAATCAATAGGCCCCCGTCGCTCTTCTCGTCCGATGCGGGTCCCCCTCTCCGACCTTATCTCGTTCGCATCCGATAAATCGCATATTCGCGATATGCTTTGTTGGCGCGAGCGCTGACGAGGGCCGCCGTGTCGCGGCGCCGAGCGACGCGACGTCGTCGATGACGTTATCGCGCGATTATTTCGCGGCTCCCGAACGGCCCGCACCGGTGAACGACTCTGCATTATTAACGTTGACGCGTTCCGTCCGAACTCCGTAATCCCGATGATCGTGGGGATCGATCGGTCCGTCCCGGTGGCCGGGAACGACCTGCCCACGCGGAACCTGATAAAACGCGGCACCAGTTTTAAACAACGACCGAACGCGGAAATTCGATGCGGCGCGGGCGCGGGCGAGGGCGTGGCGGAGGTCAAGGGAAAACGACGTTCATCGCGGAGCATCGAGAATCACGAGGAGCGAGCGATACCGTGAAATTCGAAAATTATTTTCGGGGCGCACAGCGACGCGGCCGTTCTAATTCCAGCGATGACAAAAATACAATGGGCCGTGCGCCGCGAATAAACGCGCCGAATTGTTAGTCGATGCACACGTTTTTCGTTTGTTTTCTTTTTTTTCTTGGTGCGAGCGACGAGCGTGTCGCCGTCGATGCACACGCATGTCATGGGCGCCGGGTCGAACGGGGCTGCCGCTGCCACGAAAAATTTTCACCGCCCGAAACTGCGCGAAGCCGTTCTCAAGAAACTCGCCGACGATGCGACGTCGCTGCTCCGCGAACTTGTAACGCGAGAACGTAACTCGCTGCGGTCGGATCCGAGTTGCTGGTGCAACGCATTCCCGCCATTCCCGCCATTCCCGCCATTCCCGCCATTCCTGCCAGAAGATATCGCGTGTCCGCGGCTCCGTCGCGCCTTTTCCGCGCGCCGCGCCTGAAAACTGATCCGTGCCGCACCGCTGGAAACGCTTCGCGGAACTCGCGTCGCTCGATCGATCTTCCGACCGAACGGCGAATCCTCTCGCAACTCCGGCCCGCCGAAAAACCGATCGAGAGAACCGAAACGATGGCTGGTCCCTGCCAGCTCCGGACCGCTGCGACGCGAAAGCGCGCCGCGGCCAGAAAATATCTCTCGGTCCGTACTGGAAAGAGGAACGAACGATGCTTTCGATGACCGTCCATCGAACGTCCTCGCCGACTCGCGAGAGGAAGCGGTCGCGGAGAAAACGTTCGTAAGACATTTCCTTTGCGAACGGATGGGTTATGGTGACGCAAAGGGTATCGGATATCGCGCGGTCATCGAAAGGCAATAGCTACGGTGCGCGGAACGTTCGCCGGATGAACCGGCGAAGGGAGTCGTCGTCGATGTTCGAAAAGCAGCTTTGGCGCCTCCGGGACTCGGCCTGCGCGCAGCGAGCACCGAGCGATTCTTTTTTTAAATCTCGCTCCATTCGGTACGATTCGATGCGATTTCATTCGATTTCATTCGATTTCATTCGATTTCATTCGGTGGGCCCATCGATATGACATTTTCATACGCCGCGGCGAGAGCGTGGAAACGGCAACGGTGATAAACGTCCCGTCCGATTCGGCCGCAATTACCGAGCCACCGATTTCGTCGCGTCGCGTTCGTCCACTCTCCATCGACTTGCTTGAAGTTTATGTCGGCCGACCGACGTTCCCGCGCCACCTCCGCCGTTCGAGCAAAAAGCGGCGACGTATAAATCAGGCAAATTCGGCTACGAACGTCCGACCTGCTCGTCGATCCTGACGATGAGTCGTAGCGTTTTCTCTTTCAAACTTGCGGCCCAGCCTACCGTCCGCGTTTCGACGCGCGTCGCGTACCCCCGAAATTTAAGAAACACTTTGTCGAATAACGACGACGACGACGACGACGACGACGACGACCACCGTCGAGTGCGATTTGCTGCGCTTTCGGTGACTCGCGTATATTCGACGCACGATTCATCGGGCGGAAACCAACGGTGCGGCGGTTTTGTTGAAAAAAGTGAAGGGTTGGGTGCGGACCGCTGACAATACGCGTCGATCGAGAAAATCCGTCCCCGATATCCGTTCGTTCCGTCGTTTCTCCGGACGGAAGCGTATTCCACGAGGACGGAACGACGGCCGATCGGGCTTCCCTCGTCCCGCTTCCGGGCGATTCGTTTCAGCGTCGTCGGGCGACCTCGGAGGCCGCTTCGACGTCCGTTGAAACACGGAGCAGCGCGTCGTTTTTCGAGGCGTTCGCGTATCTGGGTTGACAACGACGTCGGAACGGACGTTCGACGCGGAATAATATCTGGGTCGGAAGAACCGGAAGAGGAAGAAAGGGGGAGCTGTCGGAAAAGTTTGCCCGAGCAGAGTGCGGTTATTTAATCGGGCGAGCACCCGCGCCCATGAGAAAGCGCGACCAGCTCGTCCGGGGCAGCCTTTGTCGAGTATTTGCAATGCCGCTTCGACCGACGCGTCATGAGACTCTGAAACCAATCGATTCTCGTGCATGGCCGAACATCCGACGGAAAGCCCCGCTCCGTTTAGAGCTTATTGCTCGCCGCGGTCGCGCCCGCGCCAGCGCCCGCGCTTTTCCGCCCCTGCCGTTTACGCGAGTTTTCCTCGAACGCCAACTTTCTTCCCCCGTTTCCCTCCGATTCTCCGCCGCCTCGAGTACACTTTCCAAGCACTTTTCCTGTTTCGAACTTTATATTTCCCAGCTTTTCGTCGGAACTCGAAAAAAGGAGAAAACGGCGACTTATCGGGCCGGCTGGCGATCGCGACGAGGAAGTCTCGCTCGGAAGTTCGCAGGGCGGAGGAAAACGCCCCGAAAAAGAATACGAAGGAGCGGCGGAGACGGAACGGGAGAGGAGGAAAGGTCGAGTTTATCGCGACTTTCGAATCGGACCGAGGCAGTTTGTTGCGCGTAAATTTACCGGCCGAGTCCCGTTCGCTATCGTCCGTCCGGAGATGATATCTCGATTCCCGAGCGTATCCCCGTCGACGAAACGAGACGGGAAAGTAGTTGGCGCGACGAGAAGGATGCCGGTCGAGAACCGCCTATCCCTCTTCTTCCTCTCCTTCTCGTTCAGTCCGCTTTTATTTCTGCGTCCAGCCCGCTCTCCGCCGCCGCGCCTGGCCGTATCGAGTCGATGGCTCGCGATCAGCGCCGGTCCTTTCCAAATTTTTTTCAAAGCTTCCCCCCTCCTGCCGATTCGCCGCGTCGTTCGACCCGCAGCCGACTCATCCGCGGAAAGGGGAACGGCTCTGGGAATCGTCGGGCGCGGGGAACGGCGAGGATCCGCGATGGTTGCGGAGGGAGCGGGAAGCCGAGGAAAAGACGGGTCGGCGATAAGAGCGAGACGCGGGGAGGACGCGTTTTCCGCCCCTGTTGTCGGAGAAAGTCGAGTCGAAGGAGACGCGAAAATGTGGCCCGTCGTCCTTCCGCTCCTCCGTTGAATCCACTCCCGTTATCTCGCCCCTTTTTACGCCCGGATCCCTGCCTCCTCGCCGAGAGAAAGAACCGTGTTTTTTCTTCGTATCCATCAGCGTCGAATCTCGGTGTAAGCCGGTGCAAAAGGGGCCGAGAGAGCGGTCGTCGGGGAAAATGACTCGCGATCGACCGACCGCTCGACGGCCCTCCGAACCGCCTCCTTCGAGATATCGCCGATCTCGATTTCGAGCGCGTGCATCGCTCGAGAGACGTCGTTCCGGGTAAACGCGATCGATTCGGCCGCGAGCCGGTTGCGCTAAGGATGATGAATGGTCGGCTGACGGAATCGTGACCGGAGAGAAGAGAGACAGAGAGAGGGAGAGAATCAGGTGTCGAGGCTGTGGTTTATTTACGCTCAGGGATCAGCCAGCCCCCGACACGCTTTTTCTCCGTTCTCCCGTATAAATCAGTTCTCGCGAGCTGTTTTACGATTCCCTTTGTTGCCTCGACGATGCTGCCATCGACGCGACCGAGAGGATGGATGGACGACCGCGAGTTTTTCCCGCATCCGCGATAACGACGCTCCAGCCCGACGGATCGGTTCGCGAATCGGTTCACGACCGTCTCTTTGACTCTCGATCGATCGTTTCAGCAACTTTCTCCGACGGTCTCGGTGCGATCGCTCGCGACGCGGAGCGCGGCGCCGCGCCGAGCCGCGCCGAGCCGCGCCGACGCGACGCGAGACGGGCTTGCAAGAAAATGCTCTGACGAACAGGAAACGTTGCAAGAGATTCCGTGTGCGTCGACCCGGAGGGATCGGTAAATCCTGCGGGATTCGACGAATGCGTTGGAGTCGATTTCTTCGAAAGCGGAGAGCGAAAAGCGAAAAGCGAGCGGTGTAATTAGAAGGAAAGAGGAGAGCTGGGCCAAAAGGAACTCGCGACCGATGAAGAGCGTCGCGGTGTCATCGGAAAATGTCATTCGCATTCCACTCGATGCCCGAGTGCCGGGTTTCCTTTTGTGACTCGCATACCGTTCCCGGAACGAACGCGACGCGACGCGACGCGACACGACGAATGACGACGATCGCGGCGAGCGTATTCAACGGCCGCCTCCCCCCGCCGGCGATGTTTCGCTTTCGTTTCCAAGCGGCCGATCGGATGGCTCGCGAGCCGCGATTTCCTTCCGACGCGTTCGCTCGCGCTGAATCCTGCGGTCGAAGCTCGGCGAACGTTTCGCAGCTGCCGCGATTTTGGAAACGGAGAATGCCGTACGGCGTACGCGAAAATGCTGGTTCGATCGTCGCGTCCCCGCAGTGCCTGCGGTGGAGCTCGACTTTCCCCCGATGCGTCCTCGGCGACCGTCGGAAACATCTGCTTTTCGAGGGTCCCATCTCCCGCAGCCTTCGAGAAAAGCATCTTTTGCGATGGGGGGGTTTCGTTGCCTCTCGCGATGCGTTCCGCCCACCCCGACTTTCATCTCGGGTACGATGTCCCCGCCTTTCGACGGTTCGGCAACTTTGCCGAACGGTTCGAAGGCTTTCACGGAAATGCTCGCTCTTCGATCGAAATCGAACGGAATAAATATTTGATCGTGGGATCGCGCGCCGGCGTTGCTACGTACCCTCGCCGTCGATGCGTCCCAGACGTTTTCTGCAGGACGCCGCAGATTTTTCATGAAACGAATTTTGCGACGCTGATCACCGGTGATCTCCGGTGCGCACCTTCCGCGCGTCCAACGAACGAGCGAGCGAGAGAGGCGGAGGAGAAACGAAGAGGAACGCGGCGCAGCGCGCGGTGATTTATACCAACGCGTGCAGCGCGAGGGGCGAGTTATTTAAAACGGCGACGCTATAAATCGCGAAACTGCCGGCTGCTTGCCGAAGTATCGTCGTCCCGCATAGATACACGGAGGATCCGAAAGTTATTCGGTGCAGTTATAACGGCGGCGCGGCGACCCGAGAGCGAGCATCCGCGTATCCGACATCGCGAAACTTTTCGCATTTTCTTCCCGACTCTCCTTTATCTTCGCCGACTGTTCGCAATAAAACCGGCTGTCCTGATTCGCGGTCTCTATGCATAGGAAGCGGCGGCGGATCGCTTTCCAACTTTGCGATCCGACGAGCTTTCGGGCGACTCGCGTCGAGTCCCGTCCGTGCGCCGCCACGACCGAAGCCGACCGAACGATCGGAATTATTCGTCGACGCCGCGTTTCGAGTGCGAACCGGTTCGGACCCGCGTCGAAACGGAAGAATCGACTCCGAAAGGTCCGATTTCGCGATCGAACAGAGAAAGGGAAGCCGGTGAGAAGGTCGAAAGCGGAGAAAGATCGTGGAACGTTGCGAGCGTCCGCGACGAGATAACGAGAACATGATCGACGACGAGGAGACGCGAACGGCGCGCATTTATGCGATCGTAAAAGGGTTGAAACGCGATTTTCGTTGGATGCGAGCCGGGCTCGGGGAGACGACGAGCAGCGACGAGCAGCGACGAGCAGCGACGAGCAGCGACCGCTTCCGAGGTGCAACGGCAGCAGCTCGCGCTAACAAGGGGGTCAGATTTAATGGCCGTGCCTGCTGACGGATGTTTAAACGCGCATTAAATGCAACCGCGCGATGGGAAGACGGGCTCGGTTCCATAGAAAACAGATTTCTATGTAACCCCGGGAAGCGACGCGCAGCCTCCTCGCGAAAACATTTCAGGGGGAGCCGGAGCGAGAGAGAGAGAGAGTGAGAGAGAGGGGGAAGGAAAGAAGGAAAGGAAGCGGCAGGTCGATGGAAGAATGGAAAAACACGGACGATAAACGTTTTAATTTCGCGGTGATTCCTCGCTCGACTCGATTTTTATCGGGTCGTTCGAGCGACGTAATAGTTAATTACGGATTCGAGTCACACGCGACCGATCCCGAATCCACGTAATCGTCGAGTCGATAACGATCGACACCGGGATCGTCTGCGGAATTTTAAAGGGGGACATTTAAAAGCCGCTCGGTGCGTTTCGAGCGCCGCCTACGAATTACGTGATCGCGCCGCGCCGCGCCGCGCCGGCACGCACCGGCGGGAACCGGCGGGGCCGGTCGAAATTTCTTCAAATCGATCGCGTCGCTTTGGAATCTGGGAAACGGAGAGAGGACGAGAGACGGTTGAAGAAAGAGCGGGAGGGAGGGAGGGAGAGTTGCGAGCAAGGGCAAACGAGCGTATCCCGGCGCGGTGTGGCGCGGAAACTTGCATCGTACGACCTCGTTCCCAAACTCGGTATGCACGAACTCGCAGTTCCGAGCCTTTATGACGTATCAAACGTAACGCGGCAACAAGCAGTCTCGCGGAGGAAACTTCGAACCAACATGCCAGCCCTGACATCTTAAAGCCATTAAGATACGGAGTTTGAGCAAGAGTCGTCGGCACCGTGCGACCGCAGGACGCATCAATCCGATTCGCGTCGGTCCGCTAATTAACTTATCGTACCCGACGAGCAGGCTCGGCGGCGGGGACTCGGTTCGGACGTCGAAGAAACACGGCCCTCTTTTCTCCTCGTCCTCGTCGTCCTCGTGGTCGTCCGCGCAGCTCCCTGCTCGAGCCGCGCCGCGCTGGCCGCTCGAACGCTCCCGCGCGTTATCGACCGATCGAACTCCCTGCTCCCGTTACATCCACCCAACGACTGTTTGAATTTGTCAGTATTCGCAGCTCAGATAACGCTCAACTTCGCGGCAACTTCCCCCGCGATCGCTGTTCCGCGAAAATTTCCGGAGGTCGTTAGCACGGCACGATGAAAACTTCCTCCAGCCTCTGCGATTACAGCCCGCGATAAAATCCATCCTCGAACACGCCGATCGAACTTTCCCTCTTACGCGATTTAACACGATTCCTCGGCGCCGCTCTCTCACCCGCGGACAAGAAACTTTTCTCGAACGCGTTTCAGAGCGGATTCGCTTCTCGCGTTTCTTCTCCCTCTCGCCCCGGCCTTCTCGCACGACCGTGCCGCCTGCGACTTCTTTTATTTTCGTCGTAAATTGATTCACGGACCGACGCGATATCGCTGTTCTCTCCTTCCCTTCGCGAAACCTTCGAAACTTTCGCCGTGCTTGAGTTACGGCCACCCGCGAGTCACCGACGTCCGCGGAGGAGGATTTTCTTTTCGACTTTTCGTGCCTCTTCCTTTCCTCCCCGTGCGTGTTCTCTCCCGCCGATATTCCCCGGGAATCGCGACACCGGCCCTCGAAACGTCCGCGCTTCTCCGACACGCCCCGCGAGGCGAATCGTCGGCCGGTCACCGAAACGGCGTTCCGGCAAATTTCCGGACGCTCCGCGGAATAATTTTCGGTGAATCGACGCGACGCGTTCGCGATCAGCCGAGGAGCGATCGGGGGTCGGGGTTCCGGCGGTTCCGGGGGTTCGGGGGGTTCGCGAAATTCGTTGGAACAGCGACCGCAGGAAGCGGAAGGAGGACGAGACGAGAGGAGACGAAGCGGCCGGAGGAAATAAATTCGCAGGAGGATCGGAGCGTCGCGTTTGATGTCTGGATCAGGTTGATTAGCCGCCGTTTGCACGGCGCACGCAGCGCGAAGCGTTGCGAGGCAAAGCGAAATCGGAGATCCGTCCACGGCGTTATCACCGTGAGCTCGTTTCAGTAGCGAATCGTTCCGCCCGACCTGCCGGCCGGATAAGCCGGCGGAGGACGGCGCGAAGGATTCGCGGAGAACCGCGGTCGGGACGTTCGAAATAGCCGTGACGCCGGTCGCGAAAATATTTTTATGCTCCGCGTACCTGCGGACGTCGTCGGCTCGGCCGCGTCTTTCTCCGATCGATCGAAGCCGCGTCGGGCTCGCGCGACGCGGAAACTCCGAGCCGTGCTCGGGATGGGAACGACCGCAAGAATCGAACGATCCGCTCCGACCCCGGTGTCGCGGGCGGAAAGCGAACTCTCGCGGTCCGGTCCGGCCGGGCAACGGACGCGGCGCGCCGTCGAGCGAGATCGGAGAGCGGCAATCGCTTTCGACCGGATCCCCCGACCGCCGACGCGACGAGTCGACGAACGATCCCGAGAATGTCGCTCGTTACGCGGCGAATTACGCGCGCGGGACACCGACGCGTCGCGTCGCGTCGGCTCGAAAGGCGTCGCGTCGAGTCGCGTGCACCTCGTAAAGCTGTAACGAGCGCTGTTACCGACACAATTACGAAACGAGGAGGGCGTGACAGGAATACCGAATCCGCGCGAACAAAGAGAATGCACACCGAGCAAGAATATGTTGTCCGCGAGGGAACGCGGTGCGAGGAGGCTGCATTGTAATTCGGACGACGGCCTTCGCGGATAATGGATCGACGCAAAGGGAACGCGATATCTGGCCGCGGCGGATCGATCTTCGGCTCGAGCGGTTCGAGCACGGCGCCCCGGCGCGCGCCGTGCGCGTTCCGCTTGCTCTCGGCCCGGGGAAAAAGAGCGAATGGTTCGGCCGGTCGAAAGCGCGGGCACCCGCCGCAGGTTCCGCGTAATACTTCGACCTTCCCGTTTACGGATCCGCCCCGCTTTCACCCAACTTCGCGGCAGCGCGAAAGCGCCCCTGCTTTGCCGAGAAAGCGAACGACCTTGAAACGCCGGCGCCGCTCCGATTCGAGAGCGCGTCCTTAAAAGGATCGCGCGAGCCACCGTGCGCCCCGAATCGGCCGCATAAATCACCGGTTCATTTTCCTTTTTTCTTCTTCCTGCTTCTTCTTGCGGCGAACGCGATCAGTCTCGGAAACACGCGGACGGATCGGAGAATTCTCCGCGAGCTCGCGGCACAGCTTTGCAGCCGCGCAGGAAAGAAACAAGGACGAACGTCGGCGTCGGCGTCGGCGTAACCCGCGCGTCGAAGGAAACGGACGTTCGAATATCAATGGATTCGGGTTGAATAATTACGAACGTTCCGTCCAACGCGCGCCGCGCATCCGCGTGCGACTTTTCGAGATCGAGTGGGCCGATGAAAAGCCGAGAGACGAGAGAAGACCGCGCTCGTCGGACGAGCGATCGGATGTCGCGAAAGCGTATAAACGTTAAAGGACTCACCGATGGCGTAACAGAGGATCAACAGTGCAGCTACTCGAGACGCTCTCATGGTGGATTTCCTTTCTGAAATACTCGCGACGGAAGCACACCAAAGCGTTTTCCTCTCGTCACGTCATAACAGGCGGGCCGCAACTCGCGTCGTGACCTTCCCTCCTGCTTCTTTCAACCATCCGCCATTGTGTCCCACCGACGACGCTGCCGATCAACACGCTCTTTGCCACCGCCGTTTCGCTCCGCTCCGCGCCGCTGCACCGACAATTTCGTTCGATCAGCTTTTTTCCTCCTCTCTACTTCTCTCGCTCTCGCTCTCGCTCTCGCTCTCGCTCTCTCCCTCTCCCTCTCTCTCTCTCTGCGGACAGGTTGGGTGTTTTCGCGGCGGCCAGGAGAGCGACTCCTCGAGGAAAAGCCGACGGGGGTTCGAGCGATTACGTTTTCTCACCCGCGTTTCGTCCGCTCGAAGACTCCCTCTCGTCCGGCGCCTTCGGGCTCCCTCGAGGAGGACGTTCGCTCTCGCCTCGCTCCAGCCGTCGACCGGTGCCCTGCGGACCGCTCTTCAACAACTTCCGCGGAGATGTTCGTCGAGGTCTATCGTCTCGCCGGCGGAAGCTTCGTCGTCGCAGAGATCGCTGGTCGCGACGTCGGTCGGTCGGCGTTCGCGCGATCGAATGATTCCGAGCGAGCTTTTTGGAAACGTGGAACGGACGGAGCGGCGCGCGCGTTCGACCTCGTGTCCGACGAAGCGCTATCAAAGGAATTAATTACGCGGTTGGTTCAGAGAGCGCAGCTTCGGCAGAAATTAGCGCGTCCCAATCGCGCTCCGCCGCTAATTAAGAAACTTGCCGGTCGATGATTCTCTTTCCGGATTCCCGCCTCTTCGCTGTCCTCTTCCTCGGCTCCCGATCCTCTCCTCCTCCTCCTCCTCCCCCTCCTCCTCCTCCCCTCCTCTCCCTCCGCCTCCTCCTAGCTAGTATTCGGCGTTGTTACTGCCTAACAAAGTTCGAGCATAAATGGATGGGCTGGAAGAGCGGCGGAGGTATCGCCGGTGCCTCACGGTCGTCGCTGCGCGGAGAGTCTCGCGCGCGTTCGCCGACTTTTCGATCGCTTCGGCCGATCGGTCCGAAGCTCATCGATTCGGACGCATCGAAGAACGATCGAAATCGAGCGCGTTCGAAACGAAACGAGCATCGGCCGTCCCCTGCCGCGGCCGCTCGACTTTCGTAAGTCTGTCTCTCCGCGTCACGTTGATACGTCGTTCCGATAAATTAGCTATCTTAATTGCGATCCGATCGAAGCGTGTTCCGCGAGACCAAACAAAGGTTACGGGCCATTGCAGCGATATCGCGGCGATGCTGGGTCACGTTCTTCCCCCTCTATTTACGGTAAACGAAGCGATCTTATCGATCCTGTAAGATAGACTGAGGGGTGGGCGACTCAATAACACGCAGTGACTGTTAAATAATACTAGATATATATATATATATTTCGCCAATGCCCGTTCTGGAATGCGCGCGTCGCACGCGAAGTCCGTTACAGGAATGGCCAAGAATCCTTGACCTGCGACCCATCCGTTGAGGGCCCGCGAGCGGCACCCCCGACGGCGATGAGAGGCGACATTTTCCGGATGAGCCGAACGTCGCCTCTTCTTGCAATCCGGTCGGAGGTTTGCGATCTCGAGCAGGATGGGGTCGGTGGTTCGCGACGCGACGGTAGAAAGCTCGCGTCGCAACCGGTGCGTGCCGAATTCGAGCGGCCAAGGAATCGCGACGATGAATCCCGAGGAGGCGAGGGTGGGCAGCGACGGCGCGAGCAAACGCATTTCTATCCGTTCGCGACCGCGCGCACCGCGGCCACGACCGCCTCTCGGTTCGAAGCTTATCTTTCGAACCGAAACGTGCTTTATCACGGCGCCGGCAGGCGTGCGAGCAAGCGTTCGCGTAATAATTCAGGTGCACGCTCGAACGCGGACGCGTTATCGCGTGCTGTCTGAAATCAGGTCGCGCGCGCGCGCGCGCGCGCATCAATCTTTCCGTGCATCCCGGAAGGCTTCCCGTATTCGTGACATCCGAAGCGCGTCCGCGAGTCGACCCGTCCACGGACACGGATAAATCTATTTATCCGGAGAGAAAAATCTTCCGTTCGAAGGTGTCCCTGCAAACCCGGCGAAACGCGACGAGTCCTCCGGCCTTAATGCCTCTATTCAGCTCCGCCATCGAATTAACGTCTGCGTGTTAATTTGGCGAAACCGTCGCGCGTGGCTCGACCAAGAAAACCGTCCGAACGGTCGTGCTATCCCCCTTCGTCGGTCTTCTCGGACGGCACCTTTCCAGCTACCTGCGCGCGAACACCCGTGATCGCCTCGTCGCGACCAGCCTGCGAGAACGCGTCACGCCGAACTGCGACGCAAACGAATCGCGGCTGACCCGGCTCGTTCGAGTCATCCCGAACCTCTCGCGGAAGCCGATTTTGAAACGATCCACCGATCCATCCCGATGGCCGAGGGCGGCAGCGACTCGATCGGAGCTCGATCCGCCGCGCCGTCTGGAAAGCCGTGTACCGCGAAATGATCTTCTCGTTCCGAGGTTTCCGTCTATCCGTCCCTCGAGCGGAAGAGAACTCGGCCCGCGATGGTCCGAAACACGCGGAGAGGCGAGATCGGAGGACGCGAAAGCGCGTCCGTCAGCCTCGAAATTCGTCGAACTCCGGCAGCTGGTCGGAGGGAGCATTGAACGGGACACGGGTAGACGCGATGTCTCCCCCAGGCTTCCACGAGATCCGGCATCGACGTCGTTGTCCGGGAAAGATACCGGTGCACGTGCGTCCGTTCGGTGTCCCGAGATTAGGTGGATAGAACCGCACCGTATGCTCTCGAGGATGGCAAGGAAAATGGGGAGTTACGGTTCACCGACGAACCGCGCGCATCGCGATCGAGATCTCGATCCGACCGACGAGACTCCCGTCGCCGTTCGATCTTTGCGAGTCGATTCGATCGAGATCGATCGCGCGCGCCCTTCCGAAAACCCTTCTCGCGTCCACCGCCGCATAGGTATGTACGCGATGTCTCGAACTCGATCGTACGCTCCGAAATTCTTCGGGAATTTCGAGCAGCTGTCGCGTGCCGCGGTGCTCTTACGAACGAGCGATCAAAGTCTCCGCGGGCGTCTTGCACGCCGAGTCAGCGGCCACTGTTTCTTACTTTTGAAAAATCTATCGAGTGAAACGTACGCATGCGTCGGCGATTTGTACGGTATCGCGGTTCGCAACGACCCGGGCGAACGCACAAAAATGGTCGAACGGTGTAGACTTCTTTGGAACGAATCGATCACCGTTCAGGAATGCATGGGTGGAAGAACCCTGAGCGGGCGCGCGGCTCCTCGTCCAGCCTGGGGAACGATGACTCGGATCGGCAGGAATCGGGGGCGGATGCCGGATCCGATGATTCCCCTGACCGGTCGACCGAACTTTTGTCCTCCCCGCCAGCCTTCGCTGGTGTTCTCGGAACAAGGTTGCGAAACAGCAGAGAGACCGTGAGCGATCGAACGTAACATACGCGTAAAATACAAGGAAACTCGAAGGCGCAACGACCTCCCGTTTGCAACCTCGAACGCTTCGACTGCTACCGCTGGCAGCAGGGTAATCCGAAATTACGCTGATAAATATGCATCAAAGCGGGCCGCTCGTTTCGCTGGGACGACCGTTGGACGGGGAAAGAGTCAAAAAGCAAGAGCGTGGCTGGCGCTTTTTCAACGAGCGTGCAGCATTGGAACGAACACGGAGACCACCTAGCCCGTGCGAGCCGTTCGCTGACATCACCACCCGTATTACATTGGCCTGCGTAAACACTCGCTGACGCGCGCACGCGCTCACTCGCTCATTCGCTCATTCGCTCATTCGCTCATTTTTCTCCTGTACCGACGCGTGGCTGAGTTTTTTGTCGCGGAGGAATCGCGCACCGAATGTTTGCGCTCTGGTCTGTAAAAAAAGCCTCGTGAGACTCGACGGGGATGGCGACGAAGCGAGGATGAACGAGCGTAAAATCGTGCAGGCCCCCCGAAACCCTTTGGACAACGCGCGCACCGCTTCAGTGAGAAATCATGAGACCCGACCGACCGCCTCCAAGAGCATTCTCGTGGCGATTCTCCGATCGAAGCGAGCAAAAAGCGAGGTGATCATGCTCGAGAGTATTCGCCGCCGCAGCGGACGCGAAGTCGTCTCGACGCCGGTATCGAGTCGCTCGTCGGGGTCTACCCGCGGAGGCGAGAACGCGACGCGACCGTTGGAGCAATTTCGAGAGGCGAGGAAGAGAGTTTGTCGCGCGATCGTAAGCGGAGCGATATCGGGACGTTTGAATCGCAGGAAAATCGAGCGAGCGTCCGAGGATCGATGCGAGTGAGTCGTCGGAGGCGAAAATGCCGCTCCCTCGACGAGGCGGGAAGAGAATGAAACGGAATCTCTGTTCCCGGGGGAAGATGTGTCGAGGAGGAGGAGGAGGAGGAGAAGGAGGAGGAGGAGCAGGAGCAGGAGGAGGGCGCGCGGTAAGCAGGATGGGTGTCTAAGCACGTTCGCTAAACAGGCAGATACGTTCGCCGGATAGCAGATACTTATGGCACTTCGGGGTATGAACTCGTGACCGTGGAATCCCGGCAGGATATGGTCGGCCCTCCAGCCCGCCTCGGGCGTGGATATATTCGACGATACAGCGGGTATCTTTCTCGAGGCGAAGGGAATCCGAGGAAGGACTTCCTGGAATACGCGGTGGTATCCCGTCGCACGTATACGCGCACGCACGAACGTTCCCTTCGGCCGTCTTATCGAACGGTCGCTCGAATACGAGAACCTTTCTCGAAAGGCGGATGGGGATTGTTATCCGCGGAAATACGAGTCGCGATGAAGGAATTTTCTGGATTCCACGCTTACCGACGCCGTGGGTGCAATTTCCTGCTCCGAATAATCGTTCTTTCGGAAAGGAAACTCGACGCCGCGCGAGATTTCGCGAATGGAAATGGCCGCGTGCTCGTATCCGGACCATCTCTCGTAAACACGAGCCGCGAGGGAACTCGATTCTTTATTAAATACGCCGCTCATTGAATTCCGATCGACCCGTGCGCTCTCCGCGATACCTTGCGCGCGGCCGCCGGCGCCGCGACAATTTCGAATGCTAATTGGAAACGCGGATAAGCGTATTTATGCGGGAGCGCGGATTCGTATCCGGACGCGAGCGGGAGGTCATCGTGCGATCGAACGAGCTCGTTAGCCGGCCGTTCGACCGACGCCCGATTTCCATGAAAATTCAACGAGATGTTTCCGTGAAACCGACCGAGCCACCGTTTCACCATCTTCGTCGGCCTCTCTCGACGGCTGGGACCGTGCGAACTTTTCAAGGTACGCGGCCGAGAGGTCGTCGGACGCGCGGAGGTACAACGTCGGCGAACGAGCGGCGTGCGGCAGTTCCGATTCGACGAGATCAACGAGGCTCGATCGATTCATCGATCTCGTCGAGTCGACCGTTCGCTGCTTTCCTTCGGCGAACCAACGGTCGAGGATCGTTGATCAGGGGTTTCGTGCAAAATCGTCGGTCGCGAACGATGTCGTCCGGTCTGGCGGTAAGCTGGCAGCCGGCTGGGACATCGTCGAACCTCGTTTGATCTCATTAGAATCTGCGGCTTGCGAGGGGCGGAACTACACGGACCTTCTCCCCGTCGCTCCCACCCTGCCACCCGACGAACAGCGAACCTCTGCGATCGGTTTAATCGATAGACGCTGAATCACCATCCCCCTCGCGAACCGTCTCGAAACTTATTGCCCGGTCGATCGAACGACTCGCGCGATTCGTTTTCCCATTAAATTCCAATCGAGTCGGCCGACCGATACGCCGAACCGAACCCGCTCCATCCGACCGATAAAACTCTATCTCTCTGCGCGCGTACTATAAATACCGTGTTATCGACACGCTCGATCCGTGTTGCGAGTTCCAAGGTTCTCACGGTTTCGTCGATCGCGAAAGAGCCACCGGCACGCGTTCGACGCGTTCGACGCGTTCGACGCGACCGCGTCCAGGCGGCCTATGACCAATAAGAAAGTTCCCCGCTGCTTCGTTCCCACTGCGATCGCTCGATATCACGCAGGAACCGAGTTCGACTCGAACCCGTATCGATCAGCGTGAGACTGCGACTTCAGTTTCTGAAGCGTGGAAGTGGAACGCACACGCATCCTGCGCCACCGCGCCGCGACTGCTCGACCCGATCGCGTCACGCGAGGGCTTCTCGCGCGTTCGCTGTCCAAGCGAAAACAGCCGTACCTCTGCGGACGCCGTGCACACGACGCCTCGCTTCGTACGTTATTCTTTCCGCGCGACTCCGTTGTCGACCGTCGTGCTCGTTCAGCCGGGCCGATCCACACAGTCTTCGATGAGTTTCGAAGCACCGAAGACGATCATCCGTCTTCGCGCCGACCGCGAGCCTGCGTGTTTCGCTGTAGATCGTGCGACAGATCTCCGGACGATTCCGTTGCAGGCGAACGAGTTCTCGTATTCGCGACGCAGCAATTATGAAAGACGAGGAATAAAGTATGGTACTGTTCGATCGCACGGTCGTTGCCTCGCGCTGTTCCCGAAGCTACCGCAGAGGTCCGACCTATCGTCGTGCATGCTCGTCGGTGAGCGCTCGACCGCGATGCCGGTCACCGCGATGATCCGCGTCGCGGGCAACGCGTTGCCTATGGAAAAACGTCGTAAGAGCAACGTCGAACGATTCGAACGCGTGCATCAGCCGCGGAGCTGCGATCCATTCGGCGGGACGAAAGGCGAGAGGTCGCGTTTCCGAGAGAAACGCGAAAGAAGGAGCTCGAGGGAGATGGACCGCGATCGACCGTGAAGACTCTTCCTCGTTCGCGTTATCGAGCACGGCGTCGTCCGCGGAATAAATCCAACGAACCGAGCTTCTTCGAAGAGGCGCGCATGTGCGCGCTTCGTGGGACGCAAAGAACCGGATCGTGCGAAAATTCGGTGGACTCCAGGGACCTGAGTTCGAGAGCGAGATCGCTTCGGAAAGCGGTTTATCGCGGACGCCTCCGGCTGCGCGGAGCTCGTAGAAAAGAACGGCAACGCGCGTGGATCGCGATACGATTGTTATTAACCGGATTGAATCGAGGAATATATATGGTCCGGTTTATCGGTAATAATGCGGCGTGTCGCAGGCTGACGCAATCGATCCGGTCGAACCGTGGCCACCTTTCAAATAATCCGCCCCGAGTCGACCCAGCGCGACGCTCGCTGCAAGCGCGTTCTTCGTCCGCTTCGATCTCCGCCGTTCTCCGATTCCAAACTTTTCCCTGACACGCATTTTTCGAGCGCGCGTAAATGCGGGAGCAAAAAAAATGTGGAAAGCAAACGTAACGGGTGAACGCGAACGTCTTCGCGAGAAGTTTCCGCGGGAAGCCGATGCTCGGAAGGAACGCGATTTCCGGAAGGAGCGATGAATTTTCATGGAAATCGCGGATGGCCCGCCGTTGTCGCCGACGCAAAAACGCGAAATCCCCGGTTGTACGACAGACCGGGAAATTTCAATCGTCCATTACGGTAAAATGGGCGATGCGGCTTGTCGCGGTTGAATTATTGATTCAAAGTGATCGTTATCCGCGTGCACGAGCGCGAATAGTCGGTTTCCTCGTGCAAAGTGCCGTTATCGGAGTTCCGACCGCACGCACACCTGCACACGCTCGCCCGCGTCCTGGTCGTTTCGGTATTCGGTGTTTCCACCCTGGGACAAAACCCGCATCTCCAACTTTCGAGCCGACGCGAGCGCGTTCCTGGCATTGTCGGTGCGTCGATTACGGTTCAAAGCGCAAAAGCTGTTCTCTCGCTCGTTCCGAGGATTTCCAAGATTGCGAAACGACTGGATGGCGTGCCAGTGAAAACCCACGCGATCGTCTACCTACGCGCGGTTCGTTTTTCACCGGGCGAACCAGCCTCGAAATATTCTATCGACCGTGACGGAAGCGAAACCGAACGATCTTAATGAACGTTACGAGGTTAATCGATATTTGTCGCGCGATACGATCGCTTTATCGCGGGACTCCTAATTCGTTCTGAATCGTTCGATAACGCGGCCGAACGTGTTCGACCCGTGATCGCTGCCCGCTCGCGCCCGACGATCGATTCTTGCCATTAACGCCGGTACGGGGTGTTTCGTAAAACCTGGACACCGTTCCAACCCATCGATGCCATAAAAAAGCTCCGGCTGTTACGCAGTAACGTGTGCGCATCGAGGCGAATACGCCAGCGATTCTGTTACGAACCTTTCCGATCGTTAACCTTTTGGTCATGAGACGGTGAATCGAACGTAATTGTTCCGAGTTCGTTGGACACCCTGATCTCACGGGTGATATCGGAACCGTCGAAACGTTGGAAGACTCGTAAGTTGGAAAGAATACCACGGTGAAAATTCCCATGCTTGATACCGGACATGTTGCAACGGTCCATCGGGTCATATGTAATGTCGTTCCCTATCTTATAAAACATATTTTAAAGAAGCATGAATTCGCTCTTCGATCGTCTTTTTTTCTGAAAAAATGTCATGTTGCAGTTCGAGTAACGTCGCCGCACTGAAAAGTTGTACGTATCGGTTGCTATCTGTTCTTCGGTTGTTTCAAAGCTATGGACATTCGTTGAAGATCGAGTCGAAAAACTGTTACGGAAGTGGGAGAACGGCGGTCGATGCGTCACCGTTTCTTCGTGTCGAAGTCACAGGTGCGAGAGGGCGAAGCGCTTCGAACGCTGGTAGAAGATTTGGAAAAAATATGAGAAAGATCGTGATGAATGAAAGATCGTCGCCGATCTGTCCGGAAACGCGAAAATTTTGCCGCTGAATCGTGCTTTATCGCGGAGCGGAGAGATAACGAGAGGTCGCGCGAGTTCTGCCTCGTTACCGTCCGTCTATTTTCCTATTACTCCGTCGCGATAAAATTACATAAACTTCGTTTCATTTTGTCGCCACTGCGAGACAGAGCGAGAGAGAGTGAGAGGGAGAGAGGGAGAGAGGGAGAGAGGGAGAGAGGGAGAGAGAACGTCGCGAACCTCTTGATCGTTTGCATCCACCTCCTCCTCTTCGCCGACCGTTCTCTTATTTTCCTAATTGCTGCGTCGCTCTCGAATCGCTCGAAATTGCCAGAACAATCTCGCAAATTCTCCGAGAAATTGTCAAGTGTTCCGGGCTACGGAGAAAGAGTGAGAGGAAAAAAAGGTAAGCTTCGTTGCATGGCGTGGGTTCCCACGTTCGCATGATCGTCGATCACGCAGCGTTATCATGAATTCCCCGCGGTGTGTATGCGTTTGCTGGGCATATAGAGTGCGTGTTCGTCGAGACCGGGCCCAACGAAGACGGAGGGGACCGGGAATTCGAGAAACACGAGGTTCGAATACGATACTCGACTCTATGCCTCTGCTCGGCCGTCGACGCACGGTGTTTGGCATTTTGTAAGGTACGACCGAAAAGATGGCGATCGTACTCGTAAAGGCGACAAGCTCCAAAGATACACCGATGGTTCGTGGGCTTTTTTTCTTTGGCGAGTTCTCTCGAAAACGCGTTCAAGGATCCGTCGACCGATCGAGCCGGGGTATCGAACCTTGTGACACGCGTCTCGATCGATTACCAGCTCTCCCGGGGGATAAATCGCAGAGAAATAACGCGAGCGGCGAGCGGCGAGCGGCGAGCGGCGAGCGGCGAGCGACGATCGCTTTGACATCGATGCATTTCGTTTTAGATCCGACTTGGCAAGAGCCACTGACGGCTGGCATTCTGAAAACGGTGACGCAGCGCGATAAGATAAGTGACGCGAATAAATCTCACCTTCTCGATTCGCTCTCGACTTCTCCGAACCGAAGGAACAAACTCGAGAGAAACCAGACGCGAATGAAGCCGCTCGATGAAACGTCGAACGAATATATACCGTGGGTGCGCGCGGGCCTTGATTTTTCCCGGTTTTCCTCGCACGAAAACGCACCGCGTCCGACATTTTCGCGGAGAAAAAAACACGGTCACGAGATGGCGTTTCGTGCGGTAGACGGAAAAGTAACGGCGGATCCCCAAAAACGGGGATGCGACGGTTTTTCTCGCGTTCGTTTCATCCGAAAACTGCGTTTCGTGTGGTAATTGGTTTCGCAGCGAGCACCTGCTGCCTCGATCGAGGCCGAAAATATCCGACCGTGACGTTAAATCGACGCCACGTGCCTGGCGAACTTTCGAACCGAAATACATGCTAACTAGCGGGCGAACGCGACCTACGACAACCTTACACGCGCGCGCGCGTCCCTTCCTCCCTCCGGCCCTCTCTCTTCCCCTCGGTCGAACGGTTTAAATCTGTCGCCGTGGCGCACGCGTCTTTTATTGCGGCCGCATAGCAGATTATCCTAATGCGCGCGCGGACGACTCGCTCCCATGAAAATGACGCCAACGCGTTCTAATTATTCCCCCCGAGTTCCCAGAACTGTCAAATACTTCGCTCGCTGTCGACACGGTAGCTATCTCTCGCGAACGATCCTCCGCTCGCATACCTCTGCCAAATCGCCTCGTCGACGAAACTATTCCGCAAATCGTCCGTTTCGTTTCGCTCTCCTTCGCACGCACCGCGGCATTTCGATGGCGGCTCGCTCGGCCGAAGAATCTGTCGCTGGTTCGCAGGTTTCAGCCCGCGCACGAAATGGACGGGAATTACGGTGAAGGTTCGCCGCGCGGTAAAGCAGAAACGACGCTGGCTGGCATGGCCCGGAAAACGAAAGAATCGTCGGCTTCCCTCTCCACCAGCGAATTCTGACCGCCACCTGTGGCTTTGCTCGTCTTTCACGGCCATCGCGAATTCCTCGACGAGCGCCGGGCGCGGATGCGAGCGCGTTCGACAAAAATCGTCGCCCGTACGAAATGAACGGCTCGCGAAAAATAAACAACTGCGACGAGATAAGCGCGGAGCGGTCCCCAAGGTCAGCCCTGAAATTCCACCTCCGTTCCAGACCGCCGCGGAACGGAGCTGAACGGAGCGGAGCGGAGCGGAGCTGAACGGAGCGGAGCGGAGCGGAGCTGAACGGAGCGGCGGGGGCGGGGGATTAAAATTGCGCGTGATATTTCGCCGGGTCGTGAGCGGATAGCGGCAAAAACTCGGCAACCGACTTATTCCGTTCTCGCGTTCGCTGAACGCGCGCGCGATACCTGTCCAGAAGAAAGCACCTCTGCTCGGTGGCCTTGATCTACGACGCACGCAACGCTGTCCTCGGAACGGCCGGTCTCGCCGACGCCACGTCGATTTCGACCGTCCACGCTTTCGGCAAAAGGCACCGGCTATTTCCATCCAGGGTCCAACTTACCGACATACTTCCGGAGGAACGGAGCGGACGAAACGGCACGAGATCCTTTCGACGCGATCGCTGAACAAGCTCACAGAACCGTAGCACAGAACGTAACCATCGACGTGAAATCGGTGACGGACGCGACACTGGCGAGCACAGGGAGAGAGCGCGCGTAGACGTTTATCGCAACCGCGACCGCGACCGCGACGACACGGACGCACGTAATCGACTCGAAGGAACGGACGAAATCACGCGAAACTCACGCGAGACTCACGCGAGACGCGAGACGCGAGACGCGAGGCGCGAGTCGAACTGACTCGAGCCACGACTCGCTCGCCGGTTTTATACGAGTCACCGTTTCCCCCCGCCGCTCCTTACCTCTACCGGGTGACCGCGCTATTAGTATCAGTGGCCGGCCTTTTTCTTCTAACCGGCATGCAGGTACACGCGGCGAACGGAAGAAGAACGCGCTCCGCGCTCTCTTCCACGGAACACGAACGCTTCGAGCGATTTTCAATCTTTTCGGGAAGCGTCGCGCGAAGGTTGTCCCGGCCGATCATGAGAAATTCGACGATCCGTGATACGGTAACGTTCGAGATAACGAATGACAGAAGTGATTTAAAGGTGACGCAATATTGTACTTTGTCTGACTCCGATGGATAATGCGTTTCGACTAACCGAGGCGTGGATTTCGATCGCTCGAAGACGATTTCACGGTTTTACGGCCGATGTCACGTACACGTGATTGCATTCGTTTCAGATGCGTGGTATAATCATTATTTTAAGCACCGATAAAGTGGAAATCGTAGAATGTTCGATACGAACACGGTAATGTAACATTTTTCGTTACTCAAGAATTCTTGCAGAAATGTGAAGAATGTGCAAAAATAATTAGTGGCCGTAAAACATTACCGGCCGTCGAAGCCGGGTTAGGGTTTCTTATTCTCCGCTCTCCGCGAGGAGAAACGACCGCGTATCCGTCAGACTCTTCGTTTCCGTTTCACCCGTCGTCCCCGATTCATGCTGAACGCTCGTTCCATCGAGCATTTCGATCGATGCACCGTGCTCGATCTCACGGATAGCTCATTTGTTTGCTCGCGCGCAAAACGACCGAAGCCTGACAACGATCATCGCGGTTAGAGAAACTTTTGGTCCAACGGATAGCGAGAGAAATCGCTTGATCGTTCCGTCGCTCGCGGTTCATCCTCCGCGTCGGATCGAAGAATAATTTGTTTGTTCGAGATGACGGCACGATGGGCGATGATGGATTCGTCTTGGAAGCTATAATTCGTAGAAAAAAGATCGTGGAAAGGCGCAGATGTTTCGGAGCGTGCGCGAGATTCGCGTATCGAACATTCCGAGCACGCAGCTCGTCGGAGAATCATCGATTATCAATGACACCGAGGTACCTACGATCGAAAGTAATAAAATCGCACGGTCGATCGCCATCCTGAGCCACTGCTCCGACGATAACGACTTTCTGCGCGGAGAGGATTTATAAAGGCATTTAAGAGGGGCAACTTCGTGCCGACATAAACAGCGAAAGAGCGGTCCAAGTGTGTTGTAAACGCGTTCGTTATTGCGTCGCACGCGTTGCTGTATCGATGTTTCAATGTTGCGAAGGCATACTTATGTGCCCGAAGATTGTCATTATTACGAATTCCTGCCACTGATTGTAGCGCTAATGAGGATCGTCATATTTGCAATCAAGTACAAAAGGCGTCAGCGAAAGCCATCGAGCCTCTTGAAACGTTCGAGCGCAGCTGCATAAGCGATAAAGGGTTTTTTAGCTGGAGTGGCATCGCGTCAAGGACCTCTCGAAGGTGCTCGCAAAACAAATCACTGCGTCTTTTTCCCAGACGCACGACTCGTCGAATAACAGGGTACGTTCATAAATGTTTTACATGTACGTTGCGTCCACGCATCAGAGTATGATAGAAAAAAAAGTAATAATGTTTCGATCGAACGTACGGGCGAGGCGTACGGAGAATGACGCAACCACATGGCCGTGCATGTAAGGTCATACCACTCAAAAGGTCGACTCATTGTTACAGGTTAACGCGTTGAACGCCACAGTGACAACGGCCATACCCAATCAGACACGATATAATTGACTATTTTTTATATAAATCGTAAAGAAGAAAAGATTTGAGTACTCAGCGGCGTTCTTCCGTTCCTACATTGTTGTTCCAGTACGAAGGTCACTCAGCATTTTGTGACAATCGATAATCATTCAATTAAATTAAGTTTCAGGTGCCGGTCACCGGTGACCACCATGGCGTTCAACGTGTTAATACGTTGAGTGTCACGGAGATCGTTGCTGACCGTCGTCACCGATTTCATTTAATTAAATAAATACTAATTCTTTTAACATTCGGACGATCGTCCGTATCGCAACGGTAACGTGTATAAATTGCAAACTTTACGAGCGAGTACCTGGAAAGTTTGTTGCCTCGCGAGTCATGCTAATAACATCAAGTTTCGATTTGTCTATATATGGCAGCTTCCACCGTGGCGCCGAGGCTCCGTTGAAACGACGGACTTTGGTCTTGAAGAGAAAAAACGTACGAAAATAAAACCTCGCGCAAATAAAATTAGTTTGTCAATTATTATCATTGGTTTCCTCATCGACGGTGCCGGAATAATGCGGACGTGTCTTTCGCTGAACGACACGGGTAAAACGGCGGTCTCGTGGTATTCGCTCCGAATATTCGAGGGTAGCAGAAATGTCTGCGGATGAGAGTTTTGTCGCGAAGCGTGGAGACCGCGGTCGCGCGCGTCCGATCCGAGTGTAACGGCGGCCGGCTGAGAACGGGATGATGCTGGAAAGGCTGCGGCGATGAGTCGCGGGAGGATAAGTATCGCGGTAAATAACACGGCGGGAGCAAAGTGCGAGCAAAGTGAAAGCTGGGAAGGGAAGGAACGGTCTCTCATTCGGAATAGGACGAAAAGCGGGGCTCCGACGCGGTGGCGCGTGAGTCATGCAACGGGTAGGCGAGCCGGCTTTCCGTAACTTTATTTCCGTCCTTCACCGAGAAAATGTCATGTTCGGCATCAGCATGCGCGACGCTGGCCTCGACCGGTGTCGAACCGTACGCGAATCGTAACTCGTCCGAAAACGCTGGAACGTCAGCGATCGTGTACAGCCGCACCTTGCTCTTTCGAAACCCGACCCCTTCCCTTGGGTCTCGCCGAGACGAAAACAACGCGCGTTCAACCCTTTCACCGTCGCCGAAATTCACGATCCGTCCGCCCTGCGATGGACTTCGATGCCGCAGCAGTTCAAATTTTCCTCCAACAGACTCCGCCGACGCTAGCCCGGGTCGACGGAAAAGCTCGCGGAACACGAGCCTGCCTGTTGCGTGCAATTTTGTTTTCCAGCGATATTCTTCGGACGATAGCTCGGTCGGTCCCGCGACGGACGAAGGACACCCTCTCGCAATCCTTGTCCTCGAATATCGCCGTATCCCTCTGCTCGACGAAGAAGTTGCGCGAAGCGGCCAGAGCTACAGGGGATGTAGACTGTTCGCATAAAATCGTACGCTGGCAGCGGAAGGGTTAAGAGAACGGGCGTGTGACAATGACCGAACGTGTTATTAGGATGTTCGCGTTCGGTACGGCGTTCCCTAGCAGATACCAGGGAATTTCTGTAGAGGGAACGGTATTCCCCACTTGACCCTCTTTCCCGCGCTCCTCTTCCCGTTCTGCTTTCTGGAAATCATCACGGAGGGTGAGAGGGGTGGAGAATCCGTATCCTCTGCCCGACAGAGACAGATCCTGCTGCTGGCAGATCCTCGGGAAGATCTCGAGTTCCCGCAGCCTGACTCGAGTCGACTCGAGTCGTAAGATAACGCGCGTCAGAGCCCTCCAAAGGCGGCGAGTTTACTCATGGAAAATTGCCTTGGCGTGCACCGACAGAGAGATGGAGAGAGAGAGAGGGGGTGGGGGGTGTATGAGAGCACGGTATGTGCATTCGCACTTATGTATACATACACGGACGCGTCTGTGTATCCGCAAGAACCAGAGCAACTACGAAAATACATATATTTACCGAATACCGAGCACGCGCTCCCGCCAGCCAGCCAGCCAGCCAGCCAGCCAGCCAGCCAATTTTCGCTAAAAATATCTTATCGATCGGAATCGGCCGATACGCGTTGCAAAATCAACGTTTCCTCCTGCGATATCTACCGCGGAGAAGCATCGCGATGTTATTCGAGTATATGCGCTCGCGGAAAATACAGGGTGAGTCGTAACCGATGGTCCGATAAAAAGGATCGAGTCTGCCAAAAGTTGCCGCTCGTTCGAAGAGCTGCCATTTTCGCGACGAAAGCCGCATCGCGAAAATTTTCCGGAGAAGCAGCGCCAGGTGTGGGCGGTGCAAATTGAAAAGAGCGCGTCAGCTCTTCCGACACCTCGTTGCAGGGTTTCAGGGGCAAAGTGTTTAGGATCCAAGCGGAAGCGTACCGATACGCGGCCCTTTGGAAACGCAAGGCAAACGTTGCTGATCCGGCGAGAAAATCGAGGAAAGACGCGAAGGGGGCGATCGGTCTTTCCGGCGGTATCTTTCGTTTCGAGGAACAACGCTCAAAGGGCATGGACGCGCAATTATGCGCGAGCAAAAAGTACGCGAACCACCATTGAGTCTGATTTATCCGGACCGTGGAAGTTTAAAGTATCCTTCCGGAATACCTCGGAGGGTGTGCAGATGGTCCGGATATAAATTTGGATTTAATCTCGGCCGCAACGCGGTGCGGAGGGGAGCGCCGCTCGTACTTAAGTCATCCAAAGCCCTGCGTTACATTGGAAACAGAGGCTTCTTTATGAACGGCGCGGGTGGCGCGGGTGGCGCGGGTGGCGCGGGCGGCGCGGGGAGGCGCGGCGCGGTCGGGCTACGCGTGGCTGCATCGGTTCGAGACATCGATTCCGCGATATTACCTGAGCTCTCGCGCAGCTACCGGCACAAATATTCGGAGCTCGACGAAAGCCGGAGCAACGATGAAATTTTCAACGGAATTTCCTCGCTTCCCGTTCAACTTTAATGAAACGAGAGTGAATCCCTGGCGGGATGCGTGCTTCCAGCCAGGAACGGCCTCGTTTGCGTTTTCATGCGTCGAACTATGCGAGTGAATGTAACGGCACAGGTTCGATGCCGCCTAACTGCTTCCTCTTCCCGGGTACACGGGATAAGCTGCTGAACCGAAAGCGCCGTGTTGCGAGCTCGAGGAAGAAAGAGCAAAGTCGAGACTCCGGGAGTGGGAAAGTCTCGTACGAGGAAGAGAACGCGCGACCAGCGTTTTCGGGACGTTTTCGGGACGTTTTCAGGACATTTTCGGACGAGCGAGAAATCAAAGGTTATCGTTCGCGTGTCCTGCACCGAAAACTGTCTACCTTTCGTTTCGTATATGTGCATGCGAGATTATGTAACATCGAAGAGGTGAGCTGGGTTCGAACAGAATCGTTTCACGCGCACTCAATTTATTAGCAGCAACAAAATAATTCTCCTGGTGGCAAGCGTAACGATGGCGAAGGCACAACGATGTATAAAAAGATCGCGTGCGAGTGTGCGAGCTGAAGTCTGATTCGATGGTCGGTCGGGAAGCGGACGGAAGGTTGCGAAGAGCGGGACGCATCGCGGTCGATCTTCGCGCTTCGCGTTTCGAAAACGACCTGAAAACGCGCAAAGAAGATGAACTGCGTGTTGATCGATTCACTGGCACGATCGGTTGCTCACCGCTTACCAATTGCAATGCATTTACGCGTTTGCCCGCGGCCCCCGATATGCTTTGCTGAAACGCGTGCAACGATTTCCGGTGTTGGGCCGCTCGGTTGCGTTGCTACGTTTGCAACAACGTACATACGTTGCCTGCTGCGATGTAACAACGATACGCGTCGAAGAGGCAACGTGCGTAGCTCGGGCAGCTAAATAGAATTTTTCAAATAAACACCGGATCTTTACCTTCGGCCTGTCAGCGCGAGACGATAATAGCAACGAAAACTTCGGAGCAAGTTTCTTCCCCCGTAACGAGTTTGTTAAACGTCAGAAATGATATTTCGAAATTCCAAACGCTGTTATCGGGAGTATCGAGGGCACGCGTAAACGCGCGCTTATATTGAATTCCGATGGTTCGATATCCGTGGGACTCGAGTAATTCCGGATTATCAGATGTCTTCCAATATCGAGCGGTACTCTTCGAAATGGAACAAAACGGTTTTTCTTTCTCCCAGAGAATTGCATCGAACGATATTCTGCTCCGCCTGGAAAATTACGACCGCCGAACATTTCTTCGTAACCGTGTATTTCTGGAGGATTAAATATGAAATAAGTGTCGCATCAACGAACGAGTCCGACAATTTCAATAATATCCTGCTCTCCGAACTCGTTTCCAATCGATTCAGCGAGACCTTAAACCGTTCCAACCGTCGTTCTTCGGCGTCTCGCATAGAGACGAGGAGTAGATTATCAAAGTCAGCGTGGAAGTGATTTATGATGCCGAGCATTTCCACTGATTTATGGTCGATCGATGTCGGAGAGTGATTCGTTATCGAGTACGAACAACAATTTCAAATCGTCAGCAAAATATCGGACGGTTAACCGAGCGAGTATTTATACGGTTAAGAACGAAACGGAGTTTGATAATTTTGGCTCGATCGCCGAGGTGCATGATAAATAAACGCCGTCCCGATCCGGGGAGATTGAAGCTCCGGAAGTTGATATTCCGCGCGGGTTTACGCGATGAGCGCATGAACTTGCGTGCGTGTGCGCGTTTGCGGGTGTGCGGGCCCACGCGAGAGGACACGAGCGAGAGCGGCGCGTGTTCGAAATTCGAAGCTGGTCGAAACGAGGGATGCGGTTGCATCGTTTCGCGAGGGACATTCGCCGGACGAACAGGCATCGATTTACAAAGCCCGGCGGCGGCAGTTATTTTACTTTGTGATTTCGAAAACCGCAACGCTGCTCGGCGACTTTCAACTTTTCGACCGGCCGTGGAAACGAGACGCGATTTAGTTAGCTGGCCAGCCAGCTGTCAAAGATCCCGCAGCATCCGCAAATATTACGCACTCGGAAATCGCGTTCGGCCTGCCTCGATCCGTACGGTGCCCGAAATCTGTTCCAGCTCGGGCGCGTTGCATCGGTTTCGCGTCAAGCCAAAGCCGACCGCGTGCCAATTAAAATTACACGATAAAACTCTCCCGGATGCCCGTTTTATCGACTTTTTAGCTTACCCCTTGATTAAACTTTTATTTTCCAAGGTCGGCTAATGGGTTGCGCGTTTCCCTCCGCCACGCGCTCACCGACGCCCATCAAATTTTGATCCCGATAGCAAAACCGTTCGCGGTCGTTCGAATTTCCTGGATAATTTAATCCCCCGTCGGGTGAGAGTTTCGCCGCGCTCTCGAAACGATATCCCGCCGTTTGCAGACACTCGACACGGCCGTATCGTACTCTCCGCTCTCCTCTCCCCGCTATTCGAGAGAAAAGTTTGCGACGATTTTCGAAAGCGGAGCTTCTCCCGTGTGGATGTTGCGAGGAGCAACGGTCGCGGAGCTTCTTCGTTTCCCGTCGCATTTACCGGAACGCCGCGGCGCGAGAACACCGAGCAAAGCGGAGCACCGATTTCACCGACTCCAGCCTGAACACCGACGGTCGCCCTTATTTTCGAGCGAACTTTGCAAACTGATATCGTTGTGTGCCGGGTTAGAGAACGGGAGACGTATACATACATCTGATTCGGTATATATATATGCATATTTCGGTGAATGTTCCTTAACCGTCCACGAATTACAACTTTCGAAGACAGAACGCGACAAGGTGTACGAGAAGTACCGACGCTACGCATCGAAATCGCAAGTCAGAGCGCCCTCAAAGAGGAAACAAGAATCTGATCTTTTACCCAAAAGGGTATGAATGAGCAGCCTCGACGACCACGGGTAGAGGTGGTTCGACGATGAGCAGGACGCTTCGATCGATGAAAGCGGTTGGTCATCCGACAACGTACGTGCAATGAAAAATTCCTCTCGCGAGCTGAATCTGTTCGAAAACGGATCGACCGAGCTACTCGAGGAAGCGACATTCGTTAGGCAGCAGCCTTCTGGAATAGTTTCGGAGAGAAATGGTTCGGAGCTAGCGGAGAAGCGGGCGGAACGCGAAAGCGTCGAGTCGGGAGCCTGCAGAGTGCAGACACACGGATAAACGTTTCCGCCAGGTAACGACGCAGCCGGTCGGTCAGCCTGGCGAGTCAAAGGAGCAAGATGGAAATCAATTACACGGCGGAAATACGATTGCGTGCGAGGGGCTGTTTGAAAGGCCTCGCGTATTCGCCAACTCCGGAGGGCACGTTTCCGTCGCTCGAAAAGGAAGAGGAGCCGGAGGAGCTTCCACAGGAGCCGGGAGCACGAGCGCCTTCTTTCGCATTCCTGCGAGGCAGCGTACATACGCGGACACATTGATTTCCACGGTACGTGACGAGACCGATCGACCGTGAGCATTTCTCTGCCGAACAATCCCGTGGATCGAGACTTTCGCTCTTTATCTTTTTCCCCTCGAAACGATGCCCAACCGGATCGTCTTGTTTTCCAGACCACCGAAGAACTTGATTCCGTGCTTTCTTGCGAAACGGAGACACGAATTTTATGCCGCGTCGCGCCGCCTCCGTTGCAGAAGCGGACGCGGCTACAGCGAAACGACGATGTTTATTCGAAACGAGGTCCATTGACGGCAACGCCGTTGCGAAGCGAAGCGAGATGAAGAGTCTCGAATAAAGTCATCAGGATTTATTCACTCGCGACTGGGATGTATATGTATTTGCACTCGAAGCTACATCTTCCGTGTATTCCGCAGTTCGAAAGAAAGAAAAAGGTTCGCGCGAACGTGGTCTCGCGCGGACCGCTCGCTTCAAAGTGAAATAAAGCACGGTGGTATTAGAAAATAAAGACGGCATCATGAAACAACCAGATATTTGCATTCTTAACGTTACGTATTCGGTTTGACCCCGCACGGAATTATTCACTGTGCGACGGAACGTTTCAACCGATCGTGTCCGTTCTTCTTAGTTTTAAGGTATAGAATACGCCTGCATCCTGATGGGAAATAAAACAGTGTTCACAAGTCCTGCCTCTCTCATCCATTGCGCTTTGACGAGTATAAACGATAGTCGCTTTAAAAACTGAAGATCCGAATCGGTGCGGTGCACGCGACCCCGGAGCAATCTCTGTTTCCTCGACCGGAGATGCGCGAGAAAAGGGTGGAGCAATCAGGAAACTTGCAGGCAAGCAAAGGTTCGGCGGCGGAGCGTGAAAGTACGCGAAGGCACGTCAGGTAGTTGAAAACGGTTGAGCAAAGTGCAGGTAAGTTTGGCGGTGACCCGTGTCGAGCGTCTTCCGGTAGCATTTTCTACCTCTGCTTCTTCCTTTTTCTTCCTGCGCAACGCAGCAACGACCGCCACGGTCATTTTGCCGGGGGACTCAGAGGTTTGGATGGGTTTCGAAACACCGTGCATCACCGGCAACGAAGAACCACGGAAAACGCGCCGACGGCGAGATTTTCCCCGATCGATGTTTTCGTTTGGCGATCGCGACCACCTGCCAACGCGCAAACCCCCATAGCGGCGAGCGTGTCTTTCCGCATCGTCGATGACACGTGCTTTCTCTCGGAAGAACGCAGGAAAATATCAGGGAACGCACGATGAGCGACGACTCGATCGCGGCTCGTGGAAGAGAAGAGAAGAGGAGAGAAGAGGAACGGCGCTTATGAGAAACGGAATGAGCGCACGCGGTTATTTACGATTTGAGTAAAAAGCAGGCAGAAACGAGGGAGGAGCGAGGAGAATTTGAAATATTTACGTCTGGCGCACACAGTGCTTCAAGATAAGGACGTTTGCTCGCGAAACACTCGCACGACATCAGTAAACAGAATGCCGTACTTAGACGGCAGGTCGCGGCGCGCGGCGCGCGGCGCGCGGCGCTGCTTCCCTTAAACGCTTCCGGCTATTCTTCATTGCAAATTGCAAGCGCGCCGCGATGCACGATTAATCGCTGCAATAAGGAGCAACGATTAAGCAACCGCGAACGACGTCGTTTTCTCTCTGGCTGCTTCCGGTCGTTAAAAAATTCAATAAGCCGGCCGACGACACCGGAACACGAATTCGACGTGCGCGTGCAGCGCGCGATGAAGAGCGAGACGTGAAAGTTTCTGGCGCGCGCCACTCACGAGGAGCCTCGCGAAAAGCGTTCATCCGGAACGCGGCTCCAAAAATGAACCCTCCGCTTCGTACCCTTTGGCGACGCGAGACCAAGCAAGGATTAACTTTTTAGACGCTGAGATTCATGACGGCGCCGGAGGGTTCGCGAGCTCGCGAAAGACCGTCTGGCGAAAGGGTTGACTTTCGGAGCGGTATCGATCGAACTTCGCGTTCCCCTCTGTCCGGGAGCGGCGCGCTTCGCGAACCTTCGGACCCGGATTAATCAACGATCGTAAGACGCGGTATAATTTCTCCCGTCGATTCCAGCGAACCGAAGCCCGCCGCGCCGCCGTACGGGTTTGCGAAGAAAGCGCGAGCACGCGAGCACGCGAGCACGCGAGCGCGGATCAAAAGACAAACATCGAAGATCTCGATGACTCGGAGCGCGAAGGATACGGATTCTCGGTTACGGAGAGCGAGCCCGGTCGGGTGATAGGAAGGAGGATCGGATCGGATCGGATCGAATGGATGCTCTCAGTGATTACATTTGCAAGTCAAACGAGCCAGTCGACAAGACGCTACCTACGCTTCTCTATACATAGAAAGGACAGCTATCAGAAAAGGGTCAAAGGGGCAGGTGAGATGAAAAAATGGAGTGATATCGGTCGGAGGAATTTGCGCCGGCTGTGGAAGCGAGCGTCCGAAAGGAGCCGGGTCGAGGGGCGGAGGCGACTTCATTTCGCGAGAAGGTGAAATGGGCTATGGAGAACGAAGCGAATCGTCCAGGAGAATGTGTCATTGCTCCCCTCCGCTCTTCTCTTGGCAGATCCGTGAAAAATAAAAGAAGCGCGAGGGGCGAAGCGGATCGCCGGGGGTGGAGAGAACGAGAAAACGGTCGGCGGAGGAGGGAAGAGGAGAAGAGAAGACAAGAGAAGACGCGAGAAGAGAGGAGCGGAGAGGAGAGGAGAAGAGAAGCGACGAAACGACTCGGTAGGTTTATCCCGGACTAGCTTCATTTTCAGCCCTCGTCTGAATATAAAAGACAATTTAATTATAGGGGGATTTTCAAAGACGAGTCCGCTCCTTCTTCCTAGCTCCTCGTTTCACCCCCCTCGCTACCCTTGATCCCTTTATCTGTCGGCTCCGGATATCCCATGAAACGCGCGACAAGCAGCACGCACGCATCTGCAGGTTCTATAAGCGTTACAAGACGACTCTACGAACGGGCGCTGAAGTGGCGGCGAGATTACGCGCGTCGATTATTCTCTGGATGATTTTTTCATCTTTATTGCGTGCAACGCGAGCGAGCGAGCGAACCGAGTCGGCCGGCTTTAATCCGCGAAGCGGAGGATGAATCACGAGCGAAGACGCTCTCACTTTTTCTGTTTCTCGTAAAAGCGTGGTTCGTTTGGTCGCGTCGTGCGAGTTGAACGACAAAAGGAGAAAGGGAGAAAAAGGGAAAAAGAGGAAAAGAAATTCAGGGCGCGCGAGCGGTGCGGAGCGTTTCAAGGAAATTACGCAGCGGCCGATGTGTAACGCGAGTTTCTTCGATGAAATTCGAATTCGAATTTGGATCGGGACGGGACGGACGGGACGGGACGGACGGGACGGGACGGACGGGACGGGCGACGGCGCCGTAAGAGTTCCGTGGAGCGAATTTCGCGCAAAAACCCGACCCCGGCCGGTTGGCTCGCGGAAAAGCGAAGTAAATTATGGATAAAGTTGGTGCACCGGCCGCGAAACGTTGGCTGTATCGTCGAGCTTGTAAATCAAACGAAGGCAAATACGTCCAGCAGGAAACCGAGCGAAACAGAATTAAATGCATTCGATGTAATTTGCAGCGCGTTTGTTCGCGTTGAAAGAGCGCCGGTAACGCGTTTTAAATCCGTGCCTCTGTAATTCACTTCACGACTTGACCCCTTTTTCCCTCTGAATCGCGCGCATAATCCCCGCGTGTTTTCTTTTCCGGCGAAACCAGCGTACATGTATCCCTGCGCCATCGATACACACGTCTGTCCGGGCGATTTGATTAGCGCCGCGCTGAAACGTTCGTTCATCGCGCTGCGAAAAAGCTAAATGAAATTCGGTCTGTTCCTTGGAATTTCGAAATACTCGCTCCTGCCCCCGTTTCTTTTCGTGCGAGAGGTCGATCGGTGTATCGGCCTGTCGACGAAAACCTACGCCGCGGAGTCGAAGGTGGAGTCAAAAGCGAGGGGCGCGCGTTACACGCGGAATGCAACAGATGTCGAATTAATGAATGAGATACGAGCCGGCCGCTCGAGAGGAAGAGAGCGAGAGGGAGAGGGAGAAGGAGAATGCAAGCAGATTTCTTTCGCGAGAGCGCAATTATCTGGGCGCGACGCCGTCATCGGATCGCGATGAATTCGTAATCCGGCTCTAATCGTGATAATTACCAAATACGAGGTGCGCGAGACGACGACGCGCATCGTTAGACCGGTGTTTGCTTTGCAAATCGCGCCGGATAAATGATGCACCGGCTCGTACCGGATTCGCCGTTTCGCCGTTTAGCCGTTTCACATTTTCGCGATGCATATCATAAAAGGATTAAACTCGCCAGCCGCGTTCCATTTAAATCCGACATTGTGTACCGCTGTTTCCACGCTATTCTCAGCGCGCCACCCTCTTTATTCCCGCGATTCATTCGATCCTCTCGAAAGCCGTATCCTACGCCCCGGCAACACGGTTCCCGACGAGTCATCCGATCCATCCGGTCCATCGATCAACGAACGCGCGCCGAACCGACTTCCTCGCTGATTAAATATGAAAGAGGGGAGCGGTAAGGTGCGCGGATCGTTCGAATCGGCCGGACTTCGGAAGCGATTGCACGCGACACGAGGTGCAGCTCAGCAGTACCGTGTGAAACTTTTCTCTTCGACAATCTATCCCGAACTGCCTTGCGAATCGGCAAAGCGACGTCCCGAGATCTTCGGTCGTTCGTCATTGTCTTCGATACCCTTATCGAAGGCCCGGCGACGGAAAATCGACGATCGTTGTCGAACCCGGCGACGACGGAACGACCAAACGCGCGGGTCGACTCAGCCGCCGCGCTGCGGATCGGTAGCAGGGTTCTCGATGACGGATATGAACCGTCTCCGGTCTGACAAATATTGAAGTTCTAGGGGAATTCCGTTTCAAGCCGGTACATCGAGCACGGGCCAACGAAAATGAAACGCAGCCGAGTGTTCTTTTCCGGGCGAGATTACATTACGCGGCTTGCTGCTTCTCCAAATATGAATAATAATTTGTCCGAGATAGGAGAGTCCGAGTGTTCTCGGTGAATTTGCGGGAGTCGAGTTCGAGAAGAGGTCCGCTCGGTCGGATGTACCCGCGCGTCGGCGCCGCGCCGCGCCGCGCCGCCCCGCCCCGCCCCGTCCCGCCCCGGATAGACGACACCGAGCTACATTTTCGAGGACGGGTAATCGCCCTCTGTGTAAATAGAGTCGCAGACGAGGGACGACGCAACGAGCTCGAAAGACCGGGACGAGATAGAGGGCGAGGATCCGCCAGTTTCTGCTCGCACGTTCGAGGGAAGAAAATATTTCTTATCTTATCGAACCGCTGTGTGTCATCGACGTTGATTTCGCGTCGCGCCGCGTCGACCCGACGGGGAAAAAAGGATACCTCGGGACGCGTGGGTGATTCGGTTTAACTGGAAATTACGCGCGGAGAGCGTGATTTAAGCGCGATCGGAGCAGACAGATATGTTAGGGCAATTTAAAAGCACGAACGCGAGTGGCCACGTTGGCGCGTAGCCGGCCTGCAAGCGGAAAATTAAACGCGAGTATGATTTTAGGCGAGCAATTTATATGTAAATGACACTACGACCGTTCTAGCTACATCCCTGCTCCCTTTAATATCCCTTTCTGTCTCCCCCACTCGCTCTCTCTCTCTCTCTCTCTCTCTCTCTCTCTCTCTCTCTCTCTCTCTCTCTCTCTCTCTCTCTCTCTCTCTCTCTCTCTCTCTCTCTCTCTCTCTCTCTCTCTCTCTCTCTCTCTCTGTCACCCTGTATCCCTCTTTCCTCTGTCTACGCCTCTCTTGCTCTTCACCGACACTCTATCCACGGCAAATATTTAATAATGCTCATTGTTTCGGCGTCGCGGTGATTTAGTACGGAAACTGATCCATCCAGGCGCGCACCGTCGGTCTCGGAGCTTTTCCGCGCATTTCTCGTGATATAAATGTTGACTGAGTTACCTGGAACACCCGGCCGCGATATTCATCGGTGAATCGGCAACGAACGACGCTAAAACAGTAGCCATCTTGAATAATGGGGGTTGGAAGCCATTGGTTCCGTGGTTCCTGCATCTATCAGCCACCGAGAGAATAGCTAGGCGAAATCCGCAGAGTAATATGCTCGTTGTCTTTGTTAAGCTCGAGCTTCATGATTAAACTTCTGACCCTGATTTTCCTGAAACGTTGGATGGAACGGCATCCACTCTTTACCATGAAAACGCTCCTGCATATCTACCTTTTGTTTCTTATTTTGAATCGAAGGAAAGCGCGGGTCTCTCCGATTTTAACGAATGGCCGTACATAAAATGAGTTTTCGGCTTGAAATCAACGCGTTCGCTGATACCGTTCGGTTGCAAAGCCGTCCGTCGCGGAGCACGTATATTTTTAGTAGTTGCCAAACGTAATCCATGGGCCGTAAACCGAATATTCCCGGTGACGGAAGAAACCGAAAAGTAAGAAACTTGCGCAAGCAATAAGAAGACGATAGAAAAATAAATGGTTTTTCCGACACGGAGCCAGGGTCGCGTGACTGGGTATATACGCGTGCACGATGCAAGCGGCTTTTCCTCGTCGCGGCATCGATGCGTCCGTCGCGATTCCTTCCGGTACGCTGGAAAAACCGATGAAATTCGCGATCGACCGCAAAATTGGAGACGAAATGGCGGACAGACGACGTCTCGAAGAATCCCCGTGGAGCGTGGCAGGATAATCAAGCCTGTCCTTGCTCGTTCATGGAAATTGCAACAAAGCCTCTGGCACTGCTTGTATATTTCATATTTTACGATGTGTACGCGGGTCCATCGCGAGAGTAAATAGGGTGGGAAGGGAAGAGGAGAGGAGGAGAAACGACAGAGAAAGGTGGAGGTGAGGTTGGAAGTTGCTGCGGTGCATTCTACCGGAGACAATGCCGGGGTATGGTGGTTTAACCGAGCATTTACGTAAGTCGCGCAAGCTGCGGATGCGCCTCGACGAATCGGCCCCGCAGTTATCCGTATCCATCGCTCCTTATCATTCTGATTTTTCGACTTTCGTTTCGATGGCTGACGACCTCGCGCCGCAATCAAGGAATATTAATGGCGCCGTTTCGACCGTGAACGAGCGATACGCGCAACGCTGCACTGGTATTTCCAGGTTCCCTATTTTCTTCGATACGACCGGATAACTGAAATGTATAAACTCTTCGGCGCCGTTCGATATCATTGCGCTTCGCGAAATGTTAAGAGCACCGCGCGTGACGGGCACAACCCGGAGGCGAAGCGCACTGTTTACAAACTTTTATGAGACGTAAATAGTTGAATCTGTCAGACGAGAAATCGAAACGTCGGATCCGGCGCGACAGAAATGGTTGTGTCGAACGTCGATCGAATGTTTCCAATGCCGTCCGGCAGAAAATTTTCGAGTTCCGGCACATCCCTGCTATCAGCTTGAAAACCGGTCGGCCGAGTTCGCGTTGCTCGTTCGAGTCGCAAGAAATTGATATAGCGTGGCGAACATTTTATTTTTTATGTCGCGCGGTCGGCTCGTGTCGTTTGACCCAATTAATTCGGCCATTCGGAATTTATCGGGGAAACGTCATTCGTGCAATTTGAAATCTCATTTCAGATTTATAACGTTGGCGAGCAAACGTTTACAACTAAATTCGCGTTCGAAACATGACAAGGGGGATAGAGAGAGAGAGAGAGAGAGAGAGAGAGAAGATAGAGAGGGCGGAGTCGCTCAGGAAGGCGTGTTAAACAAAACGTCGTGCTGTCAGGAAGGTTGCAGATAAAAACGATGCACCAGGGAGTACGCATCGTGGAAATCGTTTGTCAACCCGTGTCTCGCTGATTTTGAGTTCTCCGCCACTTTTCTCGTCGTGACACTCTCATCAACGATCGCGTTGCCATGGATAAGAATGTTGGAACAATGCGTGATCAACGATGGAAAGAAAAAAAAAATGAATAATCGGTGAAGTTACATATTCCGATAGACAACTTCTTCGGACCGTGTGGCAGCTGCAGGATTGTTCGTCGGGGTGGAATAAATTGAGCTTACCCCAATTAAAAGTGAACGCACAGAACTGACGCGGGAGTACGTTTCAAAAAGCAACAACATCCGAACGTTTCGCGTGCAATTAAACGCGACCGATCGCATAAACGATCGGAAAGCATTAAAATATTGTAAAACGGGACGAGCCCGACAGACCCAACAATTTCGAAGCAGGGATATCGTTTATTGTAGGGTGCGGCGAGAGGGTTGCGCTATCCGTTTAAACGGATAAATAAATTTGCGTGGTTCCCGCAGGGGCGTAAAGGAGAAATCGAGGTGTGCTCGCGAGATAACCGGAGAAAAAAGTGGCGAGAAAGCTGCTGGAAGAAAGGGATTTCGGGCAGAATTTACGGTTTTGCGTTATTTAAGCGATCGAGACGATCGGATGGGTCGGATACATGCGATTTCGTCGGATGAAAGTGTCGGTGGGGTTCGAGGCGGTAAATGATCGGCCATGATGCGGAAGAAGCGTGACGGACGGTGGTGAAGTCAAAGGAAAAAGGAGAGGAGAATTCGGACGGGAGCGTTGCCTACCAGCGGGGGTTATCAAAATTGAATTGACAAATGCCGAGAAAGGGTGGAGCAGGAAAGAGAAAGGTTTGAGGGACGGAGAAAGAGATAAGGTAAAAGAGTGGGGGTGGGAGGGGATTTGTGGGCCCTCGGGCTGTTCCCTATCGTTATTTATGTCCCCGACGTACGGCTCGGCAGAGCCATTCCCGATATACAATAGAAATTTGTTCGCGCGACGTGTCGGGCAACTCGAACAGCACCGAAAAGAACAGAAGGGACGAAGAGAGGATAGAGACGAGAAGGAGGAGGAAGGATTCGAAGGCTCGCGCGAAAGCGTTTTCGAGTTCCTGGAAGTTTCGGAGCCGTGAAAAGTGTTTCGGATGTTGGCTGGTCTTCCTATGGATCGGCCGAATGAGAATGAGACGCAGGGAGAGGAAACACCGGGGGTCAGATTGATTGCTCCTTTCACCCTCAAGGCCGAGCTATAGGTATATTCGCGATGCGGACAAGCGCGATTCGTGACTTGAAATCGAATCCCACGCCGCCTTCGATCCCGATTCCGACTTCGACTCCTTTCCGCGACCCGAATTCCCCCGTCTCCGTCTCGTTGATTGAACGTCAAACATTGCTAAACGATTACACACGATTATCAGAGGATCATTTTGTTTCGCGAAAGAGTTTACGGCGCAACAGACCCCCGTAGGAAGCAACGAAGTGCGAGCGCTACCTTCGAGTCGCGTGGTCCGACTCTGGAAAAGTCTTGTTGCTGGATCAAACGATGGAGCCGTTACGGCTGATTACAGAAATTGCAACGGCAAACGATAGGCTGAGGGCTGGCTCACGAAATTTCAAATTATCGGCTTGCGGGAAACTTTTAAAGAAAGGATGAAGAAGTTACCCGAAAGATGCAGCATCGTTGTAGAAAGAAATGGTCGATACATCGATGACTAAAAGTAACGGTAAGAATCGATTTTTTAGCATCGAAGGTCGAGTGCAGAAAAGACATTATCAAATCCTACGGATTGCGTCGAATTCGCCGTTTAAGTACCATCGTTTTCCGGTTCTATCAATCCACGTGTGCGCGTTGAGTCAGCATCACGCTCCGCGAGCGCGTCCGTTCATTTTCGCGTTCGCGTTGAAAATGTTTCAAGGCGTTTCACCGTTCCATCGGCAGAGTCGTGTTCTTTCCGTGTTTCAACGAGCGTCGGAAAATCGCGCGACGGACCGTGTTCGACGAGGATCGATGCAATTAGCTGTAAAAGTAGAAACGCGCTGCCCGATCCGTTGCGTTCGCCTCGATAGCCGATGAAGCGATTAACCGAATTATCGAGAGCCCATTAACCGAGATCGACTCGGACCGTTCGACTTTCTCTGATGCACTTACATCGGGAACGTGCTTTAAATTCGATGCCGGTGAATTCATTCGCTCGCCCGCACGGAGATTGTGTTGCACGCCGAAGATTACCATCGGGAATGGAATTACGCGCGTCCACCGAAAAAGCTTTTTCACGGAGAACGAGAGCCAGGTATGAATAAGACAGCCACCGTCCGACGCTCTTTCCGCCCTTTTCCCCTCTACTTCTCCGCCTTTCTTTCGAGCTTTCCGAGGCGCGGAAAGAGCTGCGACGAGCAAACTTACCGTCCGTAACTGAAAATTATTGCGATACTCGGCGAAGCCGAGAATTCGTGTCACCGATGGAAGCTCCGGGAAAAGAAAATGACGCCTTCCGCGTCACACCGCTCCGTTTCGAGGATACGAGTTCGCGTCGGAAGGTGAGAAGAAAGTCGAAAACGCGGGGCGTGCATCGAGCATCGCGAGTCTCGGCCCTTTGAGAATCGACTGTCGCGCGATCGCCCGGGAATACGCTTTTACTCGCAAATACTTGACCCATCTTCATCCCGTTCGCCACCCATTAACCCCGATTTACCCAGAAACCGCTGCTCGCCCTCCTCCGCTCCGAAATCATTAGGTCGTGATGTAACCGCGAGAACGTCAGAAAGTGGCACTCGTTCAATCGCAAGGAACATTCCATTGGCCTTTAAGTTCGTTTCGCGAGCGTCAGAAACCCTTGTCCCGGAGAGGATTAACGGCGCGACACACTTTGAAATCCAACGGCGTGGAGCGGTGGCGCGGTGGCGCGGTGGCGCGGTGGCGCGGTTGCGAGCTTCCTCCTGTCCTCCTGTCCTCCGTTACGTGTAATTTCATTTGCCGCTGTTAGCGCCGTATAACGCTCTTCTCGCTGTTAAACCGTCACTTTTTACCGAACATCCTTCGTTGGTCCATCGCTCTCCACTCATGCACGTACATGTGTGTCGCGCTCGAGATTCCTCTTTCTCGGACAACCGGTCGCTTTATGAAGTACTCGAATTTCCCTCGGGATCGCCGGAACGATACGACCCCCGTGACTGCTCGCACTTTTTAAATTACTTTCCGGAATACACCGCAAACTTTCACGCCCCGTTAAATCGTCGACGGGTTGTTTATTTCCTTTTGCGGGACAATCATCGACGGAGGCGGAAAAGAATGAGCGCGAGGGGGCGAGAGAGCGAGAGAGCGAGAGAGCGAGACAGCGAGAGAGGAGGAAAAAGAGCGAGTGAAGAAAGAAAATTAATTTCTATAAGAAGCGTCTGCGGGCAAAAGAAAAGGGTAAACCGATTCCGTGGCTCTAATTGAACTTCTCCGGTTACCGTAAAGTTTCGTCGCCGCTTAGAAGGGAAAATAAATTTTTAATGAAATTAATACCGGTGAGAGAAGCATTCCGCCGGGAAAACGCAAATGAATCCGCGACCCCGGCGACATTCCAGACTCGGTCGGGCCGATGCGAAACTTTCGAAATTCAGCCAGAAGCCGGAACGATTTCTTAATGGAAAGCTTCGTTTCATTTAACTCGACCGGCCGGTGTATAAACTTTGTTTTTATCGATATTCCGCCGTGCTTGCTCTTTATTACTTGTTTCTCTCAGTTTTCTCCTCCTCCTCCGCCTCCTCTTTTTCTTGTCCCCTCTTTTTTTCGTAATCGAAAACACGGGGGAAGAGTTTCATCGCAGGAACGACGCCTGAGGCGACCGTGCAATTTCTATTTCGCTGCGTCCAAGTGGAACCGTCTTTTCTTCTCCCTTTGTGACCCTTCACGGACGTCCCTGATAAAAAGCATCGTTCCCGTGGAACTCCGGACAATCTATTCGTTTTATCGGCGCAAATATGCTCGAGGTTCGCGAGAACGAAGCTAACAGTCCTCCCCCGTATAACCTATCTCTCGCCGTGTCCCTCTTTCTCCCTCCTGAGGATTACCAGTTGCCGGAGGAACAGGAAAAACGTAAATCCGACGATCCGAGTGCACATCTTCTGCACGCTCGTCGATAAATGCACCGCTCGATGATTCCCCCCCTGTCGATTTTCATGCAGTCGGCCGAGTGTTTCTGATAAAAAAACACGCGTCCACCCTTGGTCGCCGAGAACAGGATTCGTGCGTCCCTTCCTTCTTCAAACGTATGCCATGAAGCCGGCAAAAGCGTGGCACGAGTAAGAGTGCGATGAGCTTGACGCGTGCGTGAAATTAACGAGTCCCTGCTACCGAGCAATCGCAAAGAAACGTATCGCTGCATGCCGGAGGAGGGAATAAGATACCGAATCGCTCGACGTATCGGCGTATAATCGGTCGTACCGAACTCTACCCTCGACGGCTCAGGGGCGGAGGTTGTTTCGTATCATGAAAATGGAAAAACGAGTCGGAAAACGAGTCGGTTGGTCGTCGAACGTAGTTTGTAGCAGCGAAAGAACAAGAGGCGCGAGTCGGTGATAAGAGCTTCGACAAACGTACGTAGTTGAGATTATAATAATTGCATACAACCCGCTGCACGTGCTAATTGTTACAGAGCGTTTCTTGCTAGAATTCCTGTGTCAATTTTCTTCGGCGTTCCGTAAGTTTGCTCCGTGAAAAGAATGCGAGCGACGCGACGGTGAAAAAGTCGGAACGCCTTCCGAAGCGAGGTCTGCGCCGAATCTTTCTTCCTCCTTTTCCGAAAGTCATACGGTGCATGAGTACCGAATCTAGAGTGCCGTGTACCTTGATCCTCCCGAGGGTTCCTACTTACGCTCATCCTCCTCTCGAAACTCTGATCATCGATTCATCGGAACTCCCTCGACCCACGCCATCGGCGGTGCGCACGCCGAACGACACGCACAGCGTTTTTCCAATGTTCTTCAAACACCGAATACGCAGCTATGAAATATGTCGTAGGAACGGAAGTCTGGAGAAACTTCTTCCGGCTTACGAACCTTTAAAATTGCACATCGCAAGAAGCTACGCGGACGTTCTCCACAAGCAGCTTACGCGGTTGAAGAGAATGAAAATGCTCGTTTGAGTAAACCGCTGGTACGTTCAACGGGGCATCCTTTGAATTCTGTAATGTTACGCTGACAGAAGTTTTCTTAGGAAAATTGCGTTTCAACGAGAACCCGGCCAACCGATGTTTACTCAGTCTCATTCTTATCGTTATCGCATGCTTGCAAATATTTCGGTATTCCGTAAAAAACTGTGATCCGCGCGTTTTCGTGTTCAGTAGAGAAAAGGCGCGGTGGTGCGACCATTCGTCGGGCCGATCGTCGCAGGAAGAACGACGGAAAGAAGATTCGTACCGTTCACGCTTGTGTTCGAGGGCGGTCGGCAATGGCGGGGAGAAATAAAACCGATTTAAAATAAGGTTCCGAAGTCCGGGTGAAAAGCGAGAGGCACGGGGAACTAGCGAAACTACTATCGACTGCAGAAACTCGAGGCATTCCGGAAGTCCGTAAGAGCGCGAAGACGTTCCGTGGACTTCCACATATTTGTTAAGAACTCGAAACTGGAAAGAGACGCCGAACCGGAATTGTATTTCGGCGCCGCGATATCAACGAGTTGCGAAGATTCGCCGTTTCTTATGACGAAGAAGCAACGCGTAACTTTCCAACTTGTTGTTTCGCGGTCGAGGATACCGTCCGAGAGAAAACTGAAAGGAAGATCGAACGCTTCCGGAGAATTACTCCTCGAGCAGAAAAGACGTATCTTCGAGACGGATGGGCCGTTGTTAAAAATGAACCAACGACGTTCGCATTTCGCCACCGCGTTCCGTTGTTTCTCGAAAATTGCCGTATCATCGCCGATGCAGCCGGAAGGAATTGACTCGTTACCGTGCGGTCGACGCGACGTTCGATTCGAACTCATGAAAATAACCGGGACGTTTTAATTGTAATTAGTCGCGGAGCAATCTCTGGATCGAACCTCTAGCTGGAAACGGAGTCGAACCTCGTGACATTTATACGAGAAATTTCCAAACTCTCCGCGACGATTATATCGGGGTGGAAGAATCTGAAAGGTAACGAGAACATTCTCGACGGGGAATCGAACACTGACGAACCAATTTTGCTGGATCGATCCGATAGCGACCGCAGACGCGGAGGAATTCTTATCAAATTCGAACGGATAATTCGAGTCCCGGCGTCGACGAAACGGCACTGGCGGAGGGCGTGTCGACGATCGCAATTATTCTTCGCCGACCGGTCAGCAAAAAGAACCAGCTCCTCGGGATCGTTTGTTAATCGCGCGTCGAAAGAAGAGATTCAGGATGGCAAACATGCAAGTGGTAAAGTTCTTATCGCGTGTTTTAGCAGGGTCGGGTCGCTGGATCCACTGCTCGCCAAATTAAATTACCCTTCGGTCCCAGCTGCGCGAAACAATTTAATTGCCCACCTTCGCTTCGCTTTTTACGCCCCTCTTCCCTGCTGTCATGTTTGCCCGATATTACCGACACCGATTGACCGACGTCTGTTTATTTATTTATTTGTTCGTTTCAAATGCAAGCGGGTTAACCCCCTTGTGTACCGATACTGAATTTAAAAACAAATTCACGAACCAACGAGTACGGTCTAATAAAACTAGGTGACTGTGTTTAACAAAGGTGAAGCGTGGCAGACCGATGCACAGTGGTCCGGATCGAAGAATTTAGCGACACCTTGATATAACTTTTGAACCATAAAAGATATCCGAATGAAATTTGCGCTGAAAAATATTAAAACATAATCCTTTTCTAACGATATATGATGCAATATATTTTATGTTTTTCCAATAGTGTTTACTTTAGCTTTTTCACTTTAATTGCCCTAAAAAAATGTTGAAAACTGTTTATTTGATACTTTATTCGATGTTTTCTGAGGCGATTTAAACCGCAAGTTAAGAAAACTTTTCGCTTGTAGATTATAAGAAAAAGTCGAATAGTACTATTAGAAATTGTGACAAAATCTACAGTTTAATTAAATATATATTGCGAATAAAAAATAACGCTAATACTATACTCGGCGGGTACTATCAACGCGTTCACCGATGATGTTTCCGTACGAACATGTTCCTGAGACAAGTTCACTGCGTGGAATGGAATAGCAAATGTTCCTGGACTTATTACGCAGATTCCTGGCAAATTCAGAAAATGCAAGGTCAATAAGTGTGAACGGTGTACGGATCTGCTAATTATTTTAAGCAAAAACATCAAATGAATTATAATCCTCCCGTAATGAAAAATACGCGCTCGTATCGAGCCATGTTGGTACAGAAAGGTACTACATATTGTGAACATGAAGTAACGTTGAAGATAATTTCGAATGAAACGGGGAAAACCTGTCTTTCGCGAATCCTCCGCTCTTCCGCGACACACATATGTATAATTATCACATATTCAGCGTTTCATTCGATACGCTCAGTCCCCGATATTTGTTGTATCAACGGTTGACCCACAGTCACCCTTTTAAGTGTCACCTTTTGCAGCACACTTGTTGCACCGTGTTTAACGCGTTCCCTTTGCAATCAATGAATTTCTCCAAAAATAAACAAACACGCGCGAAGGCGGCGTTGATTCTATTAGCCCGGCTTTTCAAGAGATCTCCACTTCGCGATTGCGTTCTCAAGAAATTCAAACGGCGCGTGGCGGCGGCGGCGGCGGCAGCGGCGGCAGCGGCGGCGGCGGTGAGTAGGTACTGGACGGAAAAGAAGTTCTTATCCGGGCTGGAGTTGTTAGAAATTTGGGAAAAGCGTCTAGCTTTCCCGCGGTACGTAACGCGCGGGCACAGAGTATAAAGAAAGAGAGAGAGAGAGAGAGAGAGAGAGAGAGAGAGAGAGAGGATGTTTCTTTTGTTAGTTTGCCCGTTTTCAGCAAAACTTTCGTCCTTTCTCGCATTGGCTGTAATGCGCCGCGCGGAACAAGCTAACGTGTCTCGCCTAAAAAGAAAAGTTCTTATCGCGGCATCGTTGCCCTTTCGTCCTTGTTTCGCGAAAGCTCGCCTACCAAATTGAATTAGTTCCACGCGTCTCGTGGATCCGAACCGTCCGCGTCGTCCGCTTGACCCTCGCGCACGGCTTCCCGAGTAATTCAATTCCTCTCGCTTACGCGACCACCGACCATCACCCTCGCCGTAGTCACTCCGCACGCTCTTCCGCTCTCCACACCGAAAACCAAACAGACATTTTCCTTCTTTTTACGCGACGGCCAACGTGCCCGATGGTTCGCGCCGATAACGACGGTAATTAGAAGAGCTCTGAGCTGCCTGATAATGCCAACTATCGCCAGACTCGAACCCATTCCACCCTCTCTTCCACCCTTCCGATTCTATTACCTCCACCGGAAAGTTCTGTCGTTGTTCTCTGAGAACACTGTTTGCACTAAAAATACATTTCACTCGGTGTTATTATACGATATAATTTCCTCTGTTCCAGGCGACCCTCTTCCACATTCGAGATAGCTTCGGTCTGTTATTGAAATTAATGATTGTACCGCGTGTAGGTACCTCGCGCGTTTAATTGATCTTGGGCGAGTAGTTGAGATTGAAGTTGGAAGAGTCGAATACGAGAACGATGGGGTTTGTCGGTGATGACACGATGTAGCGGAACCAGCTGCGAAGCGATCCCCACTTTCGACCGAATACAATTATACTTTTTTCGGGGCGTTCCGTGAAAGGGTTTTATCGGGCACGTATGCCCGTGTTCATCGAAAATATAGTAGGACATGATACTGACGGATAATGAGAACGGCTTTCATCGGCGATATTAATATAACGGTCGATCGATGCAGGGGAACGGACAAAATAGAAAATCGAAAACCGTACGCGTTCCGTTCTAAAGGGAAACGAGTATTTCTCGCGAATAAATTTCAATTCATTATTGCTGCAACAATGTGCGCGAGCGGAATGAGAAATCGCCGTTACAGAAAATATCACACAACGTTCTAACGCACGGAACAATATAAACGTCGTTAATTTCTCCAAATCACTGGCAACTGACGTATCGTAAGCTCGTAAGACGGTACGATCGAAGATGAGGAATCTTTGGACCCAGCACACCCTGATTCTTGCCAATCCGGGTCATCGTACCCCGGACTGGACGAGGTGCTGAGTGGCCAGGGTTCTTCCAGCCAACCCTGAACGGTGATCGTATGTATTCGCTCGCGCTCAACACCCACGAAGAGTCTACAAAGTTCGGAGATGCGGCAACGGTCGCCGACACATAGCGGACGCGCGTTTTATTTAATACAGTTGTTTTTGGACCGGAAAACACCCTCGAATCTCTGAACCTCGAGTTCAGCCACTCGCGCGCACTCGATTCGGTGTGCGAGGTACACGCAGAGATCTCGATCGTTTGCTTCGAGGTGTACGTTCACGCATAAACCTGTATGCGGTGGCAGCTCCAGGTTTTTATACAAAATACACACCAGCGTTGTATATCAAACTGCAGACTTTCAATAAACAAATGGTTGTGGATGTAATACATGGAAAGTGATGTTGCGATGGGCAAAAACGGTATTCGGCGTTGCGGTATTGTTTGCTCGTTAAAATGGCGAGCGGCGAGCGGCGAACGGCGAACGGCGAACGGTGGAATAGGAAGGATGCATCGAGGAAAACACGGAAACGCATGAAAAAACGCAACGGAGTCCGAAGCGGAGCGCAGTTCGTTAACGGAGCACAAACGTGCCCGCGTAATTTCACTTTAATCCCTGAAACCGAATCGCCGATGCGTACTAAACACACCGAATTAAAACTCGTCCCGAGAACTTTGGGAATTGGTTGAAAGTGACTCACCTTCGGCCTCGTCGCTCGCCGTGTCTCCGGAGTTAAAGAGGTCATCTGAAACAGAAGTTGATCAGCGTCAGGCGAGGAAAGTGCGCGAGGAGGAACGTGCTCTCGACGCGAATCAATTAACCGTTATTTTCCGCGCTGCTTGGTACGGTTCATCGGATCGCGTAACGAGACGCTCATAGATACAGAAACAACCGACATAGTATTCTCCTCCGACTCGACCTTCTCCAACCACATCGAATCAATTACCTCTGCAGCTTCTAAGAGCCCCGGTCACGTCGACGGAACGCCGAACCGCTCTTCGTACACTCAGATTTCTTCACAGTCCGAAGCTAAATTGCTCCGATAGAAAGCAGAAAATCTTCTTTTTCAGCGGAGTCGAAGGAGCCGCGAATTTCGTTCGAACGGTGCCGCGTTTCCGATGCTGATAATTCTGACTGCTCGAGAGAGAGCGAAAGAGTCGACCGACCGACTCCGTGAATCGCGTACCCGGCCCATTCGCGAGTCCGATAAATTCTCTTTGCCGATCATAAGCGTCTTCGCCGCGTTAAGTATCGCCGGGCATCACGGCGGATCCGCGAACGGTCCTGCAAACACATTACGGATTACGGGTTTACTCGTACTCCGGCGACTCAATATTTCACGTACCCGTGGATGTTTATTATGCAAATACTTGAATGGATTGCCGGACGGCTAATGCGGCGAGTAAATTTTGCGCAACGTCGCGACGCGGATCCTAAGCAAACGTCGAGTTATCCGGAAGTATCGGCCGCGAGATACTCCGGCTAATCTTCCTCGGACAACCGTCCCGGTATTTGTCATTACTGTTTGCCAACACGTAATTGCTTTTCCCTGCGATCGACTCGTCGACCGTTTGCGAAATTCCTTTTGCCCGAAACCTTTCTTCCTCTCGACGCGACGCGACGCGACGGCGAAAGAAGCGATCGTAAAATTCCCTACCTCCGACTGTTCTTTCGAGACTCCAGGCAGATTTTCCTCGGATGCGAAATTCCTGACGTTGTCGCGGATGATGCGTGTCACTCGCGGCGTCATATTTTACGAGCACGTGCGAACGTTATTGCGGGTTCGTCCGGTGTCGGTGAGAGCGGGTTTTATCGATTCGCGTACAGTGAATTTTAACCAAACAACAGGTTGATCCTTTCTTCGATGATAAACCCTTTCGCTTCGCACACGATCCCTCTCCGTTTGTGTACGCTTACACCCGACCGCGTCTTCGAAAGGGATTAAATTGAATCTCACGATCGATAAAGCGTTCGCGCAATGACCCAATTACGAAGTTATTGGTCGCCTTTCGCGTATGAGGGAGGGTGCTCCGTGAATGTACCGTGATCCCGTAATAGTACCCGAGACCGAGCCCGTTTTTCACGGCCACGAAAAGGAGCGTATTCAATGTTTATAAGTTTGGCTGGATCCGGAGCGACCGGCGCGGCGGCGAGATTCTTAATCCTTCTTCTCGACGCAGCGTCGGACATCTCCTGCGGAAAAGAGCAAAAGGTTCTCGGGAGAGCGATCCGGAGAAGGTTGCGAGGCAAGCAATCCCGACACGATACGACATTAGGATGTTTCGCCGTATGATCGGGGCAAAAGCGATTGGATCGAGGACGTGAGAGGAGTGGGTATGCACGAAGACGAGCCTAAGAAATTCCTGAGGGTGCGAGGAGATCGAGCGCCTCCTCGAATTCTCGATTTTCTTCCTCGCCCGCCCTCTCCGATCGAACCCGATGTTTATTTCGAAAAACGACGTCCCCGATACCCACTCTCGTCGCTCTCGACGCCCCCCGCGTTCGAACGAAACAACTTATTCCCCGGCGTGGAAGCTGAAAGCGAGAACAAGAGAAAAAGCGCGGAGGGTAATTTCCTTTTGCAGCCGGTTCGAACGACACGCGACTGGGTATTTCGAGTAGGCGGAACGCGGTGCGCGCGATGGAAGTTATACTAAACGGTCGTTTAGACAATCTATGCATCGATTAGTTTGAAAGTTACTTTCCAGATAGAAACGTGGCAACTCGTCGGCGAACTGATGCAGGAAATGAAACCAAAGCAATAGACTAATATAAACTGAAACTAAAGTTGTTATAAAGTCGATCTAACCGTCGACCTCGCCGCCGAAACGCGTTGCTTTGCTCTCGCGCTCTCTCTCCCTCTCTCTCTCTCTCTCTCTCTCTCTCTCTCTCTCTCTCTCTCTCTCTACACCCCCAAACCCCCAGCCCTCTCTCTCCCTCTCGATGTGTGCGTTACGAAAGGTATTAATATCTAGTAATGACACGCGAACATGAGAACAGCGTAATTTAGGTAATTACGAACGAAATTAACTCCATTAGTTGCTGATGGCGCGCGAGGCTATTAACGGCCGCGGCAGAAAATATTCCAGAAATAACCGATACGCCGGACCGAAAAAAATATTTTACCACAATACGCTACATTGTGCGCTGATATTTAAATGGAGATTATAATGGAAATTCGGTTCGACGCGTTGGTCGAATTTCGATGCATCGGTTTTATTCGATTTGCCGCTCTCTCTCTTTGCGTTACAGTCTTTTGCGTGATTGGCTCCACGTTTTAACGCTGAACGATAGCCGGTCGATGGGGATGACGTTTTCCACAACATCGATGCAAACAGTTTCAAACAGTCTATTTAGGAATTTCTGTGGTAAAACCGTCTCGTTAGCGTCGATGATGGCTTGAAAGTTCCACGGGTTCCGCGGGCTGAATCTTCGGTGCGGGCCATTGTCTCCATAGCTTGAGAAACGACGTTACTCGGCCGGCGAGCGAATAAAAAAGCGCGGTGACACGGAAATTTCTAAACAAACAACGCGGGGGCTGCGCCGCTCATGCGGGCAGCACGAGAGAAAAAGTTGGACGATCTTGAAGCTGAAAGTTATCGCCGTAAAACAAGCGGAGGCGAAGTTTCGGTCGTCCGGGGTACTCTGTTCGTCGGCGGACTTAGAAATTTTAGTCGTGTGCTTAACTCCGCAAAGGAACAATCCGTCTGGCTCTGCTACCTTTAATGTACGTACACGATTAAACTTTTCTCGACGAATCGAATTTAACTTTCTGCACCGGCGGAGGTAACTACTTTTGTTAGTCGCTCGCTAACAACTTCGTTACACGTTCGACGCCGAAGTACGCCGGGATAGACTGCTGAAAGTTCGACTCAATGAAAAGACGAGTTAACTATTGATTCTATACAACCGCTGGAGCTCCTCTAACCATAATTATCGCTAACTTATTTGATAACCGCCACTCGCCGGACACGAACAATGCGAGGCGTAATTACGTGTAATTGGATGATCGCCTGCCTCCCTCCAACCCTTTCTCTCTCTCTCTCTCTCTCCCTCTCTCTATCTACCTATCTACCCGCCTTATCATTTATTAACGCCGCTGGCTCATTCGGATCGTATCGAATCTCACGAGACGCTGCAACATGTAAGCAACGCGGCAGCGGACATTTTATAAATTCAATTTCCTGCGAGTTCCTTAGCGCTTTGGTTGCCGTGTCAGCCACGCGGACGCGACACCCTGATTCGATCATGACTGATTGGATCACCAATAATGTTCGTCAATATTTTTCACAGTGGAACCGATAAATGCGATACAATTGGGAGTTATATCGATTTTTTGTGTTTTTCGTCTACGGTACAGCGTGGCGGGCAACGCGTTGAAGTGGCTTAAAAAAAACATTTGACCTTGAGCCTCGAGATGAAGGTGAACGTTGCAGCAGGTTTTTTTTTTGCAAATTTGTAGCTGAAAATCCTGTAGATTACTTCGTTGAGACCCCGTGCGCCGACGCGGCCGTGGAAGCGTCTTTCAGCTATTTTTGGAGGGTATAATCAAAAACAAAGAAGCGCGAAGAATGAGAGTCACGTGACGCCACGTACCCCTTAGTTACGTGTCTTTTTCTCATTAACGCCGCCCCGACTTCGTGACCTTTCGTTTTTCTTCCTCGCCATTGTTCTTCCCTTCGCTGCTATTTATGTTTTCTTTTCATTAACGGGCAACCGTCGCAGTTTCGTTATTCCGAGCGTGCTCTCGTTTCGCGCGCTTCATCAACCTTGAGGATTCCCGTTTTCTTGCTCGCGGCGAGCGACCTGTCGTCGAATCGTGGAAAAATCGGACGCTGTGACTTTCGCAGCTTGTCGCGAGATGAACGGATGTGCGGATGTGCGGATGTGCGGGCGTGCGACGGACGCGTCGCGCCGTTTCATCAGAGTACGATAGCCGGCGAAAAAGCCAATGGATTGGCAATTTATAATGGACGGGCGTGATTAAAAAGCGTGATACAAATGTAGCGGATTTGCTCGGCAATACCTATTTACTTTTTCGAATATTCTCGCGCGATGCAAGGACCGAGCAGAATAGAAGAGTGGTCGTGGAACCGATCGTTTGCGTTGCACTCAAATTTTCTTTCGCATACGATACCGATCCGCTCTTACGAACGGCAGTGAAGAACTTTTTTCGGGGCATTACCCTGCCGACTCGATCCAGAGAAACCAACGAAACGGTCATTTCTGTTCGGTAGTTGGTTCTCGGTTGAGTCGACTAACCGCTGGCTCGAATAAGTAAAACAGCGTTCGTTCGCGTTCCGATGTAATTTTTTAAACGGCATATCGCCGAACATTTTTCGAGGCAAAGACACATGCACGCGCGAACGTATGCGAAACGAATATGAATTACTAATCGTATAAAACATTGTCATCGGAATACAATATTTATTTCTGCAGCAAGGCAATATGTTGGATGTCTGTTTGCCCTGTTGCACGTTCGAAACAAATCTCCCATGTGTAATCCCAAACGCAAATCGAACGTCCCAATAAAACTAATAAATAATCTGGAAACGCGACTTCCTATCGGTGGTGCAGCGATCCGTGCCTCGGTGATTCCGAGATCGATCGAAAGCAAGGAACGGTGTCGCGAGCCTCTCAGGAGCGAGACCGTCCGCCGGATGCATGAAACGAAAAGAGCGCGGTTCGGTAGTAAAGTTGGGAAATTTCTAGGAAGCGGAGCCGGGTGATTCGACTCGCGAGAGGCTCGCGGAGGAAAGGTAGGAGAGTCTACTCACCGTAACCAATTTTCACGGCCAAATTGAGCTTGCACTCGTGTCGCGTCGTGTAGAGGTAAGGCCGTGGCTCGTCCGGACACCATGGGACCGACGGTCCGCAAACGCATTTTCCCGTGGTCACCGTATTTCCGTTCTCCCCGACGATCCCTTCAGAAACCAGGTTGCACCCGGGCTCCGACATCATCGGCCCGTGCGGACAATGCCTCCTCCATCTGCCCGGAATCTCTGAAAAAATCACCGTACTCCGATGAACTCGTTCCGCCGGCAGCTCCTTCTCTCCGCATGTACGCGTCGAAAAAGTAGGAAGAACGGAGCACCGGTGATGCTTCGACCAATAAAACAGCGGCATTTCGATTCGAAGAACGGAATGAAAGTGGCGGAGGAGAAGCGAGCGAGAGTAGCCGGGTATATACGTATGTACCTACGTATGTACCTACGTACGCTCGCTACGGCTCTTTTTTCCGCTTGCAATTTCGTTGATTCGCTTTTCTTTTTCGTACGAGCCGGCCGTGAATGATTGCGAGCGGGGGTGTATCGATCGGAGCGGAGACCGAAAGCAGACCGCTGGAAACGCGCATCGTTGATTCCTGCTCGCACGACGCTTTCATTATTCCCCGTGATTGCGATTGCTAACTTTATCATTCGTTTCCCGACCCTCCACTAATTTTTCCCGCGCCCGATTGCGCGTTCAATTGCGCGTTCAATTGCGCGCGACGCGTAAAGAACGATCATCGAATCTCGAAAATCGAGTACGTCCTTTGAGTCGTTATTAATTAACGCTCGGGACGATTATCGCGGTCCACGGAGTGCAACGAGCACGGACTATCTTTTCCATGGACGAACCGGACATTTCGAAGGACGAGCAATCGATGCGGAGTAGCTGCAGAAGGACATGCAGGATCGTCGAATGTTTCAGGCGAATTCCCATGGGCCAGCAGGCGTAACATCGATGTGCGCGCGCTCGAGAGAGAGAGGGGGAGAGTCCGAGCAATTACGCGGTCGCTAACATCGGTAAACAGGACAGGTACAATGTATGTCAGATCGGACTAAGGCTTCTATCGTGCCCGAGAGAATATAATGTGGTTTCCTAACGATACTCGGTATGTACTCTAACGACAAATTCGGATTCAATTACAAGCGCCGGTGCAAAACCGGATAGCGATCCCACGGAGAACTGCTGCTTCGGTTAAGACTGACTGCAATTTCGGAGCGAAACCGTATCGATCGAGATACCGTCTACGTTTACACAGGGGCCGTCGAATAGTTGGCTCAAACTCTTCAATAAATTCGAGGATCCACGAATTCCTGAACGCCCCGAATCTCGCGGAAGACATTTCGCGTAAACCGATCTTTCGAATTAATTTCACGAGGACACGAATAAGCGACGAACATTCGAAACGGATCCGTGACCGCGGTGGCAAACGTTGTGCGTTCCGACGTGGAATCGCTCGTGCGATGCGCATTCGTGAAGCTTTTTCCTCGGAAGCCCATTGGCGCAGTCCGTGTATACGTGTAAGCACGTACGTGTGTGAACGGAATGGCCCAGAAAAGCGTCCTCCGCTTTTATAGAGTGGAAGGACGGAAAGAAGTAAGGAGGAAAGAGTTATTTGTTACAAAGGCGGATGTTACTTTGCTATAAGGAAGTTTCGGGACGGAGATGTCGGGGAGTCCGGGGTCTTCGGTCGATAAGTTTAATAATCCACGGTCGAGCGCCCCAGAAATCGAATTTACCGATCGGTAAACCGATCGGCCTTCCGCGCTCGAGCAAACCCTAAACGCGAATTCATTTCGAGTTAATGGTCTGAATGCGCTTCCGGCTAATTGGCCGTGGTTCGCCGAGTACACATCAAGAGAGTGAACGCTCTCAGCCTTTCGATGAAGAAAATCCCAAATCCTCCGCTCAAACGTGCCAACTCACCGAAATTACCACAAATTTGCGGAAACGTCCGTTTCCTCTGGCAAGATTACATTTTCAAAAGTCCAGCATCCTTCTCGCTCGACCGACTTCGCGAGACGTAAGCCGCCTCCGTTTTAAAATCTGTTTCGCGGCCGCTTTTTGCATCCACGGGCCGAGGGAGAACTCGTGACACGCGCTGCCCGTGCTTCTCTTCATCTTCGCGCACGCGATATCGAACTTTGAAAAAGCGAAAGATCACGTTTCATTTATTTTTGCACAGCCCACTGGCCGTTTGGACATCGGTGTCAGCTTTTCCGGAAAATTTCTCAATGGAAACTCATTGATACGATTTCGTTGAAGAGCAGGAGACGCGTGGCTCGGTTTTCGCGTAGCCGTGTGTCGCGTTCACGGTGTTTCCGGTTTCGCAATGGCGAAATTCGACAGCCCCTGCGAAACGATATAGTACAAAGTAGAGGGTGCGCCGCGCGGCCTGACACGAAAACCGACCGTTTCAACTTGCTCGAAAGCACGTTGCTTTTGTCACCGACGAACGCGATCTTCTCTCCGAACGTCGTTCGAGGATACATAGGTACACACGTTTTACGGCTCGCGATAAGTTTCTTCGGTTTTATTTCATTTCACCCATATCCCCCTGGCAGACGTAACGCACGTAGGACTCGTACGTTACGCGAGCCGTTTGCCCGACTATATTAAATTTCTGATTTCACCTGCCCGTTGCGAGGCTATCGTGAAATAACGCAACTCCCGGGGAAATATCGTGGAATCTGATCGTTCCGTTCCAACCTAAGCCGGGAATCACGTACTTCGGATCTCTGGGTTCCGAGGTGTTCGGTTAACCGCTTGTGCTGCTCGGAAGAAGATACGTTGAAGAAGTGCATTAAATGTTTTACAAAAAAGCGAAACAGACGTTGTTGGAAATGCGTCATTCCAACAGACTTTTCGATTTCTCGATTTCTCGATTTCTCGATTTCTCGCTCATTCGCACCATTGAGCGGTGTCGACGATCAACGGTGAATTATGCGGAATCCGAAAGCTTCCCCATTGGGTTGATCTCGCGACATCCGAATTTCCAAGAGCGCGCGCAATCCATGATCGACTCGGTTAGCCTTACATATTGGTAATTACGCGAGGAAAGGTCAGCGGGAAGCGAAACGAAATCCAGGACGCGTCGTGGTTCGCTCGAAACGCTGCGCTGCGGCGACCCAATGAAATGCACGTTCCCGGTTGCAGAGTAAATGGCGTTATGAAAAATAACGGCTCCGTCAGACGCTAAGTAAATTACACGCGCGAAACGAGAGGCGACTTAATCAGTCTGTGCACGTTTACCTGCGGCCGGCGGCCTCGTAACAACGAATCATCCGTCGACGGAAACCGCGCGGCCTTTTTGCAAGTTCATCCGTATGCGTGACGGAAAAAAGACAAAAAGAAAACGGTGCACGACATCGGAATGCACCGTCCGGCTCGACGGCTATTTGTTTTCCGGGCCGAGGTGCGCGTCCATAACAATTAAACGAACCGGAAACTAAAACTATGCTTTCTCATTACCTGCCGCGCGAACGATGATCGACGGTCCGGGACGACTGTGAGCTACGTTCATTATGCTTTCCTCCCGTCGAAACCGAACCGAAACATCATCTCCTCGTCGACCCTCGAACAGAGATTTCGCCGTGAAACTTCGCCGCTCCGCGAAGCAAATTATTCGTCGACGTTTGTGTAAAATTCAAACAAGATTTGATACAGGTTACGAGAACGCGGCCGTGGGAAAAGAGCGAGCTCGTTCTGTTCAATTCAATCTCGCGTTTCCAAAAACACAGGAACTGATTTAATGTATGGGAGATGCCTCGCGGGTGGACTCACCGTTCGAAATAACGTTGCCAGTTTGTAAAAATACATTTCCGATTTGTCCTTGTTTTCGAGTTCGACGGAATTTTGTGTTCCAGCAATTCTCTCGACATGTAAATGCAGTGTAACAGACTTCTCTTCCCTATTTACCAGTAACGTTCAATATTTCACGCATAGACTTTGGAGATCGATGACCGGAAGACTGCGAGCTCGCGTCGAAGGACCGGCTGGCCGGTTAGAACATCGCTCGTACGACAAACGTTTGCACAAACTTGTTCTACGGTTCTCAAAAGCTGCATCGATCCCTCGAGCGTTTTCCAAATATTTACACCCTGTAGAAGAAGAGAAACAATGGGCGCAAGTTACAGCGGTACGAATATCAAGAAATTCAAGAAGCTCGGGTGTTGTTCGCGGGAACAGCATAGAAACCTCGGTGTCTGTAAATTAAATCAAGACTCGGTTTTCCCCCGGCGAATCGAGAGGCAGAGACCGTTCGCAGAAAGAACAAAATCCGCTATAACTCCCGGCGAATATTCGCTAAATAACGATGAAAATGGATCGATCCTTCGAAAGAGTACAGCCAACCGATTCCATTCGATGTGTACCAGAGAACGATTCTCGCGAAGATCATGAATGTTTCAGAGGATCCGTGCCCATAAGGTCTACGTTTTATTTCGAAATCCCCATTTCTCCGAGCACCGACCTAAGGGGAGCGAGCTCGTTTCAACGGTATGCGTAATGCACGATACTTCTGGAAATAATAGCGTATTCATCGAATCTGGCATGTTTGCGAGAATGTTCATACGGCCCATCGTTCGGTAGGGCGGCAGCCATTCGGTGCGATGCGTTTAGGAAGAGGAAAGGCGGTGGTGAGTTGGCTCGGGTCAGTGGAAAAGCACTGTCTCGGCAAGAGGAAGATTCCGGATTCGATTCCTCCCGGTCTGGTCCACCCGATTTTTTTCTCACACACGGTTCTCCTTATATTTCGAGATTCGTCGAGTTCCGAGTCGAAGGAACGAAAGAGTTCCGAGCGAATTTCCTCGTGCCGCTGCTATCGCGTGAGAAGCGCTTGTTACGGGTGAATCTGTTAGCCGATGATTCATGCGGAGCGAGTTGAACGTTACGAGGAGTACGTGGAAAAGATTCAACAGATTCTGGCTTTTAACGGCCAGCCTAATTTTCCCGAAGCTTTGAGAATTATTCTCTTTGCAAGCCGCCGCGCGGTGCATCCTAATTAGCCTTTCGAATCGAGACTCGCCCGCTGCTCGTCGTGGCCATCGCGTCATCATCGTTCCGATTACGAAAGGTGCGCTGGAATTATTCGGCCGTGTCACCGAATGGTTGTACATCGACTTGTCTGCGAGACGAACTGAAACGAAACGAAACGGAAAGCAAACGCGTACGTAGGTGCACGATATATTCCGTGGTGTCTATACGGACCGACCGGAAACCTCAAAGTCGGAATCGCACGACGTGCTAAGAGAGTTGAATAAATGAAAAATACTTTTTGTTACGCTCGCACGAACATTCTGAACCGAAATACGAAAATGTAACAGTCGTCAACACAATTGCGCTTTACTTCATACATTTTCTGAAACCGTAATACAACTCTCTCTCTCTCAACTACTCGCACAACGTTAATGATGTATCAATGATAAAAGAACGAGGTAAGGTATCGGCGTTCACGCAGATTTCATTAATTTTTATTTCGAATAGTACGTTGTGCGCGGTCCAGTTCATTTTGCCTCAGTTTTAGAAAAATTCATACAGAGCCGGATCTGCGACGTTCGATGCTGAAAGGGTTAATTTCCTGCGACTCGTGTCACGCGTTGCACGTATGTGCCGCTTTATCTCTGCAACGTTCGTGGACATCCCCGTAGAGACAGAATGTTTCGCGACACGGTAAAAATTGTAGTTTAGCCGTGTTTGGTTTTCCTCGATCGGTATCCTATCAGATTTAAAATCCCGAAATCCATCGGACGCATCGAGGTCATCCCGTGCATCCATCGACGTTATAACATCGCGCGTCTCTCGTTTTCGATCTGCTCTCTGTCTCCTACCGATTCCCGTAATGTCACGAATCGAGCATCGAGCATCGAGCATCGAGCATCGAGCATCGGGTGCCCGATATGCTGGAGTGCAGGTTCACGCATTCCGACTCAAACGCACACCTGCACGCCGCGCCGGTGTAATAACACAGAGGCCGCCGAGGTCCCAACGGCTAACGCGAAATAAAGCGAGTAATCGATCGCGACCGTACACGGACTATAGACCGGCCAGGATACACAACGAATCCTTGGCTTAACTACGCCGCCGTGCGCACGCGAAACCCGAAATATATTTGCTCGCTTTCCTGCGATCCGGCATCCAGACGAATAGCAGCGATATCCGTGCTGGTTGCTCCACCGACTATCCTGCGGTTGCGTATCCACCTACACCCGCGGTCAGACCGACGACCACCTTTATTCGTCTTGCGATTTCCCCTGTTTCACGTTCCCACACATCAACCTATATTCCGCTCGAATTTTCGTCGACCCTAAATTCATTAACCTTTCGACCAAACGAATTCCCTCGCCTCGCCTCGCCGCGCCTCTCGTCTTCGGTCGCGGCACGATGTTTCTTGACTCCTGAGAGCAGAAAGCAGCCTCCTGCATGTCAACGGTCGATGCAGCGGCCTTGGGAACTGGTCCAGAGTTCGTAAGAATTCCCAAGATCGCGCGACACGCGCAGCGAACTGTCGTCCACCGACCGAATCCGAAAACTATGCGAGCGATGGATTCCATGACGGAAGTACCACCAAAGACGATCGAAATCCTGAGGAATCGTGCAAACATGCCTTATCGATCAATTTGATCCACAGAATTCTATTCACCGATCGACAGTTCGGGGGACACGAACGATCGTGGCGCTGCAACCGCTTCGAATAAACTCAACAGCGATAGCAATGGTAACGGTAATGTTTTTTAGAAGATTCTTTGGAACGATTGCAGCGGCGCATCGTTTGCTGCGAGCAGAAAACCTCTGAAATTAATGGAATGTTTCGGACGAGTCGAGATCCCCATTCACAGCATGAAAAATTGAAATTGCTGGGAATCGAGCAAATCGAATTCAAACACTCTCACCCCCTCCTCCTCTCCGTGAATAAATATTTGAAGCGCCAAATAACGTCGGGAATTATTGGACCGTAAAAACATTACATTAAGAAATACGAGATGAATTCCTGAATTAAGCAACGTACGGTACACTTGGACGGAAAATACATTTGCGTACCCACCGACTGCATAGGCAGCGAGCAACGTGTAATGGAAATGTTTCGGTGGTTGCAGTGCCGGCATATTTTGCGGTTGCATTGGCAAAGTCGACCGATGCATTTATTTTGCGTCCTTTATTTCCCATTCGTTTATTCGGCGCTCGTCTACTCGCTACTTTCAGCCGTCCGCTTTTATACGTTATTAAGCCGACCCGATTTTCGTTTATTCGAATCCCCGTTTATCCTGACGGAACTTTAGGGGTCCTTGAACAAGGGGGAGATCGATATTCGTCCGTTCTTTCGTGTTGCATTGACAAGGAAGCTCGGTCGATCCGTCTTCCTTGAGCATAATTTACTCGGTTCAGCGAATACGGGTACGGATTCCGAACCTTTGTACGTTACAGCAGGAAAATCGAAATCTGTCCTCCGAAGAATATTTTTCCCCCGTATCGTAGCTAGAACCTGGTGTTTTCGAAGGTAGAGTGCCGTCGCTGCTAATATCGCGACACGGCTCGCCGTTGCAAAACAGTGTCTCTTTGTAGCGCGCGCGCGTCGAAGCATCGATATTTATGGTAGCGTTTATCGAAAGCCATTTATAGAGTCGGGAGCCGGTTGGCAGGCAGGGCGGTGGGGCGTGCAGGTGATAATGGTCCGGGTCTGCTGGTAGCTATTTCCCGACGAAGGTTTTGCGGCGAAATAAGGATAGTTAGATTTCTTTGGTCGGAAAATACGGTTGAAGCAGGACGAAGCAGGGCGAAGCAGGGCGAAGCAGGGCGTCGGTGTATCGAAGTTCGCAGGGGCGGCGGCGAACGGGCCGAATCGCGGCGGTGATCTATGGGGCTTCGCGGGCTGGCATTCGTTCTGGTATAGAATTCGCATGGTTCCAGAGCCACGTACTCGTAGATACTTGTAGGCGAAGCGTTGCATAAGAATGCCATCGAGCAGCGTGCTCGCTCACCAGCCATTCTCAAGATTTGTTGCTTGACGTTGAGAAACTGGGCTTCCTGGCTCGCGTATACCGGCTCGGCCGGCTTTCCACCGAACGATCGCCAACTGGGAAATATATAGTCGGGGAAGAGTTACTCGCGACGGTTTTTCTCCGTCGAAATCGCAAGCAGCCGGTCGGGTCACGTACGTTTCTTGGTCTCGATGTCGGCGTCGATGTCGATGTCGATGTCGTTGTCGATGTCGGTTGCGTTCCTGCGCGACGACGCGTCGCGTTCGAGCCGCATCTTTCAGGGGCTCCTTCTCCGCGTCTCGAAGGTCAACGCGGGACATCGGCCGAGTGTCCCGCGCTGCCCGAAAAGCTCCATGGAGAGTGGGGAACGGGTACGCTCGGTGGTGAACCGGTCAGCGCGACGGAACGGTGTCGGTCGCGGTTCGCTTTTACTCGATGCTAAATGCAAATCGACGCGTAAATGGATTCGAAAGCACGCGCGCGAATGGTCCCGGCTGAAAGAAAATTCGGCATCGCGCGACCGCTTCGTTCCCGAAACCACGCGAATCGGAAGCGACGCGTTTCGTCACGCGCCCACCAGTTTTCCGCGTTTCAAAGCGCCGCACCGCGCCTGAAAGCAAACAACTCGACGAGCGGAAAACCGTGAGAGCCGTATAAAACCAAGATATTCTGGTCCGCTCCGGGATTCCAGTTCTGCCGCGGCTCCCATTTTTCTCCGCGCTACAACGACCGTCTGTCCGCATTACTCCCTGTATAAATCTATACAAACCATAAGCGTAATACACATGCAACGTGCGGATACGCGCGAGGTAAACTCGTACGGGCCGACACAAACTACTGTTTATATGAACGGCTGCACCGGCTTCCCTGATATTCCACGTATGTCCCCAACCCGCGTGCATGCATGCGCCTCCACAGAGGATCGTCCGTCGTTGGAAATCGACTGTTCTTCGTTTATTCGGTTCGAAACGAGCTTTCCCGACCAGCCGCGCCTCCACCGCACACCGTTACGCGACCCTTGCGATTTTATTGCGCCCCCTCCCCCGGAAATCAAATATCCGTCTGTAATACGCACCGCCACGGTATACAGTCCGCTTCAAACTTCACCGACCGGTTTACGATCTTTCTCTCCTGAACGATTCAACCGGAGTCCAGAAACAGCCCAGCGGTACGGACGCGTCTTCGAACGTTTCGTTTTCGTCCCTCAAGCTTCTATCGAGTTTCTAACGGGATACTTCGATGCTGGAATATTCTCTTCTGCCTCTCGAATTAATTCTCCGAGCTCGCAAATTTGTCACGCGGCTTTCTCTTCGCACCTCTCCTATCGATCGAATAACGATCAAGCTTTGAAACGCCTTGCAACGACGCTCGAAAGTAACCGTACGCCATCCCCTCGGAATCCGCTTTACTCGGTAAAGTCGCGCAGAGAAGCGACTCGTCGCTGCGAGCGAGCAGAATTCCACCGCGTTCTGGATTAGCCGGCGAAAAAAAACGCGATTCCGGGTTTAAATAATATCCTCTGGCGTAAAAGCAAGCTTGACACGCGCTCCTCGTTTTTCTTTTTTTCACCAGCTCGACTCGACTTCATAATTACTCGCTAACGGACGTAAGAGCGCGCTTAAAACCGGATGTGTTTGCGTTCCGTAGATTTTCCTCGTATTAAACAATACTTTGAATGCCGTGCGCCGTCAGGGAAGATCAGGCCTTTCGCGAAGACTCCGTTCCTTTGTTGGAACTCACGAGACTCCCTTCGTATTCCTGCTTTTTCTTTTCTCATTTGTTCCGCGACGCGTTCCAACGGTCGCAACGCCGATTCCACGAGATGAAACGTCGAAATCGCAACGAGCCTCCTTCCACGTTCGACCTCTTATCTTCCGACGAATTCGCGCTGTGCATCGTCGCGTTCCGTTTATTTTCGGCAAAGGGAGCGGACGAACAAAGGCCGCGCGAATGACAGACGTCGAACGTCAAACGTCAAACGTGAAACGTGAAACGTGAAACGTGAAACGTCAAACACACCGCGCGCTGATAAAAGCCTGGCTTTTTCGTTGCCAATTTATTGCGATAACCAACCGCCGTATCGTTCCAAAAGGCAATGGATAAACGTTATAAACGGCACGCGCGTTATCAACGGCGAAACGGCAAGGAAAGAAATAGCTTCTGGGTCGGAAGATCGCGTCGGACGATGACTCGATGACACGAAGGAAACGGCAATGTTTCGAAAATCGAAAGTTTCTCGCGCTCCCTGCGTGGTATTCGGGATTATTATTATTCGTCGTCGCTTCGCCGCGACGTTTTCAAGCGGATAAGTCGTAGGTTCGCGGAGGCGAAGGGGACTGAAAAGACCGTTTAAGGGAAATGTAAACCGAGTTTCATCGTCTCGTTTATGAATATTTGAAGAAAGCGCGACGCGAGGCGCGAGGCGCGAGGCGCAGCAAATGCGATCGCAGTATTTCAGGCGGTGCATTTCGCGGGAAGATAGTCATCCCAGGAGCTTCCGTAATGCCGAAATACGGGCGCGGCCGAAATGGGAAACTCAGGGACAACGAGCTGCGGGAGAGTTGAACGAATTCATCTTTGAAAACGGCCCGGCCGCCACTTTCGCCGTTTCGCGTAAAGGCCTTCCTCCGCGGAAAAACAGACTGCATAAAACATTCGCGGCCGGAAGTGCGCACTCGTCACGCGTATACGTGCATCCTCTCGACCGCCTCGCGAATCCAGGCCAGTGGAATCTTTTTTTTTCGCGTGAATAAACGATGAGCGATCGCGCGACGGTCAGAACTCTGAAGGAAAGCAATCGGCTCGTTTCCAATTCCTGACGATTCCCTTCGGAGATTTTTCCCTCGTCGAAGCTTCGGTATTCCTCCTTTGAAACATAACGACCGATTTCGTCGTTCGAACGATAGCATCGAACCGATATTCGATGCGTCTCAATGCGACTGCATGTCACATTTTAGCGGAACGCTTAACCCAGAACGTATATACATACGTTCTACCTTTTTACCGCACAAATTGCTTTCCAACTCCATGACTATGTATCAATAAATGTATCGCGTCCCCGTTCGAATAGAATGAAAATGATAATAAAAGATATTTTTTTGTGATTTGAAATCAAGCAATTTCCAGTACAATACGGATAACTTTCTCTCAAGCTTATGAAATTGGCTATCTTGAAAAACTTATTCCATCGATATCTGATTTCTCAAAGCATTATTTGATTGTTGCGAACAGTGCTCTGAAGCTTGGGATTTTAAAACGTCGGCCGTCTGACTTTATCGATGTTCATACATTTACTACGTATTTGAGACATAAAGTAGTTTGATAAATATGTGGCATAAATCGTCGAGGTTTAGAGCTTACAAGTTGTGCAAGTACACGTAGCTGCCTGAAAATCACGGTCGTGATCGCAATTTGAAGCAAGGAAATAATTGAAACGCGTGAAACGCTCGTCTACCGGCTCGCCGATGTTAGTAAATGATAATAATATTTATAGGTTCCAGAGGCGAGCGCTTTCAGGTAAATAACTCGCGGTTGAACGATACGATCATCGTATCCGGCCGATCAACGTCGACGTCGTTCTTCAACGAATTCCGACGGTCCTTCAATTTCCGGCAACAAAGAAACGGAAGCAGTCGGTTAACGCTGGAACTCGGAAAACCGAAGTTTTTCTCGGGTCGGAGGGAAGGAGCGATGCAACCGAGGCGACGCAGGAAATGTCGAAAATGATGAAGCAAGAGCGGAGAGCGCATCGACCGGTTCCTTCTACCGCGCTGCAGCGTTGCTTTGAAATTCTTTCACGCGATGTCGAACGATTAGGGACTTTTCGGACGAACGAACGAAACGCGGCGCGGCCTTTCGTGCATCGTTCCATTAAGCCAGACCCGACAGGGTTCTGCGGCCGATCGATGCCACGCGAGAAAGGAGATTTAATGAAAACGCTGGTGAATCCTTCTCTCGCGAATTTTCCTCCCTGTTTCGGTCGGTTCTGATTAAACGTACATTTTTAAGCGGGAACTGTTATTAAATTCCGCGAAATTTCCGGCCAGCCTGCCGATTATCAGCTTCGAACGAAATTAATCGCGGACGAGATATTCTCTTAAGTGCGTCGATAGCGTTTCCAGGCTTCTCGGTAAGTTCCGGAATTTCATCGAATTTCCCGCTGGAAATACCGTAACGCGATATTTTTTTATCGAGGGTTCTTCGCTCGTCGAGGACGAATCGGGACGGTCGTTTTCGGATGGCCAGAATTCTTGAGCCCCGATAACGTTATTCTCGTCTCGGGGATACATCGCTTATTTATTTCCCCGTGGCGATAATAATATTTATGAAAATCGCTGCCGCTCATCATGCATCCCGTTCCCGCGCGTACCGCTTCGTTAATATTTCTGCATAAATTAAATCGGCAATAATACGGGGCGCCGCGTAGAATCACAAACGACGCGAAACCGAAAAGCGGCGAACGCGTTCCCTCGGAACCGACGCAACCGCGTTGATTCCGACCGAACGATTCGCGCACGGCCTTCTTCGGGTCCTCGATAAGAGGCGCTTCGTCAAAGGTCGTGGCAACAACGCCACCGAGTTGGAGCTTCCGCTCTGCTCCGTCGTACTCGCATCCGGGCATGTTCGCAGGCTCGCAAAGGGCGATGCAGAGGCAGACGATGCGATCGGTTCGCGCGAAAGGGGGTATAAAGAACGACGACTCGACGTTCGAAATAATGAACGGAGTCGCGTAATCCCGATTCGAACGCGGCGTCCCTGCTCCGCGAAAGATAATTTATCGTCGGGGCGTGGACGATACGAACCGCGGGATCCGTTTAAAAAATTCCTCGTTCCCGGAGCGTTCGCGGGCAGAATTATGTTTCGTACGGCAGAGCTTTGAAGGACGGTGATTAATTTATCGTATAAACGTGGCTCACGGATGACTGAGGATCTCGCCTTACCCGTAAGAGAGCAGGACGTGCCCGTGCTGGTTAATCGAGCTCGATATCACTTTGCGACCGTGCAAACGACGCGTACACGCCGTTGTGCATGTACATACGTATGCATGTACGAACGTACATACGTATATATAGGGTTCGTGGTTGCCGCAGATAGTGTTACGGTCAATATTTCACCGCGGTACTTCCCCGGCCGTGCATAATTTAATTTTTAATCCGCGGCCGTACGAAAAGAAGAGAGCTACCGGCGCGGCGCGGCATGGCGCGGTGCAACGCGGCGTTTACTCGCCGGCCGCGGCGTGTACTTCTGAGCCTCGAAGATTTACGAGTGCAGCGGAACGTGTACCGTGTGTGTGCACGTACGGCTCGAACCAGTTGCTTCGGCTTATCCTTCGAACACGAAATCCTTTTTTCCCTTTTTTCCCTTTTTTCCCGTGTACAGCTCGATGCGACGCCGCTGCGCCGGGCAGAGACAACCGCTCGCCTCGAGAGTTACACAAACTCAATTAGCGACGGTTACGAAACGAGGAGGAGCGTCAGTGAATTTTCTCAATAAAAATCGAGGGCGAAGGTTCGACGTTCGCAACGACTGTGTTCGAGACGTGCAGAAAAGTGATTCTTCGTTGGCGGATGCGATCGAAAGTGGGCCAGGACCGCGACGGATTACGTAAAGGTCGCTCGTAACCCGATGCGAGGGAAAATACATCCAGAGCGAAATAATAACTCGGCCAGGCAGAAAAAGCATCTCCCGCCTGGATAAAACGGCAGACTTTCCTTTCGCGCTCCGCCGGATAATAGCACAATACGCCGACAGACTCAATAACATCTTCTAAACGGAAGGGAAATAGGGACGAGGATTTAAAGCGAGCTTTCAATGCACCGCGCCCGCGCCGCGCCCGAGCCCGAGGCCGCGCCGGAGCCCGGTAGAACGTATCTTAAAAATAAAAGCCATTTAAATGACATTCATACGGATCTAAATATACTTTGAACGATATCGCGGTATCGTTTCGAGATATCGACGGAGATAGAATCCCGTGCACGTCAGGCGAGATTGATATCGTTCCGGCGAACGATAAGGGAACGTATTTTGTCCGCGGTTGGAATTTTCGTTCGCCAAAGGAAACGCGAGATTCGTCTCGGAAACGATGACAATGACGTTCTCGTGTTCCGCGACGACGCCGACGCTGACGCCGCAGTGCCGTAGCAGCAACGGAGCAACAACGTGATGGAACGTCGTGGAACGGTGGTAAGCTCCGCGGCCGCACCATTATCCTGTAAAACGATGCAAAGGGTGCGCGCGATCGAGTTGCAAATAAATAAGTGTGTGCGAAACGCGTGCACGGCGCTAATCGTAAGTCCCAAACAGCGATTCGACGTTCCTTTCGTTCGCGAAGAATCGGAGAAGACGTAACCGACGAACGATCTGCGATCGAATTACCGTGAAACTTCCGCGAAGCATCCTTTGATGGAGATCATTCTTCAGTCGCAATTAACCTGATTCGAGAACTTTTAAGCGGATCGTTCTCATTGTATCGCGCGACCGCAATATTTGTCGCGAGGACCAACCGATTCCGACGAATTTACGTCTCCTGTGCATCAACCGAAAACCGATAACGTCGGTGGTTAACGGATTCTGATACGGTTTCCCGCGAACCTCCGACCAACGGAACCTCCGAAAGGCAATAACGTCATTATGAGCAGCGACGGGGAAATGGCCCGTAAATGTTCAGATATCTCCCGCCGTTGCTCATTCTTCCTTTTCCTCTCCTTTTTTCTTCCCAGCCGCTCTGGGACCGTCAAGACACCGTCTCGACCGCTTTCAATGGACCCTGCCGACGTCCTCTTCCGAGATAATCATCGCTTTTCCTTTACGCCTCGCTGTTTGTCCGCAACCCCCGCCGTTTTCCCTGATACTTCGGATAAGCCAACCCTTATCCATGCGGGAGAGTCGAACGCGCGTTTGCCCCGTTGCGCCCCCGAATCCGAGAGAGCAAAGAAATCGCACGGACGTCTCTCGCCAACCGCCTGCGTATCGACGAATCAGAAGAGATATCGAAGCGATCGAGACACCGTTCGATTCGCTCGTTTCCCGTTTCCGTTCTACCTCGTCGAACCAATGCACGGCATTTTACGCGACACCGGAGCTTAGAGCTTGACGCTTTTTATAACATACGCGTTTCGCGCGTCGACCGTATTTCGTCCTCGAAAATAATAGAAGGCCCGGAACAAAGAAGAGGTTTATTCGACGAGTGAAATGTCGGTGACGATAATAGACGCGATCCGGATGGTGCGTTGCGCGAAACGTGCTGGCTAAAGTAAATCACGGGTTAATTGAGTCCCGCGTTACACAAATCGGAGCGATAAACACCGATTATATCCGGCGCGAGGAACGGCAGGTTGAATCGTGCGTACGATATTAGCCAATTCATAAGTGTAATATCGTCCGTGTCCGTGTCCGTGTCCGTGTGCGCGGCTTTCGCGTGATACGCGATATCCGCGCGCGCACTCTGTTCATCGAAACGGAATTCTCTCGGGGCATGGTTCTTCGAATCGCGCATCAGTAAGTAGTTTCGTGACGAACAAAATCTGTATCGAAAAGAAATGCGTTCGGCGCGTTTGAAAACGCGCGGATCGAGCCGTAATTCGAAGTTGCATTTCGAGAAAAACAGTACGGTTCGTCCGACCGTTGCTCGCTGTTTCTACCAGTCTTTCAACGTCGACGCTGGCAATGTCAGGCTTGCCACTTACCGTTTCAGCAAATGTGAGGACTTGAAAAAATGAAAACACGTAGCACGATATTCGTGCATGCCAACGAATCCAAAATTTTCAACGGCTTTCAACGCGGTAAAAAACGAATACCGAATAGACGAGTTGGCCAAGTTGTATCAAATCGTACGTACAGTATTTGCTGAATGTTCGAAATGAATATTCTTGTATTACACGAGACCTCGTTCGAAAAAACTGTATACCACATTTCCGATTCACTGCAATATGAAAGTCATTCGCCCTCGGCTGTACGACCCGACGCGACGCGACGCGACGCGACGCGACGCGGCGCGGCGCCCCTGTTTATACAAAGCAATTTTTCACATTCGATCGAGCGTGTTTCATCATTTTCAACGAACGAGAAATCAAATAACGAGGAGAACGCGTATTTGCACGCGTGTAATGAGATCGTAGAAGGTGTGCGGGCGAATCGGCGCAGTCGCGTTACCAGACGTTCGCAAATTTCGCATGATAGCGGCCGCTTCAGTTTCTCTCGCTGTTTTTACCGTCAGCGTCGTTGCTCGCCGATATTTCTTCACGACCCATCGTATTTTGCAACGGCGTGGATAGAACGTTCGCGAGAGCAAGAACTTCGGTGTGCGGTTCGCGTGACTACGAAACATCGGCACGGTACTTTCGCGTTTTCATTCGTCGTGCATTTAATCGTATTCATCGGAATATTTCACCTTCGGCATTAACGCCCGCTCCATTTTACCCGGCGAACATTTCGAATCGATAACAAAGACGATCGATGCGCGCGGAGCCGTACGCGAGAAAGAATGTTTGCGCCGCGAAAATTCTATGCGGAACTGATTGGTGTACGCGACGGTCGTCTTGCACGCGCCGGCCCTTTCGTTCGCAACGTATCGTTTATCGAAGCGCATCGACCGCGCGAGTATCACGATGTTTCTTCAAAATTTGCCAGTTTTCAGAACGTTCGTATTGCCGAAGGAAGGAGGTGACATTCAATTTCTGAATGGGAGCACCGTAACGGAAATATAAAGGGGCTAAATTAATTTGTCTGTTCCCTTCCCCCGTCGCGACCTCTTGCGTTCGAGCAACGATATTCCATGAATACTGAGTGGCTGAGCTTTCACGTCAAGTACCGGTGCATATGCATCGGCTTAAATTCAACCGGTGCGGCGTATGCATATCCTCAGCCCACAGACTGTGTTCAGCTCTTTTCTTAAACGTTTTCCAACCGACCCTCCGCATCGAGCCAGCCGCCGGGATCTTCGCGGAAATTGATTGAAAACTTTTTCAAAGGTTCCGGTCGACTCCGAGACGCTAATAGATTTACGATATCGACGGGGCGACGGATTCAGCGACGTTTCTCGTCCGGCGCGGGAAAATTTCAAACGAGACCGTCCAGCGAACGAAAAGGCGAGCTTGCGAAGGAGAAATACACGCATATCGAATATCGCTCGTAGCTCTTTTTACATCCTGCAACGCACCGAAAGGATCGTATAAAAATCCTCCGGCTTCCGTCCGATACGATCGGCTATCGGCGATCGACGCGCGGTGCGTGTACCCGTGCACGGAATGTTGCAGCTCGTAGAAAACCGATTTCATTCCTCGTTCATAGGTCCAGAGTTTACGACGATCTTTCTGCAGGCCGAACGTACGAATTCGACCGGCTCATCCGTTTTATCAAGGCGTCGGTTTACATTCGACACAGCAAATTCTAGCTTCGCCAAGCTCCGAGCGCGCTGCGATCGTCAAATATTTGGTCGAACCAGTCGAATGCAGTCAGCCGATCGGTGAAAGAAATGAGAGAAGAATACTCGAGGGAATGTTATCGCGTTCGCTATCGGGGGGTCGACGGTGGCTGGCTGGTCGAACTCATTTTGATCGAATGACTCGCCGATTTAACGTACTTCGATAATTCTATGTAAACCTTTCTGTTGCTGTAACGATACAAAGTTAATAGCGTGTTACCGAATAATGGAAGATTTCAGTTTCTCCATGTTTTATGCAAAGAAACGGATATCACGGCGTTCCGTGCGTACGTACGGTATTTTTAGTATATAACCTGGATATGTTTCCGTTGAAGTCGCAGCGACAGTGTTTCATTACGATGAATTCCCTGTACTCTCTAGGAAGATATCCTTTGTTCCGATCGCTGTTCCTCGATATCCGAGATCGCGCGTTTCACGCGTAAGAGCGAAGGCAGACTTACGCAGCCGGGGAATTAAATCGCGGTAATTCAATTGCCAGCCACTTTAAGGTAATAACGAGAGGATGGTGTGAGTAATTAGTATTGAAGCGTTCATGAGCTCTCGGATCGGAGATCTTCAGAGCGTTTAGACGAGGGGAAAGAGATTTTCGAGCCCGAGCCTCGCAACTTCTCTTTTATTCTCTTTCCACCCATCCGCCGAGAAAAACTCTCTCTCGCTCTCTCTCTCTCTCTCTCTCTCGGCGAGTTTTCACTTATCATAGCCCGAAGTCGGAAATCGGCGGAACGGCGGCGGTAACCGACGTGTTTGCCGGCGGATGCATTTTACTTACAAACAACCGAAGTGTACAGAAACCGAACGGGGATGAAACGGACTGAATTTGTTGCAGCAATAAACATCGATGACAAACGAAAACGGCGATGCGAGCAGGACTGCGTGCAAATATAGTGCATGCTACACCGACCGCTGTCTATAAACCGAACGTTGCCAAGAACGAAAACAGACGAGTTCCGTTGATGTTTAAACGATGATACGCTGCTGGATAAAAAATACCGCTGCCACGCTGTCAGAAAACCGAAAGTAACTGGAGCGTACATCGCGAGAGAGATGAGAAAAGAAAAGAATTTCATGAAACGTTATTGCAAGCGAAATATTGATGATTTCGCGGAGGCGAGCATGAGTTTACAGGATTACCGATCGCACGGAAAGTTTCGAAGAAAAAAGAATTCGGAGCCACTGTTGCGCGGAATTGGCCGGGTGCCATCCGCAACGGCAGCCAACGTTGCGTTCACTCATGCGAGAGTGTTAATAAAATCCGGAATTCTAAACAGATCGTTACTTTGTCCTCGCCGTTTTGCATATTACGGTGGTTCTGGTCGAGAAACGCGAACACGATGCGATACCGAATTTCCTATGAAACTTACAGCGACGACTCGATAAGAAGCAACCGATCAGTTGTTGCTATGTAATAACTGTAAGTGCGTACGTCGCATTCTTCCTGTCGTCGGAAAAAAAGAAAAGGAGATAGAAAGAAGCAGTTTGCGATTTTTTTCGCCGGTGTTTCCCTATATTATCTCGGTTCGTCGCTCGAAAGAAAGTAATAACGACGCCGAGTTGCCGCGGAAAAATTGTTCAATTAAATTCGCGGACGGAGAAGCCGTCTCTTTCGCTTCTCCGGCTCCACAATCCCGGCTCGGCTTGTTCAAAGTGTTAAGAAGTTTCAAAGAACGTCCGGGGTCGAAGCCGGAGGAGAGGATAAAAAGAAAATCAAGGGGAAAGATGACTGGCTCGGCGGAGTTGCAAGGGTTTCTGTATCGTTTGTAGGTAGGTGCGCGCAGCTGCGAAACGATTATTAACCCCTTGCCATGCAACAACGAGTCACGCTCGGCCAGAAGATTGTTCTCCGTGCGCTAGCAAAGCACGACGCCGTCTCGTAGCGATTTCGAAAAATTAAGCCAACGGAAGCAGCCTCGGTGCCACTGGGACACCGAAACAATGAATTATAGCGCACTCGGAGGCGGATAAAATCGTAAAACAAAGGGTTCGATAAACGCGAGCGCGTACGGTTCGCGAAATGTCCGATCAAACGATTTTCAAATGTTAGAAATGAATTCGGTCCGTCCCGTCGGCCGCTCGAGGGTACTTATCAAAAACAGGAACTATGAGGAGGAGCGTTTATAAAACGTACCAAAGAATCGTCCCTTTCAAAGCTCGAGGAGCATCGACCGATATCGATTTACTCCGCAGGACGTACTTAAACCATCCGTTTTTACATTATTTCGCTCGTCCGAAAGAAGCGACTCGGTCCGCGTTCGAATAACGTCTCTGTTCCGATAAGAATTCGGTTAAATTCAAAAAAGCAGCCAGGGGTATTCCAGGTAGATTATTAGAGTTGGATCTTTCGATCAGCATCCTTTCGAGAACATGTCTCCGGCGTTAGCCGAGGTTAAAACCGTGCTAAACCGTTGCACCGAGTTAACTCTGTTTCTCGTCTCTCTCGTCTCTCGTCTCTCGTCTCTCGTCGCTCGTCTCTCGTGTACGTGGAAATCGGAGCGGATGCGTCTAAAGCCAGAAACAATGTTTCTTTCAATTTTACCGTGCATTATTACACGTTGCCGGTGGAATACTATTATTATCTGGCTGTATCGATTATCTCGACCGCAAAAGACCGTCCCCGTTAACATCGTTTCAACGGCCAGCGAATGAGCGTGCTCTTCTTCTGGTCGTTTAACAATTATCAACGTTGCTCGGCAATTATTCACGATATGTTCGTTGCGCGTAGATGCCGATCCTTCCTATCTCGCGCGTACAATTATCCGATTATCTCTGAAAGCACCGTATAACGTTATAAAGCGCGTACAGCCGAGCTGGGAGTGAAAAGAATAAAATTGCATCGACATCGTTGCGAGAGCGCTCGTCGTCGTTCGCGATCTCATTAAATGGCTAACCAACCCAATCGTCCCGCTGTTTATGCAGGATTATTAGCGGCTACGCCATGGAAAACCGGGGGAAACGTTGGACAATTTTCACGAGCCACCGCCTGCGATTAATCACCGCCGCTTCTAAAGATCAATGACACCGTGTCCCGTTTGCTTTTTCTCGCGAAAGCTGCTCGATCACGGTCGCGTACAATTTACCCCGTTACGTTTATGAGGTGCAAATTTTCGGCCGGATCGGTGTCGTTTCGGTATGAATTACGGGGGAAGAAAGGACGTAATTGATTATACTCACTGGTGCAGACTCCCTCGTCGACCTCCCTCGCGTTCGGCAGCAGATTTTTGATCACGCATTGCAAACCGTCCGCACAACTTCCGGAAAAACCGAACAGCCCGCCGCATGGCTCCCCTTCGACGCGAGCGCACACCTTGCAGCATCTGAAAACGATCAAGGATACATGTATGCATGCAAGATGTCAGCCAGAAATATCAGACCACCGGAGCTCATCGATACTCCTTGTCATACCGTTGAAACATTTGATTAACATGCGATCTGGTAAAATATGGAACGCGCTGATGTTTGTACATGTTTCGTTCGAGCACATCTATATAATCGTGAAGCGGGAATTTGTCCGTGGAATAACGTTCGAGAACGTTGAGCCGGTAACGCGAGCGCGAGCGCGAGCACGGGTGTCAAATAATTCGATCGGCCACTGGCAAGTTTTTCAAATCGTATCGAAACGGATGGGATTGTTCGACGGAGTATCGAGATCTCTGTCGTTAGGAAAACAAGGTGGAACGTAATAAAGCCGGTGAAGGTGAACGACGTTCGAGGTGTTTCATGCTGGAGGAGAAAAGTCGCGAGGCTGTCCAACGATAATGTTACCGCTACGAAGATCCAGAAACGGATACAAAGAGTCAGGGAGCTGAAAAAAGAGAAAGAAAAAGTGGGAGAGGGTGACTGTGGATGAAGAAACTGGTGCGCGGTGCAGAGGAAATTTCCGAGCAGGACGAGCGATTTTATTACTTCGTCTCTCACCGTGGGATCGAGAACAATCAATCCTTTTATATTGCTTTTCTCCGCAACTTCCCTACCGAACAATCTACCCCGTCGACACGTGTAACTCACGTAACGCGAAGCCGGACGTCGCGTCGCGCACACTGGCATTTAATGAACCGTTCGTCATTCGTTTCGCTCGCCGTCTCGTCGACCATTTTAATAACTCCGAGAGAATGTTACGTTGCTCCGTGAAACGGCTGAGAAAAAAATTTAATAAAGAACACGGGAAGGAAATTCCATTGAGAAGTTTCCGCGCACGGAGTTTCGGGCTTCTCTTGCCGCGCATTCAAAAGCCTTACAGCATATTTTCGATCGCGCCATCGGAATTTGAAATTCGTACGCGACCATGCGGCTCCCTTTGTGCGTGTGCATCGCGCAATTCATTTCGACCAGCAGCTCCTAATCCGAATACCATGGAACAGCAAATCCGACAATGGCGTTGCACGCTAAACATTTTCCAATAAATTCCCCGATCTGCTAGCGAGCACTTTCGTTTCCTACTTCTCGTTCCCGCTACGCCGTTCGCCGTTCGCCGTTCGCCGTTCGCCGTTCGCCGTTCGCCGTTCGCCGTTCGCCGTTCGCCGTTCGCCGTTCGCCGTTCGCCGTTCGCCGTTCGCCGTTCGCCGTTCGCCGTTCGCCGTTCCCCGTGAAAGGGGCGCGAATCCGCACGTTGTCGACTTCAATCGGCGAAAAGTTCCCCGGCGCGGAGTGAAATTCGTGGAAACAACGACGCGGCCGTTCACGGGCAAAAATACCGGAAACGCCTGTTCGAAACATCTTTTTCGAAAAGTTACCGAGGCTCGCGCGTTCCTTGGATAATACCGAGCGAACTTTTTGCACGTCGAAGCCCGGAAACGAACGTCGCTGAAAGCATCGCGAGCGCGTTTACGCGATTTCGTGAGATCGTTGAACGGGTTCCAACTACATTATATTCGTTCCGTCGCGACGCGCGGGAATCGGTTCAATTATCCGGGCCACGCGACAAATTAATCGAGGGGGTCGTATCCCACGCAACATGGCAACGGAAGCTTCGAGTTCTGAGTTTACATGCTGCACCGACGGAAAAAATCCAGATACCCGCCATGTTGATACGAGATCTTAGCGATACGACTCGAGTGTCGACGTGATTCGCATTATTAAGGAAAAATACGCCGAAAGAGGAACGGCGAATAATAAACCGAAAGCAATTTGTCGTGTTCTCGTCTTGCGAACGATTCAGCAAACGCAGGAGTACGTGAGCGGAGGACCGGAGCATGCTCTTCGAGGAAAAGGGTATGATGTTTGCGATCACGCGAAATCTACGCACGCGACTTTTCTCGTGAAAATAGCTCGTGCAGCATCGTGTCTCTACCCGGTGGACGGAGTTCGTTCAGCAAAGGAATCACCGAATAATCCTTGGGCGCGATAAACGTTCGGTACACTCACTGAATTCGAATAGGACCTGCGGGGAAAAGTGGTGTAACTGTCTGAAGCTGCTTCTGAGAATTCTGGCTCGATCTCCCTTCGGCTTCGCGGGAATTCAATTCCGATATTTTCGAGTCGAAGTACGGGACCGTGTGTGGTCGATACTTATCCAACGATACGAATTTTAAACCCGATAACAGCGAAAAAGAAACAGGACCTCTTTTTCTCTCCCTCTCCCTCTCCCTCTCCCTCTTCGTCTCGCTGTATTTATTGGGACGTGAGAAATCCTGAAAGGGGGCTGAAATACGATCGATCTCCTGGCACGAGTGGAATCGCACCGAGCTACTTGAAAGAGCTATAATATATCGTTGATCGAACATAAGACCGCGGTAAATGAGTTAAGTCCTGTGTGCACGATAGAGCAGCCAGCTATACGTCGGCTTAATCCTTCCGCAGCATTCTGATCCCGCGGCTAAGACGCGAGGCTTAACCAACATGCTAATTGCATCGTAGCCGTGGAAACCGTGCGGTAAAATCCAAAAAGACGAGTGCATATCGGTAAAAGCGAACGATGGCTATGATTCCGGCTGTTCGCGACGAAGAGGCGGCATAAAATTTCGATGACTGACGCCTTTGTTCGTTTCTAGTTTGATGTGTACGGGCTTTCGCTTTATCATGCCCTATTTTTCATCAGCGCGGCTCTAATACCGGAATAAAATTCGCCGGCGGCGCTTGGACAAAGAGCGCTGCGCAACAAAGAAGAGAATTTTTTTGCTCCCCCCGAGAGAGAGAGAGAGAGAGGGGGGGGGGGGGGGGGGCGAGAACCCTTACTGTACTACGGATTTTAATTGCTCGCAAGCCCCCGGAATGATTACAGGGCGCCAGAAAACGTCGGAAAAGAAGCAAGAAATCGGCTTATGGAAATACGTCGTCGCCTTGCCGGACGTATCATACGTGCAACGGCAGTCAACGATGGGTACGCGCGCGCTTTCGAAAGAATAGAACATTCGGGAAAATAATGTAGCCAACCGATAGCGAAACGCTCGACGTCTCGTTCTTCTTCGGCCATGCGACTTACGCGTAAACGAATACCTAAAGAAATATATCGTTGGAGAGCGGTGAAACGGTCGGTCAGTCATGTACGAGGCCATGTTTGACAAAGAGAACAATTTCTGACGAGATTCGATCAGAAGATTCGCGAAGGAACCGAATATACGGGTCGCGTACCACGAAAAGACAAGAGACTCTTCTCTCAGAGAGGACGTGCACGTTTTACAGGGAGACGTTGATCCTTTGAGACACGATAAATGGACAAACAATTTCTCGTCCGATTCGCGATCGGTCTTCCGCGTGTCCGGGATACAGCTTCGACGGCGCGCCGCGGCGTCGAAAGAACGGACGTCGATATTTTCTATCGAATTCCTTTGAAATCTGCCGATTCTTCTGATCGAATCAGGATCGACGAACGCGAGAACCGATGCAAGAAAATCCGAGGTCGCGTTCTCGAAAGTTTCGAAGAACGATGATCGCCTTCCGCGAGGAACTCGAGTGTTTCGTTTGAAATAGCCTTGTAAGAAAAGTTCCTCCGATGACCGGCACCGATGTTGACGAATTCGAGCAAACATCCGTATTGAAAGCGCGAAAGCAGATCCTGACAGCAATTATTCCGATTGAAGGAAAATTGATATCTTCGAATGGTGATTCAGCCACGTAGGCAGCCGGCAACCAAAATGTTGATTGGTCGAATAACGCGCAATAAACTGATGCATTCCAGCAAATTTCCCTTGCAAGTTACGTGGATCCATTTTCCTGAAAATCTCTATGTGCGAACTATACATGTAGGTAGGCATGTATGGAGCAAAAGGAAAAATACGAATCTATTGGAATCGTTGGCATATCACCCTTGGCATCGAGGATATTCGATGAAACATGTTTTCCAGCCTCGACGCCAACGGCTGTTCTCTCCCGCTGAGCGTGGACATGAAAGCGCATGAAAATTTGATCGGAACCGGCTCGCGGCGTGCGTCGCGCGTCGCGTCGCTTGGGTAAGTTCCCCGGTTAGACAGGGAACGGATTACCGTCCGATGTCGGGGATTTGTCGCGCGCTTCGATCCTGGATACCGTGTCGCAGGGGTGTGTTTAGGATGGAAAGGTTGGACGGAAGGGGTTTCGTCTCCGGGCGAAAACTCATTTCCCGGGACATGGGTTGCCAGGGAAAAGAGAAACCGGCGCAGCTCACTTGCAAGGGTCCCAGGTGAGGCCTCCGGGGCAATCCTCGTCGGTGAGAACGTCACACTCGAGGGGCGAGCACACGCAGGAAAGAGCTCTCGCGACCGCGACCGAGAGCACCACGATGCCCCCCAGCAACAGCAACGAGGCCCTCATTTTTCTTCTCCCTTCCGAACTCTTCCACCGATCTTTTCCTTCGTCCCTCCGTTCTTCTTACCGCGCGTGCGACGCAACCGAACAACACTGTGTCACTTCATCGCGGAAGCACCGGACGTCTCAGCACCAACCGCATACCATGTCGCGTGTTCTGTTCTCGATAACACGCGACCGAGTCGCGAACTGGCCTACGACCTGGTCCCGAGGACCTATGCAAACGACGCGCGAACGCGCGTCGGTCGTTCTTTCAACCCGTCGGCGTCGTCGCGTCGCAGGAAACGTTTCGCTCGGAAATCGAAAGCGCCCGAAACATCCTACGCTGGGTCTCACGGTGGGCTGGACGCGTCTTTCATCCCCGCTGACGCATTACGAAGTTCTCTGCGAATGCGGTCTTACAAGGCGGTTCTCTGAACTCGGAAACGCGACGCGTCGAATCAGCCGGACCGTCCGAGCCTTGCCGCCGCCTGCCCCCCGGCCCCGAACACGTGTCCGTAGGCTTCCTTCGTCGATGGGTAGCGAGAGGAGATTTACGAATTCGCGAGCTTCCGCGATCCTCTCCCGAGAATAACGGACGAACGTTCCGCGAGCGAGGGGACTGAAACGATTCGTCGGTTCCGTCCTGCCTGGCGTTCGTCGAAATTCGAACGCGCGCGCGATAACGGGAAACACGGTATGAGAAAAGGGACGAAGCATCGGCCGACGAGCCGCGTTTAATTATGGCTCGCGAGTGCAGCTTCGCCGACATCGAAAATATTTGCCTACCGTTCCACGGTTATCCGGCGGATTTTACGCGCGGGATTTGCGCGCTCCAGCGAAATACAACGGAACTGTTCGTCGACGAAATAAAGAAGAAAAGCCGTGTCGCTGCGACCTTTCCATTTTATTCGTTGCCGGCGCGAATCGATGGGCGATCGTGCGGCGAAATCGATCGCACGGAAGACCTGGGAAAGGAATGGCTGAATCTACGATCCAGCCGGAGATCGATGGATCGCGTTTTCCCAGGGGATCGATGATATTCGACGGGGAGCGCGTTAGCGTCGACCCGAGCGGGTCGGAAAGTCTCCGAGGTCTGGTCGGCGACATTACAAGGGTGCAGGAAAGAGCCGCGATACCGCATACTCGGTGCAACGTGCTCCGAGTGAATTTCAGCAGCCGCATCAAACGCGGGAATACTTTTAACGCGCGCCGTACACGTCCGAGGAAGCTCCTGTATTTCCCGACGGATGCATCCACGCCAACAGGAACCACGACGTACGAGTACGTGCATTACGAAAACACACGGCGCGGGCGTCCGGCACCGAACACGAGCCGGTACCTGACTCCTCGTTTCGCTGTTCCTCCTTTTCGTTGCCGTTTCTCTTCAACGACTCGCTCGTTCGCGCGTTCGCGCGTTCGCTCGTTCGTTCGTTCGCCCTCTCGCCTGCCCCTCGGTCGAACCGTTATCGAGCGCGTGTCCCTCACAGTTCGCTCACGATCACAACTTTCTCGTGAAACTGTGAAAGCAAACTGTTTCTGCAACGTCTTTCAAAGCGCGTCCCGGGGGACAGGTCTGCTCTTATTCGGCCAAGGTCTGCGAAGGACACGACCGGAGAGATTCGACGGGTATCGCGCGTTCGATCGTCCCGAGAGCGAAACGTCTCCGTGACGGAGTCAGTATATTTACGAGGATTTCCCTGGCGGATCGCATAATCGCGTATGCGTTCACCCCTTCCTTTTGATTTCTTTCTTCACGCCAGCGGATACATCGTGCACAATCCGACGTAACGTTCACCCACGACGAGAGAATGGTACGCGACGCGCTCGATGCTCAAGAGGAACGTGCACTGGCTGACGTTCCGCGTCTACGACGCGCCGCCGACCGCCTCGACGCTCCGCGTCGGCGCCCTGCTTTCATGCACCCTCTTTCTCATCCCCTGTCTCTTTCTCCTTCTCCTTCTCCTTCTCCTTCTCCTTCTCTCCCCCTTTCTCTCCCTATGGATCCTTTCTTTGCCCCCCATCCAGCTATTATACACGGTGAGTTACCGGCACCTGCCTTCCGAAATAACTTCTTGTTCGCCGATTTCGGAAAAGACTGATCCAAACGACAGACTTCACGTTCGAAGACACCCATTGATCGGAAGGGCTTCGCTTCTTCCACGGAATGGTGCGACCGAGAAAGAGGTCATTCTGCATGAAGAGATACATTGAAAATGTAGAATAGAATTTTTTTTTCTTTGCACCGCTTTGTTCTTGAGAAAAGTCACTCTGGAAATTCATTCGACCGCAGATCATTTTTCTTCGCGTTTCTGAGTCAAGTCAATATCAAAATCACTTTGGAATCCTTCCCCAATTTGCTGAACATTCCCATGCTTGCTTGTTGGGTGTCAACGCGTTTCAAGATCGCGCAAGGCTTTGACATAAGATTACCTCGACATATTTACGGGCGCAAACTGCACGAAGAATAAAGCCTTCTCACTTGATGAACCCACGCAGACAGACTTTTCCCCTTTCCCAATGGTGTTTTCCACGCACAAAGGGAACTAATAATAAAAGCCTGGCGATCGCGAACCGAGATCTTGCATAAAAAACGTGTGGTTTGATCGAGCGAACGGAACTTATTCGCGTACGCTGTCTCCGTTTTGATACAAACGATTATTTTCGCGTCGATCCAGCCGAACCTGCGTTGAAACTGTAACAGAAAAGCATAGTGAAATCTTTATGCATAAAATACGGCTTCGCTGACTCGCAAGATTACGCAGGACTGCGCAACTGATCTCGTTTTCTCACTCTTGTGACTCTTATTACTGCTGCAAACAATCTTCATGGTTCTTTCAACCTCTCCGGTATGTCCTGTGTGCACATTGTGTTTTTCCTTCATTCCGTACTACATGTTACTCGAAAACAGAGACGTTCATATTCTTTTCTGTGAGTCCAAGCTAAAATTTCTACACCACTGTAACAATGTCAGAGTGAAGAAATAACTATGAATTGATTGCAGTTGTAGCAGCTGCTCTGCAGTCGCGAGTCGCCGATGTTTCGTCTTTCCATTGTAGTAATGATGCGCCTTGTCTATCTCTTCGGTTTACCATTATGCCAAAGAATATTGCATCGGCACAGAATCCATGGAAAGCGAGAAAGAGAGAGCTTTTGTCACCCTTCTGAACAACATTATTACTGACGGCGAAGGCGAAACATACCATCGCCATTTCGAGAGACTTTTCCCCGAGAACGTACAAAATTACTGCCGCGTTTTGATGGATAACGAGCCGTTGTAAAAGAAGAAAGTATATGGTCCTAACGTCGACCGATATCTCGAGGATGAAGCATCCAGTTGCCGACGTTCTTAGAGCAACTTACAGCCGCTAACTGTAACAAATGTGTCCGACATCGGTCTCGCGAGTGATGCTCGCCCTTTCTGTCTTCCTCTTTCGAGAACGATTTTTCTTTCCTACGAGCCTGCGCACGCTAGTTCACTGCTCCAACTATAATTTCTTACTAATGTCCATGGAACGTCAGCGCTAAACGGATCTATAACACTTATACCTATGTATAACACTGTACCACCGTCGAACTGTGCCGTCCGTCATTTTATTTCTTCACACGCTTCATAATATCCTTCAGGTTCTTCCGTCCAATGTTATCATGCGCATGTTTGACCATGTGATGCAATTCTTACACTTGTTCAGCTTGCGATGCAATGAAGTCGACTCATCAAATATCTATTCAAATCCTACAACAAACGAATCCATCGAAAGAATTCAACGCGAATGCCTTCGATTTCAAAGCTTTTCGATCAAATCGAATCGTGCAACATCGTAAAACATCCTCAAACAAATTATAATTCTTTTCCCAAATATCTGCGTCCATGTCAACGCATTACGATGAACAAAAACTGTACACGTATGTACCTTTCGAAGCATTTCAGGAACAGATTAGCAAAGTTCTGGAATAAAACCACGTTGTTTTCTCATTTCTTCAAAGAATTATCTTTGGAAAACGAGATCAAATGAGATCAAAGGAAATCAAATGAGATCGAAGCGCTGGCGATTCTCGAAATGTTTGATCTGTCGATTTGCGATCGAATGCATTCGTAAAACAGCGAGAAATGTCACTGCCGCGGCCACGTAGGAAACACCTGCTGTTCTTAATATTTAATATAAAAACTCCAAATTCAAATAACTTCACCAACTATACTTTTAATTTCTAACCCGCGTAAACATGTAAATAGTACATTAGGCGCCATCTCTGACAAAAGCCCGGAACCCGGTTGAGGTGTGGACGAAATTTCTCATATTCTCTGCAGCGGTATTCCGAGTGGCGCCATCTAGCGAAAAGGATCCGATTATTTACAGAAATATCCACCAGGGGCGCTCCGAGCGTCACGCCGTCGCTTACTTCCAGATCCTGGCAGAAGATGGCGTTGCTGGTAATCATGATGTAGCGGCACTCTGTACATATACACCTACGACCTGACCCTCAGTATCCCGCGTCTAAGGCACGGGTCTGCGAGGTATCCTTTACTGATTGATGAGTCCACTAACAGGCCCCGGACGAAACGCTCTATCCTCTTTCCTCCTTCCTTTCTTTTCTGAAATCCCTGCACAGCAGCGCCGCTACAATGAACTAACTTGTAGGGTTTTATGCATGTATGTTGTGCGCATCAGTGATTGTTTTGCGCGCGTGGATTGAATTTATTGAATATGTGAATTTGGTCTATTTATGTTGTTATGTACGAATGTTCTTTTATTGTAAATATTGATTTGTTGCTACGGTTGTATGATTGTATATTCTTTTATCAGATTACATTTTGCCTTTGTACAAACCAGACGTGTTTCTTCTTACAATTCAATTACTCCAGAATTTAGATACCCTCCCAAACCGAATAAGCGTCACCCGTGCCATCTTCTGCCAGGATCTAGAACTAAACGATGGCGTGGCGCTCGAGGCGCCACTTGCGGATTTTTCTGTAAATAATCGGATCCCTTCCGCTAGATGGCGCCACTTGGGATTCCGCTATTTAGTTCCGGGCTTCTGACAAAGATGACGCCACTTGGAATTCCGCTATTTAGTTCCGGGCTTCTATCAGAGATGGCGCCACTTGGTAGCTGAGACCGCTACACCGGTAGTCAATTCTCGATCTGTTTTAAGAGTGTACTTTGGAAATTCTTTTTTTTAATAACTAAACAACATATCTGTAAGAAATTTCGTAGATTTATTCTTATGTATTTGTACTGCATTCATGAATTTTCGTATACTGCTTTCATCTAAATTACAGTAGTTATTTACTAGAGAAGCAGACAGGTGTAAAAAATTCTTCTCGGATGGATTGCACAAAAACTGTTTTGATGTCATCTGAAACCAGGAACTAAATTACTTTGAAATGTACAAAAAATGTACACGTGCCTCTGTAATTGTTTCTAAAGAAGAATCTATAAGCTGTTTGATCCGTTTTCGAGAAAATTATCTGCAATTTTCGCAGAACACGAAGCAATTTTCCCACGTCAGTTTTGGCGGTAAAATTATGACAGTGCTAGCAACTTGACTCGCATCGAACGGTCTTGGCGACAATGTTACCATAACTCATCCACCAATCAGCAAACGACTACGATAATAGTCTAGTGATTATATTATGCCAATGCTTTCAGCGGTGGGTTTGCGGTTACATGCCGAATATTGTTTACACTGAATGCTGAACAACTAATGATAAAGTAGAAATGTAATGTTGAAATGTTGTCTTTATTAAAATGTAATATATTTTAATTATCTCTTTCGAAATTTGTAATATACTTCGTACGGTTTTGTATAAACCGATATTCTGGAAATGGAAGGACCCAGTGTAGAAAGTTTGCCGTAAGTAAATTTTGCAACGTTAAACGTTACTGTTTTGTTATTAATGGTCGGTAATTTCTAACCTTTCCTTACGATTGTTTGTAATTTCATCGATACTGTTTGGAACGCAGTTACTGTAAGGAATTATGGTTTTTAATATCGGATACCGTGTGCCGGTGTGAACGACAACTGGTCGAAGATGAAATCAAAAAAGAAACGAAACTTCTCAAAGAAGGACTCTTGTTTTTTAAGCCGTATACGGAAGCGTCGCTTCAAAACATACCGAAGAATGATCCTTCACCACGAATGTATGAACTGATCAGCAAACTTGCCCCATTACTGGTACATACTATGTAACAATACTATTGACATTTCCTTACATCCATATTTTCAATGCCGATTCACTAACTTCTCCTTTTAGAATTTGAATGCCACGATCACATGGGACCTGGTTTGCAACTTTATAAAGTATGAGTACCGCAATTGCGCAGAAACCTTTGCATCTCAGCTGATAGATTTCACTTCGATGAAAGCACTGATAGATGATATCTGGGACTTTTATTATGCAGAAAGAATGACCTTGATAAAGTGCCTTAAACTGATGGTCGAATACAAAGACAAGGAACATCGATACCAAAAGGAATTTGCAAAGTTCTTTGATGATGTTTTATTTGAACCTCTTTTAGAGTCAATTAGGAAACAAATAGAGACTCTCAAGACTGTAAATCCACCTGTGAGATCGCAGTTGTGTACAGAGGAGTACTTGCACAAATTGTACAATAGCAGTCTCATTGAGATGAGAGAACTGCTTCATATATTAACAGTTATTATTCATGATATACATATCAAGGACAGTGAGTTTATGAAACTGTACGAAAGCATTGGAGTAAGTAATGCAAAGTGAAAAGTAAATCTGACTTGAATATATTATCGATACTAAATGGTAGTCATATGTTTTACATTTACAGGGAGAGCCAAGAAGGTTAGCAAGTACAAAAAGTCATGAAGACAAGAAAGCAATTGCCAGGAAAATCAAGGACATACAGTATAGCCAAGCAGCTCTGCTTCTAATAGCATTAGATGTCCGAAAACAGTAGGTGTTTTACATGCTTGTCCGAAATTAGCTCTCAGTGTGATAGGAATTCTGTCTTTCTTTTACAGCAGTGACATGGAAGAATGGGTGAGAAGCGTGAGAAATAGTATGCAAGAAACTTTTGAGCAAAAATGCATTCGTGATAACTTTTCTCAAGATAGTCTACTGTTTTTGTCCTGGATGTTAGCAAATTACGCTATCGATCCTGAAGATCTTGATAGTCTAAACCGTTTCAGACCATTTGGTATCAAGGCTGTACAGCTGAATGTATTTCATTATTTACAAGATTTAATGAAGTGTGAAATGGTTTGCGAAGAAACTCATTACGCCGAAGTTGTACGTAGCAGTGTGTACAACCTTCTTACCTTGGTATGCGTTTTCGTCGACGAGGACAAATTAAGTGCACTGAACGGCATCTTCGATGCTGTTGCAGCCACGATTCAGTTTCATGAAACAGCAGCACGATTTTGGGAAGAACGCGAGGACGGTTTGTGGCTGATTTACAAGTTCGCAGCTGAACAGTTCCCATACGAATTCGAGCCATTGACAAACATTGCAATTGGATTAGCAAACGCATCTAAAAGCAGCGCTGAAAAAATCGCTACGGAGCTAGATAATCTTCAGTCATTAACGTTAGAGGTACCTCGTCAACGGGACCACAATAAACCATTGAAACCATACGAACAAGAATGTGTAATTCACAAAAATTCATATACAATATCGGAAGACTGCTTTCGCGAGAACATACGTATACTATCCAGCGGACGCGAAGTTGTAATATTTCGTCAAAGGGCGAGTTACTGGGATGCTTTGCATCACAAGATAGAACAACTGTTCTCCCAAGCTGGCGGCAGAGTCACAAATATCAATGAAATGAACAAAAACCTACCCGAAAACGTTTCACAAGGCTTAAAGCTGTTGAAAACGTTAGCAAAACAAATAGGGATAAAACAAAGTATGGTGATACCAACAGAGTTGAGCTTCGAAATCATCAACAGATTCTCATACTCGGTATTGCCCGAGGACAAGATGTACATATATAAAATAGTTGCTGCTTGTATCAGTATTTCGTCTGAACTGGTATTTGAGTATCCTGAAGAAATCCTTTCGCGAATGCGTGCAGGCGTCTATCCGAAGTTTAACAATCGATATCAAAAGGCATTAGACTTTGCAGAAGCAGTATCTTTCGACGGTGGCATAATCGCATCCTGGTTGTCCGCCATAGAAACAATTTCTCACTCTTATCCGATTTTAAACGCGTATTTAGATATCCTGTCGGAATATTTAATAAGAAAATACAACGAAGAAGCATTGTACACGATCGAAATACCCGGAATAGTGTTTCTACTGCAAGGTGTTTTACCGAAATTAGATTCCTGGTATTTCGACTCGGACGCCGAGAGAACCGACTTATGGTTGAAGAGCATGTTTTGTCTTCACAGAGCCCTCGAATCTAGTCTCCCAAAAGAAGACATACGAAACGAGTTACAGCTTGTTGTAGCGTACAGTTTGCTCTACCTAGAACCAAGACACGCGTTGCTGAAATTGATACGCACAGGCGAACGTACTTTGCACAACAAGATGATGGCGGAAACGGATTGGATTCGAGGGAAAGGTTTCAAAGCTATCAAAAGCGTGCAGTTGGCTCTGTCTGTGGTGAACAGATTACTGATATTTCGAAAGTCGTTGGGCTTGGAAATAGGAGATCGGTCACCGTTGGAAACAGCTCTGTATTCCTCTCCTCGTGTGCCGAATGGTCTCTTGATAGTTCCCACTATCGTTAATTATCTCTACGTTTGGTTCAGCCCACCTTTGCAAGCCATGGCCGTTAGGCTGCTGAAAAAGTTCGCAGAAGGATCATCCATGTCTTTGCTCGTCTGCATGGGTATGGATGGAACAGCTATACGGGAAACTTTCGCTTCCCGCAGAGGACTCATGTCGCCGACCTGCGTCGCGGATGTTAAAGTCGCTATCCTTGAATTGGTAGCAGTGTGCCTAGAAAAGCAACCCGGTTTGACTGAGGCACTCTTCAATATCGTGCACCCGGCAGAATGCAAGCGAATCTTTCCTAGATCGGTAGAAGAATTTTTCACAGAGGGGTGCAGACAGTTCCTGGTTAAATATCTGCATCGAGTGTACGAAAAGGAAGATATCGTGTGCGATAAGTTGTATAACAGCACGATGGCGTTGTTACGAGCGATGTGGTATCACAGGAACGAGATTCTAGTCAATTTTTTCCGCAAACGAGAAAAGTTTTGGACTCATCTTTTCGCTCCACTTTTCAGAGACCTTGTACCCGGCGCGAAAGGATACTCTCACCTCCTGGATATAATTACCTTGGAGCTGTTCAAGAGCACGGTCCTAGAGGACGACTTTTCCATGACCCTGAGAAAGCTTCTGGACAAATCAAAAGACTATTGGAAGAAGCTGGCCATATATATACTCGACGACGTGCACATGAATAGCGAGCAGACAAACAACTGTGAAAATCAAGACACCACTGTCGTTGATTCTATGTACGAAACTAACTTGGAATCGTGGTACAATTTCATAGTCACGTTGACGGATGAAAGAATCGCAAAGAATTATCCTATTAACGTATCTCAAGCACAGTTGATAACGCAGAGATCTTTAGAGTCTCTGGTGGAGCGAATCAAGCAATCCCATGATGTGTCCAGCCGAAAGACAACCATGTTGTTGGCTTCCTTGTCGCTCAGATGCATAACTTCTTGGAAACAAATGTGCGTGGATGATTCTAGGATTTTCAAGACAGGATTAACGCAACTGATGCAAGAAATTAGTCAGGCATATAGGAACTACGGAAAATCGTTGCGTCAAACGTTAGTTTCGTTGCTGTTAGGATGCGTGCAGTGTGTAAAGCGAACGTTACCTGAAGATATAACGAGTCTCGAATATCTTCTGGCTTATTCTTGCACGATCGCCACGAGCGAGTTGGAGGAGTTGAAGGAGGCAGCTATTCAGCTAGAAAAACGGAAACAGCAGCGGCCAGTGGAACGGAAGATTGAGGAAAAAGGAACGATAGGCAGCGTGACTGTTCAGAAGAACGTAGACGAAAGAAACGCGGAAAATCTGCGTGGTATTCGTGAAAGTTTACCAGCCACCTTGGCTGTTTCAATGGTCACGCAACTGTTGCGATCCTATGTTGAGAAAAGTTCCCTTTCGAAACGTAGGAAGCCCGGTTGCGTTCAGCTTCGACAAATGATTCCAGAACTTCTGGCCTGCATGGGTCTTACTCTGCAGAAGTACCCGTACTTGAGATTCAGCAGCGCAGCGCTAAACTTGCTTAACCTGATCATACGATCGCCGTACACATTACACCCCATCAACGAAAACGACATCGCGAAATTGTGGTTGAGTCTCATTCCACCAGCGGATATTGGAAATAGTATGCTCGATTCGCTGTACGATGATTGTCCGAATGGATGCTGGAGGTGCCAGGACTGGTGGCCACTTTATACACTTGGCCTTGAGGTTCTGATAGGCCTGGTCACCAGGGATACGCCCACGGTGTACATCAAGTCTATCGTAACATTCTTAGACTCCCACGAACATCAACTGATGGTTGCATCTACGTTGCTGAGACACACAGCTGATCTTCTAGCCGCCGATCTAGTGCAGTCACTGGTTGCTCTGATTCATATTATGGCAACGCAACCGTACGTGTGGAACTCGATTCCACCGAACGTCTGCGAGACCTTGATCAAGTGCATGTACTTGGCGTACGACAACACGGTGAATCTGTTGCTGCGACCACGTATTCTCAAATTTATCATCGATGGCATCAGCGTGGAGAGCGCCGAAGAATTAGAATCCTGCGACGAAAGATCACCGAGTGGCGAATTAAAGCTTCTGGTCAACAAATTGATCGTCATCAACATGACCTGTGCCCTGAGTTTTGTACATTTCTCCCCTAGGTTGAATACTCTGGTGGACACCATATATACGCAGGACTTTTGGTATACTCCGATGGCGGAGATGAACTTTGGCCCGCCTCAAATGAGCATGAGCTCTGGACCCAGACTCACTTACGGCACGATCATCAGCTCTACACAATTGTTCACGCAAGCACTTCACTCTAGATCTCAACCTGTAAGCTCTTTGCCTGCTTCTTATGCTGGACAGGCGGATTCGGCTAAAAGAGAATGGGAACACGCTGCGCCAGAAGATCGACGAATGCACACGAGCAAGGATCTCCGAAGGATTATCCACGCCGCCTCAGGTTCAGGCTCTAGGTCGTCTGCGAATATAGGCGGAGAATTTCTGGGCTACGTGAGCGGCCTGGATGTAACCGTGCCATTATTAAGCAGCCCAAGATTAGTTCGCAGACCATACGACCCACTAATTTGTGAGAATACTATACTGTCGAGGGCGACTGCTCTAACAAGCGGCAGACACGTGGCCAAAGGAAGCAGCGGGGTACCAGCTGGGAGCAACGGTAGCCCGATTGTATCGAAGAACCATAAGTTTAGTGATCCTTGGTTCGAGTCCATGGACGAGAACAACACGAGGCTGGCTCTCGAAATTAATCTCGTCTTAATCTTGTGTCAAGCTTTGGAGGGTGTCAGAAGCCCAAGGATAGCTCTTAGAGATCGCCAGTTGATAGCGCGTGAGACCGTGACAGAATTAGGGGTTTTCTTCGATTTTCTGGATCACAGAGGCACGCCTGACGTTTGGCCAGTTGTAGGTTCTTTCATGAACGCTGACGCTAAGAGTGCAAGAAAGATCGAACCCGAGGACTCCGGTCAAGCCATATTACCTGCGAGATTGAAGAAGGGCAGCACTATCGACAAAGTACCTGTCTGTTCGCTCGATCATACAGATTGTAGTATAGTTCAGGAAGTGGACGAGCAGAGACTCGAAGAGAATGTTCTCACCAGTGGAACGTTCACGACCAATATCAGTAGCGTACAATTTTTGCCCTTGATGGGCAAACTATTGAAAACTGTCGTGGAGTCTTTGGATTTAACGCAGTTCCGATAACGATCAATGCGAGTCGAGGTTTTAGTTTCTTTTCATTGTAATGCAAATTGAGGAGAGAACGGAGAAATTCGACGGAGAAAGAGATAAGTTTGTAATTATTCGGTATACGTTGGAATTCACAATAAAGTAACGATTTTTATTATAATCTTCTGTTCTCGATCTTGCGAAGCATGAGAAGCTTTAAACTTAAAAAAGTACAGTGAAAAAAAGCGAGCCAGCTTTCGGCGAACTTCATTTAATATACCCATTTCAAATGATTACCGAAATTTGAATTCGTTGGCCTTACGAGTCGCATAGCGTTTTCATACTCGTACTACCAGCGATGAGTCGTGTGCTTAAAGATAACGTTACAAGATTACCTTCTTATGAAGTCGCGCCCGGCGATACAATAACTGTGTCATTGTAATTTGTCATACGCTTCGACAACGCTTAATTATTTATAGATTCGGAGATTGGGAATCGTGTCGACAATTTGAACTCGAGTTCTTTCGTAACCTTCATCTACGATAACGATAGCATTTAGTCGGAAGGTGGAAAAGAGAAAAATGGACAAAAGCTGAAGTGTGTGATGCGCGGACAACGCGCCGCTTTCCTTTTCCTTCCTTGTTAACATGCTCTAATAATACCTCTCTTTTCGTTTGTCGCGAAAGAACGCACCTTTTCGCCGTTGCGATCAATAAAGTCATATTATACGATACAGTATAAAAATATAATTCGTGATATTAACGAATATTATGTGTTACGACGATAGCGATGGCATGAGTGCCGAATTAAACACGTCGCATAGAGACATTTGACGCCTTCCAGGCTGGAAACCCGAAGGTCGTGTTCGACGCTAAGGGGGCAGATGAGGTAAAATGTTCTCTGGTGACGGTGAATCGCGTGAATCGTTGCTTCTCGACGTCACTCGTGAGTGATAAAAATTATTCGAGCCAGTAACACTTCCACTGGAGCTGGACGTAACCGTATTCGTAACTCCAACCGCTGTAACCATGGACACGCTGCTAGCTGTTGTTGTGTTGATAGTGATGGTCGTGACGATAGAAGAGGTGGAATGACTTCGAGGCGTTACGGGTGACCACACATGCGGATTGGAATCAGATGGCGTGCAATCCGTGCGACGAGTCGTCGAAGCACAGTATACAGGACTCGTCAAGGTCGTCGAAACTGAAGCTGAAGAAGCAGGTGACACGGTGGCAGCAGCTGATGTTGGTGGCGGAGGTGGAGGTGGAGGTGGTGGCGGTGGTGGTGTCGGTCCATTCAAATCTGCCAACGGATCAACTGCAGTGCCATCCCACGGTTCGGTAGATTTCGGTTCATCGTTGTTTGCCGCACTGGTGGATGACCTTTGCCGCTTAGCATCACCGTACAGCAAACAATGAACGTTTGGTGAACTGCTACGATCACGAACGCCCTCTTGCTCCTCCAGAAATCGGTCCATATAGTCCCTGCTTGCGGTTTAATAGTTTTGTCATACTTCATGTTTTGTGGTAATTTGATGCGTTATATCAAAACATTTTTTTGCATATCGTTTTGTCGACAGCTTTAAAAAAGTATTCATGACTGACAAGGTAGACGGTTCTTGTTAAACTGAATAAAAAGCGCTCAGTGAACATAGACGGAAAAGTACGCGTTTCGAGTTGCTTTGTTCAAACGGAGAAAATACTCACGTGATACCAGGGTGTAAGGCATATTTCTTTTTCTCTAAGCGAGCCTTGTATGTAAATATATCGTGACGCTCTGTTTTCTTCCATAAGTAGTAAAATTGCACTAGCTCCCCGACAGACCGCGTTCTGACCTTCAACAACAACAATAACGTTAACTACCTTCACTCTATACCCTTCCTAAGTAGTTTAAAGCTTTGTCGCGCATATACCTTGTTCTTTTGTATTAGATGAAAATCTTTTCCATAACTTCGCAATCCGGACTCAAAATTATGACATTCCTCTTCCGACCAAAGACTAACTGCATCCGTTGGTGGTACAACGTTCATTCTACGTCTTCTTAATGCCTCTTCGAGGTTGTAACCACATTGCAGCAACAGATACAAAGCTTGTTCGTCATCTCTGATGTGAGAGCCGGTAGGTAGAGATCCGCCTTTTACAGCAGGTAGCTGAGCCCGTTCTAGGAATTCCTCAGTTTCCTCTTCGGGTATGTGACTGGGATCCCATAACATTTTGTCCTCATTCTCATAAGGTAAGGCGTCATCGTAACGACAGAGACCTTCCGGTATAGCCGCTTGAAAATCACTGCCAACCATGATTGTCTTTTTCCACTCTTCTTCATCTGGACTGTAGTCACAGTCATCTTCTTCTTCCTCGCTCTGTGGTCGTGAAACGCTTCGCAACAATCTCGACGTGCCACTACCTATACTACCGCTAACTATTCCATCTTCTCCTCCGTCTACTGTACCGCTACCAGCACTACCCTCTACTCCAGTGGCAGTATTATCGTCCGCAGCACAACCGTCGAGTCCAGTTATACCGCTGCATTTAGCGGTACTAGAACCTCCTATCGTTGGAGTTGTTCTCGCGTTTTCGTTGTTGCTACAACCATCGATCATGGAACATTCTTCAGCCTCGACTTCTTCGTCGTCGTCGTCGTCGTCGTGAATTCTGTGACGTCTATTATTATCTCCGCTACCTACACCACTCGCGTTACTTGCTTTAATGGTCGATGCCGATACCAACGACGTTGAGTCTTTTCCTTTTACCAACATCTCCGTGTAAAACTGTTTGAGATCCGGCTCGTTGCTAGTCGCGTCCGCCTCGTCATCGTCATCGTCGTCATCCGCGTCATTGTCACCCTTATCCGAATATTGGCCTTCCACCTCCGGATCACCGCTCCCAGACGGAATTAACATTCGATCAGAACTGTTCGAATTTTCCGTCGACGGATCGCCGTACCCGTACATCGCGAGCAGATCTTTTAGTGGCATATCACCTTCCTGAAAGAAGACCGGAACGGAAATGAAATCGTCACGCCGGATGCAGCAAATAGACTAAACATACGAATCTCACTACGAGAACGCACTTTGAGTCCAAAGTGTTGTAGAAACTTATCATAATTGTATATTATTTATGGGCTCGATTTTTTCATTTCACAGGCTTGATCCTAGAATAGTTGGGATCAGAATCTTGTTACAAAGTGAACAGTTGTATACACTTAAACGCCTCAAAGTTATACCTTTTGCAAGTTGGACAACTCGTTGTGAGAATCTTCACTACCTTCTAAAGCTTCTTCTTCATCTAAAGTCCGTTCATCATCAAAATCATTTACCATCATTTCCGTAGCTGGGCCCATATCATAATCACGATCTGCCCTATAAAATGTTATTTTTTACATTAAACGATAAGCCATCCGACAAATCGTAATGTTTAACGTTAACTGATGTATACTAACATGTTTATATCCCACTTGGAGAACAGAGCAGAAGCATATCATGTAGATTCTGGAAGGCTGAACTAGTACATGGTGAGTATGTAGCGCACCATTAGAAGAGGATGTCCTTGAGGTACCTGAATGTACATGCTTTTTGATTTTATCGATTTAATTGAGCGTTTGTATCGTATATCCGTATCTCTTGGCATAACGTACCGAAAGAGTATAATATGCAATTTGTGACGCGTACCTAACCTTTAATTTTTATGACATTCAAGAAGAGTTCACTCCTGCAGTAAGAAGTCATACTTTGGCGAACGATGAAGCACGAATGAAACGTGTATCTGAGTCTTTTAAAACTGCCGCTCCATGCTGCGTGAAATTTCACTTCACGTCGTCGAGAAATCCGACTTCAGTGTTGTACATTATCGCGGAGAACGGTAAATTTATCCAGCGAAACGGTCTTACGGTGCGTCAAACATTTTTCTAAGGCACAATTTTTACTGACGGCAGAACCGTTATTTCTCGTGACAACAACGACAACACAGAGATTGTTATGAATTACAGGCAAATTGAAACGCGCACAGTTCATTATTTGTATTCATCGAATGTATCATTACGCTGCTACGGGATGCTGAAAAGCGGGAAATTCATGGAATTTCGTCGCGACGACCAATCGCGAACGTTCAGAATCGGATGAAGTGCATTTTACCATTGGTCGAGGGCAATGTTTTCCTAAATAAATTCTTTCTTATCCGCCGTTGCGGACGTACCTGCATGCACTCCAAATTTTGAATTCACTTTTAACATTTCTGCTTCAGGAAAACAGATTACACGTATATATTTTGCAAATGCATGACGCATACATACAAAAGTTTCAAATACTATTTAAATGCATCGTGCATAATGAACTGTTTATATGAATAAGTACATTTGCATATGCACATACACGCTTATTGTTAATGATACTGTGCACACACACAGTTAATTATACATTCCATTGCAATTAAATACAATAATAGATTCTTATAAGATATATTTTGTTCTTTCACGTTATCCATTCTTACTCAATTTACTGTATTTTTTGAGAAAATTTCTTGCATAGTGCTGAAAACTTATCTTATGTGTGTAATATGTTGTCTGTAGCGAAACAAAACTACTTTAAAAGGAAATTGGTAAATATACCATAAATCGTGTATACTTCATATATGACTATAATGATGTATCTGTATTCTAGATCAGTTATAGGGGAGTGCAATTAGTATTACAAGTCCCAAGGTAAGTAATGTTTTAGGTAGAGAAAAAAACAATCGCTTGACTGGTTTCTTTTATTGTAGGAGTACATTTACTCAGAGAGATGATGAATATCAATATATTCAGAGAAGTAAAACTCCTACGATGCATTTTCAACCATCACTGCCACGTTTGCCTATTCCTACATTAGAGGACACTTGTAGAAGATATATAAATGCACAAAGGCCTTTGTTATCTAATAACGAAATGGAGAAAACCATATTGTGTACCAATAAGTTTCTTGCCGAGGAAGGTGTCGCTTTGCATAAACAACTGGTTGAAAAAGATGCTAAAAATTCTCATACTAGCTATATCAGTGAACTGTGGTTCGATATGTATCTCAGAGACCGTAAACCCGTGCCAATTAACTATAATCCTTTTATAGTTTTTGTACCAGAATCTGATTCAGCATATGATGTGCAATTAGTAAAAGCTACAAATCTTCTTATATCATCTATGAGATTCAGGAAGTCTTTAAAGGAAAATATTTTAATGCCAGAAGTGTTCCATTTGAATCCACAGAAATCTGATACTAATTTGTTTCATACTGTTACAAGACTATTACCATCTCGTGTTAGTTGGTATGGAGCTTATTTATTTAAGGTGAGTAATACTTTTATAGGTGAAACATTTATTTCCGTGTTAAAAAAAGGAATTATATTTTAGGCTTATCCCCTGGACATGTCACAGTATCACAACTTGTTCAACACAACAAGAATACCAAAAGTGGAGAAAGATGAGATTTACCAAGATGCAACTGCAAGGCATATAGTTGTAATGAGGAAAGGGCATTTCTATTCTTTTGATGTATTGGACAAAAATGGCTACATCTATGAACCAAAGAAAATAGCAGCATCTTTAAAATCTATTTTAGAAGACAATAGACCAGCTAATAAATGTCCTATTGGAGTACTCACAACTTCAGAACGCAATCAGTGGGCTAGTGTAAGATCTCATTTATCACAAATTGGTAATCAGGATATTCTGTACAAAATAGATTCTGCTGTGTTTGTAATGATACTGGATGATGAGAACATTGGTACTGATTATAATAAGTTAGTTGCAACATACCTCCATGCAGATGGAGCGAACAGATGGTTTGATAAATCATTTTCCTTGATTCTTTCACAAGATGGCTATGCTGGAATAAATTTCGAGCATTCATGGGGAGATGGAGTGGCTGTTTTAAGATTTTTCAACGTAAGTGTTAAATATTGTAACAACAAGCGTATTATTGAATAAAATTCGTATCATAATTACAGGATATGAAGGATGACATATCGAAAAAGCCAAGGTTCCATCCCAATGACATTTCCAATCTTCAGAATGAATTAGTAGATGTCCAGAAGCTTGACTTTCTCGTGGATGACAAAGTACGAAGTATCGTTGATACGCAAAAGAAAAAGTACGAAGAATGGACGAAACGACTAAGCATTGATCATATGATATTTGAAGCATTTGGTAAAGACGAGTGTAAAGTGTTTGGGGTCAGCCCTGATGCGATAATGCAATTGGCTTTTCAGTTAGCATTATACTATCAAAAGCAGTGTGTTGTACCGACGTATGAGTCTTGTAGTACAGCTGCATTTAAGCATGGACGAACAGAAACTATTAGATCTTGCACAATGGAAACAAAAACTGCTTGCGAAACATTGGCTCGTAAAAATAGCAGTTTATCTGTATTGGATTTGAAGAATCTTATAATTAAATGCAGCAATACTCATAATCAGCTTACTAAAGAAGCTGCCATGGGTAATATTCAAACAGTATTAAATCAAATGTCGTAAATTTGTAAAATTTTCTATCTTTTAACATGTTCATAGGACAAGGATTCGATAGACATTTGTTTGCATTAAACAAAATGATGGAATGTACCAATTCACCTAAGCCAGCAATCTTTGAGGATTCAGCATATGAAAATATAAACCACAATATTTTGTCTACATCTACTCTTTCGAGTCCAGCTGTATCAGCTGGTGGATTCGGACCAGTAGTGCCAGACGGATATGGAATTGGGTAACATATGTTTGCCTTTTATTGCTTTCACAAACAGATATAATCGGCAATACGTAAACGTGTACAGTAATCTCAGAAAATTGTTCTATACCGTGTTGATCTAATATGTAGGTATATGATCCAAGACAGAAGATTGGGAGCAATTGTGACCAGTTACAAAGATCATCACGATGCAAATGAATATGTAAAATGTTTAAAGGAAGCATTTGAAAGCATTCACAAGGTGCTGGCTCACAGATAATAGGACTATCATATTTTTATAACGAATATTTACTTACTGTTACATTGAAATTCGTTGAATACGTACAATACTTTTATAAGAGTTTTTTATCGCTGTTGATTACATATACAATCGTGAATTTTTGACGACGTTAATCAAACGTTTTCTATAACAGTCAAAAGAATAAAGAGCTATTTCCCTCATCCTTTATCGTAGAATAAACTCCACTAATAAATTAGATTGTATGTACTATATTTTACAGATATGTGCAACACATACGAGTAAGTATATAACATAATATTTTCATTTAATACAACGTTTCACTTGCCAGTATATATGTACATTAGATGCGTTCAAAGAGGAGCGGTATAACGCATTCAGAATACCGTAAACAAGAGACAGTATTACAGCAATGAATGTTTAAAGTACTAAAAACGGTAACAGATGCGTACAATTAATACCCAGAGATCCTTATGTGTCTGAAGCTAACTTTTTACAACTATTTAAATCAAAAGAACCATTTATATAAAAATTACTTTTGTTTAACTTGGAGGTGATATACTGACCTTACAAGACAAACAAATTTTTTACACTGATTTTTATGGAAAAATTATTCTACATTTTTCCTCCATGCTTATTTCTTTTGTAATGATCACTAAACATGGAATGGAACATTATGATTCCAAAAGAAAATACTTTATGGCTGTTTATTGCGTTGCCTTGTGCCATACATCTATATTTTATTTCCCATTTTTACTTTAGACGTCTGCAAAACCAAGAAAGTTTATTAATATCATGAAGGTACGAATATCTTTAAATAACTTACCATAAAAACGCCGACAATTAATCCAAAAAGTCCAATAGCTGAACCAAAGATTTCAACTATAAGAATCTTGACAAAGAGAGCAGAATCAGCTGCATCTGCGAGAGCTGCGCCGGACCCAACAATACCAACAGCTATGCCGCAAAATAGATTCACAAGGCCAACGGTTAAGCCAGCTCCAAACATTATGTATCCACTCAGCCAATTCTGATTGCGAATATCAATCCGTTGATTAGCTTCCTCATAACTGAATTCTTCCAGCATTCCCGATAAAACAATGGCAGTGATCAAGCCATAAATGGCCACAGCTTCACAAAATATTACAGAGATCAAGTTCTTTGTCTTAATTCTTGGAGCTTTTACGCCGCCCCCAACAATCGATACTCCTGTTGTATGAATTCCTCTGAAATCATCAGCGTGTACTAAACAGTTGTTTTAGAGGGATATTTGAATACTCTAACAGTTTATAAAATGAAACTTACAATGCAGCACCCACTACGGATAAAGCTACTGCAAGTCCGATGCCAAGAGTGGCCCACATGTATGGAGATGTACTTTCTAAAAACCTACCGATAGTTCATTGCGATATAACTTTGAGAATATACACGTGTTCAGAGATTAGTTTAAAATGATTGCAATTATTTTACTCACCATGCTACACTCACACGTTCTCCTTTTCCAGTAAATACGTGATACAGTACTGTAACAAGGAATTGTTACTTCAAAAGCCATACTTTTTATAGAAGTAAAGTACAGAAAGATAATAATGCATTAGTTTTTGTAACGACGTTTGCAAATTAATTTCTTCTTCTACGAGTTATTACGTTTTCGTTGAAGATTAATTTTCTGTGAAATACAGTAAATAAATGTGAATTAATACCTAAGATTAGGATTGTCGCGGATGCAGTAACTGCAAAGGTAGAGCCCAAAATGTATCTCATCGCGCTGTTTTTCGTGTGATCCCCGCGTACACTGTTCCAGACGAATGTGACAACTTAAATAAATCAGAGAATATAAATCTAAAGCATAAGTTAACTGTAAACTCCTTTAAAACGAGAACATCTCACACGGAAACCGAGATGAAAGCACTCACACCCGTTTTTATCATGTGACGTCTAGCACTCCTAGTGGTTAGGAACACTAGTGACATCGATCGCTGAAAAACGGTATTAAAAATAAATTTTTCAAACTTTCAAAGTACACAGAATCTTGTACATAAAGTAAGAAACGTCATCGTCTGCCAAACAGAAATATGTATGTATTACGTGTACGTACGCTGGCTCCAAACGTGATGAAATGCTTTTAAATACACAATTGTATGATTAATGAGTCAAGTAACATTTATTAAATATGAAATGTTTCACTGAACTGAAATCATTAATTTATTCTTGTATTTTCACATTAAAGCTGATAGCATTGAAGAACGTGCACGCAGTCTTATTTAATGTTTTTTAATTTTTCGTAAAGTCCCGATTTAAAGTACAAAACACGATATCCCGGAGCGTGTTTCGACGTCTAATTTTAGAAATCGTCACAGCTCATTCGCTTCGTTTCATTCTCATGCGACCACGGGAAAAGTCTGTTAGCCGTGCAATATTTTCTCATGTTAAATAGAAAATTCATCGATTCTATCGGCAGTGCAAAATGTCCTTCACGAAAGGGTAAGCAAACGATCCTTTCGGAGAGTCTATAAAGTATGATTGAAATTCGAACGAACGGCTCATTGTTAACGTGCGCCGTACGCATCATTGAAGTGTTTTCACCCGTACGGACGACGTGAAATAATATCACTGCGTGTACGTGAAAATCAACCATCGCTCGAACTATTTCAGTCTTTGATTAAATTACATCGATAAATTTAGAGACCTAAATTAAGGTCCGTCGGGTCCCCCGGTACGCACGCTGAAGTTATACGACAATCGTTGAACATTGATTCCGCTACCATGTACAGGAACTTTCAAAAGTACGGTTTAAATTTTAGGGCATGCGGTATATAATATCTTAGCAAACACATGGTTCGGAACTGATCCTCGTTGAGTATTTCACAGAGATAAGATACGATAAACGGACAAATGTAGATTATCATCAGATTTTGATTAAGGCTATTTCCTTCAAACTACCAATAATATTCACACTACATTTCCTTCGCCCTCTGTAGATGCTTTACGATTTTCCAGGTATACAAAGTTCAGCGAGTTTTTCAACAACGCGTATGATGCCGCGACGGTGGAACCGTTTGCGACTCGTTTCAAGCAGTCATCCAGCAATGGAGACATGGAAGAGATGATAAAAATTCTGATGAGTATAGCCTGGATGGGAAACGTAAATATAGTTGAATCGTGCATGAGTAAGGACGACGTTAAGGCGTCGGAGCTTTACGATAAAAGTCGCGTCAGGATTGTCGAGAATGGAATGGATTTGCGCGAGGAGGAGAGTAGACTTAGCATCCTTAGCGAAACATTGTTTGCGGCCAGTGTGACGAGTAGATTGTTCCTGGATGCATTGGTAGATTGCGCTCGATCCTGCTACGATTCGAAGGCTTTCGTGAAATGCCTGAAATACTGCGATCACATGCTTGCGCTTCCTGCAAACTTCTATGATAGAACTGCTGACTTCCTGGAACGTAGAAAAGCATGCGCCCATTTGCAACAGGAGTGTTCGAAAAAGTTGATGGCTTCTCAGGGTAAAAAGACACGCAGGAGAGGCAACTCGAATCAAACTTCTTCCTTGAATGATGCACCCTTAAGAAATCCTCCTGTAACTATACCTACGGTCGACGGGAAACGACACGAGGTTCTTGAAAGTTGTTCCGAAGCTGTAGCTTTGCAGTTTGATGAAAAAAGAGGCAGGCATCTCGTGGCAACCAGAAACATCAAAGCAGGAACTGTTCTCATCGTCGAGGCACCGTTTGCTTACAGCACGAATCAAGGGGCCCTCGATAGAAACTGTTTGCATTGTCATGTCAGCCTGAGACTGAACGACAGTATTAAAATTCCCTGTTACTTTTGTCAAACAGTTAGTAACGCGAACGACCTTCCCTATTTGTGTTGTTTAGTTACATCTTCGTGTTTACTCCTTGTTCAATAAAAAAATTTCATTGTACTTCTATAGGTATCCTTCTGTTCGGAGAAATGTCGCAGAGAAGGGTGGCGGACGTATCATCGGTACGAGTGTCCTGTGCTAAAAGCTCTTTACGAGAACGATTCCGAAGAAACGCAGCAACGAGCCTCACACTTATTGCTAGCTTACAGAATGACTATTGCAGGCTCCTTATGTTTCAGCGACAAACAAGCCAATAGCAACGAGGAAGAAAACTTAGTCCCGTTCCTGAACGACAATTTCCTCAGACACCATACTGCAGATGCGAATAAAGAGTGCAGCAAATTGGGGATAACCGAAGTTTATAGTTCTCGTGATTATCGCACAGTATTAGAGTTAGAGACTCAATGCGCGAACATGGAAACCAGCATGAATCTCGTGCGCGCGATCGAGGCGATCTTTCTAGCAAAATGTTTTACTTCCGTCTTGAGTAAGATGGATGTTGTTTGCTTGAAGGAAACTTTCATCTCGCTCGCCGTCGCTATGTTCCGTCATTTACAGGCTGTTAATTGCAATGCATACGAGATCGTGGAGAACGTGTATCAGAAGGACACGCATGCGTGGGAACCGAGATACGTTGGTGGTGCGATTTATCCCTCGGTCAGTCTTGTGAATCACAGTTGTTATCCAAATGTGGTTCGTCATTCTTATCCATCAGGTAAGAAACATGAATTTCTCCCTCCCTACAATACCTTGAAGCATGTGCTGTTACTTTCACAGGGGTGGTTGTTGTGAGAACGTTGCGCTTCATCGGTAAAGGTAGTGAAATTCTTGATTGCTATGGGCCACATTTTCTTAGCGAAGGACGATTAGCGAGACGCGAGTATTTGTGGAAAAAGTATCGCTTTCTGTGCGCATGCGAGGCTTGTACACAAAACTGGCAGTATCCGTTACCTGAAACAATGAATTTCAAATGCAGGGCATGTTCGGAAATAATAGACTCGTTTCCTTTGAATGATAAGGACGCGCGAAACAAATCCGTTAAACAGTGTCACAAGTGTAACGAAAAGAACGATTGTAAGAAAGTAAGAAACCAATTTCGAACATCGGTCGGGAAACGATTAAGCGCGATTTCAAAGATGTACGAAGGCCATTATAAAGAGGCTTTGCCTCAGTTGCTTGAGCACATACACTTTATTGAAAAGTTCTTCACTGTACCCAATATCGAAACTATCAAAACACAACAGTGTCTTATTCAATGTTACAATCGGTTCGGCTGCACCTCCCAGTAACCATAAATCAACAAGATTTTCAATACGAATCTACATATATCGATACATGCTTCTGGATTTATATCACAAAATGTTGAAAGGGAAACAAAATTTCTCATGCTAACTTTTATATTAAATACTATTTTCAATTTGTTCAGCGAGCAGTGTAAAATGGTATAAAAAAAAAGGAATAACAAAAAAAACTGCCCTGCATTGACAATAATTCACCCGTCTTACACTTCACAATCATCGACGATGGTTTACCAATGCGAATGAAGTACCGACACGAATTTGATAAGGCTTTAGAAGTAGAGTTGCGGCATGAGTACCATCAGCGGTATTAATGGTAATAGTTCCATTTCTTAGTGTATCGACGTTTGCTATAAATGCACGTGTTACGATATGGTGTTATTATAATGCTTATAAAGTGAAACTAAAAGAAAATGCGTAGACCTTAAAATATACTGTTGTAGACGTAGAGACACTGCTTGCATGAAAAATAAAAGTTATATACAGTGATTCGACGTACATATAAATTCATTCATCGACTTATCTATTAAAACGCGAAAGTGTCTATATTGAACTATAATTCGACGATGTGAATGGTGTATACGTTCAATTACCACATGTGCGTCTCTCGAATTTCGCTAATTATGTGACCAGCCTGAGTTAGGGCCTGCAAAACAAAGTACACACGTTGGAATAAAATTTGAAGTATTTCCATTTTTATACGAGGTAGAATGTTTTTTTCCATGTAGATATACCTTTAGCATGTCTGCTGCTTCCTTGCGTCTAACAGCAACGTGTTCACTCTCATTCAGAAGAGTTTCAATGTGATCCGACTTGTACAAATGCGTAACAAGTTCGCTTTGTAAGTTATCTTTTACATAGTTGACTAGGAAATGCATGACAGCCTTTGGTACACTATCCTGTATAGATTTCCGTACGATATAAAAGTAGGATTTGATTAATCTCTCTACAATGAATAAAAATTTATATGAATTAACGATATAAAATACTGTTTCATAAATTGAGTTGAAATGCTTCAATCCATACCAATAATATCACAGTCTCGTTGTTCTCGTTCACTTAATTTGCGAGATGTTTGCATCGGTACCTCTGGGAGTAAATTCACCGGCTTTTGCTGCGGCGATGCTCTTTGTACCTCGATCAGGGGATTCGGAGAGCTATTGGTATCATAATTTCTCACCGGAGAACCGTCGATTGAGCTGCACGAATCGGCTCTCCCTTGGGGCAACAGATTACTTAATAACCAATGATTCTGATGTCCTTGTTGTTCCTTACTCTGCTCGGAAAGAGATGCCACTTCATCTTGACTATTAACTGACTTTACATTCTGCTGAGGACAGGTTACATGGTTAGTTACAGAACACGCTGGATGAGTTGCTACACAAATTTGGAGATTTGGAATGTTATGTTTTTTTTAGTAAAAACAAAGATATAATTAACAAACATATAGCCATTGTGTTGCAGATATGTAAAAATAACTTTGTACATTATTACTGATTACTTACTGTATCGTTTGTTATTATAGTATTCGACGGACTTGAGGTAGAAGGGATTCTCCTATTGTGTTTCACATGGTCTACATCAGAATTTTTCAGTAAAGACGATACGAGAGCGGCCTCCTTGTGAAAATCTGGATGTTTAGTATTAATATACGCTAGTTCAATAGCAACCAAATTTTCAACCATCTGATTGGTGGGTGGGAGTCGTCGACGGAGCAACTGAGTTACAACATCAACGATGCGCTCGTGCAACTTTGGGAAACGTAACATTTCTTGTTGTACTTCAATACCACAGTGTTGTATGATTCTCTGCATCTCTCCGTGAACGAGTTCCACGCACCGCAACGAGTGTTCCTCGAGTCTTCGAATTTGTCGTTTCACCAACAGTTCGAAGGAAACTTCCGGCACGAATAAAGCAGGTCTTGGACCAGTTGCATTTCGAATAGCTGTTAAAATATCCATTTTCGTAAGACCCGCCAGCGGGTGAATGGTGTCCAGCGTCCTGCCAAATGTTTCGTGAAATATGTAGCAAATTCGAGCACCACCGCACAATTCTGTTGTTTCTATGTTTCTGGCTGTTCCTTCGATCGTAGAACAGTAACTACTCGCAAATTTGGTAATGATTTGAAGTAAAGTCTGACTCTTGTCACCAACATCCTCGCCGTATGAATTAAGTAGAGTTTGAAATTGCGAAACCATCACATTCACTCTCGTCTGTTTTCAAAAAATATAAGTTCTACCAAATTATGTTTATTTTAGTTTTCTCTATGTATTTAACATTAATAGCGTTCAATATGAAATTCATTACCTTTAATTCTGGAAGGCAATCCCTAATATGGTGTATGAGTAAGCGATTCAAAGTCTTAGCTAAATAAGGAGTTCCATTTCTGTTTGCCAAAGTGGGATATTTCCGTTGTAAAAATGCAGCTTCATCCTTCAGGGCATCTTGAATGCTTTTGTTATTTATAATATCTTGCTGAGAACGATTAACCACTCCAATAATTCCCAGCTTTACAGGAATCACTCTACCGCATAGTATATCAATGGCATCAGTTCCTAGAATAAGGTATAACATAATGATTTTCCAATTCTGCGAGAAAAATTGAGAATTATCAGTAATTAAAAATTACCGGCATCCATGAGGTCTAATTTAGTCACAACAGCTAATGTACGTCTTCCATCTGGATCTACATCCTTGCTGAGCTTTAAACTTTCGCTCGTAGCCATGTCAGTGTTGGCAGTGACGACAGCTAATATAATAGAGTTAGGATTACATATATATTTTAATACAAGTTGACGTATCTGACTCTCAATGTCTTCGGGTTGGTCACCGACTGGTACCTTTGTAATACCAGGAAGATCTATAAGCGTCAAATTAACAACCGATGACGAATATATTTTCAGATTTATTGGTTCCGGGCAAATCCCCTTATTGGATCCAGCCATACGATCCGTCTCATTTTCTATCTCTCTACGAATGTCATCAAAATTTGTATAAATTCTATTTTTGATGTGTAAAAATGTGCCCCATTCATCCAGGTCGAATGTTCCATTTTCTGCGCTTCGATGTTCACGATCTTCTTTGGGTGTGTAGACAAGTTGCAGTACCAGTGGACGACGAGTAACTATGCCGGTGCCTCTGGGTAAAAAAGTCCGACCAACCAGACTTTCGATTACAGATGACTTTCCTGAGCTCTAGAAGCAAAATCAAGATTTCTCTTTAATATGCTCGAATCATGAATATATTTTTATAAAAATTTCTCATAGAAAACATGTGTTGTATCTTCTGATTATTATCTGATTGCTAGAACGACGATTCTTGTAAAATATTTGTAACAAAAAGAGCAACGATTTTCTTTCAAACTGTAGAAAAATATAAATAATAAAGAAATACAACGAATGCGGCGGTAGAAATTATTGGTCTATCGAGTGCGCATCTGTATCTATCGATAGAAAAAAAAATTTAAACTAAGATGGTAATCGCTGGGATCTACAAATCGGCTGCGTGCAGCGAATTCAAAAATATCGACTGACCTGTGTGCCGAGCACGACAATTTGTGGCAACTGAATCGCGTCAGCACCGACAGTATTAAATACATCTTGTAACTTATTTATTACAGGTATCAAAGCTTCCATCGTAGGGGAACAAACTTCTGCGTGAATCGATCGAGACAGTTAAGTGCCGGTGGAAAAATATCCTTTGATTTCAGGTACACCTGTAATTACATGCGTTCTCGGTGGCGCTACAATGTTCTTTCACAAAGCTACGATCTCTCGCAACTGTTACCGTTTTCCGCAGTAATTGTTGCCGTGCAAAAATTTCCGTTAAAACAACTGCGAGAATTCTACACCTGCTGCACCCGACCACCCTTTCCCTGCTCCATAGTCCACACGCGTGCGCATGTCATACTTCGCACACACGTACGAGTTGCATGTGTGCTTCTACTCGCGCATTTTACGCAACGTTTCCATCGAGCGACTATGCGAAATCGTATTGCAATGAAAATGGTAACTTTTCGTCCATCGTGATTAACATTATCACAACGTATTGCAGCGTCTTCTCGAAAGTTAAACACAACAGTCGTCAACGCAGCACGTACTACCAGCCTTTCGTCTGTTGAAACAGATGACTGAAACTGGTAGATCGCAGATACAGGTTGTCCGATAAATCGTGGTACAACCGGTGATGAGGTATTGCTCGACAACATGGTTTTGAGTCCTGCAGGCGGAACTCAATAAAACGCGACAAATCTTCAATATCGATGACACATTCCCCAGATAAGTTTTTGATTAGCGTGAAACAAGAGAATAAATGATTGGACGATAGGTAACTTTAGTGTGAGTGTATTTTACAAAACAGAAGCATTGCAATTGTCAACCCTGCATTTTATCTGCTGGATACTTCTGATTGCATATCCGAATAGTTATAATAATAATTGGAAAACTATTTGGCTGCGAAGCCACGTGATTAAATGAAATTTATTCTGCACGTTTCGCTTGTATTTCGACGAAACTTCACCTCTCACCGTTTTTACGACTTACCGGACACCCCGTATAGCCGCGAAAGCGCGATGTCGCGAAACCGTGACGCGACGATCGCAGCTATGCGTACGGGTCATAAGGACGGATAAAATAGGGAGCAAAGTAAAATGGCGATATTTGCGGAGGATCGTTAGCGGAGTCCGTGAGCACTCGTGTGTCGGTAGTCTATGCCTGTAACAACTCGTCATCAGTGTGGTGACAGTTCATCGGGGAGCGGGTGTCGAGCGATCACCCGCTCGAGATCATTGAGATTTGACCGTCGATTGTGATTGCCGCGGGATGGGCGACTCCTTGGACGGCTCCGGGGAACCGTCCCCGGAGTCTCAGATCGCCGTAATCGTGGGTTACTGGGAGTTTACGAATTATTTGAAAAAGATCGTAACGGTCCTCTTGCCCGACGAGAACGTCCTATCATCCGCGTGGGACGTCGCTACCTCGGACAAGAACAATCAGGAGTGCATACGGAAGTTCACGAGCGACTCTCAGGTGTGGGCGCTCTACATACAGAGGAGCTCGAATAAAGGTACACGGACTGTACGCACGAACGGTCCCGCGATACCCGATAGCACTGATAACTAGAAATTTTGTACTATGCCCCCTCGCGAACTATCCTCCATTGCAGCCCTGACGCGCAGCAACGGTACATCGAGCCGCCACGGGAAACGTATCCTGGAAATTAATAAGCGGCGCTCGTCGTTGCATTTACATTTCAGCCAAATATGACTCACGCTTCAATATGATCGATACGCGTGGCGACACCCTCCCGTTCTTTCAGCTGATGTTTTTCTTCCCGTTCGTCCATTCGCTTATCGGCGAACGCTCTCGCCGGCTATCGGTGTTTTCTATCGATTATGGCTATGCTTTTGTTTTCTGCGCTCCGTTCGAACGAAATCTCCTTCGTATCAATAAATTCGTCTGCGCGCGTGACCTATTTCGTAGATAGTGTCATACGTTTTACGTTTGCCATTATTGAATAACACGATTAATAAATATTTCACGTTTGATAATGTTTACTGTTCCATTCCAATGCCACATCATGCATTTCACTTACTGGAGAATTCAGTTCTTGTATTCCTATACTTTGAATAGTATTGTAATTAGGTGATAATAATCCTAATACTTTTAAAATGTTGTAATCCATTTTGTTCCTTTCACGCCTGAAGTATTGTTTCTTTATTCGGAGTCCAGCATCGATTCATACATTTTGTGTTCTATAAATTTAAACAGCCAATTTCTAGGACTTACCATACATATGGCTTTTGCTTTATACCATTTGGATTTTATTTATTCTTACAATGTTGTCTTTCCATTACAGAGGAAGATACCAATGAAGGAGATGAAGAAAAGGAAAATGTTGTCTTTTATATGTCAAATGAAATACACTTCAGTAGTCCCAAAATGGCCTCCATAGTTTTAACGAAGCGAGGAAGCATAATTGAAGCTGACAAGTCTATTCATTCGCAGCTACGTATAATTAGTTTCTCAGATGGGCCACCTTACGAGACGTTGCATGCTATAAGTAAAACCATGGCTCCGTATTTTAAGAGTTACGTGAAAGAAACAGGCCGTGCAGACAGAGATGGTGATAAAATGGCACCCACTGTTGAGAAAAAGATAGCTGAACTTGAAATGGGTTTATTGCATTTGCAACAGAACATAGATATTCCTGAGATTTCACTGCAAATTCATCCGGTAGTTGCACAAGTGATCAAGCAATGTGCTGAGGAAAACCGTAAGCCAAAAGTTGCTGATTTCGGAGATAAAGTTGAAGACTCAACTTTTTTGAATCAACTGCAAAATGGTGTCAACAGATGGATAAAAGAAATTCAGAAGGTGGACACATTTGTGACCTTCATTTTTATGTAATTCATGTGTTAATAGCATAATAATACTTTTTATATTTTCAGGTTACCAAATTAAATCGTGATCCAGAGTCGGGCACCGCTCTGCAAGAAATTTCCTTCTGGTTAAATTTGGAAAGGGCATTGCACCGGATACAAGAGAAGCGGGAGAGTATAGAGATTTCTTTGACTTTGGATATACTCAAACATGGAAAGAGGTTCCATGCAACAGTCAGTTTTGATACAGACACTGGTTTACAACAAGCCTCGGCTACCGTTAACGATTACAATCCGCTGATGAAAGATTTTCCCATCAACGATTTGCTATCAGCTACAGAATTGGAAAGAATACGGACAAGCGTCCAGCAAATTTTCATGCATTTACGAAAAATCAGAAGCACAAAATATCCTATTCAGAGAGTGTTGAAGTTGGTGCAAGCCATTTCTAGAGATTTAGGACAACAGCTTCTTAAAGTACTAGGTACAAGAAGGTTGATGCACATTCCATTCGACGAGTTTGAGAAAGTAATGGGACAGTGTTTCGAAGTATTCAACACATGGGACGACGAATATGAAAAATTAACTGGCTTGTTAAGAGACATTGTAAAGAAGAAACGCGACGAACACATGAAAATGGTATGGAGGGTTTCACCAGCGCACAAAAAATTACAAACTAGAATGGAGCAGATGCGACAGTTCCGTCGGCAGCACGAACAACTCAGAACAGTGATTGTTCGTGTGCTCAGACCCACTGTTCGACAGGCCAACAATAATGCCGTGATAGAAAATCCCGATAACGATAATGTGAAGGTCGAGTTTGCTCTGGACGCAGCGGATGCAAATGCCATCAGCGAAGTAAATTTAGCGTACGAGAATGTGAAAGAAATCGATTGTCTGGATATTACCAAAGAGGGTCTCGAATCTTGGAAAGCGGCTGTTCATAGATACGAAGAACGCATCGAAAGAGTCGAAGCTAGAATCATAGCGCACCTTAGAGATCAATTAGGTACCGCGAAGAATGCGAACGAAATGTTCAGAATCTTTTCGCGATTTAATGCGCTGTTCGTGAGGCCACATATTCGAGGGGCTATCAGAGAATATCAGACACAGCTGATTCAGAGGGTGAAAGATGATATCGAAGCATTGCACGAGAAATTCAAGGTATTCGGAATATCGCAGAACCCATCAACATAAAGGTCATTAACTTCGGTGAATTAATCTTGTTATTCCCGCAGGTTCAATACGCACAAAGCAAGTGTTGCAGAATGAGCATAGTCAGAGATTTACCGCCTGTGGCCGGCTCCATAATCTGGGTGAAACAAATTGATTACCAACTTACGATGTACTTAAAGCGGGTTGAGGATGTCCTAGGTAAATGTTAAAATTGATTCATACGTTTTCATGGACTTCTCACCGGTTTGTTTTTGTTAGGAAAAGGTTGGGAGAGTCATATAGAGGGTCAAAAGTTGAAAGCAGACGGAGATAGTTTTCGCAAGAAATTGTCGACACGGGAGATTTTTGATGACTGGGCACGGAAAGTGCAACAGAGAAATCTTGGCGTTACTGGAAGAATTTTTACTATAGACAATGTACGGTCGCGAACCAGTCGCGGGAATGTCTTGAAATTGAAAGTGAACTTCCTTCCGGAGATCATCACGTTGTCGAAGGAAGTGAGAAATTTGAAGAACCTTGGTTTCCGGGTACCTTTGCCGATCGTGAACAAAGCGCATCAAGCCAATCAGCTATACCCGTTTGCAATCAGCTTAATTGAGAGCATCAGAACGTATGAGAGGACGCTGGAAAAGGTAACGATTTATTACTTATAATCACATTTTATTACACGGCTCTGAAACTGGAGTACAATTTTTAAGAAACTTCATCGTCCGAATAGCAACTCACTTTTCTTTTCTGGATGTTTCTGCATTATGACTATTACTGTTACACTAACACGTGCAGTTTAAAGCTTTGAAAATACGAATTAAGAGATAGACACTATTGGTAGGGAATAGAGCCAGGTTAAAGGTACAAACTAGCAATACTGATATCTCTAATTCCTTGGATCTCCAATATTTTTAGCTTACCAATCGGAGTCCCCACTGCCCCGCACTGAAGGTAGTCATACATGATGCTTTCAGGAACTATGCATTTTGCCTATATTTGCCAATTATTACTGTATGCCTGCTTAGCTCTCGTAGAATAATGTGTGTACTGCAACATAGTACGATTTTATTTTAATAAAGCGGACAATTCAGAGAAATTAGTGTGAACTCGTTTGACGTTTGAGTAGGTGGGTCGTAAGGATGTGCGGGAACCAAAATGTTGTTTATTAATTTTTCCTTAATTACAATTGATCCGAAAAGTTTCGTCGTCCGCACATTCGGCAAGTTGCTTGTAATTGATACGGTAACATAGTTTCTATTTCTGCGTTTCTATGATACCGAAGATTAACCAAAAATTATCATATAATTTCTTAGCATCAGCTATGGACATGTAATGATTTTGTTTGCATTTTATTGTCTCTTGATTATTGAATGGTAAATTGTAATTAATGTTGTAAAATTGTATCGGCATTGCAGATGACTCATTTCTTCTTTAAGCGTGCTTTATAATTTGTATTTCTTCCTAGATCGAAGATAAGGCCAGCATAATACCTTTGGTCGCCGGAATGCGCAATGATGTCCTGTCCCTTATTTCCGAAGTAAGTTTTTGTATAAATCGTATGCTAATACCGTATTATAATGTTGTATCATGATTAACCCCTTTATACTTTGAACTTAGGGAATTGCTCTGATTTGGGAAAGCTATAAGCTAGACCAGTACGTGCAGCGACTTTCTGACGCCGTCGTTTCGTTCCAAGAGAAGGTCGAGGATCTTGTGGTTGTTGAAGAACAGTTGGACGTCGATGTTCGTTCTCTCGAAACGTGTCCGTACTCAGCGAACACATTCGCTGACATATTATCAAAAATTCAGAAAGCCGTGGATGAATTGTCCTTGAAGAATTATTCAAACTTGAACATCTGGGTATCGAGACTCGATGAGGAGGTGGAGAAGAATTTGGCGGCCAGACTTGAAGCTGGAATAAAGGCCTGGACCGATGCTCTTACTGGTCAAAAGAAGGAAGTTGATTTAAGCATGGACACCGACGCACCCTCTCAACCTACTCATAAACCCGGTGGCGATCCAAAGATTCAGAATCAGATTCACGAAGTTCGTATAACAAACCAGACGATGTACTTGTACCCGAGCATCGAGGACGCGAGATTCCAAATAATGCAACAGTTGTTCGCGTGGCAGGCGATTGTCACCTCGCAAGTTCGACTTCAGAGTTCGAGGTATCAAGTAGGATTGGATAAACCGGAATCAGGTACCTATAGAAACCTGTTAACAAAGCTACCCACCGGAAAGCATCCCTTAGAAGCAGCTTACGAAGCGGTCGAATCGAAAATGAAAGATGTTGCCGACTACGTGGATCAATGGCTGCGTTATCAGGCTCTCTGGGATCTGCAACCAGACAATTTGTACGGAAAATTGGGAGAGAACATCAATTTGTGGATGAAATGCTTGAACGATATTAAGAAAACTAGAACCACGTTCGATACGTCGGATACCAGACGCGAATTCGGCCCTGTGATCATCGATTTCGCAAAAGTACAGAGCAAGGTATCTTTGAAATACGATTCGTGGCACAAAGAAACCTTGGGTAAATTCGGAACTCTACTTGGAAACGAAATGGCGAGCTTCCACGCACAAGTGTCGAAATCCAGAAGCGATTTGGAACAGCAGTCTATCGAAGCAGCCAGTACGTCGGATGCAGTCGGATTTATAACGTATGTTCAGTCATTGAAACGTAAAATGAAGGCCTGGGAAAAACAGGTTGACATATATCGCGAGAGTCAAAGAATATTAGAACGGCAGAGGTTCCAATTTCCGTCTTCGTGGCTGCACGTTGATAACATAGAGGGTGAATGGGGTGCGTTTAATGAGATAATTAAGAGGAAGGACACGAGCATACAGACGCAGGTTGCGTCGTTGCAGATGAAGATTGTTGCTGAAGACAAGGCGGTTGAAATAAGGACTACTGATTTCCTGAGCGATTGGGAAAGAGGAAAACCAGTCGAGGGTCATTTGAGACCCGACGACGCATTACAACAACTGCAGTTGTTCGAGAGCAAGTTTGCAAGACTCAAAGAAGAAAGAGACAACGTGGCGAAAGCCAAAGAAGCTTTAGAACTGCAAGAACCAGGAGGTGTATCCACTAGCGAGGATAGAATGCAGGTGGTCTTTGAAGAGCTTCAAGACTTGCGAGGAGTTTGGTCCGAATTGTCGAAGATATGGGCTCAGATCGATGAAACGCGAGAAAAGCCATGGCTGTCCGTTCAACCGAGGAAGCTGCGTCAACAACTGGACGCTATGATGGCACAGTTGAAGGAATTACCAGCCAGATTGAGACAGTACTCGTCGTACGAGTACGTGAAGAAGATGCTACAGAGCTACACGAAAGTTAACATGTTGATCGTCGAACTAAAATCTGACGCCTTGAAAGAAAGACATTGGAAACAGTTGACAAAACAACTGCGTGTGAACTGGGTGTTGAGTGAATTGACTCTGGGTCAAGTCTGGGATGTGAATCTTCAGAAGAATGAAGGCATAGTTAAAGATATTATCCTCGTGGCGCAAGGAGAAATGGCATTGGAGGAGTTCTTGAAACAAGTCCGAGAATCCTGGCAGACCTATGAGTTGGATTTGATCAATTATCAAAACAAATGTAGATTGATTCGCGGTTGGGACGATCTGTTTAATAAGGTCAAGGAACACATAAACTCTGTAGCTGCTATGAAGCTGTCGCCCTATTACAAAGTCTTCGAAGAGGAAGCATTGACTTGGGAAGAAAAGTTGAACAGAATCAACGCGTTGTTCGACGTATGGATAGATGTTCAAAGACGTTGGGTTTATCTTGAAGGTATCTTCTCGGGAAGTGCCGATATCAAGACGTTGCTCCCAGTCGAGACATCTCGTTTCCAAAGCATCAGCTCCGAATTTCTCGGTTTGATGAAGAAAGTATCCAAATCACCGATGGTTATGGACGTTCTGAACATTCCGGGAGTGCAGAGAGCGCTCGAACGTTTAGCAGATCTGCTTGGAAAGATTCAGAAAGCTCTCGGAGAGTATCTCGAGAGAGAACGTACGTCGTTCCCACGATTTTATTTCGTGGGTGACGAGGATTTGCTGGAGATTATTGGCAACAGCAAGAACATCGCTAGATTGCAGAAGCACTTCAAGAAAATGTTTGCAGGCGTCGCGTCTATACTTCTAAACGAGGATAACACTGTAATCACTGGTATAGCGTCTCGCGAGGGCGAAGAAGTACTTTTCCAAAGTGCAGTGTCTACCGTTGACCATCCCAAGATCAACGAATGGTTGACTCTGGTAGAGAAAGAGATGAGAGTCACGCTCGCATCGAGCCTCGCCAGAGCTGTGCAAGACATTAAACAGTTCAAAGACGGAAACATTAATCCTCAAGCGTTTATGACGTGGTGCGACAATTACCAAGCGCAGATCATAGTTCTAGCCGCTCAGATTTTATGGTCAGAGGATGTTGAGGCGGCTTTGCACGAAGCCCAAAATGATCCAAGTAAGAACCCGTTAGAGAGAGTGTTGCTTCAAGTCGAGGGCACGTTAAATGTTCTGGCGGACTCCGTGCTTCAAGAGCAACCTGCGTTAAGGCGGAAAAAGCTGGAACATTTAATCAACGAGTTTGTGCATAAACGCACCGTGACCAGAAGGCTGATCGCGAATAACGTTTCCAATCCGAAAGCGTTCGAATGGTTGTGCGAAATGAGATTCTACTTTGACCCAAGGCAGACGGAAGTTTTGCAGCAACTAACGATACACATGGCGAATGCTAAATTCTATTACGGATTCGAGTATTTGGGAGTGCAGGATAGGTTAGTACAAACTCCTCTGACTGATAGGTGCTACTTAACAATGACGCAGGCTTTGGAAGCTCGTCTCGGAGGGTCACCGTTCGGACCAGCTGGAACGGGAAAAACTGAATCGGTGAAGGCTCTGGGTCATCAGCTTGGAAGATTCGTGTTGGTGTTCAATTGCGACGAAACCTTCGATTTTCAGGTACAGAGCATATCAGATCTCTGCGAATTTGATTGTTAAGAACTTTTGCCGTTGATAATGTTTGATGTTTTAACAATATCGTTCTAGGCTATGGGCCGTATTTTCGTTGGTCTTTGTCAAGTGGGAGCGTGGGGTTGCTTCGACGAATTCAATCGTCTGGAGGAACGTATGCTTTCGGCTGTCTCTCAGCAAGTACAGACGATTCAAGAAGCCCTAAAGAGTCAGATGGAAGGAAAGAAAGAAGGAATGCTCTGCGTGGAATTGGTTGGGAAACAAGTCAAAGTGTCCACTGATATGGCGATCTTTATTACAATGAATCCAGGCTACGCAGGACGATCGAATCTTCCCGACAACTTGAAGAAACTTTTCAGATCCCTGGCCATGACCACCCCGGACAGACAGTTGATTGCTGAAGTTATGCTGTTCAGTCAAGGCTTTAGGTCGGCCGAAAAACTTGCGTGCAAGATCGTACCGTTCTTTAAGTAAGTCTCCAAAGACGTTCTTTACTTTTCGAATATATCGATTTTCTCTTAACCACGTGATGATATTATAGATTGTGTGACGAACAACTTTCCAATCAGTCTCACTACGATTTCGGTCTCCGAGCTCTGAAATCTGTGCTTATTTCCGCTGGCAACGTCAAACGTGATCGCATTCAGAAGATCAAGGAAGGCATGCAGAATCGCGGAGAGACCAATATCGATGAAGCCTCGATCGCTGAGAACTTACCGGAGCAAGAAATCTTGATTCAATCCGTCTGTGAGACTATGGTACCCAAATTGGTCGCTGAAGATATTCCCTTGCTTTTCAGTTTACTCAACGACGTGTTCCCGAACGTGAATTACACTCGTGCTGAAATGAAAGGTGATTATTTGAACTGTAATCTACCGGCCGATTTTAGAATAGCAAAACAACATTTTTCTACCATTGTAAAATCATTACTTGTGTATCTTGTACATTTTAACGCATTGCCTGCCTTTCTCTTATGAACCAAATATGTATTCGCAGGATTGAAGGATCAGATCAGGAAGGTGTGCATGGAAGAATATCTTGTGTGCGGAGAAGGAGACGAACAAGGAGGAGCTTGGCAAGAAAAGGTAATAGAATTTCAGGATAACCAACAAATGTAAATAATCATCATTTGCATTGCCCTCCCGCTCCACGGTTAGAGATAGCAGCATGAAACGAAGTAGTATGAATAAACTGATATCAATATTTGTGATAATTGTTTCTTACGAAAACATATTCTATCGCATACGTAATGTCTTCCTAATTTTCCAATTGTTTATCGTATGCGCACTCAGGAAATGGTCGGTGAGACCTGGGTAGAAAAGGTGAGATAAACTAAATTGTGATTAGCATCGCATGATCGATATTTCTCGACGTCACTGTTGGTACCCTGTCTCGTGAATTCGCATGAGTATCATTCTTGTTTCGTTCCGCTTGCTTTCGGTTCTATCCAGATTCGTTTTTTAGGTACTTCAACTGTATCAAATTTGCAATCTGAATCATGGCCTGATGATGGTGGGGCCCAGCGGTTCCGGAAAAACTATGGCGTGGAAGGTGCTTTTGAAAGCTTTGGAAAGATTCGAAGGTGTGGAGGGTGTTGCTCATGTGATCGATCCTAAAGCCATCAGCAAGGAAACGCTATACGGCGTGTTAGATCCGAATACGCGCGAATGGACGGACGGTCTGTTCACGCATATTCTCAGAAAAATCATTGACAACGTGAGAGGAGAGATTAACAAGCGTCAGTGGATCATATTCGATGGTGATGTGGACCCAGAATGGGTTGAAAATTTGAACTCCGTACTAGACGATAACAAACTACTCACGCTACCAAACGGTGAACGTTTGAGTTTGCCACCAAATGTAAGAGTCATGTTCGAAGTACAAGATCTAAAGTATGCCACGTTGGCTACAGTTTCTCGTTGCGGTATGGTTTGGTTCTCCGAGGACGTACTCTCTACTGAAATGATATTCGAAAACTATATGCTGCGTTTAAGAAACATTCCACTCGAAGACGGAGAAGAGGACAATCTCAGCAAGAAAACGTCAGACAAAGATGACACCGTATCTCCTGCGCTAACGGTACAACGAGAAGTTGCCAGCATTCTGCAGAGCTATTTTGCTCCGGATGGATTGGTAGTGAGATGTTTAGAATACGGCATGAAACAAGAACATATAATGGACTTCACTCGTTTAAGAGCGTTGAGCTCTTTGTTCTCCATGTTGAACCAAGCTGTGCGCAACGTTCTTCAGTATAACCATTCGCACACAGATTTTCCTTTACCTAGCGAGCAGTTGGAGCGATACATGCCAAAGTGTTTAGTATACGCACTGCTATGGAGTTTCGCGGGTGATGCGAAATTGAAAGTCAGATCTGACTTGGGAGATTTTCTTAGGTCGATCACAACTGTACCGCTGCCTACGCAGAGTAATATTCCTATCATAGACTTTGAAGTGAGCATTCATGGAGAATGGTTGCCTTGGAGCAATAAGGTTCCACAAATTGAGGTGGAAACTCATAAAGTAGCCAGTCCGGACATCGTTGTACCTACTCTAGACACCGTGAGACACGAGAGTCTACTTTACACATGGTTGGCAGAGCACAAACCGATAGGTAGTATTATGTTTGTTTGCAGACTTGAATCCTTTTCTTTAAAGACTCATATAATAATAAAAATTATACTGTCTTCATTTTTACAGTGCTTTGCGGCCCGCCTGGTTCTGGTAAAACTATGACCCTGTTTTCGGCCCTGCGAGCTTTACCCGATATGGAAGTAGTTGGTCTCAACTTCTCATCCGCTACCACTCCCGAACTGTTGCTTAAAACTTTCGATCATTACTGTGAATATCGCAAAACACCCAATGGCGTCGTCCTTTCCCCTGTTCAATTGGGCAAGTGGCTAGTTCTGTTCTGCGACGAAATTAACTTGCCAGACATGGATAATTACGGAACGCAACGTGTAATTTCGTTCCTGAGGCAGCTGGTAGAACACAGGGGTTTCTATAGGACCAGCGATCAAGCATGGGTTAGTTTGGAGAGAATTCAGTTTGTCGGTGCTTGCAATCCCCCGACAGATCCTGGTAGAAAACCTCTCAGTCATAGATTCCTGCGACACGTTCCAGTCATTTATGTCGACTACCCTGGAGAAACTTCGTTGAAACAAATCTACGGTACATTCACACGCGCTATGCTCAGGTAAGAACAGCATCTTAACGAGTACAACAATATTATCTATACATCGAAAGAAAAAGTCACACTGGAAGTTTACGTTTTTCAGACTAACTCCTTCGTTGAGAGGTTACGCAGAGCCTTTAACGAACGCTATGGTAGAGTTCTATCTAGCTTCGCAAGAAAGATTTACTCAAGACATGCAGCCACACTATGTTTACTCTCCGCGCGAGATGACCCGATGGGTACGCGGAATCTGCGAAGCCATCAGACCTCTTGATAATCTGTCTGTTGAAGGCTTGGTACGCTTGTGGGCTCACGAGGCTCTTCGACTCTTCCAAGACAGACTGGTTGAAGATTCCGAGAGAGCTTGGACAAACAAGAACATAGACACCGTCGCCATGAAACACTTCATGGGTGTCGATAGGGAGAAAGCACTAGCTAGACCCATTCTATACAGCAACTGGTTATCCAAGGACTATGTACCTGTTAATAGACAAGAATTACGAGACTACGTTAGGGCAAGATTGAAAGTATTCTACGAAGAGGAACTGGATGTGCCTTTGGTATTGTTTGACGAGGTTCTAGAACATGTTCTACGGATTGACAGAATTTTCCGTCAGCCTCAGGGACACTTGTTGCTTATTGGTGTCTCTGGCGCTGGTAAGACAACTCTGTCTAGATTCGTTGCATGGATGAATGGCTTGTCCATATTCCAAATAAAGGTACCAACTGATATTTCCCTACCCTTTTTACTTTTGTTAAATCTTCAAATTACACATTCAACAGGTATTTGTTTTCTTTGAAAGGTTCACAATAAATATACGGGTGAAGACTTTGACGAAGACCTGCGTCAAGTGTTACGACGATCCGGCTGCAAAGATGAGAAGATAGCGTTCATCCTCGACGAATCGAACGTCTTAGATTCCGGTTTCCTCGAACGTATGAATACTTTGCTTGCGAATGGAGAGGTACCTGGTTTATTCGAGGGTGACGAATATACAACCCTGATGACACAATGCAAGGAAGGAGCACAGCGTGAAGGCCTTATGCTGGATTCCAACGAAGAACTGTATAAATGGTTTACAGGTCAAGTGATGAAGAACTTGCACGTAGTGTTCACAATGAATCCCAGCACGGATGGTCTGAAAGATCGAGCTGCGACGTCTCCAGCGTTGTTCAACAGATGCGTGTTGAATTGGTTTGGCGACTGGTCAGACAACGCGTTGTTCCAAGTTGGAAAAGAGTTCACCAGCCGAGTAGACCTTGAAAGACCAACCTGGAAGTGTCCGGACTTCTTCCCATCAGTCTGCTCTTTGATTCCTGCGCAGCCGTCGCACAGAGACGCTGTCATAAATGCCTGCGTGTATGTTCATCAGACATTACACAAGGCTAACGCCAGATTGGCTAAACGAGGCGGTAGAACCATGGCAATCACTCCACGTCATTACCTGGACTTTATTAATCACTTTGTCAAGTTGTACCAGGAGAAGAGGAGTGACTTGGAAGAGCAACAGTTGCATCTTAACGTCGGTTTGAGCAAGATTGCGGAAACTGTGGAACAAGTCGAGGAAATGCAAAAGAGTTTGGCCATAAAATCTCAGGTAAATTAATTTCTTAATATAAATCATTCTCTGTGAAGAATGTTCTTGACTTATGCAAATTATATTTATAGGAATTGCACGCCAAGAATGAAGCTGCTAATGCAAAATTGAGGCAAATGGTGAAAGATCAGCAGGAGGCTGAAAAGAAGAAAGTGCAGAGTCAAGAAATTCAACAACAATTAGCGATACAAACGGTGACTATTGATCAAAAGAGAGAGGATGTCATGGCTGATCTGGCTCAAGTCGAACCTGCTGTCATCGACGCACAAAACGGTATGTATTGTATTTTCGATTCGATTGTGTCAATTACCACGACGATTGCAAGAAAGAGACGTATCTTGTTTGGCAAATAATTTGCAATCGTTACTCAATTGTTACATTCTTGAACGTGTAACACGTGTGTTGCACGCGGTGCTGAAACGTTCACGATGAGTGTAGCTGTCAAGGGGATTAAGCGACAGTATCTAGTCGAGATTCGGTCGATGGCAAATCCTCCCAGCATCGTAAAGGTAGCTTTAGAGTCTATATGCCTGTTACTCGAGGAGAATGCTACCGATTGGAAACAGATTCGTGCTATTATTATGAAGGATAGCTTCATACCGACCATCGTCAACTTCAACACGGAGGACATCACGTAAGAACATGAATTATGGGCCTGCTGAATGTTCGAACTCTCGCGTGGGATTTTATCGAGGGCAGTACAGTGCCATAACCGCTTGGAATATATGTTATGTCTTTTGACTGAACAACAGCGCACAACTTACGTATTTGCGTTCTTATAAGTGTAAAAAGTATGTTAATTGCTTCTGACTGGAATCAAGATGAAATATTCTCTTCTTCGCAGTTATAAGGACGTTGTGTAGTACGTAACCATTGTATGTACCACTGTAAATAAGACATGTCGTGTCTTCTTGATCTCTCTAACTTTCTAGGTCAGCCGAAAACGATGCGCAGCCTGCCGCGCGAAGCTTTTCATTTATTTTTCACTCATAACTACCCTGTCATAACTATTCTAATTGCACATGCCTGCACTTGTATTTCTCCTTGTACTATATGAATCTCGTTTCGTTGTTCGTATAGCGGTGAAATCGATAAAGAAACAACATTTAGTCGAAGTTCGGTCCATGGCGAATCCGCCGGCGATCGTGAAGGTCGCGTTGGAGTCTATCTGCTTATTGCTCGGTGAAAATGCCAGTGACTGGAAATCTATCCGCGCTGTCATCATGAGGGACAATTTTATCAATACTATTGTCTCTAATTTCAGTACCGAGGATATTACGTAAGCATGCATTCACCGTTTGTTTTTCCTTGATGATATAAATTCTCTGATCGTGGGATCAGCGAACACAACATGGTTCGTTGATACAAAGAAAAATCATGAGATACTCGTACATAGTTACTTTTCCAAAAATTCGTGCAGCCACCGACGCCTCGAGATAATACTCGCGCAACACTAATATCCGTTGTATGTGAGTACAACTAATCTCTGTGCTTGCTGATCTCGAATCTAAACAAAAAACAAATTCTTCAACGAATTTCACAAAGCACAACTACCAGAGCATGTGAACGACAATTGACAAACTTGTTACTAACCGAAGTTACGTGTATAATACAGTGTACTAAAATATTTTTCCAAATTCAAAATTCTTAACTGTATTTAAAACATGAAATTGCATTTAACAAACGAGTAAAAAGTTTTAGTGTGCTAATTAACTATTCATTTAGCGACGAGGTGAGAGAAAAGATGAAGAGTCGATACCTGAGTAATCCTGATTATAACTTTGAGAAAGTTAATCGAGCCAGTATGGCCTGTGGGCCTCTCGTTAAATGGGCTACCGCTCAGGTAATTATCTGGTGGATAACGTATCTCTCAAAATCAATGCATTGAAAATATAATATTCGAATATCTTAGATCGAGTATGCTGACATGTTGAAACGAGTAGAACCTCTGAGAGACGAGCTACATTCGTTAGAACGACAGGCTGAAACGAATAAGCAAAAGGGTGAAGAAGTGAAGAATTTGATCGCCCAATTAGAGCAGAGTATAGCGTCGTATAAGGAGGAATACGCTCAACTGATTTCTCAGGCCCAGGCTATTAAAGCTGACTTAGAGAGTGTGCAAGCTAAGGTAGATCGTTCCATTGCTCTACTGAAGTCTTTGGTGATCGAAAGGGAACGATGGGAAGCTACTAGCGAAACATTCAAGAGTCAAATGTCCACCATAATCGGAGACGTTCTTTTATCATCTGCTTTCTTGGCGTATGCCGGGTACTTCGATCAGCACGTAAGCATTTATGAAGTGATTTCAACTTTGCACGCGCCTGCTACTCACCAAACCGTTGTATGCGTGCAAAGTTTATGAGCAACCTGCATATTTTTCGTTATGGTAAAATATATGTCTGCTTCTGTTTCAGTACCGACAAAATCTGTTCAGTACCTGGTGTCAACACTTGCAGCACGCCAATCTTCAGTTCCGACCTGACATAGCAAGAACAGAATACCTCTCGAATCCTGATGAACGTTTGAGATGGCAAGCTAACGCTTTGCCAACCGACGACCTGTGCACCGAGAATGCTATCATGTTGAAACGCTTCAACAGATATCCTCTCATTATCGATCCATCCGGACAGGCGACAGAATTCATAATGAACGAATTCAAGGATCGCAAGATTACGAAGACAAGCTTCTTAGACGATTCGTTCAGAAAGAATCTGGAGAGCGCGTTGCGCTTCGGTAATCCTCTGTTGGTTCAGGACGTCGAAAATTACGATCCAATACTAAATCCTGTTCTGAATAGAGAATTAAGGAGAACAGGGGGTCGCGTGTTGATCACTCTAGGAGATCAGGACATCGATCTTTCACCGTCGTTCGTAATCTTCTTGTCCACGCGAGATCCAACGGTAGAATTTCCGCCGGATATCTGCTCACGGGTCACCTTCGTCAACTTCACTGTCACCAGGAGTTCCCTGCAGAGTCAGTGTCTGAATCAGGTCTTGAAGGCTGAACGCCCAGACATCGACGAGAAGAGATCGGACTTATTGAAGCTGCAAGGCGAATTCCACTTACGACTGAGGCAGCTCGAGAAATCTTTGCTGCAAGCTTTGAACGACGCGAAAGGAAAGATTCTCGACGACGATTCTGTGATAACTACCCTCGAAACCCTGAAGCAAGAGGCTGCTGACATCAGCAAAAAGGTCGAGGAAACAGACAAGGTCATAGCAGAGATCGAAACGGTCTCGCAGCAGTACATGCCACTGTCTCAAGCGTGCTCTAACATGTACTTCACGATGGACAGCTTAAATCAAGTACACTTCTTGTACCAGTATTCCCTGAAAATGTTCTTGGATGTCTTCACGTCCGTTTTGTCTCAAAATCCAAGGCTTTTCAACATATCTGATCACACGCAGAGATTATCAGTCATCACCAGCGATTTGTTCTCAGCTTGCTACGAACGCGTTGCTCGGGGCATGTTGCACACTGATAGATTAACCTTTGCATTATTGCTCTGCAGAATACACTTGAAGGGTATCACCACGGAATCTACCTATGACAGCGAATTCACCTTTTTCCTGCGTGGAAAAGAAGGCGTCCTGAACATTCGAGGACCCATAGTTCCCAACTTGACCTCGGAACAGCAGGAAGCCATGATGCGTTTGAGTCTCAGACTCCCAGCATTCAAGAAACTCGCGGAGAAGATTCAAGAAAACGCAGAGTTCAATTCGTGGTTACAATCACCAACCCCTGAGACCTGTGTGCCAAAACTTTGGGACGAAGAGAAACCGTTGACTCCGACTGGAACGGCTATGCATCAGTTACTAATCATTCAGGCCTTCAGACCAGATCGTGTTATAGCAGCTGCATCTTTGGTTGTCACTTCAGCTTTAGGAGAAACCTTCATGGCCGCCGCAGAAGCTGAACTGGACTTTGCTTCCGTCGTGGAGAACCAATTGAAGGCCGCAGTGCCTGCTTTGCTGTGCTCCGTACCAGGTTTCGATGCTTCTGGAAGAGTCGATGACCTAGCCGCTGAGTCTGGTAAACAAATTGCAAGTATTGCTATAGGATCTGCTGAAGGGTTCAACCAGGCCGACAGAGCCATAAACATGGCCGTCAAAGCCGGTAGGTGGGTGTTGTTGAAGAACGTCCATTTGGCACCGCAGTGGTTGGTACAACTTGAGAAGAAGCTACACAGTTTACAACCTCATACCAGCTTCAGGCTCTTCTTGACTATGGAGATCAATCCTAAAGTTCCTGTGAATCTGCTCAGAGCTGGTAGGATATTTGTGTTTGAACCGCCACCAGGTATTAGAGCAAATCTGTTGAGGACATTCAGTACAGTGCCCGCATCGAGAATGATGAAGGCTCCCAACGAGAGAGCTCGTCTGTACTTCTTGCTGGCTTGGTTCCACGCTATAGTTCAGGAACGTCTTCGTTACGCACCTCTGGGATGGGCCAAACACTATGAATTCAATGAAAGTGACTTGAGAGTAGCTTGTGATACTCTGGACACCTGGATAGAAACCACTGCTATGGGCAGAACCAATTTACCGCCTGAAAAAGTACCTTGGGATGCCCTGGTGACGCTGCTGTCTCAGTGCATATACGGTGGCAAGATCGACAACGACTACGACCAACGTCTCCTAGCATCGTTCCTTCGAAAACTCTTTACTCCAAGATCCTTCGAAGCCGATTTTGCACTTGTTGCTAACATCGATGGTCTTCAAGGTAGTCAAAGACACATCACTATGCCAGATGGTACCAGGCGCGATCACTTCCTCAAATGGATCGAATCGTTATCCGATAGGCAGACGCCTTCGTGGCTAGGTCTACCTAACAATGCGGAGAAGGTATTGCTTACGACCAGAGGAACGGACTTGGTGTCGAAATTGCTAAAGATGCAGCAACTAGAAGACGAAGATGAATTGGCATACTCGAATGAAGAGTCTCTGGATACGCCGAGGGAAGCAGAGGCCGATGGACGGCCTTCGTGGATGAGAACGTTGCACAATTCGGCTTCAACGTGGTTACAACTGCTTCCGAAGAATCTAGCAACTTTGAAGAGAACCGTGGAGAACATAAAGGATCCTCTGTACAGATACTTCGAAAGAGAAGTAAACAGTGGATCCAAGTTACTCCAGGAGGTTATTCATGATCTGGAGGACGTTGTTTTGATTTGTCAGGTACTGACTAAATGTATTTCCTGATGTAGCTATCAGAAAATTTAATGTTGTTACTGATTGTGCGTTTTACTTGCTCCACAGGGTAAGAAGAAGCAGACCAATTATCATAGGACCATGTTATCTGAATTGGTGAAAGGTATTCTTCCCCGCGGTTGGAGACGGTACACTGTACCGAGAGGGTGCACAGTGATACAGTGGATAACAGATTTCAGCCATAGGGTATCGCAATTGCAAGAAGTTTCTAGACTAGTTTCTCAAGGAGGAGCTAAGGAGATTAAGGTATCTCTTCATTACGCTGTATCTTAAAAGATCGGAGGCAGTGTCTTGGGTTCTAATCTACTATCATTGCAATGGTTATGTTACGCGTTACACTGTAAATCGTGTCCTTTTCAGAGTTTCCCTGTTTGGCTTGGCGGATTGCTGAATCCTGAAGCGTACGTCACGGCAACGAGACAGTGCATAGCACAAGCGAATAGTTGGTCTCTGGAAGAGCTTCAGTTGGACGTAACAATAGGAGACGGCGATAACATTGCAACGGACGACTGTTCTTTCGCTGTGACCGGTCTGAAGTTGCAAGGAGCACAGTGCAAGGACAACCAACTGTATTTGACTTCAACCATAATGACCGATCTACCGGTTACCATGCTGAGATGGATGCGCTCGTCCAGCGATGAGGCACGAAAAGGTAAACTGTCTCTTCCGGTTTACCTGAACAGCACGCGTACCGAGTTGCTCTTCACCGTCGACCTAAACATTGCTCCTAGTCAAGATCCTCACAGTTTCTACGAGAGAGGAGTCGCTGTTCTCACCTCTACCGCTTTGAACTAATACCGTTGAAAATCTAGCGAATTTGTATCGCACTTTCGTGCTTCGAAACGCGATATTTAATGGTAAAATCACCTTGCAACGACTTAATTATCAGTATAATTCAGGGATGGGCAAATGGACTCCTCCGATGGAGTTGCTGCTTCAACTCTCTATAATACATAGTAGCCTAAGTTATCTCAAAGATATTTATTTTTCCTCGTTCATCTTAAATTATTTGTAAAGCGAACGTTTTAAGAAATGCTGACACGAAGTCCATTTATTAATTAGCGTAGCGCTGTTCACGGTCGATTGTTTGTTGGAAAAAATTTGCCCGTTGCTCCGGACCTAAAAATTAAACAATTTATATGCATATACATGTATACGTACAGCTAAAAGAAATATTATTTAACGTTTCAAAAGAGATTCCGTTTTGCACACTTTGTAAGACGTGCAATGATGTGAACATATAACTATTTGATCACTATATAGCATAGTTGAGAAAGATGCGAGACATCTGAGTGGGGTCAACATTTCGATAACGAGGTTGTAATATACATAGTTTATTTAGTTTTGTATACGTTCGTAATTGAAAGGCCGCTTTCTGTAACAAAGTTACATTGCGTTCGCTTTTAACCTGTAAGCAACTAAAGTATCGTAGAATTTATATATTATTTGAATGGCATCTAATAATAAAAGAAAAATAAAGAATTTAATGTGCTGAATAATCGTTACTAAAAGGATGAAAAACATTTAAATGTTCCGTACTCTTTCTTTGTACTTTGTTTCTTCGGCCAAATATTAATAACTCCTATTTCTGTAATTATGCGATATTGAATATAATATTAATACCTGAAAATTATCGTTTCATGTGTTTTATCCTACTGCCCTCTGTCAACAGATACATACATATAAACGTTACGATAAATTACTCGAGATTTATAAAAGAACATAAAAACTTTATTATGGTCCATAATATCAGGTATAGCAGTTACACTTCAGAAATATTATTAGAATATTTGCGGCACTATGCTAACTACGTAGTCATGTAAAATAACGATGCAATTTTTACACTGTTCTTTCGTCCGATTTGAATGAAACGTTTCACAGTTCATAGACTGCAACGTAAAGTTTCGTCGGTTCGCAGTGGTGGATGAATAAATGAACGCCGCGTTTTTATATATCCATCGCAGACTAGACTATAGTCTTCGATGGATGCTGGACGGACTATACAGTTGTAAGATAAAACAGTCGTCAACGAACGAAAGTGCTCAGCAGGTAAAATTTCTCTTAAAACGATTCGTTCAAGTACTATGTACAGCGATACGGTAAAACTATTAGGAAACTAGAGCGGTATGTTACATCTGCGTTACGTCTGAACAGTCTCGAGCATGAAATCATTAAGACACACTGGTTCGAAGCGGGTCAAACGTCAACGAATTGCTAAGAATACGAAGCCTGTACACGCGAGTCACCAATGCTACACGTCATACACTTTTAACCATACAGTTTATCGTTATCTGGTTTCTGTACAACAATAAAATCATCGCGATAAATTGAATGACGATGAGATTATGCAATTTCGTTTGTCGGGTGCGACGCGATTAAAAAATACTGAATTCAGTCTAACGGATAAAAAACGAATTTATAGCTGCTCGATCTATAGCATCATCTATCATATGTTTCGTGGCACAGCTATCTCAAGAAATGTTGGTGAATAAGCGATGAAATAGAATGCAAAGATAACGGACGATCGAGCGGAAAACCAAGTTCTCGAGCAGCCTTTGGATGACTATCAAGCCTTCGCTTGACTTACCGTGCAGAGAATGACGAGTATAAACAGATCTAATGACTTTTTTTTAACCCTTTTTTTATGAACATACCTCGACAGAGACCAGGATTTGTTTACACTCATCGGCCCGTACAAATTAAATCGAGTTTCATTGAAAAATTTCTCATGTGAATCATGGTATCACATATTCGGTGAGACCCAAAGAACGAAGAACACACGAGAGTCTATATCACAGAAACGGGCTCAACCGTCTCGTCGGCAGTCTTTTTGTCGTCGCTATTATTCTTAGCCTGTTCATTGGAGACTAGAGAGACGTCCTTTGGTAGGACCAAGGATTCTTCGCCGATAGGGGCAGCAGCCTCGACTAGATTTTCAACGGATGCAGCGGCCGTCGGCTCGTCGTGGCAGAAGCTTCTTCGCAGGGACTGTTGAGTTCTCGTGGTCCCCCTTCGGATACTACTACGAAGCAGGTTCGCGACATCGACTGCAGTCAGATTCGAGCTGCTGGAGTTAGCGCAAAGTCGTCGAGGCCTCTCGAGAGTTGAATGCGGTCGTTCGATGGAACATGCCACAGCACTGATCCTCGTGGTTCTATCTATCGTATTGGGCCTGCGTCCTTCGGCACGATTGCATCTAGCGTTTGTACTTGGTGTCTCTGCCCTTGCTTCGGTTACATGGATCGACACGTCCTGCGTTTGTCTGCCCTGATTCATTTCGACGAGAACAGTTGCGTAATCAGGGGGAGGAGGTTGTAACGCGGGTCTTTGTCGAGGAGCGCTGCTCTCACCCAAAACGTTTGCTATTCTTCTGACACTCCTGCGGAAACTCTGCCGCAACATTTTCGCTATTCTAGCCCCTGTTGCGGTCGTGTAACTGGGAGGAGGCGTATACTTCGGTGGAGGATCTTCGAACGGCACTTCCGTAGTCGCTGGCACGATACCGTTCCCGTGGATGCTGGTACTTGTGTCGTTCCCGATGTGCGTTGGAGCGTCTCGAGGATCATCTGGTTCCAGAGAGGGCCGGTAGAGCAACTGAATTCTCTGTGGAAGCAAAGCTTTGCCGTAAGACTTGTATCTCGCACTGTACTATAAGAAAGTGGGACGAGATTGCGAGGGATTCTGATGGTTATCTGCGACTACAGGCTTGGTTATAACGGAACAATGTAGAAAAGATGATTCTACTGAAATGCAAGGCGGTCATTACAAGCAACGGTTATATATTTATATTAATATGCTTTCCGCGTGTTTCGTTGCACGCTGCATAATCTACTGGTGAGACAAAAAACGAGCAGCTACAAACCATAGGATACCTGATGTGCAGTGATTTAAAACTTACGCCGCTACACTGCTCGCAATGATTCACGTTAACTTCCATTTGATTGTTCTAAGGTTAGCAGAAACAGAGGAAAGGAGCCGTTGTTACGATTTTGTTAGTACACTAGATAGTACGAGTAAGATTATCTAATTGGTTCTGCAAGTTCAGTAAAACTCACTCGGACCCTTACATCTAATATATCAGGTGGACCGTTGTTCAAGTATCGGCAGGTTTGTATGACCGCCACCGCCGGGATGGTTAATAACGGAATCAACTGAACAGCAGCTCCAAGCTGCCTCGCCCATATCGTCCAGTAATCTCTGGTGGTACGGCGGTAAGAGTATAATTCACGAAAACTGGCGTTCTTGAATATCGCAATGCTCAACACCTGTACACATGGAATCGTTATTAAATTTATTCCGTACATTTATATGTATTAAGCTGCATTGTGGCTGATATAACGTGTACTGCACTGCGAATGAGACAGCATACTTTTCTTTTTTTCCTTGGCTCTGTCATTGTAGAGGACTATTGTTAAGTGTCCCAGCAGTTTTATTACGCCATCGACAACGCAGCTTTGAGATTATGTAATATTTGCGCATAACAACAAACCATAAGAATGACAGGTAGCACAACGTTCCACGTGAACGATAACAGAGGACCAGCCCAGTGCCTCAAACATCGACCAGTTGGTGGAAATAATTCAGCAACCACAGCTTCACCGCTATGAGGACGTCCCCGCACCGCGAATACAGCACCGACTTGCACCAAGTATAAGATCATTATCCACCATGCACCGCCAATTGTGTAGTCCAAGTAATAGACGACGTGTATGCCCACCTGAAAATAGGACATACGAATATTAGGACTTTTTACCTCTTCAGACGAGCTGTGAACGCTCTAAAGTTTGTAACTAGGCTTTATATTTACTTCAGCGCTTATACTATCGGTTCTTATTAACTATTGCCATTTATTTACGAAGCGAGAGACGGAGTAGAGGCGCTCATTTTTATATCCTTTATTTGGATATCCAAAAACAACGCATCATTCTTAACGTATCCAGTATATCTCGTTAAAGTCGTATGCGGAATAAACATATAGAACCCTGATTCTTTATCGATATTTTCTGGTTTCGTTTTATTTTGTCCCACGGCTTTTACGATCTTTCTGACGTTGTTCGCAGGATCCTCTTGATTTCTGAGAGTAACAGTGGCCTTGAGAATACAAGGCCAGTCTAATAAGGGATCCCATTTTCCGTTTTCAACTCGGAGACATCCTATAATGTGTCTGTCTTTCCATAGCCCTATTCCATTCAGAAACAGCTCCATTCGGAGCGTATATCCATACTCTGTATTTAAAAATCTTGGACTATACAACGCGCAATCGTTCTCCTTTGCATCTGTCATCTTTTCTTTGTAGCGATCGATTCTCCACAGTAGACGACCATTGCTGGGAATTCGTTCGAAACATTCGGATCCACACTGACACCCATGAAGTTCTACAATCTCAGACTTGGAACTATCTCTGATAAGTTCTTCTAGGTATTTCACGTTCTCCTTTGCCTGAAACTTCAATCCTTTGATGCTGCTTTTCTGATCAGCTACAGCTTCTGACTGCTCCTTTATTTTTGCTTCCAGTGCTTCGGTCTTCTCTGTAATGAATTTCTGTTGGGTCACCAGTTCTTTTGAAATCTTACATCGCATTTCGAGTTCTAGTTTTAGATCATGAATCAGTTGCTGCTGCTCCTGCCACATGTCGGTCACGTGCGCACTTTCCTGCGATAAAAAGGTCTTCAAATCTTTCAACTCTATGCGCCAACTTCCAACTACTTTATCATATTTGGTCTGTTCATCGGTTAATTGAACGTGCAGAAGTTTCAACTGCTCCGAAATCTGCTGAAAGCTCAGACTGGTACGCTGTTCCATGTTATCACATGTCAATTCTAAATCGTTCAACCTTCTAGTTAATGTTGAACAGTATTCCTGGCATACTTCCACAGTTTCTGTAACTTGGCATCGTAGAGCATCGATTGATTCCTGTTGAGAGCGTAATAATTTGAAACACTGAGACAAATTGTCCTGTAGGTTTTTGCGTTCCTTCTCTTCATTATTTACAGCGGAACGGAGCAAAGTTAACACCGAAAGTACTTTGTTCTTCCATGCGGAATCCTGAAAGTCTCTTATTTGACTGTTTCTCTTGACGATAGTTTTCTCACAAATCCTTCGATGGTCCCCCATGCTTCTTCTGGGAACGTACACGCCACATTTTAAGGGGCATTCTTCGAGAACCGAACCGCAATGCTTTACATGATCGGACAGGTATCTTTCTTCCAAAAAATCATTGCAGAAGTAGCAAGGTACGCTTCGCCGTACTACAGAATTCATGCGATTACTCATTTTCTGAATCAACGACGCGGTGACTCTCACGATACTGATGAATCGCTTAATCAGGTTACCGCAACGTCTGATAATCGTTATCAGGGTAAACAGTACGTTGTTGGGCCCAACTGATACGGGAGGAACAACGGCGACTTGCTTAAAATCCTATCTTCAAACACAGCACACGCTGTACTCGCGGCCGATAGTTCAGTTGACTTAGCGGCCAACATTTCTGTCTTTCTGCTCAATGATTCTTTAAATAAAATTGCTGATTATGGTGCTCGAATTATGTTGCTTACGAACTTAAAATTATTATTGTAAGTTTCACTACTCAGTAATTACCTCTGTGGCCATTGGCAAGCCTAGTATGTAAGCACAAGCGCAGCTAAAGAACGTGATAGTAGTTTCCCAGAGCTTCATCATTTTAGTATTGATAGCCATGATACCAGTTATCACGCAGTGCCATATTGCCAGCTGTAATATCAGAAATTGTATACTCTTCGCGAGGATAACCATACTGGGGGCGTTTAACAAAGTAGCATGTCCAAATATGAATAACAAGGCATACATATTTAAAACTGATTGGGACTCCTTACCTGTTGAGCTATACCAAAGAGAATAAGAATGAAATAGAAGAGGACCGCCCAGAACGGCGACACCTGTTCTGTACCCAGTAGCGCCAACGTTGCAGGGACCAGTTCGGTTGAAAGTCTCAACGCTTGATAGCCAGATTCGGTGCTAAAGTCTGCACCAGGCCGAGTTATGCGTTCTCCAACAATGAACGAAGCGTGAGCCATAAATCTTTCAGGTGTGCTACTATACCCTGGCGGAGCTGGCTGATTCACAGGTCTCATGAACACGTACGATGATATTCTTTCTAAAACAGAAATGTATTATCTTTAGAATGATTCTCTTGAAAAAGCAATATCACAATAAAGTGCTATATCCACTGAAAGACACTGTTCCTAATTTTTAATTTCGAACGGCATCGCTTACCAAACGAACTCGGGATGTAAATGTATCCGTGGTGCTTAAGAATCTGCACACAGGTGTTCGCCAGAAAAGCCGCAAGCAGTAATACCACTATGGTTAACACTATGACGAGACTGGTGTCCCGTTGCAGAAGATGCTTGTGCTTGTTGTGTGCAGCTATCTGGAAAAGCGATGTCCTCCAGTGAGCTCCCCGTTACGTGGAAATGCGTTTATGGTGTCCGTGGAGTAATTACCTGCATAGCGGCCGCACCAAGTAGGCCCCAAGTGAGAAAAACCTCGATGGACGCTGCCACCCAGGATTTTCCATTGATGAAGAACTCGGCCCAAACGGTGGCAGGGAAGAGCTGATGTATTGAGCCTGGTGGTGTTAGTCCAAGCAATTTCGTGCAGAGAACTAGGGTACCAAAAACGGGTACCAACGTAAATACGTACACCACCTTTCCGTAAGATCTTAAACCTAAAATCATGAATAACGCTGTGGAATAACACGGTGGAAATTGGGGATATCCACACCTTTAAAATTCATGGTTTTATCGACGAGTACCTTTACTAAGCGAAACAAATACAATCATCCACACGACGGCCAAATTGAAAGCGACTTGAAACTTCAACGTAACCACACCAGCATCAGGTTCGTTCAAGTGATGTCTTTGCAGAACAACTCCGCTAAAATAATCTGGTACAGTTTCGTACAGTTTGTACAAGTTGCTGCTGTTCTGTGCAGGCTTGTCTTCTCTGTATAAGGAAATTGGCTCTGCCCAACGGTACTTGTCCTGTTTCGTTATGAACGAATCCCTACGAAAGGGAAATTAATTTTAATGTTTATACGAAATGTTAATTGTTCGAAGACTTCCTTTCTGCCAAATATGTTCCCAAGCAGGGAAGATCCGATTCTTAACATACCTAAAGTACACGAACATCCAAGACACACCGACGATACTGTAGATACCGATAAATGCTTGTGCAGTCAACAGAGCTATACCAACGCCCTGAAACAGGGGTGAGATTTTCCACATATCCACGGATCCAGCCGCCAATCTTTGCCCGAGACACACGTGCAACGTCAAAAGTGGAATGCCCAGTACCAAAGACAGGATCAGGAATTGTACAATGAAATTCGCTGAAAAGAGAAGAAAGATCAAGTAACTGCAACCACGGATCCACTGGCTCATGTTTTTGGATCATCTACTCACCTCCAAATTGTATACTAAGGATAGAGAATCTACTTATATTAAAGAGACCAAGCGTGCAACTGAGACACGCCAAGGCTGGACTAAGAGCGTGTGGCCATTTTCCCAAAGGATTCGCATCCTCGTCTTCATCTTCGCCCCTGTCTTCATCCCTGTCCACGTCTCTTTGCCTTTCGCATATCCTGAACAAGAAAAGAGCAATATTTTAAAGCAGTTTCCCGGCACAAAAATTTGTATTGATTGCTGGCTAAAATGAAACAAAGAACCCTTTCTTATGATTAGTTGCCGTCGGCAACCGTTCCTTCGATCAACGAATTACAGGGGTTCCTCAAAAAGTAAAAGTTCGTAAAATGATATGGTGTATTACATAAATACAAAGTGCAACGGTACCGGTGCGACCGCTTGCCTATCGATTCCCGATAAGAGCTTGTAAAATAATCATGCTGGAGGTCGTATCGATTTGTCGCAAAACTGGGTCGAACGTAATTGTATCATATTTGTCACTATTGCCGTAGAAAATTTACGGTTGATCGTGACTTTGTGAAGGTGAACTAATTTGGACCAGGATCTCGATTTTCAGACACGATCCATCCATCCAGATGGAGACTTAAACGACAGGATAGGGGAGATTGATACGCCCGTGCTGATTTAACTCCTTGAATAGAGTTTTCTAAACGTGGAAGCTGTATCTTAAGATAACAGAATAGTCTCTTCAATATGTAATTGTAATAGTGGCTTCAATAACTGTATCGACAAAAGTTCAGTTTTATCTAAACATCCAACATGGCGAGTTCAATGCTGAGAAACGACAATACTTCAACGACCGTCCCTTTTAATTTACGGCGCAGAAAGCACACCATATTTCGAATATAACATTACACGTTGTAACATTCGGTCATGCGCATAAATGAAAACTGACGTGCTCCTTCAATTAAATGTTTCGATAATAGATACAGCAGCTATGAGAAAAGTCATTGGCTTTCATCGGATATAGCTACGACGTAAAATGTAAATCACAGCGAAACGAAGAGCACGAAGAGAGAGCAAATCGTGAATTACAACAAGTACAAAAGCATGAAGCGCGGAGGCAAGTGGCGAATTATGGTATAGAGGAGGATCTCACGGCGGCGTCGATAACAGATCGAGGGTCAGCATTGTACCGTTATCAAGGAATAGAGAGGCGAATACTGAAGAGAGGATGAACACTCCTACATGGTTCCACCTTAAAGGCACACCTCGACCTTGTTTCACCTGGCGAACACAGAAACTTTGTACGCGTCTCCGTTGCCTTCGTTGCACCAATCTCCAACTGACGTTTCAGACGACCATTCCTCCTGCATTATTCATGTGCGTATAAATACGAAGATCCCGAATGACTAGTCCTTATTATCGTGCTATCGTTTCAGTCAGACACGGAAACATCTGCCATCGTCCATTGCTCTCCAAAATAAATATGAAATTTGCTGGCTTTTTTTTAGAAACTGTTGTGAACGTTGTTAATGAAGAAATGGACGTACAGAGGTCATCTCTGACGTCAGGCAGCATGAATTAGCCGCCTACAACCCCGAAAACCTAAAAGCTAGCCAACACGAAAGCTCTCGAGCTTATCGATTAATCGATAAACTGGCCACTTCTAATGACCACGATGCCTCCGCTCGAATGTACTAATAATGCACGCGATTAGAAACACGCGAACCGTAGATCCGACGCGATACGCGTTCTCTGTCTCGCTTGGACTGAAGTTGAAGTCCCCATTAGTTATTGGGAAAAAAACACGACAGCTAGCTCTCCCGCGAAATATCGTCCTGTCGTTCCCGTGTTCGCCGTGCCCATATCCATCATATGGTAATTAACCGATGGCTCATTACTCGCTATACCCGCAATTGGATAGCGTTCAAGGAGAAACATATCGAATTGGGAGGCGATTAGTTAGACGCGGCGAGTCTAAATTACAAATTCATAGAAAGAGAAATTTAATTTTTTCTAAGAAAAAAACAAACTGAATAACAGTGTGAGATACGGCATAAAAAATACAATAAACATGCAGAACGTAAAGAGAAGGATGATATATAGCTATTAGAGCTCGATACGTCGACGATGTTCCGCTGTATTCTTTGTGCGAGTCGTGAATTCTATTTGAGATCGCTGGAAGTGATCGATGCAAATGTCTATTAATCAGTTGCGATTAATATTCTAACCATATTAGAAAGGGTTTGCTTTCAATGCTCGCGGAAACGTTTGCCGGTCGAATTCGAAAGGAGCCGAATATTTGCACGCGTTGACGGTCAAAGTGTGATCCTCGAATAAACGTTCGCCTTGAAATCGAAGCAGTGGATTTGTGGTACGATGCAGCGGCAGATCCTTAAGAGACGTAGCCGGCCACGCAGCCATAACGCCGTATGGAAAGGCGTTAGAAAGGCGAGTTCCGCTTTCGAGGTTAAATTTTGTGCTTCTAACGCGGCTTTGGAACCGCGCGTACACGCGGTTATGGCGGGCAACGGCGCAATCCGAATTACAACCGGATCGTGGGAAGGAACGCGAGATCCTGCACCGACCACGTTTTAAACGTAATATCGTTTCCCGAAGAAAACCGCGTGTGCTCGCGCGCCTTCGGGCGCCTCGAACCGGTCGAAATCGCTACGATTAAAAATCACGTTAACCAGGAAGCACGGGAGTGACGATGGTTACGTCAACGGCCGATAACGTTGCGCAATGTCGGTGTTAAACGAACATTAAATATCGACCGCACGGAGGTCGAATTGGCTCGAGTTAGAGTCAACGCGTCGATGTGTCGTCAGTCCTTCTAAACTAACTAATCCCGCGAACTCGTTCTCACTCGGCACGCTCGAGACGGATTTGACAACCTTGATTCGCATTTATCGATCGCCCGAAAAGATCTCTATCGCGTCTTCCCTCCACACTCGGTGGATCTTTCCTTCGAAACGAGTCGACTATGAACAGTTTCGGAGCCTTGATCAGAGAACCGTTTAGCTTCAGGGACTTTGGTTGATTTCTCAAGGAAAACGAGTTATCGATGAGATCGGTAATTCTTTCCGACTTGATCCGGCAAAGGTTAAATCCACCGTATCGGTTTCGCGATAACTACAGGCAATCATGTAACCGATGGTACTCGTTCGAACAATTCGAAAATACGGTATGCAGTTTCGTTGTACGGTTTTCGAAGTTTATAAAGAGATAATGCCTGTGAAGTATGCATTCATATATCTATGTAAAAAAAAAAGCTATGGTCAACCTTGAAATCTTTGAATCCGTTCAACTTTTGCACAACTACACTTTCCCGTATGGCCAACAACTTCAGCAATATTCGCATAGACATTTTTGACCCCCGGCCTGACGATTTTCTTAATGACTATCTGCCACATTTCTAAGGATTTCTATTCGAATGAAATTGATATTTATAACATACAGACCGTGATCCTTATGACGGGCATGTCTGGTTATTACGAGGCAAGCGGTTAAAAGAGGCTTCGTAGGACGCGAATGAATATGGCATGAGATGTAAGTTGTCACCGCGTGGAATTGAAAAACGACCCGGCAAAAGAACGTTCATAGTCGAAAGGCTGGGTCGGAGAGCGGGTATGGGGACATCGTAATAATTAGCCGTGACGAATCGCGTCGATTGATCGATCGATCGATCGGTACCTGATACGATGCCTGCGTTGACTGCAGTAAAAGTATTGACGGCAGATCGCTGGATCGTGGTTCATCTTGAACGCATGTCACGTCAACGGTGTCAACGACCGTCCGTTTCCACAGTGCCTATCGATTTTCGTCTCCCTTCGATCGCAGCGATTCTTCAGCCCTGTTTCCGGGAAACGCTCGAGCAACAACAATGGATCAACCACCGAACCGATTTCCTTGAAACTCCGATGCTCTCTTTCACCACCGGGAATACATCGAACGCGTCCTCTCGTTGACGAGCCACGAGAAAATTGCGCCGAGCCGAAGGAAAACCGTGCGAAATGCGGACCTCCTCTTCAAGGTTTCAGCGCCGGTGAACGTAACGAGGGAAGAACAATCGAATTTCAAAACTCTGTATTTCCGGTGCCCGCTTTCGAGACTCGATTTTACGGTTTATCTCCGAACCATTGTCTCGACCGCAACCAGTGGCAGCTCTTGACCTATTTTCGCGTTCACTCGAAACGTTCTTCCGTCTCTTCTCTCTTCGGATTTCGAGGAATCTTCAACGCGTACCGCTCACACGAACTCGTGTAGTCTGAATTGAAATCCACGCGCTTACCGTTCATACCCTCCTGTTGTTCACGTGTTTACAACGCCCAGCACCAGTGACATTCAACTCGAAAAGTTCACGATCGATGGTTTCCAATCTACAGAATCTTTTAAACTTGTTCGAGGTTGGTTAGAGAATGCCGGTTCGTGCGGAGGGTCGATATCACGCTTCGAACACGGCCCGCAATGCAGTTCTCACTTTGCACCCTCGTCCGATTGATCGAAACCCGTTAATCCTAGATCCTGCTCCCTCTGGATGACAATGAGATCTTTTGATCCAACGATCGATCAGACACGTCACGACGTATCGCTCGTCCTTTTCTCTGGTAAGAAAGCGATTGGACAATTTTTCGGAGGAGTCGCCGAGCAGCTTGAAAGTTCGAGACACGTGGTTCCTCGATACGAGAATCGATTTCGCGCCGGAGACAACCTGCGCTCCCGGAGATCTACCGACGACTAACACGACGCTCGGGGCGTAATCCTTGGACGACCATGATCGTTTCGTCGACGGCCAACGACGTTCCTCTTAATTTTGCCGCGAGCTTAGATTTGCGCAGAAACGACATTCAAGGTAATCGTCGTACGTACCACACTCTTTTGCCTTCGAATCGAATCGAAATTGCCTTGCCACCGCGATTCGTTCGCTGCTTCATCGCTTAGACATCTCGAACAAAAAAGTGAATTGTACGAATGTTGATTATATGTGATTATGTGCGATTTCCTTGGGATTGTAAGCCGATTCTCACCATCATTCTACTTCTGCGAACCTACAGCAGCTAGATTCGTTTAATTTTTATTGAATATCATCTTTTACCACTGCCAACTTGTATGACGAACGTGTAGACTTCCTCTGAATCACCTTTGAAATTTAAGATTAATCTTTGCAGCGCTATGTATAAAAATATATATACATATATATTTTTGTCCTCCCTATTTGTTACGCTTGCACTCTACTTTCTTTAGAAAATTATTGAGTCAATCGATCGCATCGCCAAACCTGTTTAAATATTCTGTTAAATTTTCGATCCACTGGAAGTATCTGTTCTTTTTCTCCGTACTACGAAGCTGTAAACGTCGATAATAAATAATAATCCTCAGGTTTTGTTACGAGATTCGAGACCTCGATAACACCTTGCAGCCCGACACCTTGATGTTCCGTGCAAACTTGCTTTATTCCATGAACTGTCGACTAATCCATATGACACATCCAGTAAGAACTTTTCGGGAAAGTATTCGGTCGCGGCAGAAGCGAGATTCATCATTTAACGTGATGCACGGACGATCCTGATCGTCTTGGCTGGCATCCGGAATAGATTTGGAGGTTGCAAAACGAGATGTATTATTCAGTAACAAGAACGGCACACGGCGAGACGCGTTGCATACAGCGTCGAACAAAAGAATCGTCGAACTTCGTCGAACTTTGTCGAACTTCGTCGTCTTCTACCGCAATAAAGTGTCGCGTAACACAGAACGAACTTGGAACATCGTTCGTGGTCTGGTCGGCTTGCTCTACTGGCTAGTACATTGTCGGAGAACCGTATGTAAGATCTCCCTGAAGCCGATGAATAACTGTACCTAGTTAGAGTCACGTAACGAGCAAGGTAGACCAGCGCACGTGTACGCTGACTCGTGCGTGCACGAACGTCGAGGGACGCTTCAAGTCACGATCATCGTGCCCGCGTAGATCCTCCTCCAACTTCAGCAAATTTTCAAGATCAATTATTCGATGCATCCCCGAAGAACAGGTAGTCAGAGTTTAGATTCGGGTACGTTGACCTCTGTTCACCTGTTCAGAAACTTCAACCTGCGGCTACCTCGATGAACAATGGCTGCTCGATCGAGCTTGCAAATGTTTCGTTGCACTGGAATTGGAGGCAGTTTTGGCACCCACCATGGCTCTTTATAAAATAGCCAATTTTGTTTTAGAATTCAAGCCAGCAGGGGAAATTTTTAATAGCTGAATGATATCCCGTCTTAAATTACTTCCGATATTAAACCCTTGCTTTATAATAACGAGTCACGCTCATGACTCAGAAAATGATCCATGTCTTACAAATACCAGTCCCACTTGCGCACAAAATTCTTTAAAACTTTGCACCACAGAACCTTTTGACTTTCGGAGGGTTGTTAAAAGCGAATCCTGTGTGCTGACATGCGCTCTTCATTTATCAGGGCTCTCCAAAACTTGAATAGCAATCGGAATCTTTATCGCAACTAAATCGTTAGAAAAATCATAAGCAAGGGGTTAATCTCGTAAGTGTTGATACGTATCGATAGTCTTTGCGAATCTTAAAAGTTTCTCAAGGTCTTGGTTACCTCGAATACGACCATTTCTCGTCGGACGCTTTCAAACTCTTATTTTTAACAGATTGTACTTCAAGCGTTGGAAGTCTTTCGATCGTCAGCATTGTTTTTAAGATTCCATGTTGACCGTGACGTCTTTCGCTCGTAAATAGTCGTAAAAGCGCCGATTAAGTGATTAAGACATAAATTATGTCGACAGAATGTTCCATCTTACGGTACAATGTTCGTTTTGTTCGATGGAACGTGATCGCGCATCGTATCTGTTCAACGTGCTGAAATCAGACGAGGCAGACGAGATTGTGAAAAACACAAGGTCGGTAATTAAAACGATGACTCCTGAAAGAAGGGATTCGTAAGGCTTGAAGTTGAAGCGCATTGGTGAATGATGCTTCTTTTATAGGCACCTTTGGAACGATCCGATGCGTCGGTGCAGTGGTCGCGCGGTATCAGGATAGCACCGCAACGAGGAGGCAAACGGCTGCACGTGGTGCAATCGATACACCGGTGTGCAAGTGCATCGCGAACTTTATTTATAGAGCACCGCGACTCATCGTCGGAAAGAATCGAAAGTTTCGTGCTATGAGTCGTTGGACAGATAGATTTTCAACCATTATCTATCTGGGCTTTCCGTGTTCGGGTATACGCTTCAGCGCAATGCGAACGTAAAGAAGGCAGCAACATCACAGAATTTTGCCTCTTGGTCCTAACTATTCTAAAATGGAGAATACGAAAAGATTGCAATGCTGATGAGCTGAAGAGGAAAGGGAAATCGACTGAATGCGTGACCAAGTTTCATTTGAGAGCAGTTTTAACGATTTGCAGGTTCTGTCGGGTAAAGGACCGAGCGGAAAGTCGGAGAGGGGATCCGAGACGAAATCGAGGTAAAAGAACTTGTGGAAATCGCTGAACGAAATCGCTGCCGCGATGATGATGAGAGGTATCAACGGTAAGTTCAAGAGCCCGTTATGCACCAACCGTCGGTGGGTAGGATTGTATTCGAGAACGAAACAGCCACGCTTTAGGTCTCTTGCTGAGACTTTTACTCTGAAATACGTAGCGTGTTTGAGTTTCGTAAGCTTGAGTTTGTATGCAACCGGTGAAGCGGGACCGGTTAACTATGATCGCACGTTACGCGACTCGTTTCCCATCGTTTCTTCATTCGAAACTTCAGAAAAGAGGATGAAAGGTGTGACAGAATTATTCGTTTTGCCACGTGCTTGAACACTGGACGTCGTATACAACTTATATTACATTTTACAACAGAAGTACGTACTCTCGACGTTTATTCGAATACAACAGTGCGTGTAGAAGAATGAAGTGGTGTATCTCACAGAATGTTTATGTCGATGCGGTTCGTGCAATGATTCGTTCTTTGGGCTGTACTTTGACGATCCGTACAGGTGGAATTTCCGGTTTTATGTTTTATAATGATTACCTATTGGTCGAAGGGATTTACGAAGGCGCAGATAGCGGGGTATGTAAAGTGCATGGAATGGATGTTACTTCTTTGTGTGCCTGTTAACGTACCATTATACACGTTGTATCTCTTCAGGTGTGCCACGTCAAGTATAAAATAATTCATATAATTGAGGCGACCGTGTGGCCATGCCAGGGTCACTTCAGCAAGAAGGGTTTACGATCTGTTTTGATCTGGCTGCAGGTCCGCAAACCGTAACGCTCCGCTCCAACATTTCTGTAGAGTTCTCTGACCGTCCCATGGTTTTCGATCGTTTCAGGAGATCTATCTACTACGGTTTCTCGAAGAGTGATCTCAACGTTGACGAAGCACAATGTACCGAAGGAACTTGAACGTGATGCAACGTCGAAGAAAGTACTCGGCAAATACAAATGGTACGATGACCCACATGACGTGCCACTCGACGTCTGAAATTGGAGCGAGGAAACGTGACTGTGCGTACAGTGATTGTTTTTGAATCGCGAGCGGTTGCGAAGACGACACCGTGCACGCTAACAAAAGCGAGCGTCATTCACGCTGATCGCCACGAGGTCTGTTATGTTGTGTGTAAAGCGGCTGATGTAACAACGACTCAAGAAAATAAAGACGAGACAGTTTCGTGGCCTCCTCTGAGAAATTTCTACGCAAATTTCGGCGCGACGCAGCTTTCGACCGTGACACGAGCACCGATTGTAAGTTGAATTTAGAATTTACGGTTGAGATCGGCACGAGAAACTCGATTGGAAGTTCGTTCCGCGGTCGCGAACGAGACACGATAACACCGCAAAAGACAGGCACGAGGTGACTTTCGTCTCGGTTTCGTCTCGTTTTCGACCGCAAAAAAAATTCACACGAAACACGCTCGCACACCGAGAGATTTATATAAATCTATTTTTTTAAAACAGAGAGAAAGAGACAGTTACGTACAGGGTGTTCTTATAATTCTCTTAACTCGAACACCGCACCGCCTCAGCTACGATGATGACAGAATATCACAATATCTTACAACTCTTCCATGCAGGGATTCATTATTTCCATTGTGTTTGACCGCGATGTCATTGTTGTTTTAAAGCAAAAATGCAAGTCTTGCGTATGATCCAGGTTCATACGATATATAAATATCCTGGAAACACCTTGTACGAGGAACAAATAAGGCGAGCCGAAGCGAAAACCGCATGCAATACTGGCGATCAGCGGTTACGGATATCCGCCCTTATGTACCACGTGCTTTCAAGAAAGCTCTGCATCCATGTACATGCACCGCAAGCTATAACTGCAAAACCATTCATATAATTCTAAAGTGTCTCTTCCATCTCTCTGTAAGCAAAATTCGAAAGCATGTTTTGAATTCTTCGAGACAAGGGAACAGGAATTCAATTTTCCTAAGCAGGTAAACAATAATTAAAGTAAACGGTATTCCAACGAGCTTCTGGCAGTTAGGAAATTACGTACGCTGATCAAGATAATGTTAACGCTCGCGCGTGGGTTTAATACGCTTCCCACGATAACCTTGAAGGCACAGATGATCGAATCGCGTAGGTAAATCGAAAATAGATTCGACGTCGATTCTAATAGATCCACGTACATGGAATCAAATGAAATACCAACGACGACCGACTGTTTGTTTCGACTCGTACCGCTGACAATATGGATCGTAACAATTACGGTAAAGCGCTCGTTAAGTTTTACTTGGCCATCGCAGTTCGCGTAATCGCGCCAGCTTTGTTCCCGATGCAGTTGCATCGTAAAGCACGATTTATGCACGTGCGCGCGCGGTTATTAACGAATTAAAATCCACTAAGGGAACAGCTTGGATATCGAAGTGTTTCCCCTAATTACAATCTGTTTTATCGATATGAAATACAGCGTCGGTTATTCATCGTATTGTTCAGAACGAACGAATGATATCGCACTGTCTTGGTAAAGAAAGTTTTTTGAACCCGATTCGAGCGAAACGAAACTAGTGTTGCATTTCAACCGATCTACGCCCCCTGCGTCCGATTCGCTAAACTCGAGTCTCGTACTCTTGTCCCGATGACGCCACTCGTACGGTTTTAACGGTATTCCGTGATTATATTCCGGAGCCGCGGACCTAATAGGATTTGCGGGCTCAACGATTATGCCAGCTCTCGAAGAAACCGTTTTAATTTCCTTTCAACGTGTAATAACATCTCTGGAAACGCAACGTCGACGCGATGATATCGCGTGCCGAAGCATATCGACGTGTTCTTTGCTATCGTCCGCTCCAGCGAAACGGCCATTCAGGAACACGAAATCCTATTGACGCACCGAAGACGTTGAAAGACGATCAACGATAAAAGCACGGGTTTTCCTGTACGAGGTACTGTTTCACAAGAGGCGTTTCTGACTCGAGTTTCGGATCGGTGTTTCGTATTCATCGTACGGGACGCGATGTATGCAGTTGCATCCAACGTGCAGCGGACAATGATAGCGCGTAGGAAGGTGAACCGGAGCCACGCACTCTGACCACTGCATCAGCAACAGAGAAAAGAGAAAAGAGAAAAGAGAAAAGGGAAAAGGGAAAAGAGAAGAGGGGAGGGAACGTACACGCCCATACTCGACGAGCCCCGATGCACTTACTATACTGAAACACGCGTGCACACGAGCCGCCCGGAATCGAAGGCTATCTTTCTAATAACGACACGCTACTTTCTTCTTTAAGCTACATTATTATCTTAATTCGCGGGACAACGATCATTCTTTGCTCAATTAACGTGGATGCACAGCGCTCACGTAATGTGCGCGCGCTCGCGATTCTTCCGTGATCGCTGGATTACATGCGCACACGTAATGCGAATGCCAGGGAAAAATTACTACGACGATCCACTTGATTATAGTTTTCAGGATACCGTGCCGACCGAAAATACGCTAGATCCCCTTCGAACCCTACGGAGCGCGGATGTTTGAAAACGGAATGTATGGAAAGGGCAATTACAACGATCAGAGATATAAGAATCGACGGTGTCTGCGCTTTCAGATTCGTGTATTGTCGTTTATCGTTTGCGTTGCAAACGAGGGTTTGCTGTACGAAACCATTATTGCCGCTTTTGATGATGCAGAAGCCAAGTTTTTCCTTGTCAACGATCACTTGATCATTGCTTCGCGACATCGTCGCACATGGTACTGCACAAATTCAACGATAATATATCATTCGATCAAAAATTCAAGAACAGCAAACTGTGTCACCACTGAAGCATGTAATTTGGTAGCTCGGGAAAGGAAAATTGCATTATCTTTTATAGCATCCATTTAGAATCAGAAACACAATTACACGGTCTTAATTATCCACTTATCAGCTCGATGTTCTTAATACGAGGATGTTAATTGTTGCAGCGCAGGGAAGGTCATGTATTCGAGTGTGCTTGTTATCCAAGTATCAACGTAAATCATATTGCAGTGAACTTAATTTTATAATATCACAAATTACGATGGACATATCATTCGATCCGATGCATTTGTATGAACGGCGTTCTCGCACGATGCATAGTCCGATTTGTGGAAAAATAAACAACAAGGGATTAAAGCAGACAACAACCTTTGCTGCGGCAGCCAGAACAAGATATCAGAGAATGTTTTATGTGATAAGAAGACGCAGAAGACATTCACGAATGCATACGCACTTTCCACGGATCAATTCGGGGACATGAGTAATGTTTTTCATTTTGAAAACGGATTTTATCGACTAAAGAAAAATACACGTTCAAGACGTTCCCCACAGAGTAGTTTCTAATATAAGTCCTAAAAACCAACTGTACAGTTTGTTCGGTTTCGCTCTAGTTAAACACTGTCATCGAACGTGCGGTTTGTCTTCATGGAATAATGTACCGACCGCTATCCGCGAATGACAATACCTCGGCACATTTTTTCGCACACTAGCATCGGATCGATCATTCACTTCATTCAGATTGATTCTGAGCGGCACGGAACCGTCACAAACGGGAGTTCCGTTGCGATCCAGCATGTCAAACTTTCCTAATTGACTCACGTAATTTCCGAATCACAGCCATTTTAATCCCGTTTCCAACTTTCTTTCGACGTTTGACGATCATGCTGCACGTGCGAAGTACAAAACTATTTTTCTATCGCATTGGTTAGAGATTTTTGCATTGCAAATAGCGTTCGCGCCTCGAAGTTTCCACGGCGAGAAATGCAGCTGGAAGCTGAAAACAAAAAGGCTTTTTAAAATTCTCGGGGAAAGTTCGCGTAACGAAAGACAGAGACCAGGGATGAGAGAAACCGGTTGCTAACTACGTCTAAGAGTGCGATGAATCCTTCTGATTCCTACGCCAGATCGAATGGCCAAATAACATTGAGCTTATCGCGATCTTTCCATGACAGAGGAATATTTACTCTGCATACAGCATTTTCGAATTTATATTACTTTTCGTGTACGAAAAGGAAAGTATATTCACTGTGAAATCTACTGTAAATGTCGTCTGCAGGAAATGGAATAAATTTTTATATTTGCATAGGAAGATTGTAGCGTTGCTGTTCGCCCTTGTTGATAAGAAAAAAATCGTTAGAGCGTAGACGGGAATTGGCGTCAGCGGCGTTTAGTATACCTGCTGCCCGGTCGTCGAGGTGGACTCGAACAAAGGCAACGGCTTCGCTTGGGAAATAATCAATAAGAACAAATGTTGCCGCTGTACGTGTACACCATTCTAACGAAACCGCTGACCATGCACTTACTTCAAAATAAATACGCGAACGTTCGTGTCGTATCGATACGACAATTACAAATGAACATTCGACCTTTCTCTTTGCCTTCGTTCGACGAAACGAATTACATATTCCTGGTACATTTTTGCCAAAAGCAAATTGACCCGGAGCTAGTTCGGGGCAGTCAACGGGTCAAGTTTAAGGTCTGCTGAGAACGATCTGCCTGTTTTTAGAGACGATCCGACACGGTACCACACATGTCAAGCTCTCTAGCAATTCGTAGTGAAATAATCCAGTGAATTACGAAACTTCAAAGGGTATAAAGCAGCGATTATTACACCTATATACTGTTAAGGAATCTACATGAGTACCGTTGACCCGATGTTCCCGTATTACCACTGACCCAAAAACAACTCTCATTGTTCAAGAATCGAGGCGATTGCGCGCTATGTTTCGTATTTGCATAGAAGAGTACGCGGAAACGCGATTGCACTCGACTCTCTCGAATATATTAATAGCATCTGTGGTAATAGGCCACCTTCTCGACAAATATTTGTGAACTCTTAAAAGCACCATCCTGCCAATACCATCAGAAACGTTTAAATTTTTTTCACCAGCAGTCAAAATGCTTCGAAATATATTGATAGCGATGCAAACGCCTGAATATCCGTGAAAAAGGTGAGTGCTGTAGGAGTTTTTATGCTCCGACACGGTCATGGTCTGCAAAGAATCGTTTCTTTGAACTTTCTCGGTTCACGAGAAGCTACAGCCGGTTGATCGACGAGGGTGGGTTTACAACACGCAGTAACAACTCTGTTCTTTGACAGAGAAACCGCTCCGTGGTCTTCACAAACTAGCCAGAAGTACGAGGAAATGGTTCTTGCTCGTTCAATGACATGAACGTTTCGGTCATTGAATTACGTAACCAAGAGTCCACCGTGAATTATAACGGTTCCGTTGATACGAAAATTCGAGGGTACAACGTGCGATCAGGGTCATGTACGCGAAGCCATTTTGACCATCCCCTATCATCGACCTGTCAATGATTGCCGTCGACGTTGCTGCATACGAACGACTACCGATCATTCGAGACGTTTTTAGCAGTTTGCTTTTTCCGGTGGCAGCTGATTTTCGCATTACAAACCCGCGGAACAGTCTGACACTTCAAAGTGTCTCGGTGGAGTTCCCCGAAAATAATTCGAGACGTTCCACGAAACGGAAGCAGTTGGAGTATTGCGAAACGCTTGCAGGAAGCGTCTGAAGAGGGACGAGAACGACTGGGTAGGATTCAGAGCATCAACGTGAAATTTTCTCACGTCGCGTACGAGGAACTTCTTCCGACTTCTCTGACTCCAGATGTTGCTCCGCGTCGCTGGAAGAGCGTGGATTGCGCAACAGGTTACACGGTTCATCGACGTCGAAACAATCTCCGAGAGATCGAGATCGTCGACCCTCGCTTCGACTCGATCGAATCGCACGCGATCGTCGAGAAAACGTTTTCTCACGAACCAGACGAATTTTCGTCCGTGAACTATGTCTAATCAACGCAAATTGGACTCGAACGATGGAACAGGAAATTACGTTTCTAAACGCGATACGATCCAGTATGGCTCTGCTTTTCCCAGTAATTTATATCAGCAAAGCCGAAATTTTGTTCCGCTGGTTTAAGGGGCTTTTTCATCCCTTGTAGCCAACGGCAGTTGCCGGGTAGGAAATACCGGTTTTCGTCCGATCACCGAACTTTGGCTACCACGGATGACCGTCTTTAGCGCTTCTGTGAAGCTGTTGACAATATGGTGGTTCGGAGCCCACCTAAAACTGTTGGTCGCCCGACTAAAATGATCCTAGTAGTCGATTCTGGGTTAAGTACAGGAAAAACAAAGAAACAAGCAGACATCCCTTGTGGTTGAAAGTAGGTGCAAACAAAAAATATGTATTGCTTAAATATTTCTGCTCTCTGTCATACTCGGAAAGGGGCAGAAAACTTGAATAATGTCCCTCTTAAGTTTAATTCCATTGTTAGACGTTCGTCGTAACGCGTTGCATCAGGCGCGTGCACTCGCGTAGCGGAAATGTTAGGCGTGCATTCTGAACCGGTGCACGACGACCAAGAGTTGTCGCAACTTCCATCATCAATTATTCTCTGCACGAAACTTCAAGTTCTGCGTTCGCCCGCGCTCGTGAAACGTTTATTAAAATAATAATTAAATAACATGCTATTCCTTTGTTCACCGCCGTCCCTGAAGTTCATGCTAAGCGGTCTAATGGTCGTAAACGACGATGAAACTGGCGCACGAAAGACGTGTCGATGTTCGAGTTCAGGACGCAGGACCTATTTCAAGGATGAACTCGAATCTCAAAAACAATCGGTTCGGCGTAACCCACAACAAAACAAAAGTTACTGAGTTCAACGGATCTCACATATTATGATACACCTTGTGGAATCCTCTACAAGGATAATTTTCTGGTTTAATTTCCTAACACTCTGGCCACGAAGTGTATCGACGGTTTGCGTAAGAGGGATCTAAAGCGCGAGCGGTGTCAAGCTTGGATGAGCAACTACAAACAGCTAACTCGTTAAGCCGATTCGCGTTTCCGGCGAGTGTGGCAATAGGATTAAACGAAAGAGGATCGAACGGCTAATTGCTCTCGCCAACAATGGCCAGGAAAGTTGACGGCAAACCGATTACTCGTAAACTTTCGTTCAACTGCAGTTTCGGTACCCCTCTGTTGGGAGTTTCTTTCAAGCGTATCGATTTCGATCGTTGGTTGATCTATGCGTCGAGGAAACCTCTATCCGACGACCAACCTTCGGTTACCCATGAGTCACTGACTTTGTTTGATCGTCGATCTACGTCCACTGGGTATCTTTCAGAAGAATTATTCATCGCCTTGCTCGCTTTCCATTATAAAATCTGAATTATGCACTGGGTTCGGTCTGCAGTCAATTAAAGTTTGCTTCAGAGGTCTACGCAGCTGAACGACTCGGTTCCACAGATAATGTTTACACTCATCGGTATTGCCTGTACGATGAATTTCTAAATATTCTGAGGAGGCTACCATTGAGGATAAACAACGAAGGCCACCTTCAGTCCTCAGAAAGTGCTGCCAGAAGTAAACTCAGGATAAACGTTAAATCGCGTGGTTACTACTGCAACAAACTATACAGAATACTTTCACTGAAAAAGCTATCGTGTAGTGAGAGCAGAAGGACTTGGAACAGGTAGAAGAAATTTAGTGTATAGGGTGCTGCTGGCGATGCATGGCTGGTTGCAGTAAGAAGAACGATGCTTCAGAAGCACGGTATAATAAAGAGAAGCGGAACTTACCGTCTGGAAGCGACGCGTTGCGGGCTGGTCGCCGTGCTGGAAGGTGGACTCGTGGAAGCACCGCCGAAAGAGCTCGAGCACGTGGTCGTTCCCGACGTGGTATCGCTCGCAGTAGTCGTAGACAAGACACTGTTTTGCCTCGAGGAAACTTCGCGACTTCTGGTAGCTTGCGATCGGCTGGGTCTACACTGTCTGCCACCCCTTCGCGGGGGCACGACATTCGAATTGTTCGCTGCGTTCCTCACGGGAGCGCTGGAGGGCCTAAGGAGGGTACCGGAAGTGCCGTTGGTCTGCGCCGCCAAGATTTCAGGCGCGATCAGCGCGATATCCGGTAGAGAATTGGGTGCGGAAGCGATAGCTCCACGACGATCGTTGGTATCGTTGCTTCGTTGACGTTCGCTCCCTTCCGGAAGTCTGAGGTGGCGCAGACGTCTCATGGAGGCCCTAACCCACGAGTTAACGACCACGTTGTTGTCGCGGTTCTCTCGGTCCGCGGCTTCGTTGGTCGCGTTGCACCGGACCGTGTCATCGCGATCCTCGCCGTCGTGCTCGGGGTTCGTCCATCGGGAACCACCGACCACCAGGGACTTTGCCGTCCCGGAGACGGACATCGCGGCACTGCAGCCCGCATCGGTAGCACGGTGCTCGCAGCCGCGCCTGCGCTTTCCGTTATCGCTGGTGGGGGATGCACTCCCTCCTCGTTCCGTGTTCTCCTGAACCCCGTCAACCGCGACCGCTAACGACTCCGTAGGCCGCGGGCACTCCACTTCCTCCAGCCAAGACCAGTCCACTTCCGAGCACTCCGAACACCCGTCCTCCACGCTCGTCTCCGGAACCTCCGTCGAGAAGCTGCAATCAACCAACCCTTTCAGAAACCGTCTCTCGGTTGCTTTCATCAACTTGTTATACTTTAAGTGGAGTCTTTTTTATGACAGGGTCAAAGGACAATTGGGCCGGTTAATAGATGCATCAGCGGATTGCTAGCGATTCGAGACCTCTTACGGGGAAATATAGTCAAGTATTTCACATGACGGTTGGCTATCTTTTCCGAAATTTTATTTCATGAAACATGCTATCAATATATCTTAAAACGGTGTCAAGGGAAAGCGATTCATTGAGGCTTTTTACGACCCTGGGTCAGGACTAAAGATCTTAACTCTCTGTTATCTTTTGTTGCCACTTTGTCTCTTCTATTGATTATAACCTCTCCCTTTCAAACGCCATGGCAAAAGTTTTAGGAGAATCTTTCTATTAGCCAAGCTACAGCAACATCGAGTCTTTGAGCACCGTCCAGTGCCCACCCACCGAGGCACTCGCTCCACACCCAATCTCAATTCAGTCCTTAACCCAGTCACGAATTAATCAAAAGCAACATCGCGTCAGGTTGTGTGCCTTCTACTCCGCTTAATGAGTTATCATCAGCGTGTCCTTAGACCCTGATAAAGTTCGTTAAAACGTTGGCGGCCGGTTGGAAAATAATGCCGAAGGAACACAGAAGCCTCAAAAGAGAACAATTATGAGAAGCTGGCTCGTGTATGCTTCAACACCATTATTCTTTAGTCACCGTTAAACGGTTAGTCATCATTTTCGTCCTATTTAGGTATGAAGGATACGTGTGTTTATGGAGACTGTTCACGCCAGAACTGTTGTCACCGGACATTCTTTAGAAAATGTGTACCACGTGTTTGAAAGAAAAACTTGGATGTCAGTCAGCCTAACGTCACAGTGCATTTGCTTTGAAACAAAGGTTTGCTAAGAATCTGTGTACGGAGCAAGAGAAAGCGTAAATCTTCTAATGTGTCAGCCTCAAAAAAGTCTATATGGTTCAAGGTAGATCACTTTGACGATCGGATCCGAAGAGTCTCTTCCGTAGGCAATTTACAGATAACAAAAGACTGTGTAAGGCCGACGGGAATTTTGTAACGTATGTTCTTAGACATCTGAGAGGTTACACCTCCGTCCTTGCGTCGCTATCAACTTCCTCGGTCATACCTGCATTCCAGGCGACGAAGCACAAGATATCGATGGAATGGCATTATGAATTTGTAACTATCGAAAATGCAAAAAGAACACGAGGTTGTCATACGTACTCCATTCGCTCGATCGGGCGATTCAACCTGAAAGGGCTTCATTGAATCATATGCCCCATGATGTTCGCGACGAAATGAATTCACGTCCTAAATAAACAGCCGTGACGGGGAAAGTTCTAAACGAATCCTTTGTTCCTCAGGCGTGGCTGCACGTGCCACTTTGAAGTATTGCTCGCTTCGACTTGGATCCACGCTCCCAGCGCGCGCGACGACTCCCCGTGCCACTGTTTCCGGTTAGCCATAAAACGCACTTATGGGATCCCATGCGAGACCGCACGCTCTTTCTATACGATCCCCGTGAGTACCACCCATGCCTTACATCCGCCTATGGAACCACCCCATCTAACGAACTGAACAAATCCACAGCATTATGTTAAAAGAAATGTACTGGAGGCTATATAAAAGACCAAAGTAAATGATTTTCGCTTCTGCTTGTTGCTTCCAGCCAGAAGAAAAATGTGTTCTTCATATCTTTTTCGTCAAGAAAAGAGCAATACCTTGGATGATACAGTTAAATGAGTCATGCTGTATAGTAGAAGCACCGAAGCTATCGAAGAACATCTGACCCTTCATCCTCAATTCCATTTGAAACTATATGATAAGGCTCGCAAGACTCTTTTTACCCTCTGTGCAACTTCAAAAGTAACCAGACGCGTTTTTATTCCGATTGTCACGCAACTGCCTACTCCTTTTGATAAGGTACCAAAGTAACGTTGACCTCGACTGGACTCGACGCTTTGATTAAGAACACGAACTAGCCCGCTGCTTGGGAACACGAGAGATAACGCATCGTTATCGTGACGTGTGAATGAACTGAAAATTTATGAAATATTTTTGTTACGATTTTGCCTTCCAGAGTAGTCAAATGAACAGTGTTCCTTTTTCTGATATTTACGATTAAGAAACGGTGCTTTTTACATTCGTAACAAAAATTGAGGAATACAGTTCTAGAGACGCGATAAGGGACCAACGTCGTGCAGCTCTCACCTCGTCGCATTTGCACTCGTGGGAAAGACGGGACATGTAATCGTGTTATACTGAAAAATAGTCAACCTAGACGACCCGATGACTTTTAAAGTTGACACAAGTCGGTCGTTAACTGTTTGCCTCAAGACAGGCACGCCCTTCGCATCGTTACGTATCCGTAAAACAGAATGAACGGTACGCTGTGAGGGTATGTGTAGACTTCTGTTAATTGACCGTAATATCGAACACAGGGACAGCTCCGCTCCATTGTTTTCATAGATCACATTAAAAGGAAAAAGTTATTATACCAAGACGATGAATGAGCACCTTGAAACAAAACTGGATTGCCGGTGAACACCGTTAGAAGTCGACGGTTCACAGTCGTACTCTTCAAGGCTGGTTGATCTATCGAACCGAGGAAAGCTGTCCTTGGACACGGTCCTTTGGCTGGTTCCTTCCGTCCAGGATTTATGATGCTTGTGCCTGATCGATCCACTTGCAACCGTTCGGCCCGACTCTTCCCCTTCGCGTTTCTTTGCAACAGCAATACCGCCTGCTTCCAGCTCGTAATCCACAGAAGCGGATATAACCTTCCTCGAAACACTCTCGCATTGTTTGGCAGAGTTCGCCAGTTCGAAAGAGGAATTATCCAAATCCGTATGTCCTTTCTTCCTAGACAAATAGATGTCCTGTTTCCAACTCGAACCTTGCGACGAATCTCGATGGAAATTTAGCAAATCGTCGTTTTCCGTTGTCGCAGATCGTTTTAATAAGACCAGGCCTCTGGAATCAGGGCTATCTTCGCGACGGTCACTGTTTCGTTCGAGATGATCCTCGGAATCGTCGTGTTCCCTGAGAAAATTGAAGGCATTGTTGATCTCTTGCGCTTCGAACGTCTCATCCTCGTGCTTTTCCGAAGGATAACCTTCATCGTTGCGATTGGACGAGGTTCCATGGTCCACGGTGTCCTGATGCTCCTCATTGATGTCTGTACAAGTTTTCCTGATGACTGGTTCCAGGTTCCTGGTGATGTCTCGGACCCTCTTTATCGTGTCCGAAGAGACGACGTCGATCCTTTTGCGGATAGGTACCACTTGATCGTGGCCCAAAGTCACCAGCACGTCGCCATTGTCGCTGACGCTTAGCACTTGCTCTTGTTTCCTCGTCAGCGATAACTTTTGCTCCAATTTCGGTGGACACACGTCAAGAAGATGTTCCTGTTCCTCGGGTAAGCATTCTTGGATAGGTACTCGAGGTACGCACACGTCGTTTCCGAGATCGATAAGATCGCCGTCTTCGTTGGAACTCATGCTGCCTCCTGTAACAGGAAAGTTAATGTTTATTACCAGAAGGGGGAGTCCATTTTGTTCTAGAAAGATGCTAAAATCGATATCAAACTCTTAACCACATGAAAAGAGAAAGATCAATCACCTCGTGCATTAGGTTTAAATTATTTGTATGTTCGAGAGGCTACGATCAGATTTGCCTGCTCGTCCCACGAATAAAGTGGGCCGACTGTTTTTCTCTGCACCGTTTGAACCTGTCCCACATTCGCTCGACCTACGAACGAAATATCTTCATCGTGTCCCAACGCGATCAAGATTGATCCTCTAGGCAATGGTGCATCGATCGCATCGACTTTTATTTATAAGACGGAGAAAGCTTTGCCATGATATCTAACGGCTGCGTTGCACAGCCAATTTGGGGTCAGCGTATTCGATACGCAATGTAGAAGACTTACAACTCGTTTGATTCGTAAGCGGCTAGTTTTACCTTCAATTTCTTCTTCTAATTCTCGAATAACCATCGAAGGTGTTGCAAATGACTCACCGTTTTGAAACTGTCGAAATATATTGCGAAAAATCCATATTGTTGCCATCTTGTAACAACCACCGACTAAATCGGAATCGATGTTCGATCTTACTGTGAAAAGGAACACGTATGAATGCTGGACGGAAAATAAGATGAAGCTTGGTCGAGTGTGTTGTATCGTTAGAGACCATTAACGACGCAATGCTAAAGACAATTTGCGCGCTTCGATTATTCACAAACGAATGCATCCGCGAGATCCGCGGTGCAATGGGAAAAACCTAGTCACCGTGCATTCATTCGAAAAGTCACGATAGTGCTGACAAATTCAATGCCATTACATAGGCTGTCACTAAAATAAATGACCAAACTTTAAAAGCGTATTCTCCCAGCGTCTTCCGTAGGGCACGAGCTGCCATACGATTACATATGTATATGCCAGCCATATGAGTAGGTACTATTCAGGGATTCGACTTGCAAAGCTTTTTACCAATCAGCACAAGACTTTTATATGCGCGGTGAGCTACCCCCGTCCCACTGCTTTCCAGGGCTGGACACCCTTACAAACAAAGGGTAGCTACCTAACCTCTTGAGCGCAACTCGTGCTGTCGTCGAGGCATTTGCTGTATTTTTTTTGACCTGTGTCTATCTCAAACTCGACGACAACGCAGAGTACTTTCTATAAGGCAATTGACGATAATAAATCTGTAACTCTGACCGTAGAAAAATCAATCTGCCACCCATAGATTGCAAACAGTGACACCAACAAGTTGTCTAAGAAATATACTAGGTGCTTTCTAAGAATATAATTTCAAAGCTTCAAATCCTCTTTAAATAAGGGTATTATTTCTCATGGAGGTTACAGCTTCACAGCATCCTATGTGAGGAGATATATTGGTTAATTCAGATCTACCGAGAAGTTCTGTCCCTTTCAGGACTCTTAGGTCGCTCAATTTTAGGTGACAATCAGTTCGTAGGATATTCACCATTTTTCTTTTCAAAGTGTTCAACTAATTAGTCTAATATCCGTCTTGAGTCCGCTATGGGTTTTAGAGATTTTGTTGATAACATTTTTGTTTAGAAAAAATGTAATAGAAGTTTTTTAGTGGAAAACTTTGAAAGTCGTGAAACATGTTTTCAGCGTCAATTTTCAAAAAAGAAACCTCCGTCAAAAGGGAGAGAGCATAAAAGAATTTCTAAAAACAATTTGTTTTTCTGTTTTACGAAAACCTACGTGTACGGAAAGGCACGTTTCACGAGAATCGCTGTATCTCGTTCAAATATTGATATTTTTTAACGCAATGTTAAATACAGAAAGCCCAAGATACGTTTCAATAAACTGCCAAATATCAAAAGAATCGCACTTTTCCTTTTTCCGCATTTAAAGCCCAAAGAACATCGACTTTTCAAGCTGATCACAGTAGGATAACCCCTTAGGACAGAACTTTCCGGTAGACATGTAATAAATTCGATTGCTTGTTGGGCAGTATTTCGTAAAGTTTCCAGTGAACTCGAGCGGGGAGTTTAAGCTGCATTTTTGTTGGAAACTCGTGGTTCCGAAAGTTGCGAGTGGAATCGACCGACTGTCACGGTCGATACTTTAAGACGAGCCCCGTTGCCAGCACACTTGTCCAGGTAACAGGTAACCAGTAACCGGACCTTCTCAGCTGGCAACGGCTCCACATAGCTCATTCGTGAATCACGAACCAGGACAAAGCCTCGGGAGTATTCCTGCGGGGCTTCAAACTAATCAACCTCCTAAGAAAACAACACACCACCGCACAGACTGCTCCGTCTTCCGCGTCCAACGTTGTTCCGCGGCAGTGCGGTCCAACCTCAATATTTTTCGGTACCACGTCGCTTTTATTATCATTTACTCATACCAACGGGGACTGATAACCAACGTGTACTAGCATGAAGTATATAAGATGTGTTTTAACTATGTCCACTACATACATGGAATACCGTATAAATTACTTATCAATGCCTGCAGGGAGCCAAAAGTGAGCACGATTCTGATAACGTAACGATTAACAGGGGCCACACTACGATTCACTGAATCATCTGTAAAATGTCTTAATTCCATGTATAAAACGTTGTAAAAATTTGTCTTTTCAGTGCGTCTATATTGCTTTGCTTTATTTTTTCAATGCATTCTGGTCGTCTCGCTAGTGAATAGACTTTCCCAATTTAGATTCTTTCGATAAGATGAAAAAATAATATTTGATATACTGTTGCGAATAACATCTCATTATTCCGATGTTTGTTTCAGGTACAATCTTATTGTTAGTATGTATTTCATTCGGATATCCAGTATGTATTTCTACGCTATATCTTTGGAAATAGACGAACCGTATGTGATTTAACGTCCCCGTATAAAGTTTTAAATGACACTACTGTTACTATTGCAACATTCTGGTGATAATCTCTTAATTACGCCAAAGTTCTTCACCACTTATTGACCATTTTGACTGGATAACTAACTACACTCAGTTTTAATGCCAGTAATTGTAGTATCAAGCCAAACTTGTTTAGCCACAACTACCACATAAATGTTGTAGAGAATTCGACACGCACTGCTGAAATCTGTAATTATTCAACTTACCGCGTACATTCAATAAACAAATAAATAAATTTAAAAAAAAAGGAACAAGTCGGATGCACCAAGACAGAAATTTCGAATCGGCGAACTGTTTGCAGATATCAGAGAAGTACTGCGTATTACCTGATATTATAACATTTTCATTCGTTATCTAATTACCGAGCAGCAAATCATTTGACTCTGCACTCTCTCGATTATTTTCAGCAGCTTATCAGTTGATCAAAACATGCGCGTTTCTAACTTTATTCCTGCCTGTTTATCTTATCATTTCGGCAGCACACTGCAACATTTCATTTACGAGATTGAATTTTTCTCGTTGAAACGTAGACACCGAGACCCATGGTGAACCGAACGATACGCTTGTACGAACAATAATGGAGAACCGTTCGTTCGCAGTTTATTTCTTTCCTTCGCAAGACTCTTGAGATGCACTGGATGTTACACGCTGCTATCGATACGCAATGTTCCTCGACACGCACTCGAAGGTCGACCACTCTCGGATATATACACCGACTATTTTTCAGATTCTATGTCATAGAAACTGGCTGTACCGCGATCTCGAATCGTTTCGCCCGTTTCCAGTGGTTAGCAGTGATTGCTCGAGAACTCGGCCGAGTTAACACGAAGGCTACTGAATACTTGGAACGTACCTTGGTTTCTGGGGAATGTTCAAAAAAGACGTTGAAATATCGGGACCCTTGCACAACAACCACCTAAGCCGATCACGCGAAATTCAGCGACCACAGTGATAACGAACGATTTCATCTCTTCACGAGCACACAAAAAATCGTCGGCTGAATCCAAAATGGTGTTGTCTCGCTCATGGTTCATCGGTTCACCGTGGAACGCGAAAACTACGCGAGTTTTCTTCGAATCGGTTCGACCGCGATCAACATCGTTCTACCGTTCGAGAGGACTAGTTTGTGCACGGTCGCGACGTGTCTCGAGATGCAGCTCGGCGGTCTTGAAAATACGGAAACCGATCGTGATCGAACATAACTCCATCCAAAGATGTTGGAAACGCGCGCCTATCGAAACACAAAAGAAGTCCAGTTCCCCGGTTGTCAAACTATTTACACTTTTCGGTCGAACGCGAGATCGAACTACACCTTACGCGGTCGAACCCCGATGAGCGATCGTTCTCGTTTTAAGGTCTCGTGTTTTCCTTTTCGGGGAGGTGGTTCGCGCGATCCATGGATCCTCGAGATCTCTCTCCTCGAGTATCGGCGCGATCGTCCAATTATATCACACGAGAGTCTGCTTCGGGAGAGCTTGAGAAATTAGGCGAATCCCTTTAAATAAGTTTCGGTTCCGTTTGCCGTTCACTTTGGACCCGTTATTCTTAGCTCTTGCAAAGCGAAAAATCGGACTCTGCGCGCGATTTCGACGACCACATCGAGACGCGATCTCTCGTAAGGGCACTAGCGGCGCTGATCGTTTTTTCTCCGATGCACTTTCACATGGCCGCACGGGGGGCATGCCTCAAACCGAAACATTCACTGGAATTCTACGCCACGTAGATAATACGAAAACAAGCGGATACTTCACGGTATCCGAGTAAGGCACGCACTGAGAAAGAACGAACGTCGGCAAGGAGAGTCCCGATGCGTGCATTCACCAATTCACCGGCGATCTTTTGTGTTTGTGTCGGTGCTCGGCGTGTGCGTGAGCGTTCGTGTGGCTGCCTGGATGCCTGCTTACCCATCGGAAAGAGAGTGTACGTGCAGGCGGCGAGAAAGGGAAGCAAGAGGAAAGAGGAGGCAGAGAAAGAGAGAGGGTGAAAAAGAGTAGGCGACTCGAAGAGAAGCAGCAGAGGCGAAAGCGGACACGCGAACGGCAACATTTACCAACAACGAATGCATAAAATGTCCTCCTCCGTTATTCTCCCTACCTCCTTGTTATGTTTTACCGAAAATCTTAATTCGCTTGTATATTCGTTCACAGGTCGCTTAATCCATGCATTTCGATTTGTTTAGATTGGTATTGTGACCGACACGACGGTGCAGACGTGAGCGCCTTCGATATGGACCTGGACGAATTTTATTTCGCATAATAATATCAAAAGAAAGGCGATAAGTTACATTAATGGAGATTATTGTATTTTAGTGCAGTATCGTGACGCATAACGGAGTATTGTTAATGTTAATTGCAATGATGTGCTAAGATCAAGTTATGGTCGGTTAAACTCGAGAGTGGGAGAAAGATAAAATTAAGCTTAAATGCGAGTTTAGCAAGTTCAGTTGTGAAGTAGTAGAAATCTTATGGTCCAGAAGAAGTTAATAAAGTTCTGTATAGACCCGTCATGGCCATCCGGAGCGCAGCCCCACTCCGGCCTACCCCCACTCTGCGTCCATTCTCCTCATACAGGCTGTGATCTGGGACGACGATGGACCGAGGGGGGGACTGAAGGGAGCTGAAACGCAGAGAACGCATCTAGAGTGGGGGAAAGCCGGAGCAGGCCTGCGCTCCGGATGGCCATGACGGGTATAGACAAACAATCGTTTAATTGACCGATTCAGAGAATTTTAAATAAACTGAGTAATTGGGGAAATAACAAATTAAGAAATTATGCTCACTTGATAATTGAACAGATTTACTTGAAATAACATTGAAAATAATTACTGATCTAAATATTATTTATTATTATTCATTCTATTTTAACAAAAGTTTGCATTGTCACTTAAAAACTAGTAAAAGCTGATGTATGCACGTTTATGTTCATTTGCGTGTTCAAAGTTCTAACACGACTAGGTGTATGCATTTATAAATGTTCACGTGCCCTTTATTCTATAAGATTAGAACAGCAAGAAAAGTCCGTTCATCATGGAGAATGATACAATATTATTTACATTGTTTTTTTTCTTTCGAAACGTTTAATCTTGCCAATTTATGAGATTAGGTTTTTCAGTCTCCTTTCCAACTGTTCCGAATTTAGACGATGTTTGCAAAGAAATTGTCCTTCCAGAAAAAGAACTGGAATTTCGTATTTGTACAGTCTCAATAAGTGTTCGTTTCCTGACGTCGTAATATCGATCTCTTCTAAACGATAACGACCATGGAAACGTGATCGCAATTCGTCTTTTAAAATATCGCAAAGCGGGCACGGATGTTTAGTGTATAATGTTAATATTGGTGGAGATGATATCGGATGACACCTACACAACGAAAAATACTTTTTATTCTTCTGAAATGAACAATTATATTTTTGTAGCAACAATATTTATTTAGCGTAACAATATAGTGTAAACAATGATTTGTTTATATATAAAAAATGGTATTACATCTATTTGTAAATGTGGTAGAAAAATAGAAGTTGTTTGCTATTATGATTGTATAAAAGCGATATAATATGACTAAACATATTATAACAGCAGTCCTTTCAGTATAGCATTATAAAATATGTGCATTTGCACAGATAATGCTCCGCTTCAGTATCATTTAATTTGAGAATAAAAGAATTTACCTCATATAAGGCAAATATAACAGTAAATACAATCACCGTTTCTTTTCAGAGACTTACAATTTCTCAATTAAAATTGAGGAGGCACCGCCGCCTCCATTACAAATCGACGCAACACCTTTTTCTCCGGTTTTCAACGCATGTACTAAATGTACAACAATACGAGCTCCAGACATACTAAAACATAAATTATTATTTAATGATTCATTTACAATTAGATAAATAGTTTAATGCTTACCCGATAGGATGGCCAAGGGACACTGCACCGCCGTGGACGTTTACTTTGCTTGGATCGAGGTCTAGCATCTTTTGATTTGCAACTACAACTGTACTGAAAGCTTCATTAATCTCCCACAGTGCTATATCGTTCTTATTAATTCCTGTCTTTTCCAATAACTGGAAATCAATAGATATTGAATTATTAGATATCGATCAAGCATTGTAAAATGATATGTGTTACAAAACACTTACTTTAGGAATTGCAAAAGCCGGGGCAATGGGGAAATCAATGGGATCTGTTGCAGCATCCTGAAATGCAACTACTCGTGCTAAAGGCTTAAGATTCATTTTCTGGGCAACATCTGTAGTTGTTAAAATTAATGCAGCAGCTCCATCATTTAAGGTTGATGCATTTCCAGCGGTCACTGTGCCATTTTCTTTCTATAATAAGTATAAATTATTATCTGAAGCTTGATTTAAGAACTTTTAGAACATAAAATTTGATATTATACCTGGAAAACTGTATTCAATTTGTTGAATTTAGTAAAATCCACTCTTTTATACTCTTCATCTTCATTGAATATTATATCAGGTTTGCCTTTTCTCTGTGGTACACTGACTGGTACAAGCTCATCTTGAAAGGCTTTCTTTTCATATGCCGTTGCACTACGTTTATAACTGCTAATCGCATATTGGTCTTGTTCATCACGGGAAATTTTTAACTTTTTAGCAGTATTCTCTGCACAGTTACCCATGTGAAATTTGTTGTAAACATCAGTCAAGCCATCAAATACAATACCATCCTATTGAATTACAATAAAATAAGTAATATGATACAAAATATGTTTTTACGTTAACAAATGTTTATTATACCTCAAGTTTCATTCCACCATATTTAGTTTCTCCTCTTGCAAGATAGAATGGAACATTTGACATAGATTCCATACCACCGGCAAGAATAATTTGTTGGTGTCCACATTGTAATGATTGAGAGGCAAGCATGATGCTTTTCATACCGCTTGCACAAACTTTGTTAACTGTTGTGCATATTGTGGTCTTAGGAAGACCTATTTTGAATATCATTATCATACATGTGTTTCTAATGATCAAAACAACAAAAATTGATATTATAATATTACAAACCAGCAAATAAGGTAGCTTGTCTTGCTGGGGCTTGACCCAGGAAAGCTTGACAAACATTTCCCATATACACTTCTGCAACTTGTTCTTTGGAGATCTTAGCACGTTCAGTTGCAGCCTAATTAATTCAATAATTATTGTTTATATTTGTAGTTGCATATAATAATACTACAAATGATTATTTAAGAAAGACCATTTACTTGGATTGCAACAGCTCCTAGTTTTGGTGCAGATATACTCGATAATCCTCCAAGAAAAGATCCCATAGGAGTTCTGACTGCACTAACTATAACGACATCATTTAAGATCACCTTGCAACTATATGACCGTAAGTTGATCAAACTGACCTGAAGAAAAAATACTTTTGTAAATACTGTTGTAAAAAAGTTATACCTACTGGGAAATAATAAACATTGTAAAAGAAAAATAAGAATTCTAAATACCGTCTACCGCACTTTTTCGATCGACAATCTCTTGATAAAACCGAACTTATAAGTTGATTAGAATTTTTTGTAAACTGTTATGTACATAATCACTTACTCTGCTCGCATTCTTTATGGATATCATCGTGAAAAACAATTTACTAAATATACTATATGTTGGAAACGTGATATATAAATATTAAATAGAACAGAACAATTTTGTTGGTTTCCGTAGATTATTTTAAATGTTTCCATTCATTCGTTCCAACTCAGCAAAACAGTATCAAACCTGTATCATTAGAATTTGGAACCATACGTGTATCAAACTTCTAGAAAGATAATGTAAAATCTTTTATTTATTTCTTTTAGTTAATTTGAAATAAACGATCCTGTTTATTTGTTTCATTATTCTATTTATTGTGAAATACGAAAGGTAACTTTGAAATGTTAAGAAAGATTCGAGCGCCTTAAAACAGTACATCCCTGAAGTATACGCACGCGTGCGACAACACGGATGCGTAATTTTTAGCTCTTATTTCCTTCTGTCCGCGAAGAAAATCGTGAAGTGTCTGTGAAAAAACGAATAATTAACATTTAAAGCGAATCAGTATGTGTCAGTGTAAGATAACGAGACTTCGAGCGCAAAATGCAAAAATCATGTACTATATTTCATAAACTTCGAACATATGACTCTCGATGGAACTCGAGTATTTCAGTATCCTCACCACTAGAACTTCAGTGTTTTCTGGTCAAAATCATAATTAAATAAACAACTCTGAATTCCAAAATGAACGTCGAGGAGCTCAGATTAAGAACATTTACAAATTGGCCGACGAACGCCGCAGTTGATGCTGCGCGTATAGCAAAAGCAGGATTTTACTATAGCGGCTGTGCTGTGGAAGTAGAATGCTTTCTTTGTGGAATTAAAATTTCTGATTGGAATTATGGTGATCAAGCAATAGTTCGTCATCGGGAGGCTTCACCTCATTGCCCATTTGTCGTGCATCCTTCTGAAACATGCAATGTTCCCATGGTACCGATGTCTGCTAATACCTTAAGATCACCATCCTCATCGACGGATGCATTGCAAGAGAATAATGTGGAACATCACTCTGTAACTCCCTTTGGTCAAAGCATTGACCCTCCGGAAGAATATAAGACCTTTTCAGAAAGATTACAGACGTTTGCAAATTGGCCCATTCCTTCTATCGTGACACCCGAAAAACTTGCCAAGGCTGGATTCTTTTATCTTCATTATGATGATGCGGTAATAAGCTATATGATATAACAGTTCTATAACATATTTATATGATACTTATATACATATTTTTTTTTGTATTTTTATAGGTTCAATGTGTGTATTGTCGTGGAGTTGTATGTAAATGGGAAAATGGTGATGATCCTGATAAAGAGCATAGATTTCATTACCCTAAATGTGATTTTTACATGCATCAAGATGGTGCTTATTTATTTCTTAATAGATACTTATTCATTAAGCAGTTCCTCTTTACCTAAAAATTATGTTATCTTTCTTTTCGATAGGCACTTTATATTTAAACAATGTAAAATTAATGCCTGGTACAACAGCAGATCCTACAGAATTGGGAATACAAAGGCATACAGCTCCTAAGAAACCCTACCATGCAACGTATGAAGGAAGATTACGTACTTTTTTTGGTTGGCCAAAGAATCTTAAACAAACCCCAGAAATGTTATCTAGTGCAGGATTTTATTACAATGGTGACAGATGCCTGCAATATTAAAAAAATTACATCCCGCTTATAAGAGAACAGAATTGATAATAATATGAGCATATTTAAATTACAACAGGATTTGGGGATCATGTTAGGTGTTTTCACTGTGATGGTGGTTTAAGAAATTGGGAAGCAACAGACGATGCCTGGACTGAACATGCAAGGTGGTTTCCTAAGTGTGAATTTGTAAATCTTGTAAGGGGTCAAGAATTTATTAAACAATGCATTGACAATAGACCTCCTCTGGATCCATCGGTACATATTATAACATTTATGTTATTTTTATAGCATTTCAAAATTTTACATTATATATTGTTTACAGATTTTCGAGGGCGTGCCTGAAGATGAGGCCACAGCAACAATCGATACATCACCTGCTCCACAATCCATTTCATCACCTGTTCAAGAAGTTACAGAAGCAACACTAGAAAGATTATTAGTCAGCCCACCAGCAATAGTAGTGTTCCATATGTTTAATTGATCATTGTTAAAATATGCACAAGGAGTTAAATGAAGAATACAAACAATAATTTTATTTTAGGCGGCTCTAGAAATTGGGTTGCAGGTGGGGAGAGTAAAAATGGCTTTAAAAAAGCGAATGGAAGAAACTGGGGTTCCTTATACAAATCCTGATGAACTCATAGAAGATGTTCTCTATGAGCAAGTTATGGAAGATGATACCAGGTCTGTTACAAAAGAAAATACTCATACAACTCAAAATATAAACTATGTATTAACTACTAATACATTAAATTCTTTGATAAACAGATTGGAAATTGAAACGCCTGAATCCCCATCTTCAGAATTAATTACCTTATTAAATCGTGTAATATGGGAACAAACAAATAGCACTACAGAACAGTGCAATGACGCTGAAGACAATAACATCTGTCAAGAAATAAATGAAGATAAAAATGAGGTACACCCAAGTACACCCAAGGAAGAGAAGTCTGAAGCATCTAGTGACAAAGATAATATTCCAGATAAAAAATCAAACAACAAATCCAAGGAAACTGGTGGGTGATGAAACAAAAATTATCTTGAGTAAATTAATCTAGAAATGTTTCTTTGTTGATGATATGTGATAACATTTTTTTAGAGATATAGCTCGGTTTCTTCAGCAAACATTTCTTATGAAGAATAACAATTACCGTATTTTTTTCAGCGTCTTTAGAAGAAGAAAATCGCAGATTGAAAGAAGCGCGTCTATGCAAAATTTGCATGGATCGAGAGGTAGCTATAGTATTTCTGCCCTGTGGACACTTAGCGACTTGTGTTCACTGTGCTCCATCCCTTACTTATTGTCCGATGTGTAGACGAGAAATTCGAGCCACAGTTCGTACATTTTTATCGTAAGTCGAATCGCAACGTACAGGGTATTAATTAATAGATCTGTTATTAATTTTATTTATACAGATCGTATCTAATTTAAACCAGAATCGTGTATAATATGTAAAAAGATGTATTCTTTGTACATTTCTTTAGAGTAACGAATGTTATTGTTTCGTTAATTTCATCACGCGAGATAAAAAAAACATATCAAGTGAAAGAGAAAAAATATATGATTTAAATGTTAACGATATTATTTCTACTGCATACAAGTGTTTACATGAATATTCTTCGTAAAAGTACGTTAATTATATTGCATTGTAAATATTATGGTTGATAGACACATAACATGCATTATATGAGATTGATGCTGCTAGGCAACTTTACAATTCTGTTACATAGTTGTTTATTTTGTACATAAAGACTCCAATGTTAGGATAGTGAAATTTCTTTAGAACTAAATCAGTTGCGACAATTTCGGTAAATTATGCTTAGTTCATAAAAGGAAAACGATATTATATGATTGTACATCAACTTTATTTATTTTTGTTTAGTACGCTTAGTTGATTGTACAGATATGTTAACAGACCATTAAATGACTCAACATCTTTAACTAGTAAGCTTTTAAATTATGCCTTTAACTATTGTAAAGACGCTCAGATTTTGCCGTTCAAGGTCATTTCCTCGTCTGTCATGTAACTGCACCTTTTTTCATTACGAAAATGCAAAAGCGAAGACATGAATGAAACAAAATGACGAATAGCATGTAATGCGAAGGGCCGAAAATGAAAGATAATGTTAAAAGTGATAATATTTTGCAAGCGGTTATACGACTTTGAATGATATGTTCTGAATGTCTTTACAATAATGTGCTAAACAGATATTGTAACTCATGTAAAATTTAATTTACGATTTTCATACACACGTATTGTAAATTCTTTCATAAATGTTACAAAGGAATCCGCAAAAATGTTTCACATAACGTATAGGAATGATTATCTTATCCAGAGCTTTTTAGCGTGACAATAACAGGATATCTGTAAAAGATATTTTCCTTAAACGTACGCGTCATTTTCCAAGTACGTAATTTATCAGGTGTATGAACAATCAGCTAACCCCACCACTTAAATTTAGAACCGTAAAATATTGCTATGAGGAGATATAACAACAGTTTCAATCATGCAGTGCTTTTAACTCTGTATTTACTGAAGGTGAGTATTATAAATTAAAATTTCTTCTGCTATACCACTGTCCGAGAATTAACTTTTTGTGCTTCGTATCATCCGATCGGTGTTCCCCATAGATCTTTATGCGCTGCATGGGAACTTGAGAACCGTTTTTCTCCATCGCCTTCAATTTTCAAAGAACTTAATTTTCAAGAAAATGCATATTTTCAACTTTAAACGGATCTTGTGTCGCAACTACAAGAGTTTGCCAATTGTTTTTTACGAGAAATTATTCTGCAGACAAAAATATATGTACAAGGAACACCTATTGGTTGTTACAAATCAAACTAAATGCTGGATAGTGTAATATCAAAGTATTTTCATTTACGTAGAATGGTATTATAGTATCGATACGTTTTTCGTCGCTGAGCGTACTCCTATGCAAAAGAACACACTTTTATTATTATAACTGACTCATTGTTAAAACACCGTATGACTTGGCAGGCAACAGTCAAGCCTCGTTCTCGGAATTGATTACATTCACTGAAATGGTTCAGCGATATACGAGCGTCAAAGACATCGGTCGATTTAGCAGAATTCTTTTGTCATAAAAAAATTCTTTATGCAAAAACGCAATTATATGTCGAAACAACATGCTCGTTCGCGTACACCTGTTTAAATATTGCAGAAATCAACTGTGATATCGATGATAATCCTGTTATCAATTCATGTTGTATTCAAGTTCATGGGTACGCATTTATACGGGACATCATGTATATACATACGTACATACGTGGTAAGCGTGCTGCAGGACACGTTACACTTTTGTTAATCTTTTACTCGAGTCATCAACGTGAAACTCAAAATTATGTTGGAATATTTAGATGTACTGCAATGTACTTATCCAAATTTTCATTTCACGGAAATCGTAGGGAAAAAGTGACTGATTTGCTCGAGTTGTTAACATCTACACAGATCCTGAAGAACAAAGTACATACCAAGGCATTATTCGGAGTAGAAATTATTAAAATTAGAAGAAAGACAATATAATTTTCCGTATTTGATGCTCTACTATCGCGAGGATAAAAATGTTACACAGACCCAGATGGAAAGATATTCGATAATCGTTCCCTTGGAGACACCATAAATTTTCATTTCGTAAATCTTAAAATTCTGAAATAAATGAAGTCAGAGTACACGGGCCGAGAAATGATATCGATACGATAATCGTTTGTTTTTGTCGTACTATTTTCAAACGATAAAGAAATTTACGCATTTAACCGCATGTGTGGCTAAAAGATCTATGAGTGTGTGCGCGCGTGTGTTCCCTAGAGACAAAGAGGGGAGAGAAGATCGACTGGGCTTTTCTGTAACCGAGCGGCGGATGGATGATAGTGGTCGTCGTGCGCCATCGCTGTCCTTACACGCAAACGACACTGAAATGTTACGGTCTCGTTTCTGATCGTGTTCACGCGTCTCGTTATCGATATGTTTTCCATTACGAGTATGTAATTTTCGTTTTCACGTTCATGTATATACACGTTGCGGGAACGTGTGCGTCGTAGTACTTCTAAACACGACTCTCTCTATATATATCGCCTGCTCATTCTGCTTGTGAAAACAAACATTATTACACGAATGTGTTATAACGTCTCAGCCATCAGAGGGAGCGCAACACAGGGATCTTGCCCCGTCCCATGTAACGACACGAAATAGATAAGAGGCATACCGAGGAAGGAGCGGAGGTAAGAGGGAAAAGAGGAACGTTCCGTCGTCTCGGGATCGCCAGCTAGACTCCTCAGTAGAGCTAATACTGGCGATCCCTGCTCCAGACGCTTGGAATGTAGTTTTGGAATGTTGTATATATATATGTATAAAGAGTGATATAGGGATCGAGCGCTTGCGAGAAAATTGAGACGCAGTGAGACATCTGGTGACTCTAAAGCCCGAACCAAATGGTGTAGATGGCGCTCGTCCCGGACCCAAGACGCTTGGACGTCACAATGGTTCGTTTCTTCTCTTGAAAAAACATCGTTCCGACGAAGTATCGTTCATACAAGATCGCATTGCTCAAAAGTACACCTATTCTTGTGCTCGCGATTCTATCGAACAAATACGCAAGCAGAAATTTACTGCTGAAGGACAAAGCAAAAACAAAGTGCGCGTGTGTTCACGGTCTTATATGGTATATACATAATTGGTATGTAACGTTCGCAATACGTTCCTATTCTACCATCGGCTATTCTGTGCATACTTTTCTGTATCATTTTGACGATCGCAGCTGGTAAACAACAGCTTTGAAGTAGAGATAAGAAATCGAGATCTTTCCTTGTATCCTCGCAAACGATGTTGTTTTCCGTGAGTTCAAGGAACTGCAGACTTTGAACGCGGATCGTGGGTTTTCATCGACGTGTCCTAAAGTATAAGAGATATGAACGGGATAGCACGGAAATGAGTAATTCGGGTTCTTTTTCTTCCTTGTACAAAGAATCGGACAGCTACGTGCGTGCGTGCGTGCGTGCGTGCGTGCGTGCGTGCGTACCTTCGTTTCCCTTGCATACCAACTTCCGCTGTAAATATTCACTTCTTCCTACGCCTCGATTACGCTGTTGCCAAATATAACGATGAAACGAACAGATGTGAAAGTTAGATGAAAAATTCAGGATTTCCTTTTGCTGTTGGTTTTTATCGACTAGAACGAACACGAGTTATCTTTTCTTGAAATTGTATTAATCATTTTTTCGTTTGTTCCGAGCATGTTCGACACGCGTAGATAACGATACATCATTATCGTAAATTTGCAAGCAACAACATTTCGATTATTCTTATAAAGAGGTATGTTAGAAATGGTGTAAAAAGTACAAACATACATTCTACAAAACGCACTTTTATTGCAAATGCTTGAAATTTTGCGTCAATTGTTTGGATACATATTTTTATATCAGACTTGTGCAAACTGATAACGCTTGATCATCTTATCACACGATAATCCCAGGATTTATTGATTCATATGATTAATCGAGATATTAGAAAAGTATGCGTTCCGGGAAGGGCAGGGAAGGAATTTCAATGGACTTCCAACGCCATAGTAAACCGGTTTAGTGCCCCGCATAAACTGACTTTTCTCAACGCTGTTAAATCGTTAACATTGAAACAAAAACAATATATTCTACGGTCTCATATTTTTAATCCATATAGTATTTGAGCGGTTAGTTTGAAGTACGACGATGAACGATTTCAATAAATTTTGGAAGTACTACTAGAGGAAATTGTACTTATAGCTTAGGTATTTAAAATACGTACTATCTTTATAATTAGTTTGAAAGTCACGACAAATTCATTGCGGATCCTTAATAGATTGTTTCAGAATAACTTGAAAAAGTTACTGAGTAATTTTAAAAAATTCCCGAGTTCGCTGTAAGGGGAACGAATGTATCGTTCTGAGACCCAAAATACGAAATATGTTCAGACCCTCTTTGGAAATTATAAGTTTCTATTTGTAGTACGAAAAAAAACGTGTTCTACGTTAAAAGTCACGGGCACTTCGTTTCGATTGTTACACCCTTGTCGATACATTTCATTCCCATGAGCCTGCAGCAGTGTAATGCAATAAGAGAATTTAAAACGGGCCACAGAAGCGGCAACGTTGCACGGGCGGTCAGCGGAGTATGTGTGAATGTGTATAACGACCGCTCTTAAGCCAAACCAACAGAGAACAGAGACTTTCGTTTGTGTGCGCAATATGTAGGCTACGTTGTTTTCACGTTGTGTAGTTGTGAAAATCCGTGATACTCCGTCATTCACGAATCATAACGGCATAGCGACCAGGATAGCCAGTTTCGCTCAGTATAGCCTTCTCTATCTCCCCCCCTCTAAGTTTTCTGTACGATTTGCATTTGTGCATGTGTGTATACACATTCACGTACATGTTATATCTTCCATCATGTGCAATTTGATGAATGCACACACGTTCATATGTTCTATAATTTCGTGCGTGGCCACTAAATTAGCTAATCTTAAATAGTAAATTAATCGCATTATTTATAAAAGTGGATTATTTCATTTGAAAATTTCCATGTTTTTAATAGGTTTCAAACTAGTGGCCATCTTTTCAAGGCACTAATACGATCTATAATAGTTACACAAGATGACTGGTATTATAAAGTACCCTGATTTTGGAACGGACACGACTAGTTTCAAACCTTCAGCAAATTCATATCCAGCACCAACACTTTCTTTAACATCTCCAACGTCTCAGCCATCGTTCGATCAAGTGGACAGTCCAGATTATCGCTTTGAACTTGCCAGATTGCGAAGCTTTCAAAATTGGCCTGCACCATACATCGATCCTGGGAAGCTTGCAGCTGCTGGATTTTATTACACAAAAGAAGGCGATAAAGTAAAATGTTTTGAATGTCAGGTTGAAATTTGTCAGTGGGTGGAAGGTGATAATCCCATGGCCGATCATCAACGTTGGTCAGCTAGGTGTAGATTTATTCGTAATATACCTTGCGGTAATGTACCAATTGGAGTGGATCCTGATACGGTCCCAGCTCCTCGACCAAGAAGCCGGGATGTGTGTGGACCTTACGGTATAGAATATCGACCTACATCAGGTCCTGATAATAACGATTTCTCTGTGGAGCTCCCAAGTACAGCTAAACTCAGCTATTTAGGTCTGGGAAGACCTAGAGAGCCATCGCATCCTGAGTTTGCTAGCTATGATGCTAGATTACGTACATTCGAAGCATGGCCAAAGTCAATGCCACAAACAAAGGAACAGTTAGCGGATGCAGGATTTTATTACACTGGAACAGGTGATCAAACTTTGTGTTATCATTGCGGAGGAGGTTTGAAAGATTGGGAGCCAAACGATGATCCGTGGGAACAACATGCGAAATGGTTTGAAAAGTGCTATTATTTGTTGATGGTTAAAAGTCAAGATTATGTGAATAAAATAACAGGTCGTCATATACCACCACCTTCTAAAGAGGTATGTAGTTTTTAAACTTTCTGTTATTAACAGAAGTAATGACTTCATATTTACATTTCTTATTTATTTTAGGAAACAATGCAAATGGAATTACCTAGTTTCATTAAAAAGGTTCAACCTGTGGCAAGGGTTCAACCTGTAGTAAGGAACGTAGAAACAGAGAAAGAAGAACAAAGTAATCCTGGACCGAGTTCTCAAAACACAGGATCGCAGGATAGTGGTATAGAAAGTATCGGAAGTAACACAGAATCAGAAGAAGGAAGCACAGGGAGAAATGTATCGAAAGTAAAGACACAAAATAATAAGTCGACAGACGATGATGCAAGGTTGTGTAAAATCTGTTATAACGGAGAATTGGGAGTGGTATTTTTACCATGTGGACACATAGTTGCTTGTGTGAAATGTGCCCCTGGTATGACAACATGTGCAGTATGCAGAGAACATGTTACTATGACTGTGCGAGCCTTCCTCTCATAGTATTCCATACTTTGTGATAGAAAATAAACACATTTTACATATTTCTGTTTATAGTATTTCATGCTCGATCGTGCTCGACTGGTAGCGATAAATCTATCGTGAACTACAATAAATGACATGACTCATGTAGCATACCAGTCTGCGGGTACAAGCTGGAAAAATTTTACAACCGTTACCGGCAAAGGCTTTTAAACGTGAACCACCATTCTGGATAAGTACCCTAATGTTTCATTAACATTACATTTCATTTGGAATCTAAGACATAAGTTTGAGATCTGATCTTATAATGATATACTAAATTGTATTGTTAGTGTGTTATTAGAACTCTAATGAAGGTAGATGTATGTAATGCTGTCGAAGTGACGGGTTACTTATCCTAAATGATACGGCGGTTTATACCCGAAAGCCTTTATCAGTAATAACCATGAAACATCGGGCGGCGAAAGCCTTAAATTTCTTATCTACAATTGTTGTTCAAGGCTTCGTATGATATTTAAATCACAAGTATATAAAAGGATAGAAAGAAAAAAATATATTCTAACGCTATCGATTAAATATATTTCAAAAAAATTTCTCTTCATACGACGATCAGTATTACAATAAACGATAGAAGTATCTTTAAGTATTCTTACAGGTGCATAACACATATCACGAACGAGAGTTATAGAGAGAAATAAGATTGTTAGATTCATAATTTTTCTTTAAAACATTGTAAGCTGTACCTGCAACTGAATGTTGCTATTTGCACATTCATAAATTTCCGTTGTCTGCGCCATTGGATCGATCAGATAGGCAACAGAGTGAAGAAATGTACTCGATACGCACAGTACAAATAGCAACAGAACATGAAGTCTAGTCATTACAATTATATAATGACAAACGATGAGAAAATATTCATGTTAGAACATAGAATAGAAAATTAACACAAATTCTTTACCCTAGTTTAGTTTGATGCGATGTATCATCGACCCACGTACATTGAAAAACTGTGCTGTTTGCAAAAATATAAGATATCTATGTTTGTATGTGATCTCCGTCTATCGTGCCTCTAAGGACGCCTCAGAGTTATCACATGTAAATTATAAAATACGTTCGAACATGTAATTATTCGTCTTAACTAATCTAGGGTATAAAGTTCACGTGTGTCACCTAATTAACACTTAGCACATCTATTATTTAAATGATTCGGTACTATCGCAAAGCATGGTGTGTATATTGTGTGTACAATACGATCAAAAGCAGGGAAAATTCATGTTTAATAAGTAAGAAGGGAGTTAACGGAAATATTAGGCGTTATATGTTCATTGAACAAATACTACGCCGGAATTTTTCTAGCCACCTGTTTTCGGCTATGATTAGCAATATTGTGTATTATTTTGACAAAAAAAAAATGAAATATCTTGATAGATTTTGTTGTTTCTACGGGATTTAATTAGTAGGGTATGTCGGAGTTAACGCACATAAAAATGTGACCACGAAAAGCAAGTTTCATTTCAAAGATTTGGATTCGTATATTTAATTTATTTCACGGTCAATTATATTTTTGATGGTTCTTTTCTAAATTTTCAATGATTAGCATACGTTCAAAATTGACAACATGTATCGTGACTGAAAAGTATCTAACATATATAACATACAATCGTAAGGAATATTTGCTGTAGGGTTGAAGGGTTTTAGAAGCTATTTAGTAAAGTAAGTAGTAGCACATTGCAATTTCAATTTTCCGTCGTCTTAATACATTATTCAAGCATCTCGTTAATTTGTCTGTTGAAACAGAAGTTCGTCCGAACATCTGAATATTATTGTCTTCTTAACAAATTTTCAATCATAATCGTTGTATTTACTTCCAGTTCACGATGTTAAATAAAATGCAACAGAAGATACCAAACATTAGAGTTTTCTGTAAAGAAATATATTGAAACTTTCCTTGTTTAGAAATACAAATGACTAATGACGGATAAACAACAATTTATCAATGTTTCTGACTTTATAAAGTGTAGTAAATATTACTATAATGCAATGAAAGATTTAAGTAGGTAACATATTTATTTGTTTATTCTTTAAAAAATCAATAACATTAGTTACATAGACTTATTCAATTTTATTGTAATATTATACGGTATATCGTTTGGTAATTTAATCATGATACTTGAAGACGCGACTGTGTTTGCAGCGATAAATTTCTTTAACTGTATCCGTGTTGTGTTCTCCTCCTTGCACGCGATTCATTTTCTTGTCCAATTTTCGGTTGGCTTTAGAAAGACGAACATGTACTGTAAAACATCTCTCCTAAACTTCCTACGTCATGTCTTCAGATCATACGATAAAATTATTGAACGAAACTTGAAATCATCCGCTCATTATCATTCTTAGTTGTTATTTATCACAATTTTTTATTATATTTAATGTATATTTTAAATGTATTATCAATGTACAGGGTGGTAAAAGAAGGGTCCAGGGTCTTTAAGGGCAGATGGTACTCGCGAAATGGAAGAAAAAAGTCCTAATATACATAGTTTGAAAAATCAATATTCTCAGAGTTATTAACAATTCAGTTTTCCTTAAAACAAGTGACTTGCTCTACTCTGGTACTCTCGCGTGGCATGAAAACAACGAATTATTTCATAATTTCTTGTTACAAAAGAAGAAACAAAAATTCTGTACAGTCCACAGTTTACAGGAAGATTTCTACATGTCCTTCCACTTTTACACAACAAGATGCTTCTCATCTTCGTAACACAGAATTACGTGCTTCAGAACCAAGTATTGTTTATAACTCCAACAATATTAATTTTTCGAGTTATGTTAGGAACATTTGCCTCTATTTCGTGAGTACTATCTGCTCCTAATAATCCTGAATACTTTTTTTAACACCCTGTACATAGATTTCTGTCTGATTACTTTAGCTCGTTTCTTCTTAACGCGAAATTGCGGAAAATTATAATTTCACTTGTATGTTAGGTAACGTATTATATACGTGCGTGTACATCCTTTGAAAATCATGCTTTATCACATTTCCGAGAATTCATGATAGAATATGGAATTAATAAAGAGTTATACAAATAAAATTGATTATATTCATTGAGGTTTATATACAAGAGTAATATATAATTCCATTACTGTGCTAGAGCACTCCCAATGATTGGTAATAAATGCGAACATAATAATCCGTCTCATTGTTTGAGAGTATCATAAACGAATGCCTGCGATAACACAATATACATCTTTGACCTTGACATTCCAAAAGTTTTTTTTTCATACAACGGAAGACCTCGGCTCGGTCAACTGGACTACTCTCTCCAAACATGCGCTTAAAAAATTATCATCAAATTGCATTCCATCCGTACGATCGATGTCCTATGCCTACAATATGTCATTCATTCGTATTCTTTTCTGACTGCCAAAAGTACGTTTTATCCTCGCCACATTAATTTTGGAATTTAATGAGATTGTGATGCGACCACAGATGAGGTATGGAATAGACTAATCACCTTATGGTAAGTACTTCGTGTCACACGCATTGACCATATTGTCCCTGTCAGTCGCCAGATGGTGTTGTCGCACGACTTTGTTGCCGGACAATGATGGCGTTCATCTGTAGTGTAATGGAGTCAATTCCGTCGCTACAATGATGGAATGATATAATCAGATTTAATCTGATTAACAGCAGGTGTCGGAGCGACGGTTGTTCTCGCTTAATTTTCGTCTGCTGTGTTATCCATGAAAATGCATGTATATCAGTGATGGGAGACTTGTTCGATATCGCAAATTTGATCACGTCCGTCGGGGTTGATAGGATAAAAATTAAACCGGAGCCTGGTTTGCCAGAGAAATCATCGAATGAAATCCTGACTGAATTGTTTAGTACCTTTGACACCGAAGAAGGTGTAGCATCGCCCGAAAACAATTCTGATCAACAGGTTCCAAATGCCAACGTCAAAATTGAAAAACCTAAGAAATCTCAAGTCAAGAAGAAGAAAACTAAGAAAAAACACAAACACAAAGACAAGAAACATAAGAAAAAGTCGAAACGTAATTCCTCTGAAAGTAATAGCGACGTTGAGAGTAATAGTAAGATTTTATTTATTTCAAGCATATACATATGATTAAATATAAATATATATTTGTGCTTCAAGAGTTAATTATAATCTGAGTTTTTATGTGTATATAGTCCAACTGTATTTCTTGTTTGTACCATAAAGATAATTGTAATTTTTATTTGTAACATATAGAATTTAAAAAGAAGAAAAAGCACAAGAAGAAGAATAAACGGAAGCACGGCAATGATTCAAATAGATCATCAGACTCTGATGAACCCAAGAGCAAAATATCTAAGAAAGACAGCTCCTGGGACAATTTAAAGAAGAAAGGACTCAATAAGGATAACTTGGAGAAAAGGAATAATGAAATTTCATCAAATTGTGAAGAGTTATTAACTATTAAAAAGGAGCCAGTAGATGATATTTTTGTTAAATGTGTAGATAGTCCCCAACTACCACCTATTTCAAAGAAAAATGAAGAGGAATCTGAGGAACCATTAATATCCAAAATTCTTGGTTCGTATTCATTACTTCACTTTGTACGATAGCCAGTGACTATTTCTTATATTCTTCTCCTGTGTATAGAAAAACCGAAGCAAGCAGCTCCAGGAAAAATTTTAATAAAAGACCTAAGGAACAGTACAGTTTACAATGATACAGTAAAAGAGATAGAAAACAAAGAAAAAGAGAAGGCTGCACGAATGGAAGATGGTGAATTATCTGATAGTACTTCAGATAATAGGACTCCATCATTGAGTCCTAGTTCAGTACAGTCAGCTACGTTAAGTCCAATTTTGGATAAGGATAATAGGGTATTGAATTCTCCTAAAAGTGGACTAACTGCAAGAAATGATTTAAGGTTAATATTAAGGGAAAAAGAGAAGAAACGATTAGGAGGTACAGAGAAAAGTCACGATGAAGCAGGGAAATCAAAGTTGTACATGGATAGCGAGTACAAGGAGAAGGCGCATAATTGTAATCACAAGAGTAGAGATAATAAACGTAGTCATAATTGTCACTCGCAAGAGAAGAAACGGTCCGAGTCGCGAACGCGGAGTTCACATCGAAGTAGAAGTAGAGGCAGAGATAAACGGAGAGATAGAAGCAAGGATAGACACGATAAAAGTCGAAGCAGTGATAGACGAGACTCAGTAAAAAGTAGAGAGAAAAGAAGGCACAGAAGTCGTAGCGATGATAGGGGCAGAGATAAATACGCGAGGGGGCGAAGTAGAAGCAGAGAACGGAAGTCAGTATTATTTCTTCATTATTGTAAGGACATAGAGACTAGACCTCCAAAATCACTTCTCTTCTCAAGGTTGCATTAATGAGACTAGAAGAAAAGTCACTTTGAGAAGTCTGCTCCTGCTGTCCTACAATAGTACACACTATTATGTAATATTCTGATTAATATTTAACTTTTATGTTTCACAAGGGAGCGGATAGAAATAGACAAGAAGAAACTGTTAGAAATTGCAAGGAGAAATGCCATAAATATGATTAAACAGGGTACTCTACCATTAGCTCAGCAGGACAAGGCTATTGCTGCAATACAAGCTGGTGGGAAAACAGTAGATGAACTTACAGGTTTATATTTCAATTAGCAGCATAACATGTAGTAACTTTTAGCGATCAATGCTAAAATGTATTTTGTCTGCAGATTTTTGTAAATCATTATCAAAGTCTGAAGCGTTGGGAGAACTTTCTAGCATCTCTTCAGACGAGGATGGAAGCGAATCTGAGAAAGGTTTTCATCATCCTTTCTTGCTCAAAGGACGGCCTAACTCTATTATTATGAATATTCGAGTGAGTTTAATATATTAAAAAAGTCTTTATCGATGATTGATGTTCATATAAATTTATTCTTGTATTTAGGATGCCAAGCAATTGCCAACAAAAACATTCCAAGAAAAAACAGTAGAATCGTCGAATCAACTACGTTTACAGTTTCCCGTATCCAGTGGACAACATCATAGGAAAAGTGGTAAAATTTCCGTTATTATCAGAATACTTACGAAGTCTGGCTTAAGTCTGACTTAATTATTCATAACTTCTTGTTTTCTGTAGAGAATGAATGGATTCCAGTTACACCAAAAAAGACAGAGCCGAAGAAACAATTTGTACCAGCTTCTGTTCCTCCTGAACCTCTTGCAATAATGCCTCCAGTAATACCTCCAACAGTATATCCAGCACAATCAACAGTTTTTCCTCAGTCTATACCAACAGAGGTACGAGTAAAAAAAAAATGGCATTTTTTAATGTCTATAGTCCTTAATCATATATATATGTCTGTAATATTGTGTTGACAGGCAATAGATATTGGTTCAATAGTGTCTCAAAGGTTAGCAGCAATGAGAAAATTAAGGGAAAATCCGAATGATCTGTGTGCCCAGAATGAGATGTATCGTGCACAAAATGAGGTAATATTATGTGTAATTGTATGAACAAGGCAATTCAAAAAGAATTGCAGATTTTTACAGCTCATTTAAACATGTAAGGAAGTTTCGATTTCCTGTGTTATTTAAGTATACTAGGGATTCTTTCTTTTTATCGTGACTTTTTTACTTGTTTGGGTGAGTGTTACAACGTACTATGAATTTTAATTCATGTTGTGTGTGTTGTGCGTCATCTACTATTGTAGATGAAGACATGGGCTGAAAGTAAGCAGATGCCAGGCCAATTTACTGGCAGTACAGGAGCCAAAGTGCTCTCACCTGCAGAACTTACTTCAGGTTATCAAGCCTGGGCTCGTAAGGTAACAGTATTATATACGCAGTACGATTATGCCCCCCCCTATATTTGTTGCTCCACGTTTATTTGATCATGAATACCTATTTCAAGTCTCATAATAGCTGTATTTCGTTCAATTATCGATATTTATGTGTTCGATGATTGGCGATGTACATCCTGAGATACTGAGACATATTTTGTACAGCATTACAGTTTCCTTTCCTTTTTTCCGTTTAACAAAAAATTGCTTAATACTGATATTGCCTGTAACAAGTTTTCAGGTACAGTCTCCATCAAGGTCAATGTTGGCATTGATCGGATGAGAGCTGTGATGTAGGCACAGACTATTTCTTATACAGAAATAGATTCTGTGTCTGCACGGACACAGGAGCACCATTATTTCACACTACACGTTCGAACATTAATTGTCTTTGTGATTAGATGATATTACGTTTGTTGTGCAGCATGTTACAGACAAAAGTGAAAAAGAATATGAAAGCGTCAATCATGAAGATCGATTTATATAATGGTCTCTTGTGAGATTATTGCTAATTATCATCAGCTTCCTATCATAGGACTTAATCAGGAGTTATTATGTCTTTCTGTTGCTAAAGCTGGGATATTTAGCATTAGTCTGCATCCACCTGAGGGTTTGTTACAGGCACATAGCTACGTCAGAGAAGAAACAACATCAGCGGCGTGATGTCGAATTTATGATTTACCTTGGTAAGTATCCTTACCCAACCAAGATCTTAAAACTCTATGCAGTCGATTAGAAAACTATATTGAAATGTCATAATTGGACGTACGACATCCAAATTGTTTTATTACTTTTTTCTGTAATATTACTGTCATTTTTATCTGTTAATTCGTTGGAAGCTGTGTTCTAGTCTAATGAACTGTTTAGGATCAATTAGTATCGGCACAACCGGTATCGGGTGGGATGGGTATGGCTTTACTGCAGAAGATGGGTTGGCGGCCAGGGGAGGGTTTGGGGAAAAATAAAGAAGGTACTCTTGAGCCGTTGCAGCTCGAGGTAAAGTTGGATAAAAGAGGCCTCGTTTCAGAGCAAGATATTGGACAGAAAGTTGGAAAAACCGCAAAGCCTCTAGTGCCAGCAATAAAGACTTTAGAAGGTATGCTACAACACATATGTTATAAATTCATAATCCTCAGTGATATGCTGTAAACTAAAGTTTATGTTCTTATAGGGAAGCATCCAGTGTCATTATTAGGCGAGTATTGTTCGAAACGGAAACTTGGTGCTCCCGTTTATGAATTATGTTTCGAATGCGGACCAGATCATAGAAAAAATTTCCTTTTTAAAGTACGTAATTTCAACAGTCTGTATGAAGTGTAAAATATTCCAGACGCATACAGCACACAGTACTCATCAAATCCATTTTTTAATTTATGTTGTTTCAGGTGAAAGTAAATGGAATTGAGTATAAGCCGAGTGTGGCGAGCCCCAATAAGAAACAGGCTAAAGCAGAAGCAGCACAGATTTGCTTGCAAACTCTTGGGCTATTACCTGAGCCCAATCCAACGCCTGTTTCAAAATCAATGTAGTCATCGAAGAAGTTCAAACACTACTTTTCCAGGAAAAGAAAACGTGTATAAAATTTGTACATTCGAATTAAATAAGTTATTCCTTTCTAGTTTTACTGTGTACATATGTGATGAACTACTAAGGTTGACGTTTCCACGCATTTTTCTTTTGTTATTGAACTACGATTGTTACTTGAAACACATGCAAGAAACGCATATACTGTAAATAAAGGAACAGGAAATTATGTGTATCGTTTCTCTACCAACATATTGTATTTATAATATACACTACTAAACAAATTACATTGTAATAGTTTGCAACATTACACAAACCATGTTCTACAGAATTTTTGGTAAGGTTAGGCTCTGTATGGAGGAGAAATTTTAGTAGAGGAAAAGTAGATTTAAATATTTCAGTGGGTTCGGATTTAAGTTTTCATTTTATTATTCATGTATAATTTTCTAAAAAAATGATTATAATTGGTGAAAAAACCATTCGAAGTATAATTGGCGTCGCGATAATGCTGAATTACTATGGCGGTGATGTACCGGCGATTTAATTTTTACGACGATGGACGATGTGGAGGCTCCGGTTTTTTACGATGATGATAATGATTTTATGGGACACGAGTATTTACAAGACGCGGAATATGAATACGAATACGAAGATGTCGCAAGAGAAACGTTGTCTGAATTGTATCAATATTGTCTTTGGCCCACAGTTTACGATACGGCCGTATATATGTTACCATTATTTATTTCTACGATAGTGTTTAGATTATGCGCTCGCTCTCGTAAGACGTACTTTTGTAACCATTACAGAAATGTGATATAAAATTCTACAATTATTTACACGTTCAATGTTACAGATTTTATGCCACATACAACCTTTCACGTCCTGTCCACGTTAATTGGACTATACGTTATATATCATTATGTGACAGAATGTTTATGCACATTATTAGTACTTTGTACATTCTCATATATGACTTTGTACATACCTAAAACATATCATAAAACTATAGGAATATTTTTACCAGCTCTTTGTATCATTGCATATTGGTGAGTTGTGACAGCGCAAATAATTTTTCTTTTACGTTACAATGTATATGTAAATTTTATTTAAATGTTTAATTTCCAGCGAATTATCTATGCCACCAGTAGTATGGCATAAAGTACGTAGTGTGGTAATGACCATGGCTATGAAAACAATTAGCGTAGCAATAGATAAAGCTGATTCCAATGATTTACCTAATATTTATTCTTATATGGGATATACTTTTTGCGGTGTCACATGCCTATTTGGTCCATGGATTTCATTTAAAGATTACATTTCGATACGTTATGTAAACAATCAGGTATCTAAAATATATTACAAATTATAATTTTTTCTGACATATATGTGAATAACTAAAAATTATTTATTTTCAGGATAAGTGGTGGACATTGCATGCTATTCAGTATGCTCTCTTGTCTTTTGTTCTCTTAACTATGTCAAACTGTTGGACGCAATGGATAGTGATGGACAGTAATTGGAAGTTAGTATTTACCATTTCATTGTTTAGTTTCATCTGTCAATATAATTTAAGTACTAAATCCTTTTCAGGTGGTTGTTGGCTTACAGAGATGCTTTGTCTTTTCGTACATCTCATTATTTTATTTCATACATAGCATCTACTGTATTGTTAATAGGAGGATTTCCACTTAGCCTGACTACTATAGTGAAGCCATTAAAAGTAGAATTTCCCCGTTCACTCGTGCAAGTAGTTATTTGTTGGAATGTACCAATGCATTTTTGGCTGAAGACTTGTACGTACGAACATCCAAATTCCTTTGTATCTATTTCTATTTTTGCAATATTACATATTTATAAAACTTTCAGATATATTCCGCTCCAGTATTAAATACTTAGGAAAATTCGGTGCAGTAACAGTAACATATTTAACAAGCGCCCTTCTACACGGACTGAATTTCCAATTGGCGGCGGTTTTACTCAGTCTCGGTTTTTATACTTATATTGAATTCCAGTTGAGAGCTATGCTCGCAAATATTTTCGACGCGTGTATTGCAGCGAAACAATGCATGAAAAACAAATGCACGCACATGCACAATGTTCAGAATTCTTGGTGGGTGTTTCTGACAAATTTAATGTTCTCTGGACTATCGGTTTTTCATTTAGCTTATTTAGGTCTTATGTTCGATACGTCAGAATTACAAGAGACAGGGTACAGTTATGTTCACACTATCGAAAAATGGTCTCAACTTGGATTTGCTAGCCATTGGGTAATGTTTGCCACGTATTGCATATATTTTTTAATTAGATAATACTCGAAATGTAAATGAAACATTTATTAGCTTTAAGCAATTTGCACATATCCCGATAATCGACGGATCGATGTATTTTAACTTGAACACCGTGAGACAATGTTTTATATTTTCTATTATCTTTTGTACCGTTTTCTACTAAATATAAAGTGAAAGAAGGAGAAGCAGGATTTTTAAACGTATCGTGCATTAATATATCCTTATAGAAACAACGAAGAAACGATAAATACAGCGTAAGTAGTAAAAGTGGTATAATTGTAGATTTCTGAAAGTAAGTAAAATACATTGTTCCTATTACATGTATAACATAATATAAAGTATGTCTGCATGTAAGTATTGTATAAAGCATATTAAACAATTAGTATATAATATCTATATAAAAAGAATTCGTATGCTATGCTCGTTAAATAATACTTCATTGACATATCGCGTTATCAACCTAATTTATACTAAACTCTAACATAATCATAACAGCGAATAAAAATATTTTTTTTTCCAATCAAAATGCAGTCGTCACTTTGCAGTTTGATTTTTGATTGCTAGCGAAGCATTGTACATTACGTATTACTATGTTAACTTAGATACACAGGAAAAATAAAGTATTACAGAATTATTTGCTTATATTTTTTTTTATAAAGTATATGAAAAAATTTTTTCATGGCTTAATGTGTGTGTTTAAGGCAAAAATTGAAACATTATACATGTTCGTATACGTACAATGCTTATCCATAAACTAGATGACGATTAACCGAAATTGCTGTGAAAATACATCTATCTATATAAATATAAAATTTCTCTAATCTATATCACGAGAGCGTAATAATTAATGTGTGTTACTTTACGTTGCTTAACAGTAGCCAATATTCAATCTGACATATACATAATTCCACATTCAATTCAATTTTACAATTACAAATTATACATGGAGAATATTTTTCATATATAGAATATTCAGAATTTTTCAATTATAAATCAGATTCATTCCAAACAGTCAAATTTATGATGTATGTCATGATTAGTTGATTCCTTCAATTAAAAAATGTACTTTCTCCAGAGTCTTAAACTTTAGAACCTAATATACAACACATTCAGTATTTTACATTATTAAAATATCTTGTCATCTTAGAACAATGACATACTCTTTTGAAATTTGTTAAAATATTTCTCAATTTTTGCGAAGTTGATTCATACAGTTACATCTATCTCTGTGTGTACGTATGTACGTATGTATCTATACATGAATACATACATATATACGTATTATATATATATATATATATATATATAGCACTTACACGTAAGCATCTATGTTGCGTGGAACAGTCTAATTCTAGGTCAACTAAAATGTTATATTCATTTGTACGGTACATATAATTATATTTACTGATATATTCATTAATTCTGTTAGAAATTCTACACGGATAAAAAAGTAGTGAAACAAATATTATATATGAATCATATTATACATTATCGTGTATGATCTTTCAGATATACACCAATGACTTTTTTTTATTATCAATAATACTATAAAGCTTATGCAATTCCATTTGAACAGTTAAGAAATTGAATATTTATTAAGCACACTTTCATAAAAGTGTTCCAATAATTGGCCCGTTTAAACTGTACGGTACATCATTTTCTGATTGTTTAGTCAGTTATGAACGAAAAGGCAATTGTTAGCAAAATTATTCAAAGAAGAGAAAGTCGTGTTAAGAAGAGAAAATACTGCAACAAAATAAAATGAAGATAAGGCTATACATATATTGCTTCGTGAAAGCTGTTACAGTCAACATGGAAAAGCAGTGCTTCTTCCTACAAAAACTGTGTTGTGAAAATATGTAAACACTTGTAACAGTAACAGCTTATCCCCTTATTTTTACAATTGTACTGAACAGCATCTTTCATTAATAATAAACTTACGTCTCTATTTACACTGTATACAATACTACAAAAAGAAAGTTAATGTTTTTAACTGTATCTTCAGGTCGTTTGAAAAGATTTAATTATTTCAGATCAGAACTATAAGTTACTCCATCATATCAATGTAGTATCATTAAGAATAAAGCAATGTTCAGGTGTACACGAACGTAGACCTGCATACATTTCACCATATAACGAATACGCTATTACAATTATCTCTTTTAATCACATTTTTTGATATGTTTTGTACGAAAGTTAGTGTAAAATTTGTAAAAAATTTTTATGTATTTTAATAGCTAAGAAAGTACCTGAAGCTACAGTTAAAATTGCTACACGTAACAACAGAGCTATATCGATTATACAGCTTTATATCGTGTAGCATTTCTTACATATAAAATTCATCTTTATTCATTATCATTGCAATTTCTTCTTAAAGAATATTATCATGTATGTAAAGTGATTAGCACAATAACAAATTCATATAAAGTTATATCTATCAAAATCTATACTCGCCATAAACTATTGTTACAACTTAAAATTTGAAAATCTATGTAGTACATAACACTTTTCTATAATTTAATAGATATACGAGCAAGAGTTATGTTCGTGAGTAGATATCTTTTATCTCTCAGTACAATGACAAATAAGTTACGTTAATCACATAGCTATAAGTAAGAATGCACATTGGGATTGTAAGTTTCTACTGACTGGAGCGTTTTCGTTTGAAGTCTAATCAAACAAAAAAAAAAATGAAAAGAAAAATATTGCTTGATAAGGATGATTGCGTGATGATAAAAATTCAAATAAAGTAATTCAACCTTTCACAAATTGTCCCAAACGTCGAAATAGGAAAATACCGATTTCTTGACAAGAAACTAACATCTTTACGTACAAATGCACAATAAACGTATGCAAGTAAAAATGAGTAAAAATATTTTACATAAATTTCCATTGTAATCGCTACGATGTCGAAGAGCCTACGAAAGTTTCCATCAAGAGTAGGGACAAATGATGAAAATGAAAATCTGTATCTTTAAAATTGTTTGAGAAATATGTTTTTAGAGCCTTACTTTTTTTCTGACCAGCAGAAAACCAATGTGGTTAGACTGATAGATTTAACAAAAATTAGATAGTTCGTCTACGCGAATGTACAACGCATCGCAATACACAGAAGAATTGAGTTTTTTTTTTTGTGAAAGCTGTGCAGAAGAGCACATACGCATGTCGTATTTACGAGAAACTTATTAACCCAAGATACAGAATACTAATAAACGTAAACACATGTAACTATATTTCTCGAAAAAGCTATGACGACGATTTTGTAGTATATTTATTTTGACGTTCGTTGATCATGATAAAAGCTTGGTTGAGCTACGGTCGCTCAAGTTGTGTCGATCGATCGGAGATCAGTGTGATTGGTTTTTACTGAATGATCGGATTTAAGCGATGAGATCTTCGGCGCTGGAGAGACGCTCGTGATACCGGATTCTCCTCCCCAACGCCACTGAGAATATCGGTTAGTCATCTGATAAATGCAGTTTTATAACTTTTGGTCGTGCGCGCACTGCAAGTCATAGAAATAAATGGGAGCGGTTCGTTAGCCACTTCAGCTGCTACTTTGATGCCTAAGCTCTAAATGTAGCTTACACAATTTCGAGGTCTGGACAGTAATCCAATCTACTGAAAAGTACAGTATTGCATCGATGAAATTCATATTCTGAACATCAAATATGAACTAAAACGCATGGTAAAATCGAGTAAAGTCTAATTCTACGCTCAAAATTCAGTCAAACTGGTAGAACAAATTTTTTCGTATGAAACTTTGTTTCTGAGAAAAACATCTGTAAAAATAAATCAAATATGTATGTCTTTACTTAAATCGGTGTAACTCTAGTGTCTTAAATACAGGATACTACTACTACTATGTGCTATCTTAATATGCAGTATGCATACAGTGAAATCAATCGTTTTTCTCGAAAAAAAAAAACTCCATGAGAAAAAATTTATTACATTATTTTGCCTTATGGCATAGAATCACACTCCTCTCAATTGTATCATGAATTTTAGCCCACCCTACATACTGAATTTAGCCGAATAATGTTATGTTACAACATTCATTCCACTGTTACTTGCCCAGACCTAAACATCATCTTAGAGCTTATAAATTTCATGCTTTGAATGAAAGTTTCCTGTTAGTGCATGATACATGCAAGTTAATGTTAGTAATTAGTAATGTATAGGATTTTTTGCATGGCTTCATATCCTTTTACGTTTTATACATAACTAGATTACTCAGAAATCTGTACATAGTGTATAGTAGATTATGTACAATGTATTAAAGCTGAGAAGCTGCACCATACATCAATGTCTTTGGAAATCAATTACTCCAATAAAAGGACAGAAGCTGAATTGTGAAACAAAAAGAAAAAGCTTACTTTGGGTACAATCAGAAACAAAGCCACAACAATACAAAAAGGTGCAGAAGTCATGAAGGAATTGTTGTAAAGAAAGCTGCATAACTGTTACTTGACAGAACAGTTTTAAGAGTAACAGTTATTGAGACTTACTGCCTTAGAGAACGATAGCGATTTAATCGGTCTGCAGACCTGAGGATCATGCCTTGTTGAGGTTGCGGTACCGAATGATTTGTAGACGAATTTGTAGTGCGAGTCTCTGTGATGGAAGAAGTTCTTATACTGGCCCTTGTCACCGGTTTTGATACGGATACTGATGTAACAGGAGTAGTGGTAGTTGTGTTGTTGTTCATATTATGAATCTGTGTTGCTGGTTTAGACTTAGCACAACGCGAAGGTGAATCACAGGTACTGCTGACCAGCCAACTGTTTCTATAATGTTTAGTAAAAACAGTGATCCTCTGTTTACTATTACAACGTGCAACGGTTAGAATGCAAACCGAATTTAGTATAGTTACTAAAGCCGAGTGCGGAGAACGATGTTATTTAGAATTTAAAAGAATCGTAGAAAGTAAAAAAACTTACAAAGAATTACTCAGAATTACAGTAGTAAATATAAGCAAATGCAAAGAAAAGTTCAAATAAAAGATAAATTTTCTTACCTCTTAGCTATAGTTGTCGTATTAGATCGTGGCAAAAGTCTTTTTGTGGGATCTTTTTCTTTGTTTCCGCTTAACGTATTGATTGTACTCTTTTGAGTTCGCGCTTGTAGTAACGGTCTTAAATACGGGCTGAAAAAATAATGTACATTCTATAATGATTCTACTTCTATGTCCACGAAATGAATTATCATAATATTTACTGGACAACTGTGGATGGTCCAGTAGTTGCGTTAAGGGAAGCGTGATTCGCGGGTAAACCTCTTCTTCTAGCTTTGATTTGATTCAACCTATCACCCTGAGTCAAATTTGTATACTTAGTAGTGCTGGTACCAGCAGCAGGTGCATGTTCATCCAATTTAATTCCATCTACACGATGCATTATGCCCGAAACATTATCTTGTGCTGCTTGAGCATCCTTCAGATTTGATAAGAAAGCTGTCTTTGGTCTGCCAATTATGGAGTATATTCCATACTCGTGCACTGGATTCCCATTCTCCGGTTTCAACGGCTCTTTCAGCAAGGAGTGCAGATATGCTTCTTTCCTATTTTACCAATACGCAATTCATAAGAATCATAGTAAGAATATTTATAAAGTTTTAATTTTTTACTAATTTATCACTCAAGAAATACTTGTGAGTGGATAGATGTTTCTTAGTACATACATGGGCACCCTGTTCTCAAAAGATACGTACTTTTCCAACCACTGTTGTTGATGCCCAATCACTGAACCCGGTCTACATATCCTTATCCATGCTATTGTTTCGTGAGCTGTTAAATGATAATGTTTCATGATGTAACAGCCTATCAAAGAGCCTGTCCTGCCGAGTCCAGCTTTACAGTGCACTGCAACGGCACCAGTCGCGTTCTCCGCTATTTTAAGAAATTGACGCATAATTGAGTCTGTTGGAGTTGAACCATCAACAAAATACAGATCTTTATGATCGAATCCCGCATCCATGAAGCTCGAAGCGTCGTAAATCTTCTTGTTAAGGCGTACAATTGTAGTCACATTGTTGCAACGGAAATATGTAAAATATGATTCTGGTGCATGAAGTGGATATCCTATGAAAAAGTATAGACATAGTAAAATGCAAAAAATGGTTGCTATCGTACTCTAGGTAAGAAATCTGAAACAAGGATTTACCATTTTCTATTTTAGATTTAGCATAAGGCCCACAGAATGCAATAAATTTACCAGGAACGATCCAATTTAAATCTCCATTCTCCACTCTTTCAAAGTATTCATACTCTTTTACACGAAAGTCTTGAAAGTTAAAAAATCCAAGCCGGTGGCACTTATATATGGCACTGAGGCACTCGCTCAAAGAAATTTGATACCACGGTGTACCAACCGAAGCATCACGAAACATAATAAATGGTGGGCTATCTGGACTGCTGGTTAAACAGTTGTATGCTTCTTCTGCTGTACGATTACAATACAAAATCTAGGAAAAACAAATTTCTATTAATATCGTTAAATTCATGATGGTACCATGCAGCAATCAGATGCAAACACTCACAGCATAGCTCCCTATAAGGAAAGCAGCATTGACCCTCTTTTTTGGGTCTACAGTAGTGTAATGTACAATTCTTTTCCTCTTTAAGGTTACAGCCTTCAGTTTTTTATTAACCTTCTGACAATAATGATACAACACCGCAAGATTTAATGGTCCAAAATCATCATAAAAGTTTTGATACACTAATTCATCATCTATACTGAAATAATGAGTGGCTCGTGTACTCTTTGGTTTTAACATTGTCCTCAATGTTACAAAATATAATCGATCTAAAAAGAAACAAAAGAATTAGTATGAAAAGAAGACGAGACAGAATCAAAAGATCAACTGACATTGCATGTAGATATTTGGACATCTGTTACCTCTTATAAATTCTGTTATGCATACTATTACATCATTTGTATCCTCCATCGTTGGTTTGTACTTATCACCTGGTATCGTGAATACCAACAGAACAAGCCTGTCATTGATGCGACCGATGTAAGAATAAAGTATACAGACAGTTTAGTTAACAGAATCAGAGAGCATAAGGAGTATAAACACACACAGAGAGGGTTAGAGTGGATATGGCAAAAGTAAACTGGATCCATCTACCGACGCACGGTTACGTTTTCCATGGGACATTTAGTAGATAGGATATATCGAGATCAGGGCACCGTACCGAGCGGTACGGCTGTAACAGTGCGAAAAGAATGCTTGCACTCACCTGCGCGCGACCGTTACAAGATTCAAACTTGGTCAATGGGGAGTCGATGATGGCCGATCGGTTGCGTCGTACGGCCTTTCCGGTTCTACCGTGCATTCGAATGAATCCTCACTTCATACGATGTGTCGCTCTCGCCTCGTCTCCGTTAATCGTACGTCACCATCTTACTCAAAGGACAATGTCGACACGCTCGTTTCTCTGTCGCATGTATCGACATCATTATCCGCCGTACGAGCAGAAGATAATTTTCGAATGCACAGCCATGTTGGTTGGCCTCGCGATATTCGAACGATGACGACGACGCACGTACTCGACGCCCAGAACAAGGAACATCGTAGGACGTTCGACAACGTTGCGCAAATGCCTCCAGGCGAAAATGCAGTGTATGTGGAACGCGTTCAGGTCACTATTACGTTGTCGTTACGATTTTACAACGCACTTTGCAAACGTTACATCGAGAAACCGACACCGAGTCGATCGTCCCGGCCGCTGCGAAACAGCGCACTCTACCTCCTTGAAAATTCTCAACATTTTCCGTGGAAACCATCAGCCTTTCCGTTTTCTTAAATTTTCTTCCTTTGCACGACAAAGTACTTATCTATATCGTGCATGCCGTCCAAACATCAGAAAGTACTGCAATCAATCGTAGTCCGGTATTAATGAGTACGAAGTTACATTTTCAGGCTGGTCTATCAGGCACATCAAATTTTATCAAGGGCTTATTCTACTGCAAAATTTATGAAACGAATGTTGTAAGAATTAACTTGGAGTCTTTAAATTAATATGCGAAAGTACCCATGTGAATATTCAAAACATTCTTCGAGATATAGTATTTAGAGCGGACTCATTGTATCTACGCGTACATAGGTAGGCGTTGCTGAATTTGAAACGTGCATTTCTCGAAACTGTTTTCCAAAACGGCATTCATACAAGATCTTTTAGGCCACAAATGATGGGGATTGTCTTGAACTTTAAAACACACAAAAAAGTGCACGCAACCATACATGCTCTTAATGAATTACTAGCTGGCGAGAATAAAAAAAATACTATCCAGCAACAAGATTGGGTTAGTAATCCATTTTTGAGGTGGTAAGATTAACTTGTCGAATAATATGTGTACGTGACATGTAGAATTTAAGAAACGCAAACAATTACTGTACATATTCTCACAATAAAATGCTCGAATTCCAATACAAAATGTGTATATTCTTCAGAGGAAATCGAATAAAAAGCTTTGAGACACAAACACTTGAAATTTCGCGACTTATGTTTCGATCATTTGAATTCATTGCGCGGATACATACTACAAGAGAATAAATACACATACCCCTCTTTATGTAGACGCGTATGTTGTTTTCCTCAACGCTATATGTAATTTCACCGCGAATACATTGAAAATTATAAAATAGAGGGAGCATGCATAATAGAGAAACGTCTTACATTTAAATGTGCGCGTTGGACATCAGAGTTGTAAAATTTCATTTTGTACATTTCAAAATAAAAACGATAGATGATACAGAAGCTTCTGATTGTGGTTCTGAGAAGGTTTGGTTAATATGTATTTACGTAGGATGCAGCATTTAAATGTATGCGATTATTCCGATAGCTGCGAATCAGCGCGCTCTGTCTTCATGTAAATATTCTGCTACACAGCTCTGTCATTCTTTTCTTTCACATTCTAATTAATTTCCTTATATGATTTCGTCGACATCTTTATTTATATGTTTCCACTTGCATATTCTTGTTCTCTCCATTGGATCACATATTTCGTATTCCTGAATCATTAATATACCCGTCCTCCAATTGTTTTGCTCGTTTCAGGATAGATGTCAGCTACGAATCTAACCATAACTGTACCCGCGACCACGAAGGGTAACGCTAGGTTTACTGGTTGTGAACATCGTACATACAAAATGACAGTTTAGACAGTGGTTGATGAAGCTGATTAGCAAAAAGAATTGAAAAATGGAACGCAAAAAAACGGAGCAAGTGAACGCTATGCCTCTGCCAAATGTGTTTCCGAAAACGTTTGTGTTTTCGGAACCGAATGTATTGATACCCCCGAAAATCATGAGTTCTGGGGTTAACTTTGAACGAGTATCAGACACGTTTGGTAAGAGAAATTTGTTTACTTTCGCCACGCCGACAACTGTTTCGCAAGCAGGTGTTCAAGAATCATCTATTTGTCAATCTGGTATCGAAAAACATTACAAGCCAAAGATATCCAGAAACTCGTACAAACCTGTAGTCAATGTTTTTGCCCAAGCACTTAAGGACACAGCGATGTTCAAGCAGCTAAAAAAGAATTCCAAGTCTCAAGTTGTTGAGTTTAATCCTGAGAATTCCATAACGTGTATGAATGTACCAAAGTCTTTGCTTACAAAGGTGGCTGCAAAGAAATATTTCAGCATGTTTGGAAACCTTTTGAAGATAGCCATTAAACCTGCGAAACAAATAATTGTGGTTATCTATGCGAGTAAGGAGGAGGCAAATGAGGCTTACCATAAATGTGGTGAATGCTTGGAACAGAAATTTGATGTGGAATGGACCAAGTTGTGTTCGTCACCAAAGTCTCCTATAAAAAAGAAAGATTTACAAAACATTGTATCTAATTTCTTGAAATCATCTGACGATGAAATTAAGTCAGAATTAGATGCTATGATGAATTTGGAATATAATCTTCACAGCAATTCTAATGATAATTTTGATGGAACTTTGCCAAAAAGAAGCGCAGCATTACAAGCAAAACTGTCTGCAAAAGCAGCAGCTAGAACAGAGAAAGCTTCTGCAAAGCCTGAGAAACTTAAACCTGATAGTCAGATATCGGACCTCTTGCCTAATGTTACCACTGAAGAATTACAAAATATAATTCACCAACCAGCATCTACTTCTGAAGATAAATACAAGGTATTAGAAGCAAGGGATAGACTCATGAGAATGAAGCAAGTGAAGTCTCACACTTTGGCAGCAGCTAAACTTATGACTGGCACATGCCCTGATATGTGTCCAGAGAAGGAACGTTTGATGCGTGAGTCAAACAGACAAGTGGCATTGTATGAACAACTAGATAGCAATGAGTATAGAATAAATCATGCTATAGCTGTGAAACAGTATTCCAGATCTTCTGCGGATCAGGAAGAGCCCATGGCACATGAATTGAGGCCAGTAAAATCTTTAAAAATGACCATGAGTTATTTGCTTCATGAGATAGCTGATCTTTGTGATCTGCAGGGAACAAACTTAGGAGAATGGTACCACTTTTTGTGGGACAGAACTAGGGGAATTCGGAAAGACATAACACAGCAAGAACTCTGTTGTGCAGATAGCGTTGAGCTGGTAGAGCAGTGTGCCAGATTTCACATAGTATGTTCTGAGAGACTTTGTGCTGAAGAGCCATCCATTTTTGATAAAAGGATAAACTCTGATAACTTGACCAAGTGTTTGCAATCACTGAAGTACATGTATCATGACTTAAGGATAAAAGGAATTACTTGTAAAAATGAATCAGAATTTCGTGCATATATTATTTTATTGAATTTGAACAATGGCAATTTTATGTGGGACCTGCAGAGATTGCCAGAAAGTATACAAAAATCACCCGAAGTAAGGTTTGCATTAGAAGTATATTCTGCTCTGGAATCAAATAATTATTACAAATTCTTTAAGCTTGTAAGGCACACAACATACCTGAATGCATGTATCTTACTTAGATATTTTAATCAAGTAAGATTAAAAGCATTATCAGTTATGGTAAAAGCATACTGTAGAACTGCATCAACTGCATACCCATTGTATGAATTAATCGATATTCTAGGTTTTGAAGATGAAAATGAAGCCATTAATTTTTGTGAACAAGTAGGGCTGAACACGAAAGATGAGTTACATGTACTACTAAATAGACAGAACTTTACTATGCCTGTATTGAATATAAAACAAAACAGAGCCTGTTGTTTGATAGAATCTAAGAGAACTGTGCAACGTTTGTCTATAGGTGAATGTATAGCAGGAGGAGAGATGCCAGAAAAGACTTACAAATACCACAAACCACATAGCAGTTTTGATGCACATGGTTATTTATTACCTGACTCTGTTAATGCAGAAGACCAAAGCAAAAATATTATTCCTGAAGAACATGATCCATATGAATTTATAGATGAAGATGCAATGAAGACTAAGACACCTTCAGAGCCAGAAAAAGATCGAAATAAAATAGAAACCACAATAACTGCTGAGCATACAAACATATTTCAATCAGTAGTAAACTCTGAACCTGATGTAAATATCTTTACAACCATAAAACCAGTTGCTAATATTTTTGCTCCTAAACCTCAAGTACAAATAAAAGAGTCACAAACAGGTGTAATATCAAAACCAAAGGCAGAGACACAAAAGGATTCAAAGACGTTTTCTTTCACATCAAAACCCCAAGACATTGCCTCTACTGCAACTAAACCCAGTGAACCTTTTGGCTTCAGTAGTACATTTAGTATTACAACAACAACACCGAAAACTTCCAGTGTATTTTCTAGGCAATTTGAAGCAGCACAAAGCAATGATGTTGCTTCTCCATTTTCGACGGTTACAAGTAAAAGTATATTCTCTGGACCTCCACAGGGAAACATATTTATGAGAAATATTGCACCCTCTACAATATTTTCCACTGTACCTTCTGGTGTACAGACAATTGCAAAATCATCAAATGCAGCAACTACTATAACTGATAATAAGTTCAAGGAAACACAGAGCTTTGTTGTATGTGCGGAAGAAGTACAAAAGCCAGCTCCAATGGAAGCAAAAACAGAGAAATCGAAATTGGAGGAACAGGAACATGCTAAAAAAATGCAACAAATTCATGAAGCTGCTGAAGAAATTTTCAATGCTTTGCAGACAGAAATTGTGCAAACATGTTGCTCTAATGTAGTAAAAGAAGAGATTAATCAAATAAATATTAGCAAGACCGTAAAGGAGATTCTTGGTCAGATTTTAGATGAAGTTACACACGAAATGTGTGCTAGTATTTTGAGAGAGGAAATTGATAATACACGGAAATTACAGGAAATGTTAATGAAAATAAAAAATAGAATTGTTGTAAAGTATTTCAATATATGGAAAAGTAATTTGAAAAGAAGGCAACAAAGAAAAGCACTGGATGATACACCAGTATGGTTGCAAAAACGTTCTAGTAGGCAAAGTGCCAAATTACTGTATTCAACAGAACAGGATTTAGTTATTCAAAATATGTGCAAAAGGCAAGATGTACAGAAAACTGCTACACGTTATATTGATTCTCTAGCTCCAATCGAAATTATAATTTATATTGGTATCAAGGAAAACTTGAAATCTTTAAACACCAACACACGTTCCAATTATTATTGGAAACTCGTTATTTCTTGGCCCAATTTGTATAATAAACCGATTTTATGGCACCATAAGAAGATCATGAATCAGTATCTTTGTCCTAATGATTATACCATGGAACCTATTCTTAAAATATATCAACCAAATGGGATTGAAACATTACATATTTGTATGAGACACTTTGAAGGTGTGATTAACGAATACAATTTAACAGGATCAGATGCCCTTTTGTTTATAGCTGCTGCTTCTGAAGACATGAAGTTTGTTGTAAAGCGTTTAACTAAAAATATATTGTCAAGAGAAAAACTTACACCTATTCCTCTTGTTTTCATTGTTCTGGGAGATGCAAACTTTGAAGCACCAGATAAAAAGTTTGTTCCAAGCATAGAAGAATTACTGAAGTCTGGATATTTATCAGCTTATACGATCATGCATGAAAAAAATTTGACTGAAAAAAACATATTAAATTTAACACAAAGCGCAGTGCTTTGGTTGTCTTTAAATAAAGCAGCTCAAAATCCATTAGAAACAGATTATTTATACAATATATGTGATAGTTGCTTAACAGAAGAATTGTGGTTGAGGTATTGCCATCAATATTATCATTCTTTTTCTGTTGCTTTATATTTATTTACTGTATGTTTAAAACATTGTTGTTTCTTTCAGGGTATTGGATGACTCTTCTTTAAGGGACAAACTAGTACATGCTTTGAAGGAGCCTAAGTTCATAATTGATTTGCATAATGAAGCAGTCGATCATCTGATAGAAATAATATTGGATCCAGAATCTTTCATGTATACGAAATTTGCTCCAGAATTTAAAAAATTTGTAAAAAATCAGTACATGATGCCATGCGGTTATGAGCATTTTGATGAAGCTTGTATAAAAGAGGATTATAAAGTGAAAGTGGAAACGGTAATGTCTAACTTTAGACTACCTCGGTGGAGGTAAGTATTATTTGAAATATTCTTCGTCATACTACTGTATTTATACAAGTATTCTTAAATTTATCTGTGCTTATTCCAGATTCTCGTGGCCAATACATGACACTATTACACTTCGGCAGTGCATAATAAAATACTGTCAACAAGCATTATCCAGTTATAACAGCGACGAAATATCTACCGATATTTTAACTAACTTATTTTTCCCGTCAGGCCTTTCAACCGTGACGAACTTCATTGATATCCTTCTGTACATCATTAAGAAAAAAATGTACCGCATTGACGAAGATTTGAAAGTGATTTATAACAAGTATCACGTAAAACACTTTCGTACTTTACCATGGTGGTTGAAGTCTAATCTATTAATCGAATATGAAATTCCATTACAACACTATAACGTGAACGAAAATGAGAAGGAAAACAAAGCAAGAAACGACAGCAGCGAACCAGTTGTGAAGAAACGAAAATTGCATAAATCAAGGGAAAATGATTCTGAATTCGAACCGTTAGCTGAGTTTTGTGAAAACAGTCAAAGCCAGGTGATGGAAGTGCATAACACTTCGAAGAAAATCGAAGAACGCTTAAAAGAACGTCAACAGGACACTTTGCTATTCGAAGAAAGACTGAGGAACGCCTTGCTTAGTGAGATTGAATCTACTTAACCACGTGTAAATATATTTTATCATCATGAAATGTTTGTAGTTCGTAGTGCTTAGCTCAGGCTTTATAGTATTTTTTATGAATAAGATACACAGTCTGTATGCGATGTATGAAAGCAATTATTGATGTAAGAATTCTAAATCAGGTGACTTCCTTGAATACCTGCATAAAATAGGAAAATGAAGTACAATATTAACTCAAGAATCATGGAATTATGTATGTTGCGTTTCATCTGTATAAACCTTACAACATTTTGTACATAACGTTTGTACTGAATGTATTAACGTCCAAATACATGTATATAAAACGATGAAGTTTACATGTTATCTTCACAATTTAACAATTTTAGTTAGTTCGTGTATATATTGTTGTTGTAGAGTATTTGAAATTCAAGATGAAGCATACAAATTGAAAAAAAAAAGATGAAAATATTTGTTATGTAAGCATTTGAAATTTCGCGGGTTATATTTCGATTATTCAAATGCAGGAACGAACTATCAATATGAATAACACAATTAAAGTGCATACTGTTATTGTATTTGAAACCACTGGAATGTACAGCGAACATATTGCTATGAATATAACAAAAATATATGCATTCAAAATGGTATTAACACATCCAAAAATGTAAGATACCAGTGTGCAACGTTCGAACGTCGCATACCAGAAATCTGATTCGCAAATATCCATTCTAAGCATTTCGAAATCGAAGCCTCGAACGATATCGAATATTTCGTTCTGTGACGCGGAGCACAGCGCCATCTCTGACAAGACTCCGGTACTAACCATCGGCATTCCAAGTGACGCCATCTAGCAAGAGGGATCCGATTATATAAAGAAAAATCCGTCAGAGGCGCACCGAGCGTTACGCCGTTGTTTAGTTCCATATCCTGTCAGAGATGGCGCCACTTGTGCCCAATGTGTGGCCACAGACGAGATATACGAATATATCTCGTCGGTGACAGGTCACATGAAAGACACCCACTTTAAAATGATAAAGATCTGTGAAATAACTGACAATCTATACGTACATATATGTGCTTTTTTTTATGTGTATAATGGCGAAATAAGCTAGTTTAACGCATGAAAAGTTTTAATACGGCAACAGGTGTTAGAAAACTGTACAGTTGTTTACATCTGTAAACAGCATCTGCGTCAGCCTTGAAACCGATGTATCAAAGTTTTAGTTGCACGTGTCCGATTCTGTCGTTCCAAGAATCGCGAAAATCAAAAACAATGCACAAGCAAAAACGTTGGCGAAACTAGCCAACGCTCTGCGTGTGGTTCAGAGAGGTATGATAGCACAACGTTATTAAATCCACTTAAATTGGAGAAAAGGTATACAAATCTAAAATATTATTTTAGAAAAGATATCATTCTAAATATTAAATAATTTCTAATCTTATGTTCTTCGATATTTTACACTAACTCTAACAGACAATTGAATAACCAGTTATAAGAATGAAGAAAATGTTAGCAACAAATATGTAGGCTTTAATATAAACTATTGATAATTAATCGAAAATATTTAGTCCCTTGAACATCGTAAAAATGTATAATATATACAGATAATATTTGAAAACAGTGAAATTTAGTCGTAAAGAGCGAAATAAAATTATGTATGTACCGGCAAGACGCACGAGAACACGTGGACCGGATTCGATATATCGAACTACTGAACAACAAATACAGTTGTAAATATTATTCAAATCAGTAATAGTTGATCGTATTATATAGCAAAATGTTGAAATTCAGTCGAACAGAATGAAATTGTATGAGTACCGAAAGAGCAGACGAAATCGTTCGACCAGATTCGATATATCGAACTGATGAACAGGGAATGAAACTGTACTGTTATTAATATCAACTATAGTTCATCGTATTATATTGTAAAAGGTGATGATTGAGTAACCTGGAGAATACGACCGGAAAATACATTGAAACGCACGCGGTCGATAGAAGTCGTTAGATGACTGTTGCATCGTCAAAATTTGCAGTCGAGCATGCCCGAAATTGTCCGATGAACCCGCGTGCGTTGAAAACGACGCGCGACGCTTGTGGAAAGTGGAGCGGGTCGAGCGCGGTCCAATCAGCCGCGAGCCCCCACTCCTTGCGCCGCGCATTTCGCGTGCGCCGAGTCTCCGCGGGAGCGTCATTTGACTCTGTGCCGTCGAACCGATCACACGTGTTGACAGCTCGCTCGCATAAACGTACGCGTTCACATTTAATTATCATCTAATCGTGTACTAATCATAAATTACCGCGTTTCCTGTCTACCGCTGCCTTCGTTTAACATCATTATCGTGTAATTAATTATTAATTCACATTTATTTATTATTAATTAATTCGATATTCCGCGACGTTAACCAACGGTTTTCGCGACATAACCCGGTACGCTTGCTACGTTCAATTATTAATTCGTTCATGATATTTTGGATTAAATTTAAACAAATTTTAGTTTATTTTAATAATTTTCAATAATTTTACGCGTTTGTCCGTGGTTCATTAATTCGATATCTCGCATTGAGCATCGGTTCTAATAGCTTAACCCGGTACACTTGTTGGTTAATTCTGTTTTTAATTTATTCATTCGTTTTAGTTACATTTAAACAATTTCGAAATCAATTTTAACTTGTTTTAATTATTTTTAATAATATTCCGGTTCCGTTGGCGGTTCATTAATTCGATATCTCGCATTGACCATCGGTTCTAATAGCTTAACGCGGTACACTTGTTGCTTAATTCTTTTTTTAATTTATTTATTCGTTTTAATTACATTTAAACAATTTCGAAATAAATTTTAACTTGTTATAATTATTTTTAATAATATTCCGGTACTGCTCGTGGTTCATTAATTCGATATATCGAATGCGATCCAACTGTTTTCGCGTATACTTCCGGTACACATATAATTTAACTTTCGTTCTCTCGGACTAAACTATAACGCTTTATCACATGTTCTAATCAAACGTCCAAACATTTACAACAATATTTCATTCTTATTTATCGTTAACTAAAAATTGACTACTACGGTAAACGGTTAATCGATACTTTGGACATTATCATAACTTCAGTCTTTCTACTAACCTATACTAAATTACAATCCTTTTGAATATAGTAATTCTCAGTTCAATTATTCTTTAATTAATACATTCGATTGATATGACTGTTTAATTTTAACATTATTGTGTTCTTCTACCATGATTACTCTAAATTTGAATTTTCCTTCTGTTACAGACTTCAAGCGACACTTCCAACGAAGATGGCGCTGCAATCGGCATGACATCATGGAGCGAGATATTCGAAACAGTGCCGCTTCAAACGAAGCTTCTCATCAAATTGGTAACGTTTAATTGTTCGCAACAATCAGGTGATAATATCTATATATTTTCTATTTATTGGTCTTTAACCTTCATTAATTGTAAGCATGACATATCATACATATCCAGTACTAAGGTTAAACGAGAAAGAACGAACTCGAGTTTTGTGTTCAATATTTCTAATAATGCAAAGTAGTATTTAAACGTCGTGAAATTCTTCAATCGGAACGAAATTTTTCTTTATCATTTTCAATTTTCATTGCAATCGAGTCGAAGTTTCATGAGATTGTTTACAATAGTGTTTGCGTTTAATGGAAAATTAAATCACTTGCAACTTGCTGCAACGCGTTCGCGATTTCGTGTTCACTTTCAATTGCGTTTAAATAATTTGTATATCTTCACAATCTGTGTGGGACGGTCGATCTTCATTTGTAATTACTTTTTAACGCGAGCTTGAATCAACATACTAACATCGCATTTCAAGAATACTCAAATAATAATTAGTTGGCAAACTTTGACTTTTGCAAGCAGATTTGAAAGTTTATAAATCGGGTTCGAGTTTCGTTAAATAGAATATTATCAGGCTCGCAACTCTGATAACGAAAATCTTCACTATGACATTTTTAAATATAATTTATTACAATTTATTCATTGAAATGTTCATTTTCACATAATTAATATGTCTCCATAATAAGAGAGACCGAGTATCGTATTTATTGATAGTCGATAAAAAGCAGTATTTCCTTAACGAACGTTAGATAAGAGAGAAGAAGAATATTTCGTTGTTTTTTCTTCCTACCCCACCCCCTTATTTTCAGCAAATTTTGTGGCCGCGCGCAATGCGGCCGTAGAGTCAGTGTCTGCCTCGTTCAACTTTTCAGTTTTCTCTTTCTAAGTGGAGCCAAGTGACTCGAAATAATTTTTTGATTACACGTCAGAGTCGCGCGAGAGTAGAGTCAGTGTTGCTTCGTATCAATCATTTATTTTTAATCGCGAGTGTAGAGTCAGTGTGTTCCTGAAGAGGAGTTCGGGCGATCTCCTGGAGAGATCGATGTAAGTATCGATATCATAGACGATTTTACAAAATAAATTGTCGAGTGTTCCGATTAACTATAAATTCTTTGTTCCTTTTCTGTTCAGGACGACCCTGACGACCACCCTGACAACTGAGAGGATGCGATGGGCTTCGGGCGATCTTCAGCGGAGAGGAATGTAAGCATCAAAATAATTGTCTGCTTCTCTATGAACATCATTGAAACTTTAGAAAGCAAAGCGTAATGTTTTTTGCTCCTTTTCTGTTCAGGACTACCATCCGGTCGGCCTGATGACTTCGGCAGCAGGGTAGTCATTCCTTCTCCGGTGAGTCGCATGATGTTTTTTTTATTCCTCCAGTCTCCATCATGTCGTAGGACGAATGGTCCGAAAATCGGCACGGAGACTGGTTGTATATAGTAGTTTTTGGCGAGCATAGTGACCGCGAGTAGTGATATTAGATCACGCTCGTGGTAGTAACCCACCGATTGTATTTTATTTATTAGAGCAGGATAGGGTCTTCTTGTACGTCGCGTTTTTAAATTTAATTTATTCCGCGAGAATATATCAAAATGAATGTTTATCACATAAGATGGTAGAGTTTATCAAATGAATATTTTCTGAGATACGAATTAATTATCGAATTCTATTCGGTAATTGACTAGTATTTATTGGTGAAGTTGGGTACCCCTCGACTTCATTGTTTTCACTTCTGCAATTTTTTTGAAACAAATTAGAGTCACGTTAATAGTATCGAGATAAAGATACTTATCATCGCGTTTCCTATATTGTTTTTCGTTTGCATTCAATTGTTCGCATTTCATGATACAAATATATGTACAAGAAGGACGCTTCGCGACGGGTAGATTTCGTGATCAAAGTAAGAAGTTTGAGCAACTTTTGCATCTTACGATATTTACTTTGATGTCGAGACACCCGAGGATTTTCTGTGTGAATTTAATTTTATTCAATTTTCAGATTAAATCTTTTTGATTACGTAGAGTCATTTTTGCATATAAATTCTTCAATAGTCGAGTCATTTTGCATAGAGTCTTTCAATTTTTCATATAAATTTTTCAGTGGTCGAGTCACTTTGCATAAAGTCTTTCAATTTTTCATATAAATTTTTGAATATTCGTCATTTTTCTCAGTAAATTCTTTTCATGAATAAAAGTCGAGTCACTTTTCATAATTAAATTAATGAATACTAGTCCGCTTAGATCTCTTATTTACTAATCATCATTTTTAGTTGAGGATTTTCAGATATATGATTCCGTGTCCATTGCCTAATCCCACTCACGTGCCCAGGTGCTACTTGGGTGGGTGAAGGCAATGGGCACGATGACATGTGTTTAATCAAACTTTTAAGCGATTGGCAAGCGTCAGTGTATCATGCACCACGTAAGTCTCACATGTGTGTGTGTGTGGTTAGGCTGTGAGGTTTACGTGGCTTTAAAAAAATCTATTTTCTCTATTCTATACATACTATTATTAATTAAACATTTATACCGACTCGATGAACAAATATCAGACGAAACCCGTTGTTCCTTGTAAGCGCCATGCATTTGAAATCTCACTCATTGTTAGTAAGAAATTTTTACAAATAATACAAGTTCTATTTATACAAAATTTGTATGAATAAACCCAAATGGTCACTGCGCTTGTCGGTCGATTTCAGGAAATGGTACGTACATTTCTTAGAGTGTGAATGTTGTTGCACAAGCTCGGGTGTCGGAGAACGTCCCGCGTGACGTTCTCCCTAGGTTAGGCTCTTGCACCCGAGCTGATGAATGAGAACCGTGGAACGATGTGTGTTGGTGCGATTGAGTTTTGCCAATTTTTAAATATAGGGCTAGGTAGGTAGGTAACTTCTTTCTGGTATGTGTGCTAGATGTAAGTAGGTAGGGCCCGGGGCAGGTTATCACATTCTCTGATTCGGGTAGGCTCCTTTTCGCACGTGGTAAACCTGCACCTGGGGCGAAGCGTTCACGATGAATCTGTCGCGATTCGAACATGCTCCGGCGTGGTCAAATCGCTCAGATTTTCGAGTGAACTCTTCGAACTTAATTTTAAGTCGCGTACGCGGTCGGAAGGATAGGTTCGAAACGCTCGTTTTCTTGCACGAGATGCTTTTGCACGTGTGGTGATCAAGGATTTCTGGTATCGTTGATCGTCCGCAAAGCATCTCTCTAGTTCCGCGAGTTTCTTGTTCGTCAAGGTTTCAGGGGGCAGGAGCCCGAAGAAAGAAAAGGCTAAGAGCCGAAGAGGCCCGGCAAACTGCCACGAAGAGGGCTGCATCGAATGATCGTGCATCCTTGTGAGTATCTGATGCTCTCAAGGATGCATGGTCATTATATGGTTACTACTTTGTCACTATGCTCGCCTGTAGTTGTAGTAGTAGTAGTAGTTTGTTTCTATGGCCATTGCATGATGTGGCCCATCGCCCAGTGTCCTGGGCAAAATCGCGTTTTGAAGTAGTGTCGCGTATGACCGATCGCGTTTGTGTTAGCGTTGCGAAAAAATACAGATCGCGTTGACTTTGTGTTTTGCAAATGAAGACTATAGGTAACGTTAGCTGTAGAGTTGCGAAGAATTTAGATCGCGTTTGTCTTAGCGTTGCGAACGAGTCTGATCGCGTTTGTTTAGTGTTGCGAACAATTCTGATCGCGTTTGCTTTAGAGTTGCGACCAAAGACTGATCGCGTTTGCTTTTTGATAGTATTTAAAAAGTGTTTTCTATTTGAGGTTTCAGATTTTTATTAGTGTTGCGTTATGGATGACACGCGATTTTTATAATTTATTCTTCATTATAGACAGATCAGAGTCTGTCCAATTAGAGTTGCGAAAATGATTGATCGCGCTTTTTTACTTTTCATACATTAATTAAAGTCCTTAAATTAGTGTTGCGGAAACGATTGAACGCGTTTTGAATTAGAGTTGCGTTTAATGAAATGCCCAAATATGACTGGGACCTGCTGGACCTATTTGATGGTCCCATTGGACCATTTTGATAGTCCCCTTTGGTCCATTTTTCCATGGTCACTGTACCATGTGACCCATCACCCAGTGCCTGGGCAAAATCGCGTTTTGAAGTAGTGTCGCGTATGACCGATCGCGTTTGTGTTAGCGTTGCGAAAAAATACAGATCGCGTTGACTTTGTGTTTTGCAAATGAAGAGTATAGGTAACGTTAGCTGTAGAGTTGCGAAGAATTTTGATCGCGTTTGTCTTAGCGTTGCGAACAATTCTGGACGCGTTTGTTTAGTGTTGCGACAAAAGATTGGCCGCGTCTGCTTTAGAGTTGCGACCAAAGACTGATCGTGTTTGCTTTTTGATAGTATTTAAAAAGTTTTTTCTATTTGAGGTTTCAGATTTTTATTAGTGTTGCGTTATGGATGACACGCGATTTTTATAATTTATTCTTCATTATAGACAGATTAGAGTCTGTCCAATTAGAGTTGCGAAAATGATTGATCGCGCTTTTTTACTTTTCATACATTAATTAAAGTCCTTAAATTAGTGTTGCGAAAATGATTGATCGCGTTTTAAAGTAGAGTTGCGCTTAATGAAATGCCCTAATATATGACTGGGACCTGCTGGACCATTTTTATATGGCCCCCCTTGGACCATTTTTATATGGCCCCCCTTGGACCATTTTTATATGGTCCCCCTTGGACCATTTTTGTATGGTCCCCTTTGGGCCATTTTTATATGGTCCCCCGCAGCTAAAATAGCTGCTTGTTTATTTGTCGTAGTCCGGTAAACTGCGACAGATTTTGTAGAGTTAGTGTTGCGAATTATTAAACACAAGAGTGTACGCGTTTGCTTTTTTAATTAGAGTTGCGAATATCAACGAGCAGCCCTTTTCAGGGCTGCTCTCGGCAGATTTTTCGTACCATATTAAATAAATTAGAGTTGCGAAATGAAGAATACACCACTCTCGCGTTGTTTGCTTAAAATGAGTGGATTATGTGCCCTTCTGGCTTATGAATATTTTTTTATCAGGGGTTTGTTATGGAAATACTGCTGAAAAGTAAACATACATTCACTTGTTGCGATAGAGTCATATATTTTTCATAGTATTATTAATATTCAACAGATTCAATTTTTTGGTTTTATTGACACATATATTTCTATGAACATTTTGATGTTTCCTTTTTTTTTTATATAAATATTAGAGTCACGTTAAATTTTATTAAAAATAGTGACGAATTTCGTTATTGGAGCTGCAAAATTTCTCGGGAGATCTTTTCGCTTCTAATTTCGCAAGTTTGCGAAAATAGTAGATATATTTATAAATTTTCAAAACTACTTCGCTTAAATCAAAGTTTGATCGCGGGACTGTTTAGTTTTTGATTTATATGAAATACGAAAAGCTTGCGTTAATATTATATTAAAATTATAAATGGAATTCGATAGTCACATTTTTTTTTTTAAAATCGCGATCGTTCGTTTTCCCTAATCATATAATAAATGACAATACATCGTTGCTTTGAGTAACTATCATAAATACAGTATATTGCAACAAAATGTAATTGTTCTAATTTTCCATTAAATGCCCGGGAATTTCCAGATATTTGCATTTATGTATGTTCAAACTGAGAACAAGAAAAAATTCGTGAAAATTGAAGAATTTTGAATACTCAGAAAAAGAGATAAAATAATTAAATAAATACATAATATATTGAATGTGATATATATGATTATAACTATATCTTTTTACTTCGGGATATTTTTCTACTGCGGGATATTTTTCTACTTCGGGATATTTTTCATGCATTTAATATTTATAAAACGTAATTTAAATAATCCGTGATTTTTTTCTTCTTTCATCTTAGTACTGAGACGATGTTTCAATTCATTTCATTTCACTTTCCTTTTTTAAGTTTACGTGTTTAATAAGTCTTCCCTTTACAGCGTACTAATCACATGACTAAGTTTCTGTTATAGATTTTAAACAGAATTCCGAAGGGTTTTAGGATTCAAACTACGTAAGATGTAATGTCTTTTGCATTTTTACTAAATTTGTGTCAGTTTATGTTCCAGAATTATCGTGGGTTCATTTTCTAACATAAGAAGGGTATGTCATTACAGCAGTAGTTTTTTTTTTATACAAATACTAATCAACAGAGAAAATGTTTCAGAGACTGCCATGAGATTAATACACTGAAGAAAGTAGGGACTGAAGATTTGTTTAATTAACGAGCAATCAATTTAGAGAATGTTTCAGATAGCAATGAAGGTCTAGGAAGAAGAAAGAAGAACTTGGACTGAAGAAAGAAGAATCCGAAAATGTTTTTAATTAATTACTAATCAATTTAGAGAATGTTTCAGATAGCTACGAGGGTCTAGGAAGAAGAAAGAAGAACTTGGATAGAAGATAGAAGAATCTCAAGATTTGCTTAATTGCTAACTAATCAGTTTAGAGAATGTTTTAGATAGCAGCGTAGACATAGAAGAGGAAAGAAGAACTTGGACTGAAGAAAGAAGAATCTCAAGATTTGTTTAATAATTAAGAACTAATCAATTTAGAGAATGTTTCAGATAGCAACAGCGAAGTAGGAGAAGATTGAAAATTTGAACTGAAGAGAGAAGAAATACTTCAAAAACATCGAGGGATTTTCTGAAGAAGATAGAAGACAAATTGTATGTTCTATTAAATGTTTACATATTAGATCTGTGGTTAGGTAGGCTTCCATCTTTTGAAGTAAATGAAGAGTTAGATAGGCTCTTAGATTCTTCATTTCAAATGAAAGATCCTGCGAATATAATGTAATCGATATAATACATATTTATTTCAGCAAACACCTGATCAGGCATGCTTTACCCTTTATATTTGCAATTAGATGCAACGCTAGGTAGGTTTCTCCCTTATATACACCATTAGGCATTGTTCCCTTTTTACTTAAATATGTTGTTAGGTAGGCTCTCAGATTCATAATTTTAAACCAATGAATCTGAATAAATAAACTAATCAATATACAGAACGTTTATTTCAGCAAACATCGTGGGATTTTTTAAAGAAAAAATGAAGAACATCTTCATATTGTTTAAAATTTTCACTTAGCTATGTTCTTAGGTAGGCTTCCACTTTTTTATTTAGAAATCTAGTTAGGCAGGCTCGTCCCTTTTTGCGTAGAAATCTGATTAGGCAGGCTCGTCCCTTTTTGCTTAGAAATATGATTAGGCAGGCTTAACCCTTTGTACTTGCAATTAGACACACGATTAGGCAGGGTTCCCCATTTTACTTATTGTTAGATGTGTTGTTAGGTAGGCTCTCAGATTCTTAATTTTAAACCAAAGAATCTGAATAAATAAACTAATCAATATACAGAACATTTATTTCAGCAAACATCGTGGGATTTTTTAAAATAAGAAAGAAGAACATCTTCATATCGTTTGAAATTTTCACTTAGCTATGTTCTTAGGTAGGCTTCCACTTTTTTATTTAGAAATCTAGTTAGGCAGGCTCGTCCCTTTTTGCTTAGAAATATGATTAGGCAGGCTTAACCCTTTGTACTTGCAATTAGATGCACGATTAGGCAGGGTTCCCCATTTTACTTTTTGTTAGATGTGTTGTTAGGTAGGCTCTCAGATTCTTAATTTTAAACCAAAGAATCTGAATAAATAAACTAATCAATATACAGAACGTTTATTTCAGCAAACATCGTGGGATTTTTTAAAATAAGAAAGAAGAACACCTTCATATCGTTTGAAATTTTCACTTAGCTATGTTCTTAGGTAGGCTTCCACTTTTTTATTTAGAAATCTAGTTAGGCAGGCTCGTCCCTTTTTGCTTAGAAATATGATTAGGCAGGCTTAACCCTTTGTACTTGCAATTAGACACACGATTAGGCAGGGTTCCCCATTTTACTTATTGTTAGATGTGTTGTTAGGTAGGCTCTCAGATTCTTAATTTTAAACCAAAGAATCTGAATAAATAAACTAATCAATATACAGAACATTTATTTCAGCAAACATCGTGGGATTTTTTAAAATAAGAAAGAAGAACATCTTCATATCGTTTGAAATTTTCACTTAGCTATGTTCTTAGGTAGGCTTTCACTTTTTTATTTAGAAATCTAGTTAGGCAGGCTCGTCCCTTTTTGCTTAGAAATATGATTAGGCAGGCTTAACCCTTTGTACTTGCAATTAGATGCACGATTAGGCAGGGTTCCCCATTTTACAATTAAATATATATGGTTAGGTAGGGTTCCCCTGTTCGATTTATTGTTAGATACACACTAAGGTAGGCTCTCAGATTTTTGTTCTGACTCGAAAGAATCGAGAAGGAATAAACAATCAAAGTAGAGAATATTTGTTTCAGCAAGCATCGTGGGAGGTTTCAAACGAAGAAAAGAAGATAGAGAGATTGCAGAGAAGAGAAGAAGATAGAGAGATTGAAGAGAAGAGAAGCAGATAGAAGAAATTTCGTATTGTATCAAATTTTCATTTAGATCCATTAAGAGTTAAGTATCGATGTGAAAAGTGTATGTTCTAGTTGATAAGTTATTATTTTCACAGGCAGAATTTTATATTCTTTTGTGTTTAGACAGTATAATATTTTATGTGTACTTAATTTAATCCGGGTAGGATAACACAGAAACACCTCTTGCTATACTTTTGCAAATCGGACAATACACGAACGTTTTGCAAATGTGTATCGAGAGGATAGCATATTAATAAAAATAAATAAAATTTTACATAAATGGAGGGTCGGTTGGGACGTGGTTAGGGTGGGTCTCCATTCGTAGCTACCTCCACGTGGTGAGACCCGGGCAATCGTTATTATTCATGTTATAAATCAATGTTATTATACCCTAAACAATCTTGTTGTCTTGATTGTTTAGGGTATAATACGATAGAAATTTATAGCATAAATAACATCGAGCAAAAGGCTACGCGGTCTAATTTGTCAGAAATATTATACAATTCGATTTTTATACAGGCCACCGATCTTACGTAGAATTTCACCGTGTACGTATCAGGGTATTTTCATCCTTTATCAGATTCCATCATGTATCAGAGTTATTATCGTGTCAAATATCAATCTACTGTATAGTTTGGGACTGGTTTTATATGACAGCGCTAGTTAGTTCATAACAGGTTCATTTTCATGCCAATAATCTATCTTATGCAGAATTTCATGCCGAACACGCCGGTCTTTGTTAGAATTGCGTATCTCTGTTCGTTTTGCCAAAAACACAAGAATCGTGAAGGCCTGCGTCAGACCGGTCTGGCCGGCCGTTCGAGATATATCGATTGAGAATTTCTAGCTCGGTGTCCAGTGATTCGAAATCGATAAGAGTCACCTATCTTATGCAGAATTTCATGCCGAACACGCCGGTCTTTGTTAGAATTGCGTATCTCTGTTCGTTTTGCCAAAAACTGAAGAATTGTGAAGGCCTGCGTCAGACCGGTCTGGCCGGCCGTTCGAGATATATCGATTGAGAATTTCTAGCTCGGTGTCCAGTGATTCGAAATCGATAAGAGTCACCTATCTTATGCAGAATTTCATGCCGAACACGCCGGTCTTTGTTAGAATTGCGTATCTCTGTTCGTTTTGCCAAAAACACAAGAATCGTGAAGGCCTGCGTCAGACCGGTCTGGCCGGCCGTTCGAGATATATCGATTGAGAATTTCTAGCTCGGTGTCCAGTGATTCGAAATCGATAAGAGTCACCTATCTTATGCAGAATTTCATGCCGAACACGCCGGTCTTTGTTAGAATTGCGTATCTCTGTTCGTTTTGCCAAAAACTGAAGAATTGTGAAGGCCTGCGTCAGACCGGTCTGGCCGGCCGTTCGAGATATATCGATTGAGAATTTCTAGCTCGGTGTCCAGTGATTCGAAATCGATAAGAGTCACCTATCTTATGCAGAATTTCATGCCGAACACGCCGGTCTTTGTTAGAATTGCGTATCTCTGTTCGTTTTGCCAAAAACACAAGAATCGTGAAGGCCTGCGTCAGACCGGTCTGGCCGGCCGTTCGAGATATATCGATTGAGAATTTCTAGCTCGGTGTCCAGTGATTCGAAATCGATAAGAGTCACCTATCTTATGCAGAATTTCATGCCGAACACGCCGGTCTTTGTTAGAATTGCGTATCTCTGTTCGTTTTGCCAAAAACTGAAGAATTGTGAAGGCCTGCGTCAGACCGGTCTGGCCGGCCGTTCGAGATATATCGATTGAGAGTTTCTAGCTCGGTGTCCAGTGATTCGAAATCGATAAGAGTCACCTATCTTATGCAGAATTTCATGCCGAACACGCCGGTCTTTGTTAGAATTGCGTATCTCTGTTCGTTTTGCCAAAAACACAAGAATCGTGAAGGCCTGCGTCAGACCGGTCTGGCCGGCCGTTCGAGATATATCGATTGAGAATTTCTAGCTCGGTGTCCAGTGATTCGAAATCGATAAGAGTCACCTATCTTATGCAGAATTTCATGCCGAACACGCCGGTCTTTGTTAGAATTGCGTATCTCTGTTCGTTTTGCCAAAAACTGAAGAATTGTGAAGGCCTGCGTCAGACCGGTCTGGCCGGCCGTTCGAGATATATCGATTGAGAATTTCTAGCTCGGTGTCCAGTGATTCGAAATCGATAAGAGTCACCTATCTTATGCAGAATTTCATGCCGAACACGCCGGTCTTTGTTAGAATTGCGTATCTCTGTTCGTTTTGCCAAAAACACAAGAATCGTGAAGGCCTGCGTCAGACCGGTCTGGCCGGCCGTTCGAGATATATCGATTGAGAATTTCTAGCTCGGTGTCCAGTGATTCGAAATCGATAAGAGTCACCTATCTTATGCAGAATTTCATGCCGAACACGCCGGTCTTTGTTAGAATTGCGTATCTCTGTTCGTTTTGCCAAAAACACAAGAATCGTGAAGGCCTGCGTCAGACCGGTCTGGCCGGCCGTTCGAGATATATCGATTGAGAATTTCTAGCTCGGTGTCCAGTGATTCGAAATCGATAAGAGTCACCTATCTTATGCAGAATTTCATGCCGAACACGCCGGTCTTTGTTAGAATTGCGTATCTCTGTTCGTTTTGCCAAAAACTGAAGAATTGTGAAGGCCTGCGTCAGACCGGTCTGGCCGGCCGTTCGAGATATATCGATTGAGAGTTTCTAGCTCGGTGTCCAGTGATTCGAAATCGATAAGAGTCACCTATCTTATGCAGAATTTCATGCCGAACACGCCGGTCTTTGTTAGAATTGCGTATCTCTGTTCGTTTTGCCAAAAACACAAGAATCGTGAAGGCCTGCGTCAGACCGGTCTGGCCGGCCGTTCGAGATATATCGATTGAGAATTTCTAGCTCGGTGTCCAGTGATTCGAAATCGATAAGAGTCACCTATCTTATGCAGAATTTCATGCCGAACACGCCGGTCTTTGTTAGAATTGCGTATCTCTGTTCGTTTTGCCAAAAACTGAAGAATTGTGAAGGCCTGCGTCAGACCGGTCTGGCCGGCCGTTCGAGATATATCGATTGAGAATTTCTAGCTCGGTGTCCAGTGATTCGAAATCGATAAGAGTCACCTATCTTATGCAGAATTTCATGCCGAACACGCCGGTCTTTGTTAGAATTGCGTATCTCTGTTCGTTTTGCCAAAAACACAAGAATCGTGAAGGCCTGCGTCAGACCGGTCTGGCCGGCCGTTCGAGATATATCGATTGAGAATTTCTAGCTCGGTGTCCAGTGATTCGAAATCGATAAGAGTCACCTATCTTATGCAGAATTTCATGCCGAACACGCCGGTCTTTGTTAGAATTGCGTATCTCTGTTCGTTTTGCCAAAAACTGAAGAATTGTGAAGGCCTGCGTCAGACCGGTCTGGCCGGCCGTTCGAGATATATCGATTGAGAATTTCTAGCTCGGTGTCCAGTGATTCGAAATCGATAAGAGTCACCTATCTTATGCAGAATTTCATGCCGAACACGCCGGTCTTTGTTAGAATTGCGTATCTCTGTTCGTTTTGCCAAAAACACAAGAATCGTGAAGGCCTGCGTCAGACCGGTCTGGCCGGCCGTTCGAGATATATCGATTGAGAATTTCTAGCTCGGTGTCCAGTGATTCGAAATCGATAAGAGTCACCTATCTTATGCAGAATTTCATGCCGAACACGCCGGTCTTTGTTAGAATTGCGTATCTCTGTTCGTTTTGCCAAAAACTGAAGAATTGTGAAGGCCTGCGTCAGACCGGTCTGGCCGGCCGTTCGAGATATATCGATTGAGAGTTTCTAGCTCGGTGTCCAGTGATTCGAAATCGATAAGAGTCACCTATCTTATGCAGAATTTCATGCCGAACACGCCGGTCTTTGTTAGAATTGCGTATCTCTGTTCGTTTTGCCAAAAACACAAGAATCGTGAAGGCCTGCGTCAGACCGGTCTGGCCGGCCGTTCGAGATATATCGATTGAGAATTTCTAGCTCGGTGTCCAGTGATTCGAAATCGATAAGAGTCACCTATCTTATGCAGAATTTCATGCCGAACACGCCGGTCTTTGTTAGAATTGCGTATCTCTGTTCGTTTTGCCAAAAACACAAGAATCGTGAAGGCCTGCGTCAGACCGGTCTGGCCGGCCGTTCGAGATATATCGATTGAGAATTTCTAGCTCGGTGTCCAGTGATTCGAAATCGATAAGAGTCACCTATCTTATGCAGAATTTCATGCCGAACACGCCGGTCTTTGTTAGAATTGCGTATCTCTGTTCGTTTTGCCAAAAACACAAGAATCGTGAAGGCCTGCGTCAGACCGGTCTGGCCGGCCGTTCGAGATATATCGATTGAGAATTTCTAGCTCGGTGTCCAGTGATTCGAAATCGATAAGAGTCACCTATCTTATGCAGAATTTCATGCCGAACACGCCGGTCTTTGTTAGAATTGCGTATCTCTGTTCGTTTTGCCAAAAACTGAAGAATTGTGAAGGCCTGCGTCAGACCGGTCTGGCCGGCCGTTCGAGATATATCGATTGAGAATTTCTAGCTCGGTGTCCAGTGATTCGAAATCGATAAGAGTCACCTATCTTATGCAGAATTTCATGCCGAACACGCCGGTCTTTGTTAGAATTGCGTATCTCTGTTCGTTTTGCCAAAAACACAAGAATCGTGAAGGCCTGCGTCAGACCGGTCTGGCCGGCCGTTCGAGATATATCGATTGAGAATTTCTAGCTCGGTGTCCAGTGATTCGAAATCGATAAGAGTCACCTATCTTATGCAGAATTTCATGCCGAACACGCCGGTCTTTGTTAGAATTGCGTATCTCTGTTCGTTTTGCCAAAAACACAAGAATCGTGAAGGCCTGCGTCAGACCGGTCTGGCCGGCCGTTCGAGATATATCGATTGAGAATTTCTAGCTCGGTGTCCAGTGATTCGAAATCGATAAGAGTCACCTATCTTATGCAGAATTTCATGCCGAACACGCCGGTCTTTGTTAGAATTGCGTATCTCTGTTCGTTTTGCCAAAAACTGAAGAATTGTGAAGGCCTGCGTCAGACCGGTCTGGCCGGCCGTTCGAGATATATCGATTGAGAGTTTCTAGCTCGGTGTCCAGTGATTCGAAATCGATAAGAGTCACCTATCTTATGCAGAATTTCATGCCGAACACGCCGGTCTTTGTTAGAATTGCGTATCTCTGTTCGTTTTGCCAAAAACACAAGAATCGTGAAGGCCTGCGTCAGACCGGTCTGGCCGGCCGTTCGAGATATATCGATTGAGAATTTCTAGCTCGGTGTCCAGTGATTCGAAATCGATAAGAGTCACCTATCTTATGCAGAATTTCATGCCGAACACGCCGGTCTTTGTTAGAATTGCGTATCTCTGTTCGTTTTGCCAAAAACTGAAGAATTGTGAAGGCCTGCGTCAGACCGGTCTGGCCGGCCGTTCGAGATATATCGATTGAGAATTTCTAGCTCGGTGTCCAGTGATTCGAAATCGATAAGAGTCACCTATCTTATGCAGAATTTCATGCCGAACACGCCGGTCTTTGTTAGAATTGCGTATCTCTGTTCGTTTTGCCAAAAACACAAGAATCGTGAAGGCCTGCGTCAGACCGGTCTGGCCGGCCGTTCGAGATATATCGATTGAGAATTTCTAGCTCGGTGTCCAGTGATTCGAAATCGATAAGAGTCACCTATCTTATGCAGAATTTCATGCCGAACACGCCGGTCTTTGTTAGAATTGCGTATCTCTGTTCGTTTTGCCAAAAACACAAGAATCGTGAAGGCCTGCGTCAGACCGGTCTGGCCGGCCGTTCGAGATATATCGATTGAGAATTTCTAGCTCGGTGTCCAGTGATTCGAAATCGATAAGAGTCACCTATCTTATGCAGAATTTCATGCCGAACACGCCGGTCTTTGTTAGAATTGCGTATCTCTGTTCGTTTTGCCAAAAACACAAGAATCGTGAAGGCCTGCGTCAGACCGGTCTGGCCGGCCGTTCGAGATATATCGATTGAGAATTTTGTAGCTCAGTGTCCAGTGATTCGAAATCGATAAGAGTCACCTATCTTATGCAGAATTTCATGCCGAACACGCCGGTCTTTGTTAGAATTGCGTATCTCTGTTCGTTTTGCCAAAAACACAAGAATCGTGAAGGCCTGCGTCAGACCGGTCTGGCCGGCCGTTCGAGATATATCGATTGAGAATTTCTAGCTCGGTGTCCAGTGATTCGAAATCGATAAGAGTCACCTATCTTATGCAGAATTTCATGCCGAACACGCCGGTCTTTGTTAGAATTGCGTATCTCTGTTCGTTTTGCCAACAACACAAGAATCGTGAAGGCCTGCGTCAGACCGGTCTGGCCGGCCGTTCGAGATATATCGATTGAGAATTTCTAGCTCGGTGTCCAGTGATTCGAAATCGATAAGAGTCACCTATCTTATGCAGAATTTCATGCCGAACACGCCGGTCTTTGTTAGAATTGCGTATCTCTGTTCGTTTTGCCAAAAACTGAAGAATTGTGAAGGCCTGCGTCAGACCGGTCTGGCCGGCCGTTCGAGATATATCGATTGAGAATTTCTAGCTCGGTGTCCAGTGATTCGAAATCGATAAGAGTCACCTATCTTATGCAGAATTTCATGCCGAACACGCCGGTCTTTGTTAGAATTGCGTATCTCTGTTCGTTTTGCCAAAAACACAAGAATCGTGAAGGCCTGCGTCAGACCGGTCTGGCCGGCCGTTCGAGATATATCGATTGAGAATTTCTAGCTCGGTGTCCAGTGATTCGAAATCGATAAGAGTCACCTATCTTATGCAGAATTTCATGCCGAACACGCCGGTCTTTGTTAGAATTGCGTATCTCTGTTCGTTTTGCCAAAAACTGAAGAATTGTGAAGGCCTGCGTCAGACCGGTCTGGCCGGCCGTTCGAGATATATCGATTGAGAATTTCTAGCTCGGTGTCCAGTGATTCGAAATCGATAAGAGTCACCTATCTTATGCAGAATTTCATGCCGAACACGCCGGTCTTTGTTAGAATTGCGTATCTCTGTTCGTTTTGCCAAAAACACAAGAATCGTGAAGGCCTGCGTCAGACCGGTCTGGCCGGCCGTTCGAGATATATCGATTGAGAATTTCTAGCTCGGTGTCCAGTGATTCGAAATCGATAAGAGTCACCTATCTTATGCAGAATTTCATGCCGAACACGCCGGTCTTTGTTAGAATTGCGTATCTCTGTTCGTTTTGCCAAAAACACAAGAATCGTGAAGGCCTGCGTCAGACCGGTCTGGCCGGCCGTTCGAGATATATCGATTGAGAATTTCTAGCTCGGTGTCCAGTGATTCGAAATCGATAAGAGTCACCTATCTTATGCAGAATTTCATGCCGAACACGCCGGTCTTTGTTAGAATTGCGTATCTCTGTTCGTTTTGCCAAAAACTGAAGAATTGTGAAGGCCTGCGTCAGACCGGTCTGGCCGGCCGTTCGAGATATATCGATTGAGAATTTCTAGCTCGGTGTCCAGTGATTCGAAATCGATAAGAGTCACCTATCTTATGCAGAATTTCATGCCGAACACGCCGGTCTTTGTTAGAATTGCGTATCTCTGTTCGTTTTGCCAAAAACACAAGAATCGTGAAGGCCTGCGTCAGACCGGTCTGGCCGGCCGTTCGAGATATATCGATTGAGAATTTCTAGCTCGGTGTCCAGTGATTCGAAATCGATAAGAGTCACCTATCTTATGCAGAATTTCATGCCGAACACGCCGGTCTTTGTTAGAATTGCGTATCTCTGTTCGTTTTGCCAAAAACACAAGAATCGTGAAGGCCTGCGTCAGACCGGTCTGGCCGGCCGTTCGAGATATATCGATTGAGAATTTCTAGCTCGGTGTCCAGTGATTCGAAATCGATAAGAGTCACCTATCTTATGCAGAATTTCATGCCGAACACGCCGGTCTTTGTTAGAATTGCGTATCTCTGTTCGTTTTGCCAAAAACACAAGAATCGTGAAGGCCTGCGTCAGACCGGTCTGGCCGGCCGTTCGAGATATATCGATTGAGAATTTTGTAGCTCAGTGTCCAGTGATTCGAAATCGATAAGAGTCACCTATCTTATGCAGAATTTCATGCCGAACACGCCAGTCTTTGTTAGAATTGCGTATCTCTGTTCGTTTTGCCAAAAACACAAGAATCGTGAAGGCCTGCGTCAGACCGGTCTGGCCGGCCGTTCGAGATATATCGATTGAGAATTTTGTAGCTCAGTGTCCAGTGATTCGAAATCGATAAGAGTCACCTATCTTATGCAGGATTTCATGCCGAACACGCCAGTCTTTGTTAGAATTGCGTATCTCTGTTCGTTTTGCCAAAAACACAAGAATCGTGAAGGCCTGCGTCAGACCGGTCTGGCCGGCCGTTCGAGATATATCGATTGAGAATTTCTAGCTCGGTGTCCAGTGATTCGAAATCGATAAGAGTCACCTATCTTATGCAGAATTTCATGCCGAACACGCCGGTCTTTGTTAGAATTGCGTATCTCTGTTCGTTTTGCCAAAAACACAAGAATCGTGAAGGCCTGCGTCAGACCGGTCTGGCCGGCCGTTCGAGATATATCGATTGAGAATTTCTAGCTCGGTGTCCAGTGATTCGAAATCGATAAGAGTCACCTATCTTATGCAGAATTTCATGCCGAACACGCCGGTCTTTGTTAGAATTGCGTATCTCTGTTCGTTTTGCCAAAAACACAAGAATCGTGAAGGCCTGCGTCAGACCGGTCTGGCCGGCCGTTCGAGATATATCGATTGAGAATTTTGTAGCTCAGTGTCCAGTGATTCGAAATCGATAAGAGTCACCTATCTTATGCAGGATTTCATGCCGAACACGCCAGTCTTTGTTAGAATTGCGTATCTCTGTTCGTTTTGCCAAAAACACAAGAATCGTGAAGGCCTGCGTCAGACCGGTCTGGCCGGCCGTTCGAGATATATCGATTGAGAATTTTGTAGCTCAGTGTCCAGTGATTCGAAATCGATAAGAGTCACCTATCTTATGCAGAATTTCATGCCGAACACGCCGGTCTTTGTTAGAATTGCGTATCTCTGTTCGTTTTGCCAAAAACACAAGAATCGTGAAGGCCTGCGTCAGACCGGTCTGGCCGGCCGTTCGAGATATATCGATTGAGAATTTCTAGCTCGGTGTCCAGTGATTCGAAATCGATAAGAGTCACCTATCTTATGCAGAATTTCATGCCGAACACGCCGGTCTTTGTTAGAATTGCGTATCTCTGTTCGTTTTGCCAAAAACACAAGAATCGTGAAGGCCTGCGTCAGACCGGTCTGGCCGGCCGTTCGAGATATATCGATTGAGAATTTCTAGCTCGGTGTCCAGTGATTCGAAATCGATAAGAGTCACCTATCTTATGCAGAATTTCATGCCGAACACGCCGGTCTTTGTTAGAATTGCGTATCTCTGTTCGTTTTGCCAAAAACTGAAGAATTGTGAAGGCCTGCGTCAGACCGGTCTGGCCGGCCGTTCGAGATATATCGATTGAGAATTTCTAGCTCGGTGTCCAGTGATTCGAAATCGATAAGAGTCACCTATCTTATGCAGAATTTCATGCCGAACACGCCGGTCTTTGTTAGAATTGCGTATCTCTGTTCGTTTTGCCAAAAACACAAGAATCGTGAAGGCCTGCGTCAGACCGGTCTGGCCGGCCGTTCGAGATATATCGATTGAGAATTTCTAGCTCGGTGTCCAGTGATTCGAAATCGATAAGAGTCACCTATCTTATGCAGAATTTCATGCCGAACACGCCGGTCTTTGTTAGAATTGCGTATCTCTGTTCGTTTTGCCAAAAACACAAGAATCGTGAAGGCCTGCGTCAGACCGGTCTGGCCGGCCGTTCGAGATATATCGATTGAGAATTTGTAGCTCAGTGTCCAGTGATTCGAAATCGATAAGAGTCACCTATCTTATGCAGGATTTCATGCCGAACACGCCAGTCTTTGTTAGAATTGCGTATCTCTGTTCGTTTTGCCAAAAACACAAGAATCGTGAAGGCCTGCGTCAGACCGGTCTGGCCGGCCGTTCGAGATATATCGATTGAGAATTTTGTAGCTCAGTGTCCAGTGATTCGAAATCGATAAGAGTCACCTATCTTATGCAGGATTTCATGCCGAACACGCCAGTCTTTGTTAGAATTGCGTATCTCTGTTCGTTTTGCCAAAAACACAAGAATTGTGAAGGCCTGCGTCAGACCGGTCTGGCCGGCCGTTCGAGATATATCGATTGAGAATTTTGTAGCTCGGTGTCCAGTGATTCGAAATCGATAAGAGTCACCTATCTTATGCAGAATTTCATGCCGAACACGCCAGTCTTTGTTAGAATTGCGTATCTCTGTTCGTTTTGCCAAAAACTGAAGAATTGTGAAGGCCTGCGTCAGACCGGTCTGGCCGGCCGTTCGAGATATATCGATTGAGAATTTCTAGCTCGGTGTCCAGTGATTCGAAATCGATAAGAGTCACCTATCTTATGCAGAATTTCATGCCGAACACGCCAGTCTTTGTTAGAATTGCGTATCTCTGTTCGTTTTGCCAAAAACTGAAGAATCGTGAAGGCCTGCGTCAGACCGGTCTGGCCGGCCGTTCGAGATATATCGATTGAGAATTTTGTAGCTCAGTGTCCAGTGATTCGAAATCGATAAGAGTCACCTATCTTATGCAGAATTTCATGCCGAACACGCCAGTCTTTGTTAGAATTGCGTATCTCTGTTCGTTTTGCCAAAAACTGAAGAATCGTGAAGGCCTGCGTCAGACCGGTCTGGCCGGCCGTTCGAGATATATCGATTGAGAATTTTGTAGCTCAGTGTCCAGTGATTCGAAATCGATAAGAGTCACCTATCTTATGCAGAATTTCATGCCGAACACGCCAGTCTTTGTTAGAATTGCGTATCTCTGTTCGTTTTGCCAAAAACTGAAGAATTGTGAAGGCCTGCGTCAGACCGGTCTGGCCGGCCGTTCGAGATATATCGATTGAGAATTTCTAGCTCGGTGTCCAGTGATTCGAAATCGATAAGAGTCACCTATCTTATGCAGAATTTCATGCCGAACACGCCAGTCTTTGTTAGAATTGCGTATCTCTGTTCGTTTTGCCAAAAACTGAAGAATCGTGAAGGCCTGCGTCAGACCGGTCTGGCCGGCCGTTCGAGATATATCGATTGAGAATTTCTAGCTCGGTGTCCAGTGATTCGAAATCGATAAGAGTCACCTATCTTATGCAGAATTTCATGCCGAACACGCCTGTCTTTGTTAGAATTGCGTATCTCTGTTCGTTTTGCCAAAAACACAAGAATCGTGAAGGCCTGCGTCAGACCGGTCTGGCCGGCCGTTCGAGATATATCGATTGAGAATTTCTAGCTCGGTGTCCAGTGATTCGAAATCGATAAGAGTCACCTATCTTATGCAGAATTTCATGCCGAACACGCCGGTCTTTGTTAGAATTGCGTATCTCTGTTCGTTTTGCCAAAAACTGAAGAATTGTGAAGGCCTGCGTCAGACCGGTCTGGCCGGCCGTTCGAGATATATCGATTGAGAATTTCTAGCTCGGTGTCCAGTGATTCGAAATCGATAAGAGTCACCTATCTTATGCAGAATTTCATGCCGAACACGCCGGTCTTTGTTAGAATTGCGTATCTCTGTTCGTTTTGCCAAAAACACAAGAATCGTGAAGGCCTGCGTCAGACCGGTCTGGCCGGCCGTTCGAGATATATCGATTGAGAATTTTGTAGCTCAGTGTCCAGTGATTCGAAATCGATAAGAGTCACCTATCTTATGCAGAATTTCATGCCGAACACGCCGGTCTTTGTTAGAATTGCGTATCTCTGTTCGTTTTGCCAAAAACTGAAGAATTGTGAAGGCCTGCGTCAGACCGGTCTGGCCGGCCGTTCGAGATATATCGATTGAGAATTTCTAGCTCGGTGTCCAGTGATTCGAAATCGATAAGAGTCACCTATCTTATGCAGAATTTCATGCCGAACACGCCGGTCTTTGTTAGAATTGCGTATCTCTGTTCGTTTTGCCAAAAACACAAGAATCGTGAAGGCCTGCGTCAGACCGGTCTGGCCGGCCGTTCGAGATATATCGATTGAGAATTTCTAGCTCGGTGTCCAGTGATTCGAAATCGATAAGAGTCACCTATCTTATGCAGAATTTCATGCCGAACACGCCGGTCTTTGTTAGAATTGCGTATCTCTGTTCGTTTTGCCAAACACACAAGAATCGTGAACACTTCTTTACTGAATAGTTTATCAAGTAGCCGTCGTTGATGAGTAGAGGACGCTAAAATCAGTGTCGAAATTCTAAGTCGGTATGGCAGTCACGTTGGGCCACGGAAGTCCATAAGGTGATTGGTCTATTCATATATCTCGTCGGTGGTGTGGCGGTCCTGCTCGTCGAGCATAGGTTCCCGTCAGCAGGTGGCGTGCCGAGCGCTGCATCGATGCGCCACCCCATCACCAACAATCGAAACCTTCTCGCCAGCAGCAAGAAGTCAGCCATGACTCTTTCTTACTCGTGGACCACGCAGCACGCTTTCTTCACGTGTAGCCGGCCGCCTTAAGTCTATGTGTTACGCCCGATTTATGCGGGCAATTCAATAAATAACTGTATCCGTTGTTCACAAGTATTACAATAGAGAATTTACTGAGCCCGATTCCTCTAAAAATGGCGTGGCCGCGCCATAGAATCTCATCATGGGCGGCAATACCGTTTTTCGTAGCGTTTCTCGGGCGGCAGGAGTGGGGCGGACTAGTATTCTGTAGAACGATGTTTTAAGATAACATTTCTGCAGAGTTTTGGAAAATAAAAGTCAAAGTTCGTGAAATTACATTTATTTTTCGCTTAAGTTTTAGTTTATATTCTATAAGAGCAGAGCAGGAACAGTGCGTCACGAGCACACACCTACTTACTTCGAAGATCGATTTTTTTCGCCAATCGGCGATGCAACAAAAGTCAGTTGGTGTTTAAAGAATGTTACCGTCAGATGACGTTTCTGATGATTTGTGAACACGCCTTTACGTATAAAGCGACCCCTATAGGAAATCTGGCGCACACAGACCTTTAAATTTTAACGGACTTTTTAAATGGCAGATATCGCGATCGGTTCAAACGGATGAAAGTTTTACGGACAAAGCACGGTGTTTCTGAGTGAACGATTACAATATTTTTGAATCGACAGGTGTTCGAATTTTCGAGTTTCCTGTTTACCGATTAAGTTTACTGTATTACACTTTAGAGGAAAAGCAATCGAACTGAATCGTTTGAGATGTTGTAAACAGTGCACCGCAAAGTTTTCCGTTTTCGATTTAGTTTACCTGTCGCCTTATATCATATATGAAGTAAAATCGTTGTTAGTTTGTAAATTATTTATTTTGACGATGTCCCACTTGAAGTACATGAAAGAAATCAACAATTTGACTCGTATGGATGAAGCTATCAAAGGACCGCTTCCGCGCTGGCAGAAAAAATGTTTGGAAACGTCGAACTCCAGGTATTATATACTCTTTTTATTTTCACTATCCATAAAATTATGCGATACAAAGTATCACGATCTTTTTTTCCGTTTACAGTGCGAACATTAGTGTGACTTCATCGCGAAAAGCTATGAGCGGTTCTTTCGCAAATACTACCATGGGAAAGACGCCGACAAAAAAGAATGATGGTCGCACCAAAAAGACACCTTCCAAAGGGTCCAGAAAATCACCAAGTAAAATCCTTCTTCAAACTTTATAATGCAACCCTAAAAGGGAGAGATTTTGTATAAGATTTTGAGTACTATTCCCTTAGGTCGTGCTTCATCCACACCAGCCAAAACTCCCAGTGGCGGTGACAGATTTATTCCTTCAAGGTCTACTACCAATTTTGACCTTGGTTATTACAAAGTAATTATATCTCTGTATATTAAAATATTGTTTTTATGTAAGATTTTAATTGGAGAATTGAATGTAATATTTTTACCTTCCAGATTCAGCAACAGTCAAATGTAGAGAAAGATGAGGAGAAAATAGATAATACGAGTCCTTCCAAAAAAGAAATGCAGCGTCTCATGGGAGAAAATTTACATGGTGGTGATATTAACAATATGCGAGTTTTGTCTTATCAGAATAAAGCACCAGCTCCTCCAGAAGGTTACCAAAATCCATTAAGGGTTGTATATAGCCAAAGTAAAACACCAGCAAGTGTTAAAGCTTCTACAAGATACATACCTCAAACTCCTGACAGAATACTGGATGCTCCAGAAATTGTTGATGATTACTGTAAGAATATTCAGATGCTTGATATTTTCTGTCAGTGAACAGTAATAACAACTGTGAATACATTTCAGACCTGAATCTGATCGATTGGTCAGACAGTAATATCTTAGCTGTAGCATTAGGCTCGAACGTGTATTTATGGAACGCCGCGACTGGAACTATAGAACAATTATTCGAATTAGAAGGCAACAATTACATTTGTTCTGTTGCATGGATTCAAGAAGGTCCATATTTAGCTGTTGGCACGACACTAGGAAACACAGAATTATGGGATTGCAGTCAAACAAAAAGAGTACGCATAATGAATGGTCATGCAGCTAGAGTCGGTTCTCTGTCGTGGAATTCACATATTTTGACGAGTGGTTGCAGGTAGAGACCAATGAAAATTGATTCGGAATTGGATTCTTTAGTACTACCCTAAACGAATTCTGAATCCTTGTCCCCTTCTCCTTTGTCACCGTTTGTTTTGACGCATACAGTATGCGTCAATTTATCAATTCACCTAATTTATGATTTTTCTACGTATATTTTCTACCATCTGTATTTTTCAACAAGAATTTTGATACACTAATTTTGTACAGAGGGGGACAAATAGTGCACCACGATGTTAGACAAAGGGATCATTTGATATCGACGATAAACGCACACGCTCAAGAAGTGTGCGGTTTGAAGTGGTCACCCGATGGGAAGTATTTAGCGAGTGGCGGTAACGATAATATGCTTCAAATATGGCCCTCGATTGCTGGGCAGCATCATACGCACACACAACCACTATATTCGTTGAACCAACATCAAGCTGCTGTGAAGGCGCTTGCATGGTGTCCTTGGCAAACTAATATTCTCGCGAGTGGTGGCGGTACTGCTGATAGAACTATTCGATTTTGGAATTGCAATACAGGTAAGGAAAAAGGGCCACAGTATTCTATGATATTTGGAAATTTTTTAAACTATGCCTTTTATATAAAAGAACGTTTATTAAACATTAGGATCATGTATAAAGTAGTCATCCATTACAATTTTGTACATATACTGAAGGAAACAAATTGTGTAAGAAAAAAAGAATAAAAGAAACACCAATCTTACACGAAAAGTAATGGAAATATTTTGTTTCTAACAGGTGCTTGTTTAAATACGGTGGATACCAAGTCACAAGTGTGTTCCTTACTGTGGTCTACGACATATAAGGAGATCGTATCTGGACACGGATATGCGCAGAATCAGTTAACAATTTGGAAGTATCCAGCAATGACAAAGGTCGCAGAACTTACAGGACATACTAGTCGTGTGTTACATTTAGCCATGTCTCCAGATGGTACTACAATACTTAGCGCAGGAGCTGATGAAACCCTAAGACTTTGGAAATGCTTCCAACCAGATCCTCATAAGAAGAAAGAGCCTAGCGAAATAAAATCGGTTGCATCCAGGCTCAAACAATCCATTCGATAATTTCTTTATGTTAATAGACAAAATAAACTTTTGTATTTATTTTTTTAATGTAAAACGTGGTTAGTCCCCCATTTTTCTAAGGAATAGGGATCCGTCGAGTAATTTCCTATCTTCTTTGATCGTCCACAATAATTAAAATGAACTCTTTTACACACTTGGTACCCGGAAGTATCGAGATAGTTTTCCTAAAGACTTACACATTTAGTCTGAATAATATTTTTATATAAAAAATTGTATGCATAAATGTAATGAACGAATGAAAGATATTTTATAAAAAAAAAGGATGCTATTCTTTCCGTGTCCATATTTTAAATACACGGTATCTTGTACCTGAATCTTATGGTCGAGGTGAAATGTACCTTGAATCCCCACTCCTCCCAATTATGTATTCAAGGCCTCAGGTAAGAAGCTTCTTGACCCAACCTTTTCTTGGAAGCGTAAAACGAAACGAACAAGTTTAAAGCACAATAAAACACGTTCTACATACTTCCAACTTTCGAATACTTATCAACGTCCACTAATCTGTAAAATATTTTTAAAATATATGATACAAAGTTGTGTATAAACATTCGTCATCGTACTGAAAGATATGAATGAAACAAGCTCTAGGAACGCATCGTTAAAACCTCAGTGTAAATATAATGAACAAATTTGTTCTGTGGATAAAGTAAAAGATGATAATGAACATGACTGGTGGGCAAGTGACAGTGGATCAAGTACAGGATCATATTATTCTGACACGGACAGGTAATAGATATTTTTTTTTTCATATTGTTATTATGCAATTCTTAATGTAGTATATAATTTTATAGTTCTACAGCAGAATGGGAGTCAGAAATAAGTCCTACCGGTGAAGTGTTTTATGTAGAGTCTGCAGCAGAGAGTATAAACGATGATCAATTAGCATTTAATGAAACACAGCATGATTCTCAACCAGAGTTGACAAGACGCCGTAGTACCAGGGCTGGAAAGCTTATGAGACTTATAAGACGCAAAGAAAGTAAACGTTGGAGTACAAGAAATAAAAAAAATAATCCCAACACTGCAGCAAATAATGTAGGGAATTCAGGAAAAGATGGGATCACTATTAAAGAAGTTACATTTAGAGATTTTCAAGTTAGTTAAAATTTTTAATTATTACACAAGTATTTTTTGTAAGAATATATATTTTACACAAATCTTTATGAACATTTAGGCAGGTGAAATTAGAGAAGTTATACTGTGTGTTGATCCGGAAAGAAGGCATAAACTGGGAAGAAGGGCCACATTGTGTGAAGCATATTTTGGAATTACTCCAGGTGTGTTTTCAGATAAAACTAGAGTCATGGTTGCTGGATTTATACCAGATGGAGAAGCAATAAAGAATAAAAATATTAAAATTGGTGACTGGCTTCGTAGTATAAATTCAAACAATATTACATGCCAAAATTTGAATCATATATTATCTGAAATAACAGTTTCAACAAATGTAAGAATTTAAATTACCTTACTTAAATTGTTTTAGTGCTTCATCATTACTCATTTTCATTGTTTGATTAGGTAACATTAGAGTTACAAAGAGTTGCAGGCATTGATGTTACTGCAAAATTGTCTGGATTAAATTCGCCTAAGGTAAATATAATCTTCTGTAACTTACATTCAATTGAATAACTGTATAACTGATGATAATGCATTGTTTTCATTCTCAGCAATCAGTGTTGGTACAAAGATTACTGAACAAGGAAGAAAGTCAGGATCTAATGCAGTCACTGATAGATTATCCAGTTGGTGTATTGTATCTACGGACAACAGAGCTTTCAGAAAGTGGACCAGAATTACAAGGTGTCCTTTATACATTTCCTCGATCAGAAACTAAAAGCACAAATTCTATTTTATGCACTGCAAGGGGAGCTTTTATTACTCTTAATCATTTGTTACCTGGAATAGCAGGACTACAACCAACCAGGTATTATCAAACACGTAGATCCTTTGTCAATATGATGTTTATAATACATGCACAATTGCATTTTATAGTTCAACTTTTACAGTACAACTGTACAGGTGGCAGGAGAAGAAATTCATGTGGTGTATACATCTCATGACGAAGAATTGCTTTTAATAGCGTTACCGAAAAAATGGTAAGCAACAAGTATGTAAAATAGTGAAGATAAGAAACAAATATTTTATATTATGTTAAATATTTTTAGTTGCACTCAAGAAGAAGCAGTTAATCTATCATCTGACATAGTCAGAACTCTAGAATTCACGTATCAATCGTTAACGAAATGTTTTAAGGCGCAGGAAAATCATTCTTCTTTAGATCACTTCTTCATCTTGATCATTCAGCAGTTACTCGATATAAAGAATTACGTGAATAACATGGGATTATCTGATTCCTCTATGGAAGTCAATAGTGACAGCGAAAGCATAGAAAATTATAAATTTAGAAGCACTTTTTCAGTTGCAAATTTTATTGAGTTATCAAGGGACGCGCAAATTCAAATAGACGCTGCTTTAAGCGAAATGGAAGCCATGGATTACAGAGATTGGGTACGCATTGTACAGTAAATTAAGAAACAAACAAACAAATAATGCGGAACAACTTTATTTCCTTAGAACGAAGATCCTATGGACTGTCAAAGGCTGTATACAATTCTAGGTAGTTGCATCTACCACAAAGACTATCTTCTCGGATCTCATTTAACTCACGAAGATTTTATCGAGGTAGATTCTTACCTTCGACAAAATTTCCTTTTAAATCTGATAACTAACGAACCCGTGAAGAGTCTTGTTGTTTGGAAAAATGTTTATCCTTTCTCATGCAATCGTGGAAACACAGAAAATAATAGAAACAATCAGCCATTGGTTCCCAATGGAAAATGGTTTTTATTAGTCGTTGGATATGGACATGATCTGTTGGCAGTACTTTTGGAATCTGGAGGATGCACCACAAAGTAATAATTTAATCTTTTCTGTTATATATAGGGTACTCTAAAATTGGCAACTCGAATTTTGAATAAAAAACACCCGAATTTACTAATCTTTAATCTTAATTTATGCAAAATGTTTTTCATAGATACAGCGAAACTATTGGGCCCGATATATTTTATGTAGAAGAAGCTCAAGAAACTCTGAAGCACATACAAAAAATAGGAGTAACAACACTAGCTGCTAAATGGATTACGTCTAATACTAGACCGGAAGTAATTACCTATGAAGATCATGTATGCGTTAAACCATCGTCCAGTATTACAGAAAATCTTTTGGGTCTCATAAAATCAACCGACATACAAAGTTCACCTACCAAATCAACTTATACTTTAGCTACAAATAAAAAGACTCAGGAGATACCTTCGATCTTAAAAAAGCGTAATACAGAAGAAAATCCCATGGTTTTAGGATCTGGTAAATAAAATGAACATGTATATTTTTACAAGCAGTAAGGGTGTAAAGTTAAATGTTTCACGAATTTTTTTACATTTATAGTATATTCTTTACATACATCGGAAGATTCGCTAAGTCAGGGAACAGGAGGAGTGAGCGAAATAAGCGATGAAGCAATGCCTATATTAGGAAGACGAGCGACGAGAGAAAAAGTCGCTAGTGGATCAAGATATTCGGATGATAGTGATTCTGATATTGATATGTACAAGGTAAATATTTATTTTACTGTGCTCTGTAGATTTTGCCTATTTCATATTGTCTCTACATAATACACTGTTCCAGACTGAATGTCGAATGCTGAACATGGATATATCTAACATACGAGAGAATCTATTAAATCAAGCTGAGTATTTAATACCAAAAGTATTGACAACAGGTGACAAGAATTATTTATATCATTACGTACACTTAGATATGGTTGAAGGAATCCTTTTATCTTCGAAACCATTAGAAAGTCCATTAAAGGATCATAAAATCCTGGTCAACTTCAATAAATGCGTTCAAATCATACACCGAATGCTACATAATACAGTAAGATTTAAAAAAATGTTAAATTCGGATATGGATAAGACTGTGATTAACAAGAGTCTGATAGCTGTTAAAGAGCATGGCGTGTTGTTTGAATGGGAAAATATGACTTATTGGGTCACTGGACGACTGTACATGAATCCTCATCCAAAGGAATTGTACGTGTGTTATCAAGATTCTGCACCACAAAATTTAATTGAAATGGCATTTAAATTACAGTCTTTACACACACTGACTTGATTTTCATTCGCTTATAACACCGGTGGGTCACATTTCCCGTAGGAAATATAAACTAGATAATATCATCGTTATACGATCGCTGTAGTTACACAGTGATGGAGATGCTTTCAATAAATATAGCGACCGCGGGCCGCCCTTATTCCTTTAAACATAAATCCTTCAATTAATTATTATCGACGTAATAGCAGTAAAACAATCTTGATTCCAAGTATGAACAAAACTGTAGTTAATGGGACTGCCTGATGTTATATATGATGATAACTTTTCTGAACAAAAAGATAATTTATTGAATCATTGGACGGCTATATGTTACATACACGTATTATTGACGTTTTTAACTGTAAACTTAAATTGAGGTAACATTAACAAATTTTATTCATTATATGTATAAATTTAACTTTTTTTTTTTATTATTATTATTTACTCTCTCTTGTTTTATTTTCCAAAAAGTCATTTATATAATTACAATCAATATTAACATTTACAAAATACAATAACTTTTTATACAGCTCACATGTATAAATATGTACAAAACTACTCATTAGATGAAATATTATGTTTCGTTCGTACTTGTAATTCACATAGCACTGTAGCTTTGATTTAACAAGCATTTTATAACATACTTCTGCATGTTTAGTGCATATGAAACGTATATCATATTGAACTGAAAATTAAAAGCATTAAAACAGTTTTACAATTTTGTAAACATTGTTCATATTTTCAGTAAATTTGTTAATAAAAGTTTAATTCAATTTTCTGTAACTATATACACACCGTATGTTAGAAACAGTTTATGAGTCTAAATTTAGTGAGATGTCATTCTACTCATTCTCGGAATGTTGTACAGTGGGAATTTTCACAGAAACGCAAGCTCCAGCCATTTTGCTGCCATAATTTCCAGCCCAAAATGCATGGTCTTTACCTGCATGGCAAAATGAAATTTTCCTAACTCCAGGCCCATAATTTTGGAACGTGTGTGAAACCTATTTAAATTAAAATGTAATTAGATGCATTATTTTATTGCATTGATAACTATTTAAATAGGAACTCATGAAACATACATAATACCATTTATTTTGTCTTTCACCTTCAATAACGTCATGATGTTCAAAAGAGACTAATACATTATTATCCTTTCCCATTAACCTCCAAATGCAATCGTAAATGGCTGCACAGTCCCATCTGCAACTATACCATTCACTGACCTACGTAAATACAGACAATGTCATTTACAAATCATTCTTTTCATCAACATTGCATTGAATAGCAACATTTCAAGAACTTAAGAATACCACTATCGGAGGTTGCAAATTGTCTAAAATGTATGGTGAAAATCCTTCTGCCTGTAAATCTATCACTTGTATTTTACTGCAAGTACTATAGGAAGTAGAAAAACAATATTGTTTTCCTTCAAAAACTGATTCATTATTCGGCAGAAGCGGTGCTCCTAGTGGAGGATTTTCAACCGTCCAACCATCACCACCTTCTTGAACTAACGACCAATACTTTCGCTTTCCATCTTGCCCAGAATTATTCTTTAACAAATTCCGTTCAAAGGGCTTCTTTTTACAAATTAGATAATACACATGCCAGGGTGCATCTTTTTTGAACTTGAGTAATCGTCCCATCAAAATTTCGGCCTTTTTCCGCCAAACGTAACTCTCTATCAACATTTTCCATCGTTTGCAAACAAGCTGACAATTCAACAGGGACTTATGATCGACGTAGCAAAAGATTTCGGACAACAATTCTTCGGGCAAGTATCTGCCGGCGACGACTAATCCGTTGTCACCGTTCTCGTCGAATGTCACGTGAGTTGTCATCGTGCTGTCATGAAATTGTCCCATTATTACCTGCAAACAATACAAATGTTCGTTCGGCTGACAACGTGAACTGTAGCAAACATCAATATACACGCATTTACTTTTCGCGTAATGTTTGTAATTTCACGAATCAAATAATTTCTGCGTCTCATGAATATAATGTAAATTGTAAAATCCCGAACAATTCGTGTCACGTTACCTCTTTAAATAACCTATCAATAAAGTATCTCGAAGTTCTAACAAGATTATATTACAGTTGGCCACAGAATTCTTGCATACATTTTATACATTTGTTTCAGTATAAAAAATACGGATTTTCGGCAAACCAAAGTGTATTCAAGATAGAGAATATATTCTTTAACAAATCAACAAAGTACTTGAAAAGTGTACTCTGTTGTATAATATTATCGATACGAACAAAATTATAGAATAAAATGTTACTATTACGATGATCTATAAATTCTAATGTGACAGTATTCTTCACACTGTAATTCTATGATAGTTGCATCACGCTTTTCCGATTTATGATTCATGTCTTCCAAAAGTCAATTGTTACTAAGTAAATACATATTTCCTCTATTTTTTATCCGTATGAAGATTTTTGCGCCTGACAACTTTGGGATCCGAAGGTGTGATGTACCAAGATTTCACTACGAGAACATGCAATTACCGCTACATTCTTGTTGGTTGATGGTATTATTTTATTTTATGCCATCTAAAAATTTGTTAGGGGAATGTATTTATAATCTACACTGAAAATTTATTATTGCTCAATTATTTTCGTCAGCAGGTCCTAAATTTGAATTATCAGGCAATATGAAAAATAATAAGTATTAGTTTATATGTGGTTAAACGTACCGATAAAACAATTGACAACTCACATATTGCACATTTGTTGAAAAACTGTAGATGAAGTCAGTACTCACACCGCCCAGTTTTATGAATCATAATACGTACATGCCCCGCTGTTCAGAAATGCTTGTCAACCCCACTCCTGCCTCCCAAGAGCCGCTACGAAAAACAGCATCCCCATCTATATATATATATATATATATATATATATATATATATATATATATATACATATATGATGCGCGAGGTTCGGTGACGCGACCATAGCGTCACTGACAGACGCCAGGCGCACGTGGTCGTTCTGTCAGTCGCTGACACGTTTAAATTTCTGACATCTAACGAAATTTCTTCGACTTTTACGCTTATAATAATGCTAATGCAAAAATGATACTAACGTGAATGTAATATTATGAATAATATTCATAAACGTCAAATAAATAGTGCTACAGAATGCCTCTTTCAGCACGCACTCGTTTCTTTCTCGAAATAATAAAAATAGTTTGGCATTAGTAGGCATTCTTGTATTACTAGACATTCTGTAGCACTATTTACTTGGGGTTTATGAATGTTATTTACTATATAATATTAGCAGTAGCATCATGTTTGCATTAGCATTTTTATAAGCGTAAAAGTCGAAGAAATTTTGTGAGAAGTAAGAAATTCAAACGAGTCGATGACTGACAGAATAGCCACATGCGCTTGACGGTCAGTGGCGCTGTGGTTCGCGCCACAGAACCTCACAATATAGATGGGAACGCTGTTTTTCGTAGCGGTTCTCGGGAGGCAGGAGTGGGGTTGACAAGTATTCTGATCGCCGGTCTACCAAAGGCAAAGAAGAGATATCTACTGATGTAGAAGTTTTATATAGGTGGGTTCTTCAAACCACCATGTTGTCAACAGCATCATAGAAGCACTAAAGACGGTCACCACTCCCCATCCTAGTGCTGATCCGAGACCATTATAGCTTAACTTCGGAGATCGGACGAGCAACTACCGTGGACCATTCACATTTTCCGACTAGTTTACATTCCTTCAGTATATAAAACTTAATCTATATGTACAACGACCGACGTGCATACGCATGATCGTTATTTAGTAGTATTATTCGAGGAACCAAACCGCATATACGACTGTATTTGTATCGTTTAAACTAAAAACGCATCTCCATTTGCTTCACTCCTGAATCTTTTAATACAAATGTTTATCAATTTTCAAGAATGTTGAGGGATATGTTTGCATAGAAAATACTTGGACAAGCAGAGAAGTAAAAGAAGTAGCATGTTACAACAAATGTGTTTTTATTTCCTCCAGAATAATAGAGTTACTGTCAGTGCATGGAATACTCAGTAAAGAGTATTTAAAGGAAATAGGTACGTGGTTTTCGGACACTGAATAGTGACATACGATTCCTGTGATGAATACGCTTGGGTAATGGGAACCTGATTTTAGAATCATGGAATTGTTTAACTTGCGGTCTTCTGCAATTTCCAGCCTTTACAACTTCGACTTTGATGATTTGGATAGAGTGAGCACGGGCACGGTGGCGGGCTCCCATATCTCTGTAACACTGTGTTACAGCACCGCTGACAGAAAGATCTCTGTATTCTCTGTACATATTATGGGTTCCAGATCTAGAATCGTATCTCAACCAAATTCCGAAGTTCTTGATTTTGATGGGTGTCTTCTCTGGAATCTGTAACATGTTACATTCTCTTTATACTATTTGCCAAAATCACAGTAACCGTTAAGCAATGTTTACGATTACCTGTTTAAGAGAGACTATTTCTCCGGTGGATTTCTTGAACTTCTTCAATTGACGCAAGAAGTACCAAAATCTAGACTTTGCAACGATAGCATCGGGTGCGAATATTCTCATTTTATACAAAGGTGTGGTCTTTTCTTTTTCAGTCGGCAATTTGCGACCGATCACCTCGTACTCCTTCAGCTACAAAACAAATACACTTTGGTTACAAGTACTTGACTTTCTGAAAGCTTAAATTCATCGATTTCTACGTTTTCCTTCCTCTATCTACGAACTGGATTGATTCGGACAATATTTACACGTGACGAAATTTGACATGTAGAAAAAAATTGACGTAAGTTTATCGTTACTGAAACGTATATTATTTACGAAAAAAGTAAAAAATAGCACAGAAATCCATATTGCTTATCATTCAACAAAGCGCTATCGACGTCGAAGCATGCTTTGAACATGTGTCGGTAAGCAGCCATTTGAGGTTATGTCGATGTCGAAATGTAATTTATATAATTTTAACAAGTCTCCGCGAATTTTTATAGTACACATAATAAAATAATTGCTTAATAAAATCGTTAGTACGTATATTTGTTAATTTTTTGGAGGAATTTTGAATATTTACTTACTTCACCCTTGGCTTTCATTGTGCCGTGCGTCCCAGTATCACGATAAACCGGAAAAAGATCATACCACCATCGAGCGAGTCGGAAATGAAGCCATTTAATTTTCGAATGCTGTATCACAACTAGACGAATATTCTGAAATTATTTAAAAAAATTTGGTTAAAAAAATTATATCACAGGATATGCTTAATACTTATTAGTAAGCAATTTGGCAATAAAATTAAATGCGCCGACGATGTGAGTTATGATTTACCCTTTTGTGAACATTCAAAAACGAACTACTTCTCCCGCGTTTTTTGCATAGGGAAATTCCAACTCAATTATTTTACTAATAAAAAGGGTACCGGTACTAATTTTTTGTTTCGTCTAGGAAATACATTAATTTATTATTTCACGCAACGGTATACAGTTTACCATAATTAGTATATGTTGTAATTACGATAAGCATTTTAATATTCCATAAGTAGAGTAGTATGATTGAATTCTTTCCATTAAATACAAGCATTGTTTTATTAATTATTTGTCGAATAAACGTAAACAAGTCTCATAATCGAACTTTTATTGAGCATACTCATAGGTACAGTCCATAATTTATTTAACTTAATTGGGTTTCAGGCTACTGTGTATAATTACACAGTTTCTGTAAGTCTTGTATAACAGCTTCATATGAAGATTAGAAACGGCCTCGTTATTATAAAGACATTTTACGTCCTTCGATGGATATATCCACTGCTCTTCTAGCCGCTTTTATCCTCTTATTGTCTATGTAACTCTTCATATGCCTCTCGAATCTATTCATTTGTTTCTTGGTACTCTGTGAAACATCACACGAATAGGAAAGCATTATTTTTTTTGTATTAATGAGATTTAATGTTATACCAACCACTATTACCAGTGTACGATAATAAACAGTTCCATTTTATGTCAAAACAGAACAGAACAATTTGCGTTATTTATAGGATGACTTGTTAAAATAATTATGCTTACTCTGCTAATATCGACATCGGATTTCCAGTCAGGCCTAACCACATAATCTTTATTGGAAGGTTTAGGAACTCTGGCTCTCCCCACCCATCCAGGATCTCCAGGTCTCAAAGGTCTAAGTTAAATTAATTAATTAATGCCAAAGGAAACTCGTAATTCATAATAAAATATCAGCTGATTCGTACTTAGCATCCCCTTTCAGAGCTTTATTGATATCTTGTGCTTTTTGGGAAGAACCACCGTCCTCGGCTTTTCTTCTCTTCTGCGGCGTCTGTTCTAAATCCCTTTGCATTCTTTCCTCTTTTGATAACGCTTTAAAGTCAGCGGACAGATTAAATATGGGACGGGCCCATTCGTTTATTAATTTTCCTGCACGTTCTTTGTTTTCTTTCGTTTCTTTCGGGTGCTTGTAAAGATACATTACTGCTTTGCCGATACCAGACTGTTTCAAGGAAGACTGATCGATTCTTGGGAACTGAAATGTATATTGCATCATTGTATATAAAATAATTCATGAAGTAAACATGTGGAGAATACACTTACCTCCCATAAAAGCTTTAATAGACTGTCCCTAATTTTTAAAGAAGGTAAAGATCGATCTGGCATCGGTGCCAACCAGTCAGTCAAAACTGACAAAACATTATGTTCCAAAAACGCTAATTGTAAGTCGTGCTTTTTTAGCTGCGATAATACTTTTGGTAACATGGCTATCTTATTAGTAGCAGGTTTATTTTGCTGATTCAATTTCCTATCTTCTTCAGACGCATTTTTCATATCTGCTAAAAGTTGCGCTATGATGTCGTCATTGTCGTTGATTATATCGATATCTTTTCTCTTGCGTCTTCGCGATTGTTCTTCCTTTTTACGAGCCAGCATGCGGTCGAAATCCGATAATGCATCGTCCCTGGAAATCAAATTATTTTTAAACGATTTCAATCTCCCTGAAACTTCTTAAATCTTTTAGTTCAATTAATATTATTTCTCAAGAATCTAGAAGGTTTTCATTCTATTGTCAATGGTCCACTACTTCAATCTTAAATCTTCCATCTCTTACTATTACTTACAGGTATCTGCTACTCCTGATAAGCGTACATTAAAGACAATATGCATTAACATTACACTTACACTTAAGGTACAGAGACACTAATGAAATACTTTCATTAAATATTGTCTCCCAAAAACAGAAATTTAATTTTACTTACATTCCTCCATCAGCTATAACTCCATCATCGGAATCCTCATTTTCCTGTTGTTCGTTTACAGTAACATTCTGAAGCTGTTTACCCTCTTCATCTTCACCCTCTTCCTCCGGTTCGTCTCCAACCTTCTTTTTCTTCTCAGCCACTTCATCATCGGCTTCGTTTTCAGAATCTGATAATCCGTGCTTTAATTTTTTAGTGGCTTTAACTCCATTTTCTTCATCTTCGGAGTCAGACAGAACCCTATTTCTTTTTTTAACAGCACCTTCAGAATCTTCGCTACGACTTCTCGACCTCCTAGATTTTGATCCTGAAGGAGACTTCGATCTAGATCGAGACTTTGATCGTGATGAGTGTCTGGATCCAGCAGCTGACGGTGATCTTGACCTCGAACGCGATCGCGATTTGGAACGCGATCTAGACTTTGATCGTGATTTGGAACGTGACCTAGACTTTGATCGCGATCCTGAACGCGATCTAGACCGGGATTTCGATTTCGAACGCGATCTGGATCTCGATTTTGAGTGGGATCTAGAACGCGATCTGGAACGGGACGCCTTGGAACTGGAACGAGATCTGGACCTCGACCTAGATGACCTTGAGCTAGATCTTGATCTGGAATAGCTTTTTCTCGATCCAGGAGACCGCGATCCTTTTCTTGATCCTGAAACCGATCTAGACTTCGATCTTGACACCGATTTTCTCGATCCCGACCTCGATCGTGACCTAGATCCTTGCCTCGAACCTGATGGGGTTCCTGACTTTGATCTCGACGAAACTTTGGGCTCTGGTGATGGTGATCTAGACGCAGATCCCTTTCTAGAAGTTGACGGCGATTGTTTCCTTGATCCAGATCCAGACCTCGACCTAGATTTCGATTTCCGTTTGCTATACGAAGAATTCGCTGGTGATTTCGAGGGAGAACCTTTTCTGGAACTTGGTGATCCTTTTCTAGATCCGTTTAGTGACTGAGACTTTGATCTTGAACGTGACCTTGATGCAGAATTTCTAACACGCGCAGGAGAATGACTCGGTGACGGTGATCGCGATCCCTTTTCACCGGGTGATGCAGATCTAGATCTGCTACGCGATTTTGGACGTGGACTGCCCGAAGGAGATCGGGATATCGCTTGGGAAGATTTTCGTGAACCCGATCTTGATCGAGATCGGGATCGAGCAGACACCTTCGGAGAACCAGACGGAGATCGAGAGTTCGATCTGGAACGCGATTTAGAATGAACTGACGGGGATGGCGATCTAGAACATGACCTGGAGTTTACTTTCGGGGAAGAACACTTCGATGGCGGATGACTTCGTTTAGTAGAAGTGGATCTGGATCGCGATCGCGATCGCGACCTCGAATTTTGTCTGGATGCTGGATTAGAACTTTTTCTAGATTCGGCTACCGAAGAACTTCTCGATCTCGATCTCGATCTCGATCTCGATCTAGATCTTGATGGCGATTTTGCTGAACGTATCGACCGCGGAGACTGTGATCCGTGTTGTATGCTTGTTGCATCTTGTTCTGGAGAGGGTGATTTAGATGGCGATTTCGAAGTGCTTTTTCTGCCACCAGATTTTGAACTGGATCTGGAGGATCTTCGATTTTTCACAGAAGAAGGTGAGACAGACCTGTGTTGTGAAGGTGAGCGAGAAGGTGACCTCGAATATGATTTCCTAGAATTAGCGTTAGATCGCACCGAAGCCGGTGTTCTTGGATTTGCAGGTGACGATCGATTGGATCTAAAAGACAGAATTTGAAGATTATGTACGAATAAAATGTTTCACTTATTTGTAGACTGCAGATTGTTTATGCAATTTAATATGTTGAAATATATAAAATATATGCGTTAGGTAAGACATTTCAGTACAAAAATTAATATTTGCTTAAACATTCTTAGTCTACTCGTTTAGATAAATATGGTCTGTGAACCTTGGAGAAGATTTTGGACTAGCAGAACGTGATCTAGATCTACTTCTGTCTGATCTTTGTGAATCTACCGAAGGGCTCCTAGACTTTTCATGTTCCTCCTCCGAATCGCTCCTTTCCTCTAAAAATAAATCAGGACTGTATGATGATTGCGAGGCAGCCTCTGAAGCTACCGGTGTTATACATTTTGAACAAATATCAAAGTCAATGCAGACAAAAATAAAATAGCTCTATACATACACTGGGTACATTCAATTGGCATCTACTTATGTGTTTAGAGAAAGAAAAAGGTCTTTCTTACATGAATTCGTACAGAATGATAAAAAATGTATTTACCCTCGCGATTCATTGCACCTGTATACAAATACGAATCAACACCTTGTCAATAATTAATCCTAATTGTCTCGTCTCGAAAACAAATAAAAGTTGCGTGCGCTTCATAAAAGGCCTGCTAAATCACGCAGCAGCCACTTAATTGCACCGACAAATCAGTATTGACAGGCATGCTCTTGAAAAAAATAAATTTCCGCTAAAAAAAATAATCCGACAAACGGAGAAAATGCACGAAACACGCGTGATTGGCCACTTTGCATTCGGTTCGCCAGTTTGTCAGGTTAGGTGTCCCTGGTCAGCCAATCGCTATAACTCGTTCATTGAGTTAAACCAGTAGTATAGACACCTACGATCGGGTACGCATGTCGCAGGCTGAACGCTATAATTTCTCTATTCGATTCATTCGATTTCAACGTTTACGTTTTTTTAGAGAAAATACCCTTACGAAAGATCAATACGAACGCGAATAAATGATATTCGTTGATATTGACAGCGTCAATAAGAACCGGGAGAAGATTTCAGTGAAGTAGGAAGTACAACCGGCGATTTCGGGTTCTATCCTGTGCGTATTCGATGGTTCGCGCGAAGGTGACCGAAGTTTGCCGAGCATAGCCGAGCGCGTTCGAGAAGCATTATGGCGGCCGTGGCAAAGTTTTCGCCGCCCGTATGAGAGAGATTCGCATCGAGAAGGATCGTGCACGGTTTGCGGCGAGGGTTCGTGTTGATAGATCGCGATCGAGAATCGATTAGCAGCCCGATGCGGGTCGCGCGCGATTCCCGTACCGCGAATCATGACTTCGATGCTGTCCAGCTTTAACCCGCCTATCGTGAAGCGATTGCTGGGTTGGAAAAAGGCCGAGGGCGAGGACAAATGGAGTGAGAAGGCCGTGAAGAGCTTGGTGAAGAAGCTGAAGAAGTCCGCTGGCCTCGAAGAGCTCGAGAAGGCGATCACCACGCAGAGTTGCAACACCAAGTGCATCACTATACCAAGGTAACGCCAAGGAATCAACGTACTCCCGAATCGAGAGTTACCTATAGATATCGCGCGACCTACGCGATCCGCTTTTTTTCCTTACCCAGACCTAGCCCAGACCTAACTCAGACTTAACCCAGACCTACGCGAGCATCCCCTTATATTTCTTTCTCTCCTCGAGCTGTCTGATTTTTTTTTCTCTCGATCCTTTTAAGCTGGTTGGTTACTTCGTGACGTAACGAGATGCGGAGATTTCGTCGATGTTGTGTGTGATTTATTCGTCTTCGTTGAAACACTGGGAAATAGATAGCGTTAGTGTGAGTGAGTGAACGAGTGTGTGTGACCGCGCGCGCCCGCTCGCGCCCGCCCGCCCGCCGCCCGCGTGCGTGTGATCTCGTATTTACGTACACACGTATTCGTGCGTATAATGTCACAGAGTACGTCCATTTGACGTTTCTCCGTCGACGTACCGAGTTTCCGTTCTTGTTAGCCGATCGACGGTATCCGGTACCGCGATCATTCCCATTTTTGTGTGCTTCTTAATAAACACGGGATCGTTCGTTGCGTCGATCATGCAGCGTGAACGTAGGATGGTTGGTGAAACTCTCGAGTGCGATCGATCGTCGCCGGTAAACAAACATAAGCGAGCGAATTCGCTGGCGCGTGGTGGCCAGCGAAGATACGGCTCGAGAGTTTGTCGAAGAATCGGAATCCCATTGATCGTGACAACTGACATCGAGTGTCTCAAGATCGGAGAACGGCATCGAGATTTTTCGTCGATCGAGTTCGAGTTCGAGTTCAAGTTCGACTGCCGCAATTTGTCATTTAAGGTTCAACAGAGATCGTCCTCTATCGCAGTAGATTCAACAGTGCGAAATTCGAGTCTTCGGACATTTATCATTTGAATTTTCATAGGCGCTCCATGTTGCTTAGGGATGCACTCGTTAGGGCTTGATTACTCTCCCAGTTGAATGTTTTCAACATTCAGATCACTTTCCATGTCATTTTCTTATTCTTAAAGGATAAAGGAGGTAGGAGAAGAAAAACTCAGAGACGTTTATTTCTTACGTTGCTGTTATATTTGTTTCAATTATGATGCCTCTTTGCATAATGGTGGTCTAGAGTGGGAGAAGAGGAGAACGAGGAGGCAGAAAGTGGGAGGAGTATCGCGGATCAGTCACGTGTTTATTGGACGATGTATTTCGCGATTGTATTCACCCGCAGTTTTTGTTTTCTTTACCCCTAAAAGCTAGAAAGCATAACATAAAACAGTCATGTGAAAAAATATATTTAATTCCATTTATCTTATCCATTTATTTATCGTTAATTATAGCCATCGATATCAATCGTCTGATACGACTAACGGAAAGCGCGATACCATTTTTCTTACATATAGAAGAAGAAGGCCACAGTGAAAACTGTCATGCACGGTCAGACAGATTAGAAAAGAAATACATACATGCGTAAGTATCTGCTTCATCGTATAATCGTTTTCTTCCACATATTACTGCTACAACCTTACATTTGTGCATAATTTTCGAAGAACCGGTAGTCGATTAAACGAAATCTGAGGCGTTGGTCGCCAGTGACCTCCGCGATTTCACATTTTATTTTCATCGAGACGATTAAGAAGCAATCGCGCTGCAAGGCGATAGTCGTGAGATATGGTAATTACGTAACGATCGTTAACGAAGAAACGGTCGCAGAGAAAAAGGAAGGAACGGAAGCGAACGCGAAGAAGAATTTGCTCGCGATGCATAAGATCGTTCGGGACGAGCGACCGTGTAAACGGTTCCTTTCATCGTTTCGGAGCGGAATGGAGAACAATTATCGCGCGTGTACCGCCTGTTTCGCTTTCGAAACGTGCCGCGAATCAAACACGTGCTCTTCACGTTTCCTTCGAACCTGCATCTTCTGCCACGCAACGATTCTTCTCGACGATTACTCGGTTTTATTATCATTCCATGGTGTGTATCGAATGCAATCGTCCGCGCTTTTACGATCTCCGTGTTCTTATTCCGTCAACACAGCCGATCAAGCTTCTACCAATAATGTGAAGTATGATTATGTAGGATCGGGACCTCCAGACCCAATATTAAGAGAATAGAGAATAGTGGAATTAGGGATGTCAGCGGACCGATGGTGGCGTTGCGGGTAAGGTGGCTGGTTACCAACTCAGAGACCCGTCTTCGAGTCATGATTATTAAGATTGGTCAGAACGTTAAGAAAAATATTCAGAGCTAAAAAATAATATCTGATACTCATTACCCGAGCTGTAAGTAATTTTGTGTTGAAAACATTGTTCCGAAAATTTGTTAGCCTGCTGGAAGTCCTTGATACTTTGTTTTCCAGGCATTGGATTTGAACAGGGTATTATAATGCGTCTGACTGGGTGGCATTCGACGTGTGTCAATCGAGTCGGAGGCGGACACATTCGTAAGATTTGATGCGACGGAGTATCAGTGTATCACTCCCAGGAGATATTCCATCGCGCGATCAGGATTCAGTCTCTGCGAACAAACCCGAGTATCGGAATCGATAGGAGCACGGTACGTAGCTCGTAACGACTTTATTAATAGTAATCCTGGCCACGTCGTCGCTTGTCCAAGGATACTCGCGGGAGAGAGGGAAAGTCTGTCATCGAGAAAGGCAGATCCTTTTGTAAATCGAATGAAACTCGCGGTTCGTTTCACTTTTGCGCGATCGCCCGTATCGTCGATGATTCCTTCTGGAGATTTTTCGATAAACCGGCGAAAGGAGGCAGCGACCCACCCCCAGGAAATTCGTTTCCGAGCTGCTGTTCATTCCGCAGCTCGTTTTCGATCCACGTAACTCGGGGGACTAAAGTTTTTATTCGTCGGCACGGATCGCAATGTTTTCCTCCGAGAATGCTATTTCGCGTTGCACTCGAGGCCACGTGACACGGTATAGCTGCTGATCCCACCATTCTGCATAATAGTGACAGAACTGGACATCCCAGGCGACGATTTTCTCTGGATCACTGTACTTTTCGAGGTATTTACCTGCCCGCGCGAATTCCACCGCTTTCATTCAATTTTCTCGGTTTAATAACGCACGTCTCATCGGCTGTACAGGTGTTTCGGAAATACATGTCGATGCATCAGGGGCTGAATCTGCACATTCAAATAATTGGAAAAGTTATAGAAGATTCGTTCTTGGAGACATTTCAGATCTACTCAACATTTTTCCCAGAAGTAGGAACTCATCGTCGGTGTTGTGATATTGAAGTTTCGCGCTGAACAAATTTGCATCACAGAGTTACATCCAACGACTGCAGAAAGTAGTTCTCATTTGGCATTAATTAAGCACAAAAAATTTGAATCGCATTTGATCGTATCAGCGGCAGATTAAATCTGCGATAGCAATAATGCGATTTCAACCGGTGAAACCTTTCAAGGGTTAATCCTCTGTAACTTAGAAATTACTCTGTTCATACAACATTCTTTGCTCCCTTTACCGTCTAAATTCAGCCGCTGAATTATTGACATGGGTTCACGAAGCACCCGGTATGGAACGTGATTTCGTGGAATCAGCGAAACCCATCTAAATCAAAACACGTATCGCGGCAGCTCCGTAATTGGAAGGTTTGATTAAGCGTAAATTGTTGGGTGCACGGGCGGACGACGAAGGAAGTCCTCGTCGTTAACGAACGAAAATTCGTAGATATTTTCCGGATAGAGAAATCCTGTCCGGATTGGCCAGTTACATGCATCGCCGAGCGGTACCTAGGTTAATTAATATTTACGTAACGCAATCGATACAGTAAAGGTGTATTTATATAGAAAACGTACTGACACAGATTTCGTTGGCCACGTCGTGTTCTTTTTTTTTTATTTTTCCTGCAGAAAGGGAAGAAAATCGTGGCGGACGAAAGATGGAAATTACGTAAGTTCGACGCGTTTTACAGCCATTCACAGCGTTTATCCGTACGACAACACGGCGATTGCATAACGATATCGCGAATTTCGTGTAAAGCTTGTTAGAAACCTCCGCTGTCGTTGTTTCATCATTGAAATCACAGTCACACGCAAGAACGCCGTGCAAAGAGTTCCTTTTCAGTAAGGGGGATCTCGTTGATCCTACCTTTCAAACTGTATCGCGCTTGATCGAGTCGCTCGATTAACACGGCATCATCCCGGATAAGTATCAAACGGAGCAATAAGTTCGTTTGGATCTGTCCGGCAGAGAGTTTTCGTTTAGCCTTGTCGTTTGGAACGTTGCAATATTCGAATGTAACAACGAGTACAGCAAACCCATTGAAACGTCTCAGACAAATTGTAATAATTACAGAAACGTGTAGCCGAGAATTGGTTCGTTTGACGCAGCGTCCGTGCGAACAATGCCGAACGGTGGCAAAAAGCTAATAATTCCAAGAAAGATTCTCGTTATCCTTGCAACGTGACGAGCCGACGTAACTTTCTTCGTAACCGAGCAGATACCATTTATCTCGTGGCTTTCGTTTTATCAAACGTGTTCTTCTTCTGCATTCCCGGAGTTTCTTTTTTACAATCTGGATCTCTTTATCGCAGCCGGAGGTTGCAACGACGGCGTTGACCCCCGTATCTTTCGGCCTGGGGCCGTGCGATCCGACCGTGTCTCCGAATTTACGGCAAGGTGTTCTTTTCGCGTGCGATCTACCCGATTCGAGATAACGAGTCGAGATAAGCCGCGTGCACCGGAATGAGGAAAACTCGTTGAACCGCGAGAGTCCGTCCCATTGACATTCTGAACGCGTGGCTGCGACCGTTTTGCAAACGGTGCTCGAAGCATTCGCATTCTGCCAGAACGACTCGGCTTCCGTGTACATACTTAGCTTTTTCCTTCTTCTTTTAGGCGGCCTGGGGAAGTCGTCGCGATTGTTTACCTGCGTTTAACGGAGAGTACGGGCCGGGGTGTCGTTCGAACGACGACGAGTGCAGCTCACGTACCTCCTACACTTGTTTCCTTTCTTCCTTTTTGAAGAACGTGGGATATCGTATGCACGCTCCCGCTCCCGTCCGTACGGTCGACGATTAAGCTCGATCGAGTCGCGCCTCTCGTTTGATGCATACGTGGAAAGAATTTCACGGCGAACGCGACTCCGCGTCCTCGAGCTAATGGTGCGTCAGCAGGATGACTAAAATTGCAGAAGGAACGAGACTATGTCTCTGCATCCGATTCTCCATGGACGTAGCACCTTCTCGCTATTTCGTCCGACCGCCGAGCTGTCGATCGATGTATGTACCAAGCAACGAACGGGGTGCACGATTATCGTGTTATTCACCAGCGATCGCGATTTCGTTAACCGTCGCCTCGCGTCGGTCACGTTGCTCGTCCAATCGAGCGAATCAACGGGAACGCGATTGCTTATGGCTTCCGCGTTTCGACGGATTGTCCGTGGTGGAAGAGACGATCTCACCTCCATCGTTCGAAATGTCGCCGTATCGCGATTACCAGGGAAATTTCAAACGGCTCATCTGAAAGAAACCTTCCGAACAGCTGCGCGCATTTCGTCTCGGAGAGACCTCAGTATACAAATTGAAAATTAGTTTAAACGAAACCAATATAATCGATGCAAGTAAAATCGTAGCGATACTCTGTGCTACCAGGGAACTGCTGATATCGTAGTCAGCACACTGTCATTACGTAACAGTCGCACGGAACAGCTTCAACAACGGACCGTTCTCCAAAAGGCTGAAGCACCTGCATACGTCTATACGCTTCATCCTGCGGATATTTGCACTCGAGAACTCGCCTCGAGTAGCTTTTCTTCTTCGACCGACCGGAGGACAGCTCGACGACGCTTCATATTCCTCGGTCGTTGCACTTTGAAAATCGTTCGAGATGTTTATTGCATTTATTAACGTCGCGCTCGGTCGTTCTATCCACCATTGGATCGGAGATGATGGAACATGTAACCGCTCCAGTGTTTCTCCAGCCCTGCGTCGTCAAAATTACGTTCCTAAGTTGAAAAAAGGCAAAACTTATCCGTCATGAGGAAAGAGAGTTTCTCTGCGTTCGTCTCTCGATCGTTCGATCTTTTAAATCGTCTGTAGAATACGACCGTCGCACGGATTCCGTGTAGAGTGTTTCTACATTATTATGTAACGATGTGCAGTGTCATGCGATTATAATTGAGGGTCGCACATACTTAGTACGGAGATCATACGTATCGGAGAGAGGAGAGAATCGCAGGACACAGAAAAAGAAAAGAGCCGAGGCTGCAATTGCATGAAAACGTGTTACACACGTCGCCCTGGAATTGAACTGCTTTGACGGATTGGCTGTTTTCCATCGAAACGTACAGGTTGGAACAAAATCGTTGTACAACCTGGCGGGGCTCGCGGGTGTATTCCTCCGTTTCTCGTGCAAGATCAACTTGAAAAGACAGGATAAACTTTTTCCTCGCTGCTTACATTTTCGAAAAAATCGAGTCCAAAAAATTGCGTTGCGTACTTCTGTCTCTTAAGACTGTGCTTCGCGCGTCGCAAACCATTGTTTCCGTCTGTAACATTGGGTTTTTAACACATCGATCAATGTCGATCTTAACCCTTTGCAGTATAAATACTGCTTTTAGATGCCACCGTACAGTCTGCTTTTTTTTCCAGTATTTAAGCAGAATCTGAACGATACAACAACATATTTATTGTAATATATTTTTCTGAAGTATTGATGGAGGTTGGTGTATAAAAAATGGTCGATACAGTTGATAACGTTAATCCTCTGAACGATAGAGTGTCCTTCGATTCAACGATGAACTCATCTATGTGTTTTGAAAAGACGTTCACCGTGTGCTACGGACCACGGTATTGGTCAGAGCGCAACCGTCTATTGTACGCTATAAAACTATGTAATCGGACGAATCATCGATCAGGCGTCTTATCCTGGGGAGTTTCAGGTCCTGTCCAGTTGTTTCCGATCAATGTTCTCGAAAACACAGCATCGATGGAAATAAATGTATTCGGTATTTTTGATTTGTTATTGCACAAAGAAGCTTCTTTCGTCCGGTGGTACCACGATTTCTGTCCCCGCCCTGCAGAGACGAATGTCCATGATCCTACGAAGAAGTTTCGGATCCTTCGCGACGAAATTTTCCACTCGTATTTAAAGAATCACGATTTCTGGGAGTTCCGGCGCGAAAGTTGGTCAATCGTACCTTTGTATCCGTTTCTGCGGCTGAGTTTCCTGAGCGGTCTCGTCGAAATCGCGAAAATAGCACGGCAGGATGGCACGGTTCGTTTACATCGCGTTTCCTCCAACGAGCTCCTCCATCGGGTTCGTCGGCCAGGGATCATCGGGAGGAATTCCAAAAAGGGTCGGCGAATAAGGTGGCGCGGTTGGACATCGGACTCCTCGATACGTTGCATCGGCTCTCCCTCGCCACCGCGAAAAACGTGGATCAACCGTGTGCCAGTTAGTTTCTTTTTGTCGGTTAGGCGCCAGCGCTTCCGGCGTGGCAGACGCGAGCCCACGAGTCGAGGGAGCAAAACGGACAGAAGGAAGTCGAAAGGAAGCGTGCATTAAAGCAAGAGTTTACGAGTCCAAGCTTCCTCGACCCCACCTAAACCTCCGTGTTTCGGAGATATTGCCCTTGTGATCCTCGGACACGAGGAGAACACGAACGAGAAAACACCGCTCGTCTATAGCTATTCCAGCTCGTCGTCGAGTAACTCTGCTCGCTCGCTCCTTTGCATGCGCGAATGCAATAACACGGGCGAGATATTTCGCCAACTACTTTCTATTCGATCCAGCCTTTCGTTCAGATACCTGATCAGATGCTTTGGAATTCATCGAATATTTGTAGCAGTAAAACCTCTAAAAAGAAAACTCTAAATATATGAACATAAATGTTCCCCGACGTATTGTTCAGTTGCTTATCAGGTGCGGAGCAGTCGAAGAAATCGATCTATGGTCGATGAGATGTGCTAACGTTCTCTTTTCCTCCGCAGGCCTAGCCCAGGCGGTGTCGGCGACAACGGTGTGCAAGGAGTCCGTGGCAAGGGTCTACCGCACGTGATCTACTGTCGACTTTGGCGTTGGCCCGATCTACAGTCGCATCACGAGCTAAGGGCCATCGAGCACTGCGAGTACGCGTTCACGCAGAAACGAGACGAAGTCTGCGTGAATCCTTATCACTATCAACGAATACAATCGCCAGGTAGGTGATTGTCTCGTAGCCTAGAGAACTTCGCCGTGAAGTTCGATACTCGTCGGCATTGAAACTTGTACTTCTCCGGGAAGTTCGAAGGACAATGCGCTTCGGGAACGGTGGATTATCCGTCGGTCGAACGCAGGCTTTTGCTTTGCTGCAAAATGGGAAAAGAGGCCTTAACAGAGTCGTTTGCTATTCGCTTGAGTGGAAGTAGCGTTAATCGAGGGCTCTGTTAGGAACGTAAGCAAAGAGATCGCGTGACTATTAGCGCACGAAACTTTACAGTTTTGCCAGCCATTCTTGTGCCACGGCATAACTTAGCCGGGGACGAGTCCGTCCTCTACAACACCTCCCTCGAGGAGCTGAGCGTCAGCGTGCCGGAGAACACGAGCTTCCACGCGACGCTTAACCATCAGCATCATAATCAACAGGGCATACCGCAATCTCCGCAGCAGCAGCAGCAACAGCAGCAGCAACAACAACAACAACAACAACAACAACAACAACAACAGCAGCAGCAGCAGCAACAGCAGCAGCAGCAGCAGCAGCAGCAGCAGCAGCAGCAGCAGGCCAACAATCCGTACCAAGGAATACAGGTACGTTGGAGTCTCGGTTCAGCGGCATCCGTTCTCTGAATTCAGGACCAGCTTGCCCCTTATGACCGATGGTTGCTTACGTTGCGATCGAAGGTATACCGAAACTGAAAGTCGTTTCGTCTACACAGAGTATGCAGGCGACTAGTCCAGCCAGCGTCGGGAGTATAGGAAGTGTCCAGGGTTCACCGCATCCAGCTCCTGGATCCATGGATCCTCCAGCGGACACTCCACCTCCAGGATACATAAGCGAGGATGGCGATAACATGGATCACAACGATAATATGTCTTTGTCGCGCTTGTCTCCCAGTCCCGTGGACGCCCAACCGGTTATGTATTGCGAGCCTGCCTTTTGGTGAGTGGAATCGTTTATGGGCTACGCTAATTTCCGTGCGAGACCGTATGACGTCACGCGTTACTCATCGAGGATTTCGTAACGCAATGGTCGCGCAGATGCGATCAGCCTATTCTCCTTTGCCTTTGGATTCAGCAATGTTTATAACGTCTTGTAGCATTCAAGGGAGCAGATTCAAAAGACTTTCCTAGCTTTTTCAAGACGAAACGGAGAAGAAATTCCGTGGCACTTGCAAGGAACATCGCCCAATCGACACACACCGATTTTCGGTGAAAACAGCCCTTTAAGTTGGCGATTGGAAAACCTATATTATTTAGTATCTCGGAAACGATTGAGTATAGGAAAAAGTTTCTAAATGTGAAACTTGTGCATTTTTGAATAACGAATTCACCTTTTCGACGTGGACGATGGCCGATGGCCGATACACAAAAGACATGTGCCAAATATTTTTTCGACTATCACATCATATCAAAATTTCATAAAGATCGGTGCGTGACAACTGCGTGATGTCTCTTCTTAGTATCTATACAGTCCCATGGACCGCACCGGGGTCAGGCTAGTTTTCACACAGGTGATCGTTTAGTAAATAAATAATATACAAAGAGAATATAATATATTATACTGTGAATGTGTTAATGCCTAGGACCTCGTCCTCTACCTTCTGTAACTCGATCGATTTTTAATTTCGTTTCTTCGGTTTGTTTCACAAGGTGTTCGATAAGCTACTACGAGCTGAACACGAGAGTGGGCGAAACGTTTCACGCATCGCAACCTAGTATCACAGTGGATGGATTCACCGATCCCAGCAACTCCGAACGTTTCTGTCTCGGTCTATTATCGAACGTTAATCGAAACACCGTAGTCGAACAGACCAGACGACATATCGGTAAAGGAGCCAGACTTTACTACATCGGTGGAGAGGTGTTCGCGGAATGTTTGTCAGATTCGAGTATTTTCGTGCAAAGTCCGAACTGCAATCAACGTTACGGTTGGCACCCGGCTACCGTCTGTAAAATACCACCCGGTAAGTATTCCGTGTTCATCGCCTGTGCGTCATCAGCCAAGACATTTTTTCGTTTGAGAAATTTTGTTCAAGGAGAGGAGGTCATGATCCGTATCAGTGGAATTAGAAAGACTGACTCACACCATAATTTAGGGTTTGTTACCACTCCCCCCGCTGTCCTCCGTTACTGAAATCGAGCCTCACATTTGAATTTCACGCGGGTAAGGCTTAATACTACAGCACTGTTTTAATGTCTCTCTGTATTCTAAAGGAACATTTCTAAGTCCACTGGTATGCACAGATCGTGACCTTCTCGCAGGTAGCATCATTTCTAGTTCACCGGTCGAAGCTGATCGTTTCCGATGTGACCACTTTCGGGTCGATCAGCTTCGACTAACGTTTCAACCGGTTCCGGATCATTCGTGATGCACTATTCTCAGAATCATTTCTGTCCTCTCTGTATCAGGCTGCAATTTGAAGATCTTCAACAACCAAGAATTCGCCGCGTTGCTGTCGCAATCGGTTTCACAAGGTTTCGAGGCGGTGTACCAGTTGACCCGAATGTGCACGATCAGAATGAGTTTCGTAAAGGGCTGGGGAGCCGCGTATCGACGGCAAACGGTCACATCGACCCCCTGCTGGATAGAGCTGCATTTAAACGGTCCGTTGCAATGGTTAGACAGGGTTCTCACGCAGATGGGATCGCCCCGTTTACCCTGTTCCTCGATGTCTTAAGGTTGTATGTTTTTCTCTCTCGTGGACACGAGAACGCAGAATGATTGTCGTCGTCGATCGGTTTTCCTTGTGAATTAGCGCCTTCTGGAGGAAACTGAGAAGAGTTGCACGAAGTATCCCACCACGGATGAACTTCTCTAAGTGACTTCGTGCTCGAGACGCCGATTGGTTTGCTTAGACAGGAAGATGTTTCTGTTTAGAAGAAAAGGACGGCACGTGGGTGCGAGAACTGGATGTCGGTGTATTCGCAACATTTGACCTTGAGTACGGAGGACGTATTCTTTTGAATCATTTGGATCCAGAATATGAATTAAGATGCCGTTAAGACAGTTGTCGCACGGCTGAGCGCCCACTGCCGATGATCCAGGGTCCGAAACCGATTTCAATCGATTCGAGAAGGCGAAGAACGAGTGTCTATGCGTGTACGTGTGTATAGGCTAACAGAAAAGCTCAGCCTTTGCATATTTTTATCGCTTGTTAAGCCAACGCACTCCAGTCGTGCAGTATACGTGAACTTGTACAAGGTAATACATACATAATATTATGTAAGTTCACTCTTTATAGTCTGCCGAGGAAGATTTCTATACGATGGACAAATGTGTGTGCAGAGTTTCCAATAAGCACTGGTCTATTCGGAGTGTTTGTCAATGTCCGACGAATAGGATAACCGAAGAAACTATGTCGAGTCTATTAACTTATACCGATAAGAATGGATTACCGTGTTCAATATCTACGTGACTATGGAACGGGTTTCGTTGACGAATGCATTCACGAATGGACCAGAACGTTTAACGAGCATCCTCAACGATAAGTTTACATGGAAGTTTTAAATCCATCGGTCGTGGTGTTTGAAAGAAAGGCTGGTGGTTATGTAGACGAGTGAATAGGTCTTAATAAGCGTATGGATTAGGTAACACAGAAAACCTTTCTGCAATTCTCAATGAATATTACTTTTGTAATATATGTTTAAGAAGATCATTGCATTCGTTTATAGAACCACTGTGAGTCTTGAAGGCGTATTTCATCTAACCTGACCACTTGAAATATTTTCGTAGCTTTTGTTGTTGCAACAAACGCGTAGGATGTCATGGGTCAATTTCGCAGTCGCCAGGTGGTCGAGTTAGGTGAAACGCCTTGCATAGCGTTCAATCGATCAAGGTATCACGATTTCAAAATGAAGGTATAAAATGTTGCTACGTATTAAGGTGTCTTATCTCGAGTAAACTGATGTTAGCGCTATGTTTCTTAACGGTTGATATAGAAGTACTAAGCGCACGAAGTCTGTGGTAGACAGGAGTATCTATTTGAAAACGCAGAAAACTATATACGTACATGTATCGAGTGTCTGAAAAAAAAAATCGATGGCGGCGTACGTTAAAAGTGCACAGTTTTTCGGTGTTGATGTTTTAACGTAGCGAACCAAGCACTCGTTAGTTTCAGAGAAATCGTCTTGGTTCGTCGTATATAGCGATCGCGTAAACATCGTTTTGCGTTTCCAAAAAAAAAAAAAAAAGTAAAATAAAATAAGAAAAGAAAGATACGTTGTGCGTGTGAAAAGAGCGTAAAGCTTCGACGAGTGTGGCTGAATCGTCGTGTACAGAAATCACGGGAAAAAAACGCAGACAGTGTTCGCGTAAACGCGAACAGAAAGCTGCGGTACATAATGAACATTTGTAAAAATAAGCAAATTTTATTACGGATAGTGAGAGAGAATGTGTAGCGGTGTGCGCGCGCGTGTGCGTGTGTTTGTGAGAAAGAGAGAGATTGTGAAAAAAAAAAGTCTTAAGTCATGGTCTAGCCTTTTGAATGCGAGATGCTTTTAGACGCGATAAGAGTAATTAGTTTTATGCTGTTTTAAAAATTGATTTTTATGAATTGTTTGAGAATCGTACTGAGAGCGTATTAGAGGTTTTCTATTTTATTGCAGATTTTATAAGAGAAAATTTTCATATTCAAGAATCGAATGAAAAAGAAACGCAGTTTTTAAGAACTTCGACGTCTTTCACGTAGAACGTATGAAAAACAAGATAACGAAGTTATTAACGGTGATTTATTATTATTATTATAATTATTATTATTATATTACGAGATGTATATTAGTATCGTCTTCGCACCAAGTGCATGGATTCAGTTATTTTTTTCTTCACTTATTTTTCTCGTTTTTTTTAAAAAGAAAACAATAAAATTTTAAAGATAAAATTATACACGAACGACTTCAGTGGAGTCATTACGTACGATGGGGGCCAATCGCACGCACAGTATGCGAGATCCGATCTCGAGCTACAAAGAAAAAGAAGAAGAACGTGAAACGTTTTTTCGTAGAACTGGTTCCTCTTTATATACATGTATATTTTTTCGTCGATTATTTCGCAACGTTTGCAATTATTTTAGAGATCGAACGTAAACAATGCAGGTCGTTTAGAACTGATATTTTAGTTGAGCAATATTTATAGATCCGTGTAAACGGGTAAAAGGAGAACGTTCGAATGTTTGAATCAAGCTTAAGATAACGTGTCAACGTTGATTTATCTATCTCGTTGACCGTTCGAATCTATTTTTTAATGTTCTTTCGACGACGAAAGATCCGAAGTTTTTCTATAACTTTTAGCAGAAGAAACATATATGAAATTCAATCGCGAACAAAATTCAATTTATATACGGTGTTTAAAAATGTAGGAGCTGTCAGTATTCACTGAAGTAATTAAATACACTTCGTTAGTGTAAGTCTTCGTATGAACTGCTCTATTCGTTTTCGAACAATTGATTCGTGGACCTGTGTTAACAAAGCATTTTTTAATCGATTCAGTTAGCACTAGAGGTTCGAAAATCATCAGTCTAACGTTGTTTGACATCCTGTTTGTATGGTGCAGTTGATCACCTTCGATATTCCGTTCTATCTAGAGGATGGCGGATATAGTAATCAAGGATTACATGATGTGCGACCAAGGACGACTCGTGAACTTGCCAGTAAATCGATTTATCAGCGAATCAATGTATACCGTATCCGAACAGTTCTGCCGCGTTATCTATCCTGAAGAATCGGGTCGAGGGAAGGGCAACATTGGAGAACAGCGATGCAAGGACATGATAGGCAAACCACGAGATTCGTGCGAGATCGATACTTTATTTGACCAGTTTAATTGCGTAGGAATGCGTTCACCTTTCACGAAGGACATTTCACAGTTTCCGTTCATCCGACACCTTTGACATTTAATATACGAGAATCAAGTGCAAATTAATTTTCCGGTTTGAATTTGCCTCGTGAAAGTGGAATGCGACATCGTCGGGCAGCTCGAACGACAATGTAAGGGACGAAGAGTCAGGTCTCTCCGATTGCAGTACTCTTCTTCCTGGACTCGTGCGTTTTGGTTGTCTTGCAAACACAAAACAGATTCTCGAATGGAATTGAGGAATTATGCACAAGGTATTATAGAAAGGGTTCAGGACTGAAACGTGCAGAGTGAGTCACTAGGGACTGTCGTATACGACTGTTCACCCGGTAACGTTAGAAATGAAATATTTGAAAGAAAGTGCATGTTTGAGGGGTTCTGCTCAATAGAAATATTTTACGTTTCAAGATCACACCCCGAACGGAATATATTTGAAGATCAACAAGTGGTGAGTTACGTTAAAAAGCAGATCCTATTGTCTCATCCTACATGGATTGTAAATCTTGAACGCTTTTCGTAACACCATGAACCACCTGGTTGTCATTGACAGCCTCTTGCCTCCCCGCCAGACTGCCACTAGCGTACTAATCAATTAATTAATTAGGAAATACAAACAGGGGAATCGACGAACTCGCTCTCGCCTTTCTTCGTCATCTTTAGCTCCTACTCGTTCGCATAATGTTTCCATCCGCATCGGTGGAGAACGGACCGGACAGGCCGTCATCGGAGAACTCGTTACGTTTGCCAAAGTATTTCGTTAAGTGTAGCATTTGCCAAAGTTTCTGTTTAAGTACAAGGATAGGGTCGATCAGCCAGCGATAGGCGATCCGAACGTAACGCGATCGATTCACTGAACCGAAATTCTCGCTGTTGATTTCTCTTTTCTGGAACAATTTCTTACCGCTGCTTCTCGACGTTTTTCCTGATTCGTTTTCAGAGCGTTCGCCCGCCGAATCGAGCGGTCCGACGATCGTGGAACTTTCTGATAGCTACTTATGTGTATCTTGTGTGCGAACAGCCGCATGCACACGAAGGGAAGGATCGACCGAACGATAACGCTTTCGGGAACCCTGATATTTTTTTACACGGTTATACAGAGAAACGGAAAACGCGAGGTTGTTTCACGTGACCGACATTGTTCGATGTACACGTTGTATCTCGTCGATGTTTCCCTGGTGTGGATGAGACCCTTTTACAAGACGAAATCGAGAGCTTGAAAGAACGAGTGTGGGAGAACATAAACGAGACGTAACGACAAGAAATATCGGGTGTGAGACTGTATAATAATTATAAATAAATGTACACGTTAAGTCTATAATAAATACGATTCTACCGCTTTTTATCACTTTACAGTTGCAGACAAATCGTATCTGGCTATCCTTAGACGGGTGATGACGTTTCCTGAAGGATTTAGATGTTTCTGTGCGACAAGGAGCACGTTAAGATCTTCTCAGACATACGTACGATGGGTGATAATTTATAAGAAATGCAAAACTGGTAGGATCCGAGGATGGGAAACAAATAAAAGAACTAAAAAAACATTGCATTCACGATATAACGTGTGACTGAAAATTTGTATGGTTGACTACGACAGATATGAATACAATCAGTACGAGTACAATGGTGCATTTACACTATAGTCCGCGCCCGTGGGTCGTCATATAATCTCGCAGCAACAATCGATGAATCAGGTTTTCGACGGATCGATCTGATCGTGCGTATCCAAAGAAGCAGCTTTCTTCAACAGCCTAATCCTTCATCAACGACCGTGCAAGATCTTCGTACCGTATTCATTCTACTCCTCTGACTTCTCGATAGCCCTTCCTTTTGAAAAGAACCTTTTTTTCTTCGCGATACGATATCATTTTCGTTCACGCGCGATGCATCGGTAATATCGTTGAAAAAGATTCTTCTCAAAAGCGAGAAACGATCGTCGGTTCGCGAGGTTCAGAGAGTACAATTGCTTTCTTCATGTTTAGCGTTTCGTCAGTCGTTTCGGACTATCTTACACATTCTTCGAGCATTTGAATTCCTTGCCAAATAAAATAATCTGTACCAAGTGCTACATTCTATGTAATTGAAACGCGAAGTCGTATGTATAATCGGCGACATGCTTCGTTACAGCACCGAGAATCGATTGTACAATTAAACCGCGGGTATCTTGTTTTTCTCTGCAACGATGCTGGATTACTGATTTCGTGTCGAAAATATCAAGCGACGAGGAGATTTCTTCTGAATCCAAGATTCAGGGTATGACTCTCGTCGCGTTTGCTCAGCGCGGATACGTTGAACTATCATAACGAGACCATTTTTCTTCTTGTTCTTCAGTTTCCGTATTGACCTGTTGCTGCTCGTAAAGATCGATTTAGTGCAAGTGACTCCGGTGCTTCGAGGTCAGCATTTTCTTCACGGAAAACATGCTCATCGACAGACCGACCGTCGCCAGGACATACGCTGATGTCGTCGTGTTACGCTTCGCTACGTTCTTACGGAACATGGATGAAGCTGCTCCCTGAAACATGCGCTTCCGTTATTGCAGGCAATCAGCTTTGGCCGTTCAAGGGCATATCCTCCTTCGCAGCAAAAGAACTTCTCCCTCTCAACATGATCTTCAACGTTCGTTTTAATACGCTACACCTTGCCCGTTTCTCTGTCTTACATTTATTCATTCACTTGCATACGCTTCGAGTGAAATGAAGGAGAAATTACATTGCAAACGAGGGAGTGACCTACAACGGCCCGATTTCAGTGCCTCTGTACCAGTTTGCTTGATGCTTAATAGCTGCGATTTCTATGTGGTTTGCTATTACGTAATTAATTGTCGATTTCCACGCATTTGCTTTACCTGATTCAATGACAGTCGGAGAGCATAGAGAGTGGTAGGAGTCAGATGCATCTCTACACCACGGCTCGGGCTTCGTACTCTGTAGAAAAGAAAACATTTCGATTATGCTTTGGTTACATAAGACTGCGAATGTTTTGGTTTTAAAAACAATCGACGGACACGCGTTAATTGGAGCTCGTCCAGAATACGCGTGACCGTTTATCTTGAACAGTTGGATGAAGGTGTATATACTTTCTTCGTCTTCAGACACAGGTGAAATTAGATGGTAGATTGTCTTCCGTTTGCACGATAGGTAACGCTTCAATGGGTTTCTCGAAGCGCCTTTTTTTTGCAATGATATTGCCCCGTCCCCCCAAAGAGTATACATATATAAAATGAAAGCTCGAAACTCTATCGGTATTCTCCTTTGCCATAAAGGTTTCCTGAGCTTCCGCAAATTTTAAGTTCTTTCAATTTTTATTGAAATGAAAATTTCAAGTTTGAATTTGAACGCAACGCCTTAAATTTACGTTGCTGGTTCACATATTTTTCTGATTATTCCATGTTATCAGAGTAATGCGTGCACTTGTAATTTAGGTTACCGAAAACAGCTCCTCTTCGCAACAGACTTCAGAGGTTAAAGATGAATGAATAAAAAGGAGCATCTAGGAAACGCGATGTCATTGTATATGCTACGAAAAGGAAACAAATGTACGCAATAAATGACATGCTGATACTAACAAAAATTACAGATATTGCTAACCTTCGATCAAGTTGTGCGTAATGCGATTTTTTCTTGAGTCTTCCGCAAGATTTGTGTGAACGATTAATAGAGATTTCGAAGAAACGTTATTGGTTGCTCAAGTTTTCTGCATCATAGGGGCATCGTCCAAGAAAACGCAACAAAAGACAGTCGCTACAATTTTCTCAACGACGTTCATGACGCAAAATAATGAGGGAGCCGAAATATTTTTGAATAACCAACGTTTTGATGATCGACTCATGTAAATGGTAAGATACGATCGTTCGGATAAGAAAATGAAAAATATACTATTCATGAGTTTTTAACGTGACCATCATATTGGAAACAAAGAATAATATTTGCTTTCGCGGCTACGTAACCCTATACAGCTTAGTGTTAGATAAGAGATCTCTGGCGCCATCCAAGATTTTAATAAACTCTTCTACACGTGATACATTGTTGTTCTATATGTTTAAATTTCTTTATGTAACGGTGCACGATATTTTCAGCGCAGCGTGGGCATGCAAGAAAATTTCCTTCGACTCGGATTTCGAGCGAGGATTCTTTTTTTCACCAGTGTAAGGTTTCAAGGAGCCACGGCTGCTACAAGGAGGGCGTAGAAAATACACATGTGCAAGGGATGCATATCCGACCTTATCTCGGACACGGTGATTGATCGTTAAGGTCTATAACCGTGCGACGCGATAACCGAGTTAGAAGGAAGGAGCCACGATTCTTCGAGGCGCTGGAACTTCTGTATATGTATACTGTCGCTAGAAACACTTGTGTGAACGTTGGCTCAAATAAGTCCCTAAAATTTATACTGTATTCGTTTAAAATACACTACAATCTTGTACACAATAGTCTTTGAGGTAACATGAAAGATCGTTCAACATAATTGCGTCGTATGATTTGCTTTTCAAAATTGTCAGCGAACGCGCCAACAAAATTATAGTTTGCCAACTTGATCAAAGACTTCTTCAATCTCCCAATTCTGAGCTCTTCGCATATTTTGAATCAATCGGCATTCTCAGTTTGTAAAATCTGTTCTACTTTTAAATTAAAATTTAAAGTAAAATTTTCGAAAGCCGATGTCATCTTTTAAATAAAATATTTCGTATCATTATTCTGTTCGAAGAAGTTGTAGACTTTAAAGTTTCTCACGATAGAGTCAGTCTGCTCATTAGAGACGAATGTTATCGACTGGAGCCTGATGCACCTCATGCGACTGCGTTAGCGGCTTCAATTATCACTACTCTCACGCACGCCTAAATGTACACACTAATGCATAAAAATAGAGCAGTACATTTCACGTTACATTTACCTTTGACTTCGCGAATCTACGCTTCATGCGAACTCAGGTATCACGGAAAACAACCTACCTGGGAATTCTTTTACAGGGCGAAACAAATCGGTCACACGGATAACCTATAAATTGAAGGAGCGGGGTGCTCACGACTGAAATGGCCGGCAGAGATTCGTGAAATCGATTACACAAGAATGCTTTGAGTTTGAACTCGAGAAGCCTGTATCGGTTTTTCGGTACATGAAACGTTGCATTTCAAGCGAACGGTGTAAGAGGTTTATCGGAAGATTTCAAGAAAAAGACAATGGCACTTTAATTTACATCGCGTCCTCTTACGTAACAGATAATGCCGTAGCAGATCGTAGAATGAGAATAACGAGGTTATGACTGTCTTCTAGGTGAAAAAAAAAATGAGAATGGGAACGCACTTACCGTCTTGTGCGAAACTCGCCGATGAAAGAGATCACCGAAAGCACGCGTTCCTCCGCCTCTTGTTTTCTCGTCACTGTGTCGATGCTTCGTCTTCTGCTCCCTGTTCTACACGTGCAGCGCCATCTTTTACCATTATTAAATACTCTAACCATCGCGTTCACTGGCACGAACATTTTCTCCGGTTTCGCTATTCTTCTGTTTTTTTTTTTAGAGTTTAAATGACACAAACGAATACGATCATTAATCGAAGGATTTGCAATTTTAATTTACACTTTGGCGTCCGGAAATATTTTACGGAAACTGGTTGCCGTGGGCCATTTTTCTAAGACTTTAGTCGAGTGGCAAAAAATTGTACGTTATTCTTTACATGTCGATTATTTTACAATTCTACTCGTACGTGTACTTGCATACTTGTTTTTTTTTTCAACGTTGATTGGTATGTTCTTTTGTTTGTTTTCGATGTGCGAATGAAACGAATGAAGTCACGTATAAGTGGCAGTGGCCGCCGAAGTGGTAAATGGAGCACGCGACAAGCACATGAAAGCTTATAAATGAATGTTCACGTGCTGCGGGTTATAGATCCATTCTAAATTCAAGTAACGACTGCTTGATCTAGAGAACTGAAAATGTTACATAGGGAAACCTTACTGAAGCGACAACCGATTGATGTATTCTCGTTGAAAAATTACATATCCTTCACGACAGCCACTAAATTCTCTTCGTTTTTCAAGACAGTTGTCGAATACTATTCCGTTAGACACAGAACCTACGGTTTTACGTGAACTGTAAATTAACAACAATTATCCCATACACGGGAGAATAATAAAATAACAGCGGTGTGGTGCTGTATGTACTAACGTGAATTAACTTCGTTCTTTGGACGAGAATCGTCTAAGAAATCAGGCTATATACGTTACTGCAACATAAGTGTCTGTTCGTTAAACAATATCCTCTTATTAAATAATATTTATTGTACGTGAGTCGATGCTGTCTGCATTTTCAAAATTCGCCACACAAAAATTTCGCGACGGTATCATGTGATGGTAACTGAACGCAAAACTACCGCGAGATGTCGCACCATTGTATTTTACCGCGCGCAAATAAGAAAATATTCTGGTATCATTAAAATTGTCAATATTTTTCTATTCCGCGATACAGATGTTAAAGTTCATTTAGTATGACTTCTTCTTTTGATAAGCTTCTAATTTTTCTCCCGCATCCGCCCAATATTAGTGCAATGAAGAGCACGGTACAAGGTACACGGGATGATTCTGCGAGCACGCGTATTCTGACTCAGTGCAAGATGATATCATGAATCTTTGAAATTTGCTCGGTGCGAAACATTCCGAAGTACATGCAGATCTGTGTGCAAAATAATCGAATAAACTGTAATTAATAGTAGAGACTGTTATTCGCCGTGAAGTCGTCTCTTCCTCGAAATCCGCCGGTATTTATTTGTACGGTACGCGATCTTTTTCCTTCTGCCGCAGCCTTGTAACGCACTTGATGATTTCATGATTTAGATACTCTGAATCGAAGTCTCAGGGATCTTGTAAGTGAACAAAAACAGTCAAATTTACTCCTCAGAAATGTATGCAGTCTATAACGTTTATCGAAGTCAGCGTTTTGTCAGGCGGAATCAATATTTCTATAGTACAAGTAGGATAGCATCGAGCCAGTTATTAATCGTAATTCTTCCGAATTTGAATTAGTTCTCCACTATTGCAATGAAATTGTAAATCGGGAAATGCGAAGTGTATGATTGCAAATCATTCCCTGTTTATAAGAACATTTTGGAGACTCTTGTGACAGAACGCAGAAATCAGCTTTAACCGCGACGTTGTTTTATCTCGCAGTCGTTTCCGTGATATGCTGCAATATCCTTCCGTCTGCTTGCCAGCGCGGTTTGTTCGCACCTCGCTCTGTTACAAGTGAATTATTAGTAGCGAAACAATGACGTGCTGGAGGATTCTTCTATGGACACAATTGTTTTTATTGGCGTCCGGCGAGCGCAAGGATGCAGAGAGCTTGTGCGCATCCCAGCAAGCATGCGGAGACTGCCTGCAAACTCCAAGATGCGTCTGGTGCTCCACGGTGATCATTTTTATTTATAATTATTAATACCGAGCGATGGGAGTGATACCGATACTTACAGCAGATTCGGCTTGCACATAAGCTTTGCCTTCGAGAAAATAACCGGATCACGTTTTCAGGTGGCGGATAAGAATGAAAACGGCCCTCCGGTGCGCTGTGTTACCAGAGAAAAATTCTTGAAAGATGGTGATCTCTGGTGTGAAAGATCCAACGTGATGGATGAGACGAACTCGATGGTGATTCTTCAAGATCGACTGCTATCTTCGGGCACGGTTCCGGTACAGCTTCAACCTCAAAGTATCCGTTTGAGGCTCCGAAGAGGAAAGTATCGCTTTATTGAAACCGATACGAAGATGAAATACAATTTCATAGGAGGGTATCGTTTACAGGCGAGGAACACCGCGTCATTTTTAAATACAGCCAGGCAGAGGACTATCCGGTGGATCTGTACTACCTGATGGACTTGTCTAAGTCTATGGAGAAATACAGGAACGTACTGTCGGAGTTAGGTTACGAATTGGCTACTTCTATGCGGAAACTCACTAAGAATTTTCGTTTAGGATTTGGCAGCTTCGTTGACAAGGTTGTGCCGCCTATGACGTACCCGGACGGGCACAAGTACTGGCCATTTTAATGACGACAGGTAGCGTGTATTTTGAACATTGAGTTTTTATCATTGAATTTTCAGGCAGGCAAACCCGTGTGTCTTAAGAAATGGAGAACAATGTGCGCATCCTTATAATTATAAGAATCAGATGCGTCTGACCGAAAACGTTGCTCAATTTAAGGTAATTGTTGTTTCTGTTGAACAAGCTGTGTTCGCGACTTTTTGAGAATTACATTGCCAAGCTCGTGATCTTGACGGATGAATTTTGTCAACAGAGTCGCGTAAAAACAGCACCGGTGTCATGGAATTTAGATACACCGGAAGGTGGTTTCGACGCCGTAATGCAGGTCATGGTTTGCACCAAAGAAATCGGTTGGCGAGAGCATGCCCGACATCTTATTGTATTCTCCACGGACGCGTCCTTTCATGTGGCAGGAGACGGCAGAGTACGTAGACGTAATGTTTAAACAAAAGCTGCTACTATTATCGCGCTTCGTATGAAAAAGATTGGGGTTTCTTCAGCTCGCAGGTATCATCGAACCCAATGATTGTCTCTGTCACCTGGACAAGCAAGGATTTTACACGCATTCGCTTCTGCAAGATTATCCATCCATATCTCAAGTATAATATTTCTTTACCCGAGCATAAAGGGTCGATACTCTTAAACCTAGTACCAGTAGAGCGTTTACTAATGTTAGTGTTCTATAATTGGGGGCAGATCAGCAAGAAGGCGCGAGAGCATAATATGAATATAATTTTCGCGGTTGTAAATATGGCGAACAGAACGTATCAGATGTTGAGCCGAAGTATCAGTGGATCCTCGGCCAGGACGATCGATCATGATTCGCGAAACGTGGTTGATCTCATCAGCGGAGAATACGAGGTAAAATCTTCATTATTCTGTAGGCTAGTTACAGACTGAATTTGATTTTGCATATATGAATACATTTCTAAAAGAACTGACAGAGAAAGATTAACTTTAATACCTGATGAAACTTATAGACATTGCGCGAGAGTGTAGCGTTAAGTATTAATGATCTTCATAGAAATTGGTACAATCCGTGACGATAACGGACAACGCACCGGAGATGATCGACGTGAAGTATTTCTCTCGTTGCTTGAAGACCAACGAAGAATTAAAGGAACGGAACGAATGCGGAGGACTTCGTGTGGGGAACGTGGTCGAATTCGAAGCAGTGCTGAAGGTAGTTCGATAACTCGGAGAATCACGACCGTTTAAATTCGTCGAGACGAACGTGTTCTATAAAATTCCCTGTTTCATGCCGTGTCTTAAATATTTTTCTCGAACGTAGGCGGTCGAATGTCCAGCGAATTCCAGCGAGTGGCAGCAATCCATGCAGATAAAACCGTCGGGCATAAACGAGAACCTGACGATCGAGCTGAGCATTATATGCGATTGTCCTTGCGACCGACCTACACATCCGGTACGAACGATAATTGAACCGACATTTTCATTATGACACCTTTATGTTTGCACGCAAATTGCCAGTTAAAAGGGTGAGACCAAAATGGGACTGGATTCCTTCAGATGCGTAAGCAAGTTTGTTCTCGATAAGTTATGTATATAATTTAAGTTAAAAGCGAAGTTCATCCGCTACTGCATTGCTACCTAAACTCCTTGACTCCTACCTTGAGACGCTGGGAAAAGTAAAGCTACCGAAACTCCTACCAAGACCTGGTCTCTAACTTTTAGTCGGTGCTGCGTATCTCTGTTCGCGCGTTATCTACATATTTCTAACACGTTTCGAACGACGATGCAGGGGCACAAGGCAAGTTCGGAAGGTTGCAACGGAAAGGGTACTCTGCGTTGCGGCTTGTGTTCATGCGACGGGGGCTTTTACGGGAAGCAGTGCGAGTGCGAAGGACACGAAGTCGGGGCGGAGAGTGCAGCTGACATGGCGGAGTGTAAACCGGACAACGAGACTGCTGAAATCTGCAGCGGTCGCGGTGCTTGCAAATGCGGTGTCTGTGATTGCGCGAAACGCCCGAATCCGCAGGAACAGTTCTACGGGAAATATTGCGAGTGCGATAATTTCTCTTGCAAACGTAGGAACGGCCTGGTGAGCGAATATCTCGTTTCCTAGACGATCCGATGGAAAATTACCTCGGGAAACGTTTATTATGCCAAGTGGTTTCCGACTAGATGCTATGATATGGTCAACTTATAAAAAAAGGATGCGGCATAAAGCTAGTTTGAAATCTTATGAGAGCCACACTGAGAAGGACAGGTCATAATGGTTGGATCGTCATAGTTGGAATTCATGGAACTACTATTTCATAAATCTGCAGGAAAAATGGGTGAAATAACGTAGGAATTACGTCGAATTCGCAAAACAATGATTATTGGTTAAGCAAGTATTATGTCCTCTTCTCGCGAGCCGCGTGTCAAGTAATAGGGTGGAGTAATTTAAATTTAATCACGATTCATTTAGAAAACTTGAAACAGAAGATTTGTCGAAATAATGGAAACATTGGTAATATTGTCAAAGTGAGACGTCGAGTGTGTCATATTTTTACGCCATGGAGATGTTTGCGTGGCTTCCATTATACCACGGTGTTTGCGTTCTAGGTTTGCGGTGGTCAAGGGAAGTGCGAATGCGGTAGCTGCAATTGCTATCCTGGATGGGGTGGCGAGACGTGTGACTGCAGAAACACGAACAGCACATGCATGCAGAGCAACGGTGAAACCGTGGAAATTTGCAGCGGACGCGGTGACTGTGTTTGCGGTAGCTGTCATTGCCACGAGAAGGACAATGTCCGGTACTCGGGACAGTACTGCGAGGAGTGCCCTGTGAGTAACTTTCACATCATTTTCCTTTAACAGTTTCCTAATTATCCCTCCCACTTGGAATACCCATCAATAATCTCGATTCCTTAACTACTATTAGGATCGCTCTAATCAGGGGTTCATGATACGAATACCGGGGTGTCGCTACTTTTGAGGAGCATCTGTGAGTTAGATACGCAAGGCAAACTTCTGCAATTTAGTGGACAACGTAAGCAACTAAGACCTTAGCAGTTTGTCCATTATCAAGAAATTCGTCCAGCTTCTGTAGATTGCATGAGCTTTTAGAATCTTGCACTCACTAGCGATTGGCGTATCATGAACCGTGCGATCAGTGACTTTCAAGGGACAACCTTAGGCGCAGAGTTTTTGCACCTATCCTCTTAACCAAGGTGCAGCTGATACTTGGCACGGTGGTGGGAATTGCACATGCATTGGTTGTTTCAGACTTGTCCAGGCCAGTGGTGCGAGTCGTTGAAGAACTGCGTGGAATGCGCAGCGTATAATACCGGCCCCCTGGCCGAGAATGGAGACTGCGATACATGTCCGCATCAGATCGACGTTGTAAGAAGCTTTTCCTCCTACAGTGTCTTTCGATTAACTCGTTAAGCACTTGCTTTCGAATAACATAGAAACGTGTCGCAGACGCGAGGGAGTGCTGTATTTCCATAATTGTTTGAATTTGATTATATGCCAGGCCAAGCGGTTAACAGAACAATTCTGAACATTCTGCTCCGTTTTGAAAATCGTAAACAGGTTGACGCAGTCGAAGAAGATCCTGCGAAGGATCAAGAGAGCGCAGCAAGGCTCTGTCGAGCACCGGGCGATGCAGGGTGCACGTTCGTCTTCAAGTACGAGCCTTATAGGAGCGGTACAGGGGGTGATATTAAAGTTTTCAAAATTCTCGCCCAAAAAGAGAAAATATGTCCAGCTCCCGTTAATGTCCTGGGTAAATGCTCTTGTGCACATATGCTACTAGAATCGCATATACACGTTATTCTGCTTTTTATACTTATTCTTACACGAAGACATTCTTAGTATTATCTGCGTTAGACATTTATTCATGTTATTTGTTTTCCGAAGGTGTTGCTGCGGGGTTAGTTGGCAGTACGGTGTTCCTCGGTTTACTCAGTCTCCTCATTTGGAAGATGGTGACGAGCATTCACGATAAGCGGGAATTTGCGAAATTTGAGCAAGAACGAGTTTTGGCCACGTGGAATCGGGTACAATTTTTTGCAATGTTTCTTTGTTTTAGTTGGAAGGGAAGATCTTCGAGTCAACGATTATATCGAATTTCTTTAATTGCGTATTCGTTTGATGGGATTCGAGGATTTTCTCTCATAAACGTAAATGATTTCGTCATGATTTTCGGTTAATGCAATGTTACAAAATTTAGGAGGAAAATCCACTGTACAAGCAGGCCACGTCAAGTTTCAACAATCCAATCTACAACGACTGTACCATCTGAGAAACGGTCGAGCAGTCGAAGCTGAGAAATAAATGAATGATGCAGAAGCTCGGTTCCTTCAAAGACAATTGTTCAAATATTGCCGCATAAAATATTTTCGCGGGAACAGTTTGTAGAAGTGCGCGGTCCGACAGGTGGCGCCACGGCAGAATCACAGCTTCAGCGACGCCATGTTGCGTAATTCGTGTGCAAGAGCATGAGACTCGGAATGAGAAAATTCTGTGATTCCATCCTTTTCGGAAAGAAACATTGTCCTTATTGATTCCTGCTTCTCTATCATGTAAGTGAATACACTAGTTTTCATTTTTCCTTTGAATATCCTACAAGTATTCCTCCTACAATTCGTTCAGGTACCTTATCTATGAAAAAGTATTTGCCATACTTTTACCGCTAATTTATGAGTCAACACAGAATATTGTTACCTAGTGGATACGTGAATTTATTATACCACGATAATGTTTATTAAATATGTAACACGATCTTATTTTAGAATAGGACTGTGACTGCAAATTTTTGTATTTGTTCGTGTAAGTGATAAATATGGCAAACTGTAATACAATGTTATTTTAAAAGCTAAACCGCGAGAAATGGAGTTGCTGATAATTGTAACTCTCGTGTCACTAATAATAGGAATATAGCAATTGAATGCATAGTAACAATAAAGATAAGGAACTACTAATCGTAATAGTGAAATATTACAAGGTAAAGTGAAACGCAAGATAAGATTAGGTTAAATTTAACGTATACTAGAAGGAAAGAATGTTCGGTGTAAATAAAATGGCGTCTATGGTCAAGTTTTGAATGTCGTGCTATTCAACGTACGTAACTACATCTTGAAATGAAAGAATTTGAGATGCATCGATATTCATGCAGATCTCTGGAATGTATGTCGATACATGTGCAAAGATATCGATACCGTGTAGCAATGTTATTACATTTGTTAAATGTTTGTGGTGCCTTAAAACACTTTAAAATAATGAATTGCCAATATTATTACTATTTGATTATTCGCATGTCGTGTTTTTTTTCTATAATAGTGCGATACGTTGAAAGTTCGGTCGATATATCGAGAGCCCGTTTAATCGACATATCGACAATTCGAAGAATCGTTAAAGTTAATTCAATTCTATCCAATTAAATCTCTTGAACGACCGAGAGGAAGTCCCTTTATTCTACACGTACAAGAGTAATTTTAGTATCGTCACGAGATTCGTTGGTGATTCGGTGGCGATTTCGAGCGGTTGAAAGGAAGAAGAAATGTAAGAAAATCGTGAGTCGGGATGTGGATACAGGAAGTGGAGGTTAGGCGATCGACGTAGCCGGGAAGAGGAGACGAAGGTCGGCGCGCGATCGCTCGTAAATCAATTTTAAATTTGATCCGGGTATCTCGGCGCGGAGATAGGTCCTAGCCTCTCGGCCGATTGTTTCGAATATCCTCTGGCCTCGTACTTTATTGCTCGCTATCCTCGAAGAAGGCAGCCTCGTAAGGAGCTCGTAAATTCGTCACCATGCTCGGCTCCTGCTGCAAAACCCTGCGGCGACTCGCCGCTATATTTCCCATCGGAAACCTAAAGCTCTGCCCACATTGAATCCACCCATACGACTTGATTACTCGAACCGAGCGCGCGATTACGCTCCGTCGAGTTTGCATCGATCCTCGTTTCCCGGTGAAAATCCTTTCGGAGGATTTCGATCGTCGAACGGTAAGAGCGAGCGCCTTTGCTGTTTCTGGGACGCGTATCTCGTTATCGGTACAGAGGCGAACAGGTCGGGCGATCTGTAGTTCAACAACATAGACGGTGCATCGGGAAATAAAAATCATTTTACCGTCTTTGTTTCGCCGGAGTAACCTCGTTAGACTCCCCCATCATCAATCACTGTAACTTTAACGCCTCGTAAAGCTGAGAAACGGTACGCTTAAGAGATCCGCGGCCACGCCTTTTACTCTCGCGTTTCCGACGCCAAACGGGTCGAACGTGAACAGTTATTCGCGAAGAAAACCAGAATTTCCTGGCAAAACGAGATCACCGTCGAACATTCTCACCTACCGCGTACACCCGATCGCGGACAATGATTTCGTACGAGTTCGAATGGGATCAAGGAGCCGTGGACGAGGCGGACGATTCTCAGCTTCGTGGCCGGGCCTTAAGGATAGCTGAGAAAAGCAGCCGGAGGAAGGAGAGAATAGCGAAGCCGGCGCTCCGCATACTAAATCACCGCAGCACGTCCGTTTCTTTACATTGCGCAGATTTTATTGATTATTTTACGGCCGGGAACATTGTAAATCTCTTCATCCCGTATCGGCGGCCCTTCTTGCTCCCCATCGGGTGCCCATAGCGCCAATTACGTGAGTCGGACGGTATTCTTGTCGTATTCGTTTCGATCTGTTCGCTGTGCTTACGCCAGTTCCCTCCGTGTGTCCGTAACTCACCCCTACCGCTATGCATCTTCGCGAAATTTATGGAACTTCGTCTCTTCGGCAACAATTTTTCTCACATGTCGTACGATATTTTCAGTAGTTTGGAAAATCGTCTTCTTCGTTGTTGCGTACGCGCGCTCTTCGAAATGGTAGGTCATCCCATGAGCAGAGCGGTCTTTCCCAAGACAGTGCAATAAGCCGATACAACGGCAGGAGATGATCGACCGGCCTTTTGGTATAAATGTTAGTGCAAAGGCAGATCTTTCTTCAATATTCGGGGAAACTCGGCTGATTCCTGCAGTACGAAAAGGAAAACGAGTCATATTTATGCCTACTATTACGTTACTATTGACTTGGCGAAATGAGAGATGCTCCAGTTTCTCGGTATCCGTGAAACAATATCGTCTGCATCGCGAGCTCTGTATGATAATTCGCTAAACTCTTGGAGGTTATTTCGCCCGGCAGGGTCGAAGTATTCGCCTTACAATTAGAGTGCTAGAACTGGATTTTTGAAGCTCTTGAAGGATCTCCAAATTTGTCAATAGCTGGACAATTTTCAAGAAACTCTTCGCTGGTGAAACGTAGGACTCGCAAATCCTATGTCACGAAGAAGAAGAAGCGGAAGAAGAATAGTCTGGGACGAAAAAGTATTTTTGTATTCCAACGAGGAGAAGAAAATACGGGGACATCGAGAAAGGGTAAGGCAGGACCTTTGCGCAATTTGATATACGTGTCGAACGGCACGGTCGGTGGAACAATGTTGTTCGTTTTCGCGGTCGCTAATGGCCGCCGCCGGTGCCTTAATTACAACCAAATAAGGCCCAATCAGCCCTCGGGGGCCGGCTACGTCGGAACGTTTCGAGCTTTCGAGCTGTTCGACATATTGTCGGATACGAGCCCTTCGTTTCTTCTCGGTGCATCCATCCTGGTGAATCCGTCATAGGCGTCGAACACGGGCTTTCATCTATTCAGTGAAACAAAATATTTTTCTTGCTAACCAAACGTTCATGATCTTCAATCGTGGTTCATTGTACTCTGTTTAAGATCCCCTATCAGAACATTTAAAACGAAGTTAACGACCATCAACTGTCCTTCGACGTTTCCACCTGGAGCAACCAAAATGCTTCGACGCGGTCACTCTCTCGAAACCTCACAACTCTTTGCTTCGAGCCTCTTCCTATATCTTCGAAAGTGAAAGAATTGTTCGAGTGACCTGTAGTGGATGTCTCAGCCTTTATATTTCTATTCATATATCAAAATGTAGCAGTGTAGATCCATTTAGTCGCATCACGGCGACTGCAAATTTCCATACTGACAAAATACATTGCTTCTATTACTCGTTATACAAATTTAGGAATATCTTGTTTAAGATAAAATATTATCTGACAATTAGGGTTTCACGTGTTTCTGTTTTGCATTAATTGGACTTCGGCTCGTTTTCGTGCGTTTCAGCACCAATGTTGATAAGAACAACAACGTTTGATGTTAATGGGATAGAGCGAGAGAATTGAAGGGTTTCGGGATCGCTGGCTGATACGGAGAAGACGTTTGAAGCGAAGACGACGCCGGTGTGCCTGGCGCATCCTGCATCTCAGGGCTGCTGCACCGTGCAGCACCGTGCTGCACCACCTCTTCGGGTTTCGAGGCTCGTTAGTGCGCGCCCGTAAATCAAGCCGCAGGGGTGCCAACCCGCTAATATTACCGGGGTTCCCCCGGGATAGGAGGAGCACGTTCGCGCCGCCGACGCGCACGGTAAACGTTCGATATATCTCATCGATAATGAGTTTGTTAAATGGATTAATATTCCGCTTTCTCTTTTCCCTCGTTCGACCGTTACAGATCTAATGGGCCGACCATTACACAAGGGATTTTCGAGGCATCGTGCATCGAACAAATCGTTGCCCCGACGCGGAGAGCGGATGGATGCGAGATTCGTCGGGATGCGATGGGGCAGATTTTTCATTTCATTTATCGAATGCACCGGATAAGGTCCCTTTGGTACGCACAAACATCGGATCGCAATAAACGGTGGCAACCGTGAGAGATGAACGATTCAAAAAGAAATTGAAGGTAAGATACTCTGAAAAATCAATTTTACAACTAAACAGAGGAACAGAATATGAATTGAAAGTATAAAATCAGTATAAAAGTATTTAACGGAGGGAAGCGAGAGAACAAAAGGCAGTGAAAGAAATGTATGTAGGAGTAGCTAGTATATCGGAACGTTTGAAGGTAGCAAAGGACCCACAAAAGAATGCCAGACTATCAGTGTACGTTTTTGCGATTAACCGCAAGCGAGTTAAACAGGTATATCTGTTATACGATGCAGGGTGATGTTCAGAACTCTCAGCGAAGAAGTGTTTCGGCACAGATGATTGAGCTATTCAGACGTTTGTACATGAATAGGATACGGAGATGAGAGACGGTCGATGGATCTCTTCTTCTATGTCTGTAGAGTCCGGATTTGCTGACAACGGATGCTTATAAACTTGAAAGTCTGATCACATCGGATGGAGAAGCTGTTGGCTATGACTCAGCTTGGATTTTATTCTACCTCGATCGAATTCAAGGTGACCTTCGATGAAAGCTTATCAGAGCCTGAATTTATTGAATTTCGTATGAAATACTGGCAATCTGTAGTTGATCAATTTGTCGCAGGTTACACTGGCGTGTAATTGTAACTTTGACTATCTTAGACATTTTCACGTAACCCGGTAGGAGGAGTAATCGAAAAATGTTCCGATCGAAAATTCCTTGCCATTATTCTTTGAGACACGAGCGAAGTTTATTGTACGCGATTTAGCATTGTTCTCTGGTAGTCGTTTAGATCGAAAAATATGGGTTCTGCTTGCCGAGGAGTTCTATTCCGGTTTAGCTGGCATTTAACGTTCCACGTTCGCGAGAGCATCGGTGGATTTTAGTGCGGATGGTCGTAATGGCGGGTTACCAATATAAACGAGACGGTGACTTTAAATGCGTTTAGCATCGATTACCAGGGTGAATATCGTTTCGATCTGGTGAAATCTAGTGCGCTCCTGGAGGCAGTATAACTGGTACGCGCAGCCGGATAATTAATGGAGCCGGTAATGAGCTGATTATTATTAATAATATTTAGCCGGGGTTAAGGCGAGGCGACCCCGCCGCGCTGGAGCCCGGCTGCTCGTTAATTGAATCTGCCAATCATCGTAATGAGCGTCAGCGCCGGATCCGCTGTCCGTTCTTCTTCTTCTTCGTTGCTGCTCTTCAGGGCCCCGAGCTGCTTGATGCTCGTCCGTTCCCTTTCGAAAAACGAAACACGCATCCCGAGAAATGTGAGCAATTTTCTTCGCCAACCGCCTTTCGAGAACTTGATCGATATCGCGGGGAACCGCGTCCGCAGCCTCCTCGTAATCCTTTGCCATTCGTTTTCATTAATTATACTCCACGCGAGACGAACTTTGACCAGCTACCGCGCTCGATCGATCGATTGAATCGTTCGTGGAACGGGTAACCGCCGATCGATACGCGCTACCACTTTTATTATTTTTTCTGGTCGACTATTGCACGGGCATTCGCCGCCTGGTTATTGCCGATGGACGTTACGTATTTTTACGATCGGATAGGATAGGTACCTCGTCTTGTACGTATAGAAAGGCAGATAAACAGGACTGAGATCAAAAAATGAGTGCAGGCAAAGAAAATGATGATACAAGTGCGAATGGTGGTGCACTGCAATGTGCTGCGACAAACCTAATGGATCCTATCGCGTGAGAATGCATGAAGTTGAAAACAATGAACATTGTAAAGGAATAATAGAGATTGACGAGTGGTTGAATCCTGTGAAAATAGACTGACAAAGATGCTTGCAAGAGCTGTAGGAAAGAAGGGGTTGAAGTAACATGCGGAGCCATGAGAGAAAGTTACATTCGGCTGCAAAACCACCTAAAACGCCACTTGTTTTTATTTTAGAATATCTTGAGAGCAAAGGTTCGAACATGGTTACATTCTTAACGTTCCACGAAAGTAATAGTTCCGTAGACTTAAACCTGTCTAAAGCACTTTCTCCTTTTTTCAGTCATTGCCCGTAAAGCGTCGAGCAATACACAAGAATGGATTCGTTGGATGACTGCGAGGCAGGGTGAACGATAGCAGCAACTGTGATAAGGCAAGAGACAAATGTACCCTCTCTTTGGAAGATAAGCTCGTACCTGTTCTCATACCTCCAGCCACTCGTCCTCGAAAATGCAGCTTTACCTTCGAAAGGACAATGGTGGAAAATGGACAGTTCTGAACCTCGCTGGTAACGCTTTTATTTTTACAGAGCATGTCTCTGCAGACTTTAAGAAATACGAAACGCACAGTTATTTATTCCTGATCTGAGAATATCTTTCTGTGCATCATTTTATTAATACGGAGCATGGAATGATTTAACTCACGTAATTGACCGTGGAGGCGTTGAGTAAAGCATACCAAGAAGCTGGTGGTAGGTAAAAATAAAAAAAAAAGCGGCGCCGATTTCGCGAAAACGCGTCCCTACCGACGCCCTGCTGTAATTTCGCGCTAAGGAATTAATAGATTAGCGAAGGGCACGTCTCCTCTTAATTCCATCCCATTACAGGATCCCTGGGCCCGGTCGATTACGGTGGATCGCCGAAATCACCGGTGGATCGCGGAATTAGATCGAATTACGCGAGAGACGATCCCCGTACGCAATTTCTTGCAGAACAAGATGAGAACGGTGGACCAGCTTCTTAACGGTCGATTTTTCGAATCGATCTCTTCGATTTGAATGCGATTCGTGTGTCGAATATAATTCTACCATGTTTTTGATATTCCCGCGCGAGATATAACATAGATTTCAATTACGGTAAAATTAGAAGGGAATCGTGGTTCACGAATGTAGCGGCGGCACGACCGGCTACCGAATGACGGGAGAAATTAATCAAAATAATCATCTCCGGGGCCCGGGGCGGCCAGCGGGGCCTGTCATTTACTCCCCTGGAACTCTTCTTCTCCATCCTGCCTTTGGATACCCGTTCTATACAAGGTGGGGCGAAATTTCTGGTCCAACCGAAAAATACCTGATTGCCCTTTTCACGATGAATCAACGGAACTCGATAAAAAGTTAGACATCTTCTCTGTCGACTTTGAAAGTCGATGTGTACGGTGCATCAACGACCGAACGAGTTCCTAATTTTCTAAGCAGTAATTCTAATTTTGTCAGGAACTTTGTCTCACCCTATATACTTCAGGCTATTCGGTAGCCAACCCAAAGCTTCTTCAGCCTTTAGTCGGGAATTTCGAAGACCCATGGAACCAACCGAAGCATTATTCTCCTCGAGGTCGAATTCTAAATCAAAGTTTCGTGTTTGCATCTGGGAAATTCCGTTCCAAACAATTCCTGAGCATTTGTACCAGGAGGTTTGAACAAACAGATCCCATTGCAAAACCCTGCAAACCAGATATTTATTACAACCACATTCATTGCAACAGCGTGGATTTTTTCTGCAACTCTTCGAATCGATTTCGATGTAATGTTAAGCAGTAGGTATTTCATACATGTTTGAATTTCAGTTCAAACAAATGGTTAGTCCTGTAGACGATGACAATGAGCTACATTTCAGGTAATATTCTGCCAGTGCTCACGCTTTGCAGTCCGAGGATCATCTGGCACCGAGTTCATCCATGCCGGCAGTTCAGCTTGTCGAAAGACGAAAGGAAATGCACAGGGCTAATCTGGATGAATCGTTTGCACGTTTCGCGAGGTTACATGAGAAAATGGAAGGTTGATCGAGATGGAATGGGGCCAGAAGGTGGAGTAGGGTGAGGGTGGGATCGGAGGGCGCAAAGTAACGCCATCGAACACGCGAATGAGAAACGGGCCGGTGTTTCGTGGAGGCAGGAGGTCCGAATGGGCCAATAACTTAGCTAGCTTATGTTCCTGAATATAAAGGGGACAGTGGTAGTTTGCGTTACCCCTTCTATTATTCCCCCCGCGTCTACTAGCGTCACCCGTCTGATGCACGACTGTCGTTCTTATTCAAATGCACGCCCCTGCAAACCTAACACGATGCTTCTCGCGAATCTGTCCGGTGATTCACGTCTTTCCGTTGCTTCCACGATCCATTCAACTCGCCCGACACGTTACCACGTTGCTGAACTTGCTCCTAACAGTCGCGAACGAGACACGTATTTGCCTTTCCGTCACGTGTGCCGGCATACACGTCGTTCCTATGCGGTATTCGCTTTCGTGGTTTCGAGATACCGAGGTTTCTGGCTTGCCAGGAAGAACGGAGATTCGCACAGTTAGGTCTGTTGGAGTGTTTCGGGACACACAGTTGCTAGTCGGCGGTACTCGTCCAGAAACACGTGGCACGAGCTCCTGTGGCGCTCACCGGGCTTCGACACCCACACGCCGTGTCGCCTCACCAAACACATAAATAACGAGACTTTCGGGGACCCTGCGTCAACCTTCTCCGCGTCGGTCATTTTCGACTCGCGCAGAATCATTCGACTTTTTTGTTAATTATGCAAGATGTTTCGAAAACGTGTGCCAAAACTTGAGGGAATCAAAGCAGTGAAGTAATTAATTATGTGAACGTAGGCCGACAGTACCACAGTCAGTGAGCATAAATGGCTATATAAAAAATATCTTCCATAAGTCGGAAGCAATGGCTTGTATGGCCGATATGTATACAACAATTTTCGTTTATTTTAGATAATAGTTTCAGCGCTTGAGTTCTTTTTCGTCTGACAGAACCGATTGCGGAGACACGCGCTTTAGGAAAAAATAACAGCTACATTCAGCTGTGGATCTCATATTGTGCGTCTCACTGTCAGTCGAGACTCAGCATTGTGGTGTGCTGCGATGAGAAGATAATGTTCTGAGTGGTTAAGGGTCACTAGAGTGCTTGTTTCTGGCAATTTAGCGTGTCTACCGGGCGGTCCGATACGGTCTCGTGTCTGGTCGGAATTACCTGGGCTTTTCCGGTCGGAAATGGGGCAACATCGACGGCAAGGTAGACGGGAAATTAGAGAGCGGGAAGTGGAAGTGGAAGTGGAAGCGGAAAGTCGAGCGTTAAGTGGCTCATCGACAGCCGTGCCGAAAAACCGAAGTAACCGATCTATCCTGTTCCGTTCGCCACCTGTTGTCCAACAAATTTCTCTATTTGCTCCCGACTCCCGTTCGATGCAGATGTCGAAAGGCGTGATCCGAGGCTTTCGACGCACAGCACGCGAAACTTCTTGACGTTCAGACCGGCACACGAGTTTCCCTATTCAGCGTGATCGGTCGAAATGCACGCGGTTTGACGTGTTCATTAGGGAACGCGCGGTGTTCCTCGCGTTAATAAGAGCTTACCGGGAACGCTGGCGAGCCGTCGAACGCGAGAGGATATTTTCGACGCCCACGCGGATCTCGCGTGGTTGCGGCCATTAAATTAATCGCGCGTTTCGTTTGTCGAGAAGCACGGTCACAATCGTATACAACGGATACTATGTTGCCGCTGTCACGAAACTGACGTCCCGTATTTACCGTGCTCGCTCGCTCGCGATTATGACTCGCGGTGGTCGAACGACTCGTCGAAGACGCCCTCGCCAGGAAACTGTCCCTTCAGCTATCACCTATACGTGTACGTCCGAGAACACACGGGTGTGGTGCGTATGGACGTGTGCCTCTCAGAACCGGCACCATGGACGGGTATTCCAAAAATACTTTGCTTTCGTGATTAGGTACTCCATATACTCCACATACTCGTGGTTTAGGTACGCCGAAAGTTAAGCACCTCAAGATTGGATGCTTCCACAACTTATATAACATTGCAGTAGGAATGTAAAGTACAAGTTATACGTCTGATAGATAAACAATTTTTCTTTCAGGATTTATACGTATTAAACCTTCATGAACGGCATTGGTCCACTGACTGACCCATGAATCTTCTCTGGTGACCGACGTCAAAGATAAACTATTAAGGTATAAATTCTATAATCTCGTTATATCACCAAGACAAACTTCTACCACATAGCATGATTTATCAACAATAAAATGTTTGCAAAGTCGATTCGTGCCACTTTCAAAATAAATATTTTTGCAATTTCAGTTAATATCTAAACTTCCACCGACCCAATCCGAAGATTCTTTCGAGCCGTTGAGAACAAATTCTTTCGAGGTAAGCAAGATCGCATCTGTTTATAATGGAAACAGATTTCGTTCGTTTCTTCCGGGAGGGCGACATATTCGATTTTCAAAATAAACCGCTCAAATAGCGTTAGAAGCTTATACAACGATTCAGCGGATTTAAAATTCGCAGCTGTTTGCTCTTCGAACGACCGTGTCTGGATGCAATTTCATTTTATAGGTTGGATCATTCGAGCGGAGTATGAAATACGTCCGGGGACTGGCTAGCGTGGTGAGCTTTCATTGGAGAAGAAATTCGTCGGGGCGGTAAGGTCGGTGCATAAAAATGTTGGAGGAAATCGAGGTAAGAACGCGGCGGCGCGTCCTTGGTTTCGAATGAAATATCGCGCGGAACGGACCCAATAGGTCGGTCTAATAGGAATAAACAATGTTATGAATTTAAACGGCTCAGCTTGGCGCCACCATAACCCTATATTATCAAATTACGGGGGCTTGTATAGGGCCCCGCGAGGTGCACGCCTCGTGCGACCAGGATGCGTCGTAAAGTCGGATGTTAACGGTAGGAACCCACGTTCCTCTCCTCTCGTCCTTTTAGATCCCATTCGCGATGCTCCACGGGGGGTGGTTCGTTCCAGCCTGAACCCTCGATCACAATAAACAATTACGAAACGGGAATTTTCGAAGATTTTAACCGAACCGTCCGACCACGCTCCAAACGTAATTGACGCTTCGCCTTTGATTTCTCCTGGTCCACGAAATAACGCCATGATTTAGGTCGGCGCCGTCTCATCGTCCCCTTCCGAAGCCTTCATGTTTCTGCTGCAATCATTCTCTCGGAAAATTCGGAGAGCGAACAGGTTTTCTTGAATGGTACAGGGAGAATAGGCTACGAGGACGCAGAAGGATTCGCGAATGGTGAAAGACTTGTTTCCAGAATGGTGGAGAGCGGTGCGATATACGACATGCGACATACGACATGCGACATACGACATACGACATACGATAGAAATAAGAATAGTCGATCCGTGGAAATAAAAAATAATTTATTTTCCGACATACCTCGGCCGATATATTCTCCTTCCCTGGTATTCGAGCGGTATTTGAGAAGCCTGCTTGCACGGGGGACACCTCGTTCGATTCTCCTCTCGTTGGAACATCGGTTCTTCAGCTGGTTCCCTCGTGCGTTTCGAGCAGGCGTAAGCGTTAATCGCCGTCCGAATTACATATTATCTCGCGCGCGCATCCATAACCGGCGACGGTTTAAAATTCTTATTAGACGGGCTATTAAGGTAAAGTGAATTATATTGCTCGATTTACGGCGCAGCACGCTTATCCGAATTTCTCGATCAGTCATATTTCACGGTAATTAACCGACAGAAGATTCTTCAGGGTCGTGCGGCCCGTCGAAAGACGAGTCGAGAACGCCTCGTATTCCACGAATATTAAGAGAGAGTCTCGGAACCCACCACTTTATGAATACGAAATGAGGGCGCATTCGGAGAGGGCCGGGCCGGCGGAGACTCGGTGGACTTGCGCTCGCGGGAAAAGCTCTGCGTTTCGTAATAAATTCGGACGGAATCATAAAGACGAGGCTTCGACCGTGAAACACACGGCTGGCTGCCGATCGTTAAAGAATAAAGAATGGTAATATTATGCCCCGCGGATGGTTCAGCCGGCGGACGCGCCTATTCGAAACGAAAGGCGTGGAAACTACAAAGTAAATTCATCGATTAGCCAGCCTCTCCGGGGATAGATTAATTTACCCTGCACAGATCTTTGGGAGAACGTCCGAACGAATTTTTCGACAACTGTTTTTTCGGTGCTTTCGTTCAGGAGGTCAGGTTACCGCTAACTCCACGGACACGCCCTACGAACGGACCCTCGATGAGAATTTTAATTTAATTAAGATAGACTCATTATTAAGACCCACGCTCAGCCGGGAGATTAGAATTCCTGCGTGATTGGGGAAGATCGTAAGTCATTCGTAGATTGGAATGAGTCCGTGCGTCTCGTAAATAAATGTTTGAAGATTTCTTTTTTTAAAAGATCACGACCTTGTACGGTAGGTCTAACAGACGCGTTCGATGTCGGTGAGATCAAGCACCGTGTCAGGTAACAACAGCCTTGCAAGAAAGAACGTCATTCTGACGGAAAGCTCCACGGTTTACAGAGTTCACGAACTCGTGGCAAATTCATCGTTCTCTTCGATATCAGCCCGATTTCGAGAAACAAAGCTCGAGCTTCGTTTCGACCAGTTTACGGACACGGTGTTCTTCGAGTTCTCTAGTCTGGGACGAAACACGGCGTATCCTTGTTGCTTCTATCCGGCTGGCTGTCAGCGAGATCGTGAAATATCGTCCTGCCCAACTAGCATCCAATAATTAGTTTACTCCTCATTACGATGGGCCCGCGTTATTAGGTGGGCCACGGCGGAGGGGCAGAGAAGGGGAAAGGAAAAAAGGAGAAGGGAGAGCTCTAATTAACTGAACGTTTAGGGGTTGCTCGACCGGTCGACTCGCGACCACGCCCGATCGGTTAACCAATTCCGTTCTTACCTGCTTTGTGCACCTTTAACGATACTTTGTGCCAATCTCTCGCGTCCAGCCGACCTCGTTCCTCCTTTTTTGTATCCTCCACGAACGCGCTACGGTGTTTACAGTCGCGACGAGTCTGCTTCGAGCTGTTGATACGCGTTGCACTTGAAACTTCCGTATTTTTGACCCCTTCGAGAGGAGGTAACGAATTTTTACAAAGGAAATAGTTTAGTCGTACGGTGGTGTTGCATCGTTGACTGATTGTTTTCTAGCCTGTAAAACCCCTGTTCTCGATTACTTCGCTCGGACTGGTGTGGTCCTCGGCAGTCGCCATTTTAGAAGAACCAAGTCAGATTAGTCGACGCAAGTCGCAATTTAGCAAAATATTTCTTCGTCGAAACACGAAATAATTTATGATCGATCAACGATATGGTGAGGAATTCTCATAAAGAACAAATCAATTACAAATGCAAACTCTTTATTTACGTCTACCAAATTCCACGTGCGAACGCATCAGAAAACAAGGTGTATTTATAGTAATATTGAACGATACATAACGGCCTCCATGAAGGCGGTTGAAACGATGTTTTCTCATTCCTCTTCCTATGCAACCCGGCATCGACTGTCATGGTCGTTCAGTCGGGAGATCTACAGTTTTAGATGCGTCTCGAAGCACTAATAATAATGAGCAGCTGTGTCCGGTGTAACTTAACTCCGCCGATCGAACCAGTTGAAACGAAAGAATCCTTCGCGAGTGTACGCTGACGGTACGACTCGCGATGATAGGCCAAAGAGAAGCAAGCAAAGGTATAAGAATAAAAACTCGAGGAAGCAGAGGGTGAAGAAAGGAAGAGGAGAGGATAGAAACGGAGAAAAAGTGAGCGTGCTCGCGCACGAGGCTATCTTCGATCTTCGATCTCGGTGGGATCGAGGGAGGAGACGAGAAAGGAACGGGCGAGAGAAGGACAGAGACAGGGATCGATCCGTAGGAGGTATGATGCGCGGGAGCCATCTCTGTTAATCATCGCGTAATTACCGCTCCAATTATCAGATACTGAGATACGAGCGCGCTGGATCACGCAGGACCCGAAGAATCTGTTAACCTGCGGAGGGATCTGGTTTCCAGTCGGGCTGCTCGTCATTCCGAACGAGCTTCGTCGATCTCGATCACTCCGGGAGATTGGTAACGGCCGCGAGAAAGTGTCAATTAGGGTACCGTGGAAGGGAAATTAATCGACCCTCGAATCGCTGGAAATGTTGTTGAATCTGCGACGACTGGAAGGGAGATAGACTGTCCTTTTGTCATAACCAGGAGAGCAAAGAACCTAGGATTCCTCTGTTCAGAAGTTGTGGTTCTGATCTGAGTTTCAAATTCATTTTCAAAGAAGTCCAAACCACAATATGCCATGTAGTCCGTTGATAAGATTCCGTCCACAGAAAGTGTTTAGCTTCGAAGTGTTCGCACTCAGAGGGCTAAAACATTTTGAAACATGGATTCGCATGAACTTCTTAAACCTATTCAGCCTTCTTAACACGCTATAGAAACTTGGCCACAGTCTTCTCGGACGCTTTGTACGATCCGTATAAGTTGCGAGAGCATTCGATCTCTAGGTATTTCATTTTTGGAGAATATGAACTTGTTATCAAGAAACAAAAGTCTTCCGTGTAACAGTCTCTTTTGTAAACAGTCCAAAATACAATGTTTGAAGTATTCCGCGTTCAGAGGGTTAATTAATAAACAATCGTCGGTCTGATTGCCGCGGCGAGCGTTGAGTATTCGAAGGAAGTTCTCCGTTGCGTTTAGGGTTGAAGAAGGTCGGGGCAATAGTTGTGCAGCGGCCGGTAGGTTGAGCAGGGCGTTACCCGGCATTCCTTGGTAAATTAACTTAGCGGGCGGCTGCAGCGTCCCCCGCCAAATATTCATTTAAAAAGGTAAATGCAATTTTGCCGTTTTACGTGATTGAGATAATGCCCTCCGATTAACGGGCCCGTCTCTTCTCTTCTCCCTTCGTTTTCGAGCCGATCTTTCCCTCTTTTCCCGCCACCCTCTCGCCCCTCCCTCTACCTCTCCCTCCAACTGCCTCACCATGGCATCCCCCTACGGTAGCAAACGCGTCATTACCGAAATTCAACCGGCCGTCCCACGAACATCATCGTCGAGTAGAAGCAGCGCTTCAATTTTCTTGCAGGTGTACGGATTTCGAGTCTTCGCGCTCACGTTCCGCGTCCCTCTGATTCCCTTCGGCCGCGCGAACACGTTTCTCGACAATTCGAGAGAAGAGGCAGGCGTTTAGCGAGGAGGATATTTTTCTGAGGATGGAACGGCGGCGATGAAACGGTGGCGAAGAGGAGCGCGCGCGGAAGGACACGACGATCGTTCCGCGCGATCCTCGGTTCTGTCGATTAAACGGAGAAAGACTTTGTTGAGCGGTGATCGGTCAAAGGGGGCGAGATTCCATGGAAGCCGGTCGAGGAGTAATTCGCGGAGGTCGTACATCATCGGTGGTGAACGGTTGTCCGCCTATTCGGTCGCTTCGTTTGGGCTTAAATCAAATTTACTAATTAACACCATTTACCAGGATCTATAGCGAGCGACTCGCGCTGTCCGTGACTCTCTAAGCTCCTTTTTGTTTCCTCTTCAACGTCGGTACGCGTTATTGATGATGCTCGTTAAAGAGCTCTCACGTGCCGGTGGGGCAGTTCTTCTTCGTCCCGTTGCCCTCTTCTCCTCTCCTCTCCTCTCCTCTCCTCTCCTCTCCTCTCTCGTCTCGCTATTCTCGTTTCAGCCACGACTGCAAGTTGAAGTTGGACTGCCGTGTACAGCCGTGATCCATCCTCGTGGCGCTCGCCATGGCTGCCGCGGGACATTAGTCATCGACAATCAAGATGAATTCACTCTTAAACAATGACGCTTAATTTCAAGCAGCCACCGAGGAACGATCGTCGAATTCTCCGTCGTTCCGCCGAATGATCTGGCGGGCTGCTCCGTTACGGAGGGATGCCGCGGACAACCGGAGGGTCGCGCACGTTCCACTCTCTCACGTTATTACCGCGGAGGGGTATTCTCTGTTCCTCGGTGCGAAGCTTCGGCTGGATTTACGACGCGTCGCATTATCACGTAAGGTAACGCGACACCGCAATTCCACTCCGAACGCGCAAATTGCCATCGCGATTGCGGCTAACTCGACCCTTTACGCTAATAACGCCAACTCCGCGCGAGCACGGAATCGCAAACGAGCATGAAGGGCCCGCGATCTTTCCCACCGAGGGCGTAAACCGCAGCCCGCCTCCCCCCTTTTATTTATTTACTGCCTCGCCACGATCGACTTTCAGCGTTTCTTCCGTTTACAGTCGGCTGCGCGCCGAAGGTGTTTCAGCCGACTATTTTTCACCGAGATCGGTTGTACGTTCGGTTGACGCGTAACACGCAAAATCTCTGGAAGAATCGGTTAGAACAGTCGCGGGAGAATAATGAAATTAATTGGTCCTCCCAACCGCTCGGTTTACTCTTTTAGGATTACTTTGTAACAAGATTTTCAGCCAGGTTTCATCGAAAAGGGCTGGCCTTGAGTCCTGAAGTATCTGAAAAATTTCGTACTGGTTATACGCTGCAGTCGGTAGCGAAAGGGTTTGAAACGATCGAAAGCTTCGCAGAAAGCTAGTAGAGTGGTGTCCGTCAGGGACCAGGCGTACGAGAGGATTTTCTCACAGGAAACGCGTAGACCGCAGGCAATATCGCGACCACATCCCACCGCCGAGTCTACACGCACTCGAGCTTCGGGTTCGTTTCAATTCGACGTAGAACTTTCTTCATCCCGACGCGTGAATAAACACGGAACAAGCGGTTTTGCAAGCCTTTTATTTTCAAAGTGGCGTTAAACGACTTTGGAGAAATTTGATTTTAGATAGATGATGTTATGCAATGGAATTTCGGTACGTCAAAATGTATCGGACCTATGAAATTGGCAGGCAAGTTCAGGGACGTTAACAATACAGAATGCAATTACTTGACAAATTTGAAAAAAATAAAATTGCAAACAATTGACTTATGTCACTATCGGAATAAAGGGCTTGCGTTCAGGTGGCAGGACATTTTCTTCAGCAACATCTTCGAGAGACTCCCTCGCGTAAGATCGATCCCGGGTTATCTCACGATCTCGATAGTCTTTGTCCTCTCTTCATCGGAATTTTTACGCGAGCCTGTAAATCAGCGACGGGGACAAGATGTTCGATAAAGTCTTGCATCGATCATCGGTTAAACGAGGTGTCCGGATTCGGCGGAGGCGCAGCAGGGTGTTAAAACGAACCGCCTAACCGGTCGTTCGTAAAATTCCTGAGGAAACATGTTACAATAACGCTTCGATAAAAGATCGCGAGCTATCCTAAACGCTTTAGCAGCGAGAGGCCCTCGCTCGGTCCTCTCGCGATCGAGCCCTTGTTCAGAAAACGAGTCATCCGTTTCTCACTTTCTCATCATTTTGAACAAATATCGAAGATGATCCTGAGGTTTCTACCCACGGAATAAGCTGTTAAAAAAGATGGGCGAATTGTAGCAACACCAAAGGGAAATCAAAGTACAAAGTTGTACGTAGAAAGATCATCACGCTCCACGATATTTCGAATGATCTTTTTTCGCCAGAAAGAAGAGCATAGCACCGGTACGATGATCGGGAGTTTCCAAAACTACTTCTTAGATGACGGCGTACGTTGAAAAGAGACGGTTGAGGATTTGGGAGTTGGGAGTTTACACGCGAGGCCCCGGAGGGCACCGGTCTCCCCTGACGTGGCATAAAACGCGCAAACGCCGCCATTAGTTACTGGCGCGGTCGCGGAATGCCATCCAGCCGGAGCCTTATTAAGCCCATTACGTCTTAATTTATTTCCTTATTTGAAAAAAGACACGGGGCCAGGAACCGCGCCACCACCGGGACCAACGGGTAATGATATAATTCTGGCCAGCCGTTTCGTGGCATTTGCATTCGATCGCGTCGCTCCTCGCGTAACCCCACTGAGATCCTGTACGATCACCGCTAAATAATCAACGCCCACGACCAACGTCCGAACAACACTTCGATCGTCGTTGCGAAACGTTTGAAAATCTCGCGGCCGATACCGAGATTCTATGACCGTTTTCACGGAACAACGTGAATCCAGCGAGAGCGACGCACGATGAACAGGCAACGGAGAAGCACGGAAAAGATGAACGAAGATTTCGAAAGTGAATACGCGTCATGAGATCGACAAATGTCATGAGGTCTGAGTGCTGGTTCTGAGTTTATTTTTACCATCGGAGCTTTACATCTTGTATTTACTGGCAAAATAGTGCTCAAGAAGTGCTCTTACGTTGCCCAACAAACTATAGTCCTTTTCTGAGAGCTAATACGAGCCAAATCGTTGCGAATCATTACGCCTACTTAGTTCGAAACAGACGGTGAGACTGCCGAGGACTTTATTGCAATACCTTATCGCCATGTCGCGCCTCGACAATAAAGTTGTGCGAAACAAGAAAATGCGGAGGCAAGAGGAGAGAGGTGGAGGAAGATAGGATGTCTAGGGGAAGAGGAAACGAGGTAAAAAGGAGTGGAAAGGGAAGGAAGATCGGAGGGAGCAGCAGCGAGGGTCCAAATACGAGGAGGATCCGTTGCAGAAGGCTGATACTGGATACCTGGGATACAGGAGGCCGTAGAGCGGTGTAAATGCAATCAAGAAGGCCTCAATTAGACCGTCACGCCGTACATCCCTCATCTCGGAGTTTCGCCGCTCCTCCCTTCTCTTCATCCTCCGTCGATTTCGTCGCCGTCCTCATCGTCCTCGTCGTCTTCTTCTTCTTCCTCTTCGTCTTCCTCTTCGTCTCCTTCTTCTTCTTCTTCTCCTCCTCCTCCTCCTCCTCCTCCTCCTCCTTGTCCTCCTTCTTCTTTCGTTTCGTCGTGTTCATCCTCTCTCCCCTGGGCCAATTGTTTCGCATCTGCCGAGCGCGATCCGCCTAACCGGTCGAAAAAAGGCCTCGGTGGAAGCCCTCTTCAACAGAGATCGATAAAATGCCGAAAAAAAGAAACGAGCCTGATCGAGTATCGTTTGTCGAGGGCAGAGAACCTTTGCAGTTCGATCCGGCCTCGCCATTCGATCCCGACAGCTCGTTCGACGCGATGCTGCGCGATAGCGCAAGTTTTCGCACTTTACGGCTAATCTAATTAGGAAATTGGAGACATAATCGGTGGAGAAAGCGATTACGGTCGATTAGTCTGAATCGGTCGTTCGCGTACGGGGAGGGTGAAGAAGAAAAGGAGTATGATTCCGCCGTAAACCGTCCGGTTTCCCTATCGTTAGACCCTATTAAAGGAAGCATAAGAGAGCGCCACGGAGGTCTGCGAAGTTTAAGCGAGCTTGCAGAGGCCGAGATTAAGGGGCTGTTTAATCTGCATCCATCGCGATGATAGGTAACGCTGCAGAATCATCGTGGGGGCCTTCACGTTAACCGAGTTAGTTACAGGAGACCCTGCAATTAGGGATTGTTAACTGGATAAAACGTTACGCGTGCTCCGCGCGAGGGGAAAAAACGAGGAGCGTTTAAAAAGATGGCCGGCACCGCGGCTTGCTGATGCGCACAAAGAATCCTTTATCCGGTGAACTCCAGTTTCCACTGAAATTCGAGTACCGTTGCCTTCTGTATTCCATTGAATACTATTTATTCAAGGCCGAATGAGCAGAATAATACGATGCAGAAAAATGTTAAAAATTCGCAGCAGTCAGAAGACGATCAGATATTTAAATGAGGAGCAGGCCGGTGCGAGATCGGCGATTCTTCTTCTTCTTCTTCTTCTTCTTCTTTCTGCGTGACTCTGTTGTCGACTGCTGCGGTGATTTAACCGGAAAACCTCCAGTCTTGAGTCGGTACCACATTCTAGGAGTCAACGACAACGCAGAAGCCCTGAAGACCCATGGACCGAGCTCTGGAGCAGCGCGCAACAAACGCAACGGACACTACTGACGTCGCATTTGATTCTCTGTCAGTGTTGCAGGCCATCTCAAGCCCATACTTTAAGCAATTCAGAAATCTGTGTTAACAAATGGGAAAATGGAACAGTAGGTGACATATGGTGCAAGGGGCATGCAAGCATAGCGACTTCAAACGTAGAAGAGTACAAACGTGTATTCGAATCCTCCGATGTGTTGACGATATTTTTATATGTATCTGAAATTTGTGGCGGACGGACTCGCATTCAGTCCGATGCGAATCACCCTTTTTATACACGGTCACCCATCCCAGCGGTGATCGTTGTCAGAGTAGCTCAACTTCGCCGATCAGGCGATCGCTGGTGTTTCCTGCGCGGCGGCGCCGTTGACGAGGGCGCATGCTTTTTCGACGGTTCGAAAATTTCATCGTTCGTAGCCGGTTTCGAAGCCGGTTGCTACCGATCGCTAAATTCATCCCGATGTAGACAGTTATTAGGTGGCTAGAGCCGGTGTAAAACGTCGCCATAATGATCGGTTACTAACTAACTGGCCTTCTCCCCGGTGATGTATAAACATCCACGCATGCATATGGGAGCGGTGCACAGGTACCCGCGGGCACCGTCGATACTGTTTACACCGTAGTAATTTGCTAATGGCCAGGCCGACACGATGAATTCGGGATCGGTTGGCTGCGTGCTCTGCATCTCGATCATGCGCCAGGGATCGACACGCCGCGGATCGATCACCGATCCGGACACGCCTCTTCTCCCCTTCTCCGCTACCCCTTATCGCGAGCCGCGGCTTATCCATCGATGAAATTTCCACCGATTATACCGACAACCTTCGAATTATCGCTTTCGCGCGTCCCTGGATAACTGTGTTTGCTCCTCGTCGATTCATTTTTCGCGATCTACGACCGAAGCTGATCGTTCGGATGTCATCCGGTGAGATTCAGTCATCCGGACCATCGATGCGGTACCCTGTCGGGTATTGTACTGTTCGAAATCCCCGCATCGGATATACTCTATTTCCTTCAATTTTGTTATTGATAGATTGTTTAAAATTATTGAGAATTCTGATCTTTTAATCGCTTTGTACGGTACACATATTCAGATCATTAGATTGCTCGGTTATGGAGCTGAAGGTGTGATTAAATTGCGTTTAATAACGAATCGAGTTATCGATATTGCTAAACTAATTGTAAGTCTCGAGCCAGGTATTTCTTATGTAGCCAAGCTGGTTTCGGACTGAAAATTGCTACGAGTATGGGGTGCTCTGAAGTCGATGGTCTCAATTTGAAGTAAGTACGGAATTCAAAGAAATACTGAAAGAAGTTTCTGTAAGCATGGGTCTGTAAATCCGTTGGTTTTTCGACCTATGTTCACTGAAACCATTTTGTTTATCTTGTCAACTACCACATGTACTCAGAGTTCGGATCACTAATTTCAGAACACCACGAGTACTCGGTCACACTTACGACGAAATGAAATTTTCCTTTGCAGCTCGACAAACATTAATTTTTTGATCCATGATGGCTGAAACTTTTTTTATTTATCATCTTGAGTATTGTTCCTACTCAAAGTAAAATCCACCAATTTTAGAACGTCCCGTACACCCTGACTCACGTCCGACGAAGTTTCTTCGAAACTTACCCACGGACACCGTATCCTTCGGTTTGAAAACAATTTCAAGTTGGGTCGATGCATTTAAGCCCGCGTCAGTTTTGATCGTTTGGTCGGTGAGCGTTCGATTTATCAAGCTGAAGATCGTTAGCAGTGCGGTGGGGAAAGGCAGGGCAGGTATTCACGACGCTGCTAATTAGCTGACGCGCATTAATGGCTCGAGACTCCATTAAACTGTAAAATATTTAAATAACTCGTCGACGGGCGTGCCCGGGCGCGAATTACTTGTCATAAGTCAGTCCCGCTCGACTTCGAGCCGAGCCTCTCCTTCTTTCCAACTCCTCGTAATGTATGTGCCGGCTAATGGCGTGCTCTTTTTCAGGAAGTTGACGAGACTATAAATTAATACTTCTACCATGTATCTTGTTTCTTAATCGTCGGGTAGTCGATAGAAAAAAAGCGGGTTCGTTTAATAAAATACTCCGTGTTACGGCATTTGAAATCTTGGGTTCATGGTGCGATAACCAGGACGTCGCTGTTTTCGAGGGTCCTCTGAAATATACGACAATGTAGGAATAAGACCAGCATTTTCACCGAGATCAAGGAATTAATGGCCGACGAAAATGTATTGTATCAGGAGCAGCTTTAGATTGCTGCGGGTGAAGAGATTTCTCCCCAGAAACAGCAGCCTCTGCTCAAGGAAAAACTGCGAAAAGAAGGCTCTTTGGGAAGCAGCATTTTGTTACTCGTATCTCTCGCTTGTCAATCGTATTCACAGAAGCACACACAAATTATTGAGGTACCGCCTGTACGTAAATCATCGAGCCTGCAGTCAGGAATAATTTTCGATTTTCTATCCCTCCTTTTCGCTTTCGCGTCCCGTTTCTTCTCGTCGCAAAGGGAGGAGGGTGGAAGGATTAATAAGACATCGAGCAAGTACAATGGACAGCAATGTTCGTTTTACTCGTGTAAAAATGAGTTCGAGATCCTCTGTTACAATTGTTGTCAGAAGTTTGATCGGCTTTCGCTTAACGAGAGATCGCGTACGCTATGGCTGCTTTTCGCGAACGATCGACGGTGCGTCGATCGAACGGCAAGGATCCGTCTCGAATGAAATCGACGATCGTCGATGAGGTAGCCGACGTGATACGGCCGGACGAACACTATGTCACGCGTTACGTAACCGGGACGAGTAATCATGTATGTAATTGCAAGGTCTCCGTTCGCTGAGTTACGCACACGTCGTTCAGTATGTACAAAGGCAAACTTACGCTCTAGCGATGCTTAATGCAGTCGTAAATCTTATCGTGATGTATTCGTGGAATATTTTTAAGATTAAAGGACGCGTATATAAATAGTACCATTTGTTTCCTTATCTAAAAAAAAAAAAACACTCTATGACGGCCTGTGTAAAAGTAAAGAAATTACGCGCTGTCTTCGGACAACAGCTATCTGTATCGAGCGTTCCGGGTCGCGACGCGAAAATGTACAAGTCAAAGAAAAGGGGAAGAAAGCGGAGAAAGTCCCTTGCGTTCCCTTGCAATTCGCATGCAGCGTCGATTTCGTTAAAAAAGCGTGGCTTTCCCGTCGCGACCCCGGGAACGATTCTGGACGGACATCTTTCGATGATGGTTACTTAAAACATACTTTGGAATCGCGAATAAACGGTCTCGAATCGGGCGATAGCGACTCTCGATTGTTCGTTTCGCGAATCGTCTTTGAAGTCTATCCCGTGCGTCCGTGAACGTTCGCATACGATGCGAACCTTGACGGAAGGTCGGTCGGGGGAGCAGATTTCAAGGACGTTCTCGAAAATTGTCGAGCAATGGTAAGCGCGGTCGCGACGCGTCGCTTCACCGCTACTGTAAACTCTATACAGTATCGTGCACGATCGAAAGACACGCTTTCGCATCGTTCCTGCTCCCTCTTTTCTCTGTGTTGTCGCGCGCAAACGCGGAGTCGGCGTTCAGCACGGAAGGTCGATGAAACTCGTTTGTACCTGGACAGGTATATCGTCGTGGAAACTGTCGGCCGGACGATTCGCCGGGTCGCGGTCCGCGCCAAAGAGCTGCGACAACTCCAACGACCAGCGAGAAAATCGTTCTCCTCGATTTTCTGACGGTCGTCCGAGTTGCCAACGCAGACGCGAGCCCGGAATCATCGGAAAGAGCGTTCCGTGAGATATCTACGTTCGCCTTACCTAGAATTTCCGAGTTTCATAAGGAACCGCGCGTCGACGAGACGATGATCGAAGTGCTCCGGGATCACGGAGTCTGCCGTTATCGTCGGTTCGAGTCGGTCGGTCGGTCGGTCGGTCGGTGTTCCTATGGAATCCGAAATTATAGATCGGATCGCGTAACGAAGGCACGAGTGATCAGAGGAAAGACGATCGCGCGTCGTACAACCTTCCTACGCTATGAGTACAGTCCAGCCACTCGCGCAGTGAGTTCTTTGGCTCGTATCTCGTACGAAAGGGGGCGCGGTCGGTTCTCGGTGAAAACGCGAAACTCGTTGTTCGACGCGACAGCTCCGAATCGGATGATCGCGACAGGCACTGGTGTAGAAGACGACAGCCTTCTCGAGGCCATCCAGGCACCGGTGGTGGAAAATGAGCACGAAGGCTGTAGCTAGGCTTCTATAGGGTCTCTGCGTCTAAAGCGTCGTCGGTCACGGTTACCGAGTCTGAAGAGCACCGCTGTTTCTTGCAAAATCGCGAACGAGGCCGTAGATCCGAGCTCCCCGGTCGGTAGCCTCTTCAGCTGATGAGATCGCCGTTCTTGCGGAGCATCTCCAGGTGGAGCTCGTACTCCCTGGCCTTGAGTCTGAGCGAGGCTATGCTGTTGGTCCGTCGGTCGATGTCGGGCAGGCCTACGCTGCCCGTTGGCGAACCCTGCGGCGAGCTGGCTGTCGGCGGGGGCGGAGGTACGGATGGATGGGTCAGGGTGATCGCCGGGGCCGGCGGAGGCGGAGGCGGCGGCGGTGGCGATCCACGGACCAACTTGGGCCGCTGTGCCGCTGATATGTTCGCCAGGAGACTCTGAAAGGACGCTGCCGACGTGTAGGGCAGAGGCATGCCAGGCGGTAGCAAAGGTGGCGGTGCACGATGATAGGGATGAGCGGTGTAACTACCGGGAAGGACCGGTCCGTGACCCAGGGGCGGGTAACGAAACGCGTCGAAGGGTTTCCGCAGGGCAAACGTGCCCAGGTGGGCGAAAGGGTTCGGCAAGGTCGGCGCGACGACCGCCGATGGCGGCGGTGCACCTGACCCCAGGTACGGGTTGTACGGGTGAGCCTGTGGACCGACCTTCTCCTGTTTCCGCCACTTTGCCCGTCGATTCTGAAACCAGACCTGCAACAAACACAACGTTCACCTTCTTTTTTCATCCGTCAATAACCTGCTGTTACGCGAACTCCCGCGCGCGCCGCGCCGCGCCGCGCCGCGCCATTCCGCTCCGGTGCATGCGATTCGATTATGCGACTGTGCTCAGAGATTTGATGCTTACGCGATGCAATCGTCACGGGGTAATACTCATTAGTGAAAGCACCGATGTCGGCTGAGCCAAGGAAACGAAATCTATCGATTTATTTGTATTATCATTTGTTGAACAAACACGGAGCAACTCAAAAGGACTATTACTGTAATTTGCTGGTCGGCCTTCCGACGAAGGCCACTTTTAAATTCAGTATAGAAATTGTACAAATAATTATCTGTCATTGTAGCGCAAATTTTCAGCGCATCGTTGAAAATTGGTCATTGCTGGCGGTGTATCTGCAATTCTCGAACGTTCGCGTAACCCTGTACCCTGTAATACGTCAATTATCGAGTGTTAACACAATGTGTGGTTATTTCGGCTATCCACTCAAAGGCTATACTTTTGTCAGAGAACAATGAATTCGGTAATCTCATAATAAGATAAAAGTAAACGGTCGGAGGAACGATTATCGAAAGACTGGTATCGGAATAATAATACACTCCGTGTTCGAACAATATGATTCTCCGTGCGTGGGAAGTGTTCCTCGCATGCTTCGAAATCGAACGAAGGAAATAACAAAAGCTCGCGCAAACGCGTGTCCGAAGTGACACCTCTCTTCAAATTACAACCTTCGCAACGAAAGAATAGAAAATTGCTGCTTAAGTATATATTCATAATTTACTGGTATCCTTTTGTACAGCCACGTACAGTATTTTGTCACTGTTGCGTAAACGACGGATCGTGGATTCGTTTCAGGAACAATTGCTTTACTGTGTCTATTCGTTTATTCCATACGGAGTTCTGTAGAAGAATATCTCGCAGTTGCAGCCCGTTCAAATGAAATAATTCTCAGAGGGCGAAGGATTGAATTTCCTATGATCCTCAGAAATCTTGCATCATCGCTATTCTTCCGTAAATATGGTAGTCTAAAAAAGGTCTGACCGCGCGTAGGTCTATTTTGAGAATACAGTTCGTCCTGAAGGAGTCGTTCGAGGAAGCAGAGCAGATCGGAGGGATCGATCTCGAGATCTGTTTCAGGAAAGCGATTGTTTCGATTCCGGGTCTCCGGGCAAATAATATTCGGTTCTCTGGAAGTCGTTGGGGGAGCGTGGAAGTGCGAATTCTGGTTAAAGTGACGTATTCTCCCTTTTTCAGGAAACTCGCGCGGTGTATCATTATTGTCGAGGCTGGAAGGAAACCGAGGATCGTTGCCTCGCAGCGATCTTTTCCTTTCTCTTTCGTTTCTTTTGTCTCCGTCTCGCCCCGTCCGTTTACCCGATCCCTCCGCGTCCTCTACGAAAATTAGCGAAACATCGTACAACCGTTACCCTGTGGCCCACTTTCGTCCTCCAAAACCGAGAGCTTCCGTCAGGTTCGTCGCTCCCGACAAAATACTCCGCCCGGTTTCATTCATCCAAAAATCTACGAAGTGCTAAGGTTAATTCCACCGCTGCATCTCAGCGCTCTCCGAAATGAGCGTTACAACGGCGATGGCTGGAAAGTGGTTCGTGGCAGCGAAACATTGAATTCGAGAGACCGATAGAGTCGTTGAAGAAGACCGATCTTCGATGAAACGAACGTCGTTCGTGATCCGACGAGCATTGCAGCGCATTCCATCGCGAAGGTTCTCCGAAGACTCGACCTCTAATCAGTTCAAAGGAAGTTCTCTCCCTCTACCGACCATCCCGTTCTCCTTATTTCGTCGTTTCCTTTTTCCCCGGCTTCTCGAACGGACTTTAATTCCGTAGTCTCCTCTCGTCGGCTGTTAGGTCGATTCCGTGTCGTGCACGAACCTGCGCGTACTCTCGATTTCGCATTAAACTCTTCAGACATCAGACTGCCTTCCACTCGAACGAATTTATTTCGTATGCTCCCGTGACTGTCGCGAACGTCCGTCGTTTGCCGGAAGATTCATGGTCCCGAGAATTCTCTGCTGAACGTTCTTCGACGATTGCATCGGGCCACGAGTTTCTTCGGGAACCAATTTGTCCCGGAGTTCAAAGTTTTCGAGGTAGTTTCGTCTTACCTTCTAGGTATACGACTGTTTGCGGGAGAGATATTGCGATCAAATCGATGGCCAGGGTTACGCGAACTTCCCTGCCTGACGTCAACCGTTCACCGCGTCGATTTTGCGATTTCTGCAATTTTCTATCTTCTGTAGGGGCTAATTTCGACGTTAATCGCGTTAGGTTGTTACATAGCGAATGATGCATTTTCATGAGGAACTTTGAATGACGGTAGCTTCGTTTCAAATCAAAATTACTGATCGAAGGAAGCATCGTCTGAATCAACAGACTTTTATAAACGGTGTATGAGTTTCGTTATTTACGAATTTTTTAAAGATGTGATCGGCCGCTCTCCGATCTCGAAAGATATATATTTCTGAAGGAAGCGCCCAATTCTTCTTTCTCAGACATCCGTGATCCTCGTTAGTCTTTCTCTTTCGAGAGTCTCTTCGGTGCATCGGTAAACGATAATTTGCTTCGATTCGCCGCTGACACTGGAGAACAGTAAAGAAACTAGAGGCACTCGCGTGTTTCGCTTGTAAAAGTCGCGCGGCCTTCAAGTACCAGTTCAATCCGTCTTCACCATACTATAATGGTGGCCGGTTTGTGGAGATGAAAGCTCGTTCCACGTTACCGGATTCCTTGGGACAGGTATCCGGAGCTAGGAAATCAAAAGTACCGCCAGAAGATGTAGACACTCCCAATAAAACCGGTGACGATGCAGCCTCGTCATTGCATAGGCAAGGAGAATATTTCGGGGTGACTTTGCGATTCGATGATCGATTCGATCGATTCTTCGACACGAGGTTGGTCCCTCGTGACTTGACGAGTCAAATCATCGTTGGCAGACCGATATTCGACCCATTTCTCTTTACTTTGCTAATAACAGAGACATGAGCTACTACTATGCGAACTCTCTGTAGCTTGGGACACTCTGTTGTCGTTCAACTTGAGCGAATCAACGGAAAACACTGGTGCTCGGTGAACCATAACATAAGCCTCTCGTATAAATAGACAACGATCGAAAGACGAGCTTCATTGTCAGCGAGTCTTTCATCTCTGATGAAGCTGACTGCAATGCCGGTGAAACGTTAGGATCCGTTTGAAAGCCTCCATTGGTAATAACTGTGAGATACAGGGCCGTGAAAGTCTTAGAAGCGCTATTTTGAAAAACATGTTCAGAAAATTGTTTATGACTCGAACTGAATGATTCAGAGACTGGAAAGCATCGGGTCTTCGATATTTCGAGACATCAGGAAGAGAGTGGAAGAAACATTTAGAATAGGAAGAAGATCGAAACGCGTGTGTTCCACGGGATCGGTCCGGACGCATGCGAAGTGGTTGCTAGGCGTATGGGGAGTTAAAGGTGATGGGGTGTGGGGGGTCAGGACCCCCCATGGCGAGCAGGATTGCCCCCAGCAGGGAGCTAAACATCCGACTTGCGGCTTTTAAAACAAAACGCATCCACCGCCGGAACCTAGTCGTTTCGTGCTTAATCGTGCCGCATTAATTACGCGGACGCCGGGTACCATCTTTCTCTTTCTCTCTTTCCTTCTTGCGCTCTCTCTCTCTCTCTCTCTCTCTCTCTCTCTCTCTCTCTCTCTTTCTCTTTCTCTTTCTCTTTCTCTTTCTTTCTGGCTTTTCCCTTTTCATCGATCCCCTTTCCACTGCGTCTCACCGCGGTGCTGCACTTCCTCAAACGAACCACCTCTTTCAATAATCATTCTTTACGATAGACCAGAAATGAATACCGACCGAAGTATCCTGCGTCAGAGTACATGGATCGGAGAGAAGGAACGCGGCGCTTTTCTGATCCCCTGGTACACTCGGTGAACCGACTGGTGCAGCCGAACCCTTGCATTTGTGCCGAGAAACTGTTGCATCGGTAGTTATTTTGACTTAAATGTTTCAGCGTCAGAAGTTACGAGTAGTATTCCACAATATTAAAATTGAAATATGTGATAAGTTGATAGTTTGTTGATAGAAACGCTCTGCGTGTAATCATTTTCTAGCTTCGACGAATTCTCTCCTGAAGAGCTTGCGCAACCACTTTACGCTTTCGCTGTATCTTTACCTCGAAACACACCCTTTGACGTTGGAACGTTCGTTTTAAACAGACGTCGCGTAGCCAAAGAATCCGCTTGCAACAGACACATCGACGAACAATTCCAGAGGCATGCAATATGATCACGCGAATCCCCATTAGCCGTGGAACGAAAAACGTGGGCGAGTCGTCGTACAAAGCATAGTGTCACGGTGTTGAACGAGGGCGTGAAAAAGCGATAAGAAAGCGAGAGGTGGAGAAAGAAGGGTTGAGTTTTCATCGCGACAGGAACGATCGCTGATCGAGCGAGATGCGACACGTCCGTGAGAGTTGGCTGTACGAACAGCTGGCTAATTTGTTCAATTAGTTTAATTTATTCCCGGTATTTACTCGCCGTTTCCCTTCGCTTCGTTCTCCGGCTGCTCGCACGCGTTCCTCCGCCGCCTCCTCCTCCTTCTTCTCCGCCGCGTTCGCCGTTTTTCATTATACTTGCAAATCCGTCCCCGTCCGCCGCAAATCGACGATTTATCCGCGCTTTAAAGTTATTACGCGAGCACACGCCATGAGAACCACTGTTTAAGCGAATGACACGGTAGGACGTTAATCATTTTCTGGAATTCACGGGGACCCGTACAGTTTTGCCCCGCCGCGCCGGTGTCCACGCGACGAGCATCGTGCAAAATTCGCCAATTCTTGCCGCACCTCTTGCGATGCCAGTCTGGTGAAGTAAAGTCGAGTCGACGATTTCACAGCTCCCGAAGCGGTTGTCTCAGATTTTGATAAACTCACAGAGCTGACGAATATTCAAAATGGAATAGAACTAGGTTTCTGAGACGACGGCGTCGGAAACAACGACTCTCGTCATATCGATGAAGTTTAGCTACACCGATCACGGTCAGAGCCATGGCGAGTGACCGTTTTGAGTGCCTCTTGTCACGGCGGATTTTTTATACCGCGTACGTATCCTTCGGTAGCATCTTCGCGACGTTCAACGCGTTGATCGTAATAATCTCGAAAAATGGGTATTCAATTCTCGCGTGGGTGATGAAATCGCAATGAAATGACGTCTTGCCGCGTTGAAACTGAATCTAAATTAATTCTGAATTTTTGTTCCTCTGACAAATAATTTTCGCTTCCCCGATGCCCGACAGTAACGAACTGTGTAATATCAGAAAGTCAAGAGCGCGAGAGTGTTTTAACGTGGAGCCAAGTAATTAAGCAACATGGCGCCTCCAAATTCTGTCCATCATTAATCCGGCGAGTGTTCTTCGACCGACCTCTCTATTTATTTATTTTATAAACATAATTTACATAATTTTGTTAATAACTATTTAATCTACCGACCTGTATTCGTGCTTCCGTGAGACCGATCTTCATAGCGAGCTCTTCTCTGAAAAAGAAATTTCAAACGTTTAGCAAAACAGTGTAGAACATGTCCCGATGTTTCTGTTTCCCAGGAATGCGTATGAGCAAAGAAAGAAGTCGTTAATGAGAAGCTAATCGCAAGGAATCAACGCTGCAGAATTAATGATATGCTTGTTAAGTTAATTAGGTTTTGCATCCGCGCGACAATTTAATTGATCGGTTATTCGTAAGGCGTTCGTTAATCGTATTATGTCGTCTGACATTATGCATGATGATTTTCAATTCAGTTGCCACGTGTTAGGAGCCGGTGTGACCGGTGCAACAAGAACGCCGTGCTGCAACATTTTCATGGCTGTTCAGCAGATAATATCTCGCTGTTTGCGTACGTATGGAAGTTTGTTCCTCGGGGCTATCGCGAACACGATTATTTCCAATAAATTCAATCGATTGTTGTTTACGTAACGTTATCGACTGCGCTTCCGGCTTGTTATTAACGCTGACTTTTTTTCTTTCGTAACTTTTTCCCCCTTTTTCCCCCCCTCTTTTTCTTTCCTTTAACTCTTCCGTTGAACTCTGATCGTGCAGAATGCTGTTTCTTCCTACGGTACTGATGCGAGGGCAGCGGAAAATTTATCGTGGGTTTTTCATTAGAGCCGATTGTTCATTCGACAGCTGTTCCGTCGAAGAAGTTCTGCCAGTTATTAATTTTAAAGATGAAACGTCAAAGGGTAAAGCAAGTATATGATTAACAGTGATTCTTTCTCTCGTAATTTCTGCTCTTTTTTCCTCTCTGTAGTTGTTCCATCGAACTCTGATCGAACAAAATGCAGTTCTCTGAAAGACAGATTGCCGCGATACAACATTTTTAAGAATTTTGCATCACGAGTGTGACTCGTTAGTACGAGGCAAGGGGGTTTCAATAATACTTTGCACAGTTAAACCACAATCCTATCCTTATTAACCTTATGAATTTTATCATGCCAACATTCCCACTTAAAAGCACCATCAATATTTTGTCTTTTATGCAATTTCGGAAAGAAATAATGCTTATTGCACGGATGTACTAACATCTATATCAAAAGGATAGTTGACCGTCAATCACCCATTCTAGTAAACGCAAGAGCGAAGAGTTGAAGTAATTTTTGAAGTCCACCACAAAGCGAAGCAAATGACCAGAGACAAATTGTTAGATAGACCTAGTGTGGTTACGATGTATAATAATAGGAAAAAAAATCACTCATTATGGGATAACCCCATGCATGAACACAAGGAATTCAAAGACGTTGAATCACACTTTTGCTCGTTTTGCGATGTTCGAGCAGAAATCGTGGCGGTCCGAGTGGTTCGTGGCAACAGGTACTCCGGAAACCGTTTCTCGATTTCCAGCGTTTTTGCGGCGAAAAAGGATTGACCAATGATTATTGTCCGGTGCAGTGTCTCGCCTCGGGCGATTCTCATCTCGCACGCAAATTGGCCAGATGTTCCACGAAATCGCAAGGAAATCTCGCTGTGATTATATCATGTACTTACAGAGGAAGCTGTTTTCGATCACAGCCGCTCCGATCTCGTGCTTAGACGCATTCGAACAACACGATTCGTCTGGAAATTACAGGGATTTCGAGCGGCCAGATCGAACAGCGACTGTGCCGATTTGCACCCGTCTGCCGATTCATTACCGCCGAGCCGATTTTTAGCGTAAATGCTCCTCCTTTTTACGTTTCACGGTTGAACGAGAAACGTCGAACGTATCGTCGAATGTTCATTCGGTGTGCGATAATCTGACAAGCAGAGGTACATCGGTGCTGCGTGAGTTGGCCGATGAGCTTTTGCACACTGCTGGATATTGAAACATCGAAGCTACCGATGTATGCTTTCACGCGTAGGCGGTTTATAGTTTACGAGATATTTTATGCTAAAGTTCCGATAGGGTTTATCTAGTCTACCGTTGCAGCGAGTGAAGCTTCGGACGATGAGGTTTGTTCGAAGATCGTAGTTCAGCCGCTCAGAGGTTGGGAATTCCACTCGAATATAGCAAGACCGAAGAATTAAGATAGAACTCTACTCTGGAAGTTGAACCGAGCTTCCTGGCATGGGCAAACGATAGCGAGTGTCTAAATGAACGGAACATGATCTTCAACCCCTTGAATTATCACAACGAGTCACACTTTGAAAGTCAAAGGAGCTGTAATACAAAATGTTGTACAACCCATATTCAAGTGAAACTCATATTTACGGACCATCATCTGCAACGCGAGTGAGACTCGTTGCTACAAAGCAAGGGGATAGCGGTAGGCCGGTGTGTATTCCCGACTCGACTACCTTGTTCTCTTGTCCAGTATGCAAGAACGCTATGGCGCACCCTGAACAGTGAACTTAAAAGGCCCCCAAAATATACATCAATTAGTCCACCTTCGTCATTCTTAAACACGGTGCCACGCACGCAACAAACCGTCGGATGAAATATTTTTGAACATGATCGATTCGCGAGGCAGGAGATCGGTTGTCAAGAGATGCTGAGGAGCGACTCGAGCGAGCACCTTGGCCTGCGAGCAATAATAATTCAGCCTTTCCCTTTTTCTCCGTCGCTTGTCCTTCTGGATTTAATAAGATCACGAAATTTCGCGGTTAGACGGGCGTCCCTAATTACACCCGCCGTTCACTGCGACTCGGTTACCCTCGATTCGCGTATCGCGTTATTATTACGTCTCTCCCTTCCTCCATGTGTGTCCTTGCCATGGGAAATGTGCCAGTTGCGAGTACTCTAACCTCACTCCCGAGATTAGCCGTCGTATGCGCGCACGTACACGGTGTCTCCTTTCAATAAATCTTTGCGAGTACCTTCAAGACTGCTGGTGATATCAAACAACTTTTCGGATAAGTGTTGAATGATGTCGAGGGAGGCATCATTTGGTGTGAATAGTTTTTTTTAAGGATCGCCGGGTAGCGGAGATACGGAGGGCGTCTTTGCATTATTTAAGGGAACTGTATATTCTTTACTGCATTAGCCGCCACATAGATGTTCATTGTCCCACTCAAAATCGTGGGATTTTTGTCTCAAAATTTCCATGATATCGCTAACGGATTCGGAAATATTCGGTTTGAAAGGGGACACCGTGTATGCACCCGTGAGTCTCCGCGGGAACCTTGTGCAACTTCTTTCACAAATCTCCGTCGCGATTTATCGCCGCGCGATTTTTTTCACCGACTCATCTATCTCCGCGGGTATGACGTCACGCGTGTAACAACCTTTTGCTTCCCGTGTCGAGGCTGAAACTCGCCACTTTAACAATCCGTTCGTGTGAGTGGAACGGCGTGCACGTAACGGAGGAAGCATAACCCGAGCGTTTCCTATGATTCCAGGTTGCTGGTGCAATCGACTTCAGAACGGAATCACCGTTTCGTAATCACGCCGCTCGTTAAAGCGACCGCTAATTTTATTACTTGGATCAGCCGCGCCACTTTTCCCGCCTCGATGCCTTTTGAGCCGCTCTATCGAAATCTTTGGTGATATTTCAGCGAAACTGGCGCGCAGATTCTACAGGATGGTTTAGAATAGATCACAAGTGTTTCACTAATGGATTTCTATGTCGTTCGATCGATAGGTTCATATTCATTGGCACTGTTCGCCGCTCCAGATCAGAGGAATTGATCATTCTGTATTGACCTGAGAGTTTTCGGGTTTTCAAGGCATGGTTTGTTACAGTTAACACCGTTTCGCCAGCGTTGCAGCTAGCTTCATCAGGAGTCTGAGGACGCGCCGATATCTATGCGCCTCAGGATATTCACTCCCTTTTAAGTACCATGTTCATGTTCTGGTTCATTGATCGGTCAATCAATTTTAAATTGATCGGCAGACTCGAAAGGCAGCTGCACATCTCTCTCGATCGTCAACAGTTTAACTTTCTTTCATTTTGTATTTTTTTGAAAATGTTTCAGTTTTGTTACACCGAAAACGGTTTGAGCGAATTTTTTCCGAAAAAGCGAGTTACACCGGTTGCGATCGGAAAACAAAGGGCTCGTTTCTTGCACTCGAGGCATAATTCATGTATTTCTCACGGCGACGCGATCTCGTTACGTTTCTCGTCTCGGCTCATTAGGTTTTTCCGCTTTCTGGGGCGAATAATGAATAAACATGATCGAAAGAACGAACCTATCGGCAATTATGCAAAGCCGCCTCGAACGAGAAGTTATTTCCGTCGCGGTGGCATTCGATCAACCGGTCGATCGCGTAATCTCTAATTTGTATTTTCTTGTTCAGCTGGCAGGTACGTGCGCGCGGCGTACTTTTTACACATTGTATTCTCGACACTGTGTTTCCGTGTTTGCATAAATCTGGTACGATCGAGGGAAGAGAAAAATAATAGGCGGCGACAGGGCAGAGGGAGGGAGAAAGGGAGCGAACGGTTGAGTATAGTGATCGCAGGTGGCGTGTGGTGTGGGCAAGAGGCTTGGCGCGCAGGTAATTCGAGTAATTGCCGGACAATTACATTATCTAATTAACCTCGGAGGTCGCTGCCGGCTCCGTGATTGTCCCTCGTGGCGCAACCCTAATTATTATTGTTTAACACGCTCGGAATCATCGCACAGGTTCCGAGGATAGAGTTTAGCCGTTTCGTTTCGTTCGAGGAAATTCTACCGTCCAGGAAAAAAGCTGTCCCATCTTTTTTCGGTAGCTTATCTCACCGTACCATGACACGCGATCGTTTCTTCTATGGTCAACTCGATACTACGCATCTTTCCGCGTGATTGTCTCAATATGTAGTGACTCCAAACTGTTACAGTCCCCAGCACACACTCATTTTCTTCGAAATATATTTTTTGAAACAGCTCTCGACTCTCTCAGCTTCGGTCTGAACTGCTCGGGAAGTTGATTCGGCGTGAAAGGTACACGCGAAAATTTCGATCATTACTTTCATTACATTAATTTGAGTGTGAGTACGCAACAACTGCAAACATGGTGAAAAGGTCAGAAAAATAATAAAATAAAGTGTCTGTTGTACTCCATAATCCACTAAATGCTTCGATACGTTTGTTCGAAATAATTTCGAAAAAAAAAACAGAGGTTTAAAGTAAAGGATGTACGACAATATACATATAGTAAGTCATATTGTATTCTTTTAGCACGTCCAAATACTTTCGTCGGCGACTGTAAACATTCGACCTTAAGAATCGTGTTCTATTGATTCCAAGGGAGAAGAGTTCGCGAAGATAAAATTGTCTAAGGACACCTCTGCGGTCTGCATTAATGGAAATCTGATTTTACAAGAAATTACGCTCGAATAACTTGCCATCTTTGCAAATAGCTACGGGCAGGCCGATAATTTGCTCGCACGCTATGCCACGCTGCGGTTAACGCAATGTCAAGTCGAGATATACGGCACATAATTATTCAAACGATAGTGAATTGTAACTCTGCAACACTCGCGTACGTTGCAGTTCATGTTAACAACTTTTTTCAATGGACGACTGCATCTTTACTATCCTCGGGTCATGGGTAAATGTTAGATGAAAATAAATCTGATTACCCTTTTCAACTACGGTCGCATCTGTGAGTTTAACAAATTTCTTTAACTTGTACGTGTACTTGTGGTTCCGTAAAATCTATTGAAACAACAGTAATCAAGATTCTAGCCGCTTTGTCATATTTCTTTAAACATTCAGTTGTTTCAGAATTGTTCAAATGGGCCAAGGTGAAGTTTGCAACACTAGGAAAAGCTTTAATGCGAGTCGCGTACGAGTTGAAGACAAAAATTTCCGACCGCTAGCATACTGTTTCTTCATCTTCATCCTATGCAACCCAACATAGATTGCTGTAGTCATGTAGCCATGAAATCTATAGCTTTGGATGAGTTATCGGTTAGCCTGATATCACGTGATCCCTGTATGGCGACGTCGTTGACTCGCGTCAGTATCTTCGAAGAGGATCGATTCATTCCAAAAGTTCAAAACACTCGAGCCTTTTGTCCAGAGAAAGTGTTCAAAATTATGCGAATACTTCCCGTCTATACCCACTTTCTTCGGTTGAAAATCACTTCGTACATTCTCTATAGCAGGTTATCAATCAAACGATAACTGGAGCTGCTTCGAATCGCCAAGACACGCTTATCCCTGCGGAATATGGTTGTTCGGTGTTGCTCAAAGCGGTGACTAGGTGGCCGGTGTGCGCCAGATCTGTGACGATGGAAAAGCTTGGTAGCTACGAGGTAATATCCGTGGATAATTCGATGCAATCCATCTCCGCTCTAACGATCGGGTTGGTCAACGGACAATCCTTGGAATTCGCCATTAATCCCGGTATAAATCATACATCTGAACGGACGTTAGAACGTTGCTCTCGAAACGGCAATTACCGTACCAACGACACGGTGGATCGTCGTAGAAGAGCTCCTGCTTTCCAGTAGGAAAACTTGGGCGGAAATTAATTCGACGTAATCGTAATAACGGAAACGCTATAGCGGGAGGGTGAAGCGTGTCGGTGACGGGAACAGCGTGATTCGTCGGGCGGATCGGTGTACAGGCTGATTCCAGAGACTGAGACGAGCTGTAGCTGCTTCGCGAGAAACAAATAATAGGGGACAATAGCAGGAGAGAATCGTACGCTGCTCAAAATAATTGGATCACACGGTTGAATGATGTATTGTTCATTACATTTTTTTCGGTAGCTCGGTGATGGCCAACACTTTGAACACCTCCCGTGAGCGTAAGTTTCCTCCATCGTGCTTCGAATCCAATAAGCGCTTTTTTATTTATTTTTTATTTTTAAACGGGACAAGTTGTATCGTATACGCGTAAGAAAATGTAAAGTCCTCACCGTGCAGTGTCTCAATCAGTTCAATGAAAAGGTATTCCTCCGATTGCCACGCTTCTCGAAATGGCTGAGGTGCTAACGGTTACCGGTCCACCTTGTATACCGTCCCAGTCTCCAGAATCGGCCTGTAGAGCGAGACGAAAGCAAAAGCAGGTAGCTGGGAGGGTAATGCGTGCGTAATATGTGCTTAACGCGCGTACCCGGTGCACAGTCAATTACTGATTGGCCACACTGTCGTCGATCAAACCACCTTTCTTGCTCTCCCGATCTCTCCGCGATGCGAAAGGAATCCAGTGGCGGGTAGAAAAAATTCGATTCTACGAAGGAGACTCGAAAGAAAGAGGAATCGTATGCGTCGGGACCTCGAATGTCGTCGGTGTGACGACGCGAACGACGACAAAGAGGGATGCTGACAATGAGATTTTCGTAGGCCAGTGATCCGATTTGCCAGGGAAACGAGTGTAACAGGAGGGACGAGGCTGGCGGCGTTTCTAATCGGGAGCATGACTCGTCGGTCGATCAATGACGGGAGAAGTTACACACAGGTCGGAATAGAGGAGAGGTTAGGGGCGATGAGAAGGACAGGACCAGAGGAGGCTCCATGGAACTGGTTCCGTTCCACGGATCACTGGAAACAATCATCCTTATTAAACTCACCACCGACCCACTCCACCGATATAAAGCTATTCTTCGGAATGATTTACCGAGAACCGTGCTCTGCCCTCTCGAACAGGTGGATCTCTCCAACCGCGTTTCCACCGAACGATCGCTTTTACAAGTTCTATCTGCCACGGTACGGACCACCGGAATAGCCCGTTCAAGGTCACAAAGTCCACCTGCAAAATTATTTCTAACCTTCGTAACGGTTGTTACTTTTCTTCCCAATGCGTTACACTTTGTACAGGACGTCCTATTTCAATAGATCCACGCAAATAGTTTCGATAGAAGTTGAATGATTGAATGGAGGTAAGAAAGTATTAGAGAGTTTCTGCTGGACAACCATTGGTTCAGTAAATATTTTAATTTCAGGTTTATAAAATACTGTTTGTGCCTTCAGACGAGGGAAACAACTCTTAAAATCCCTTTTTCTATTGTAAGACCCTGTATATTCGTTGTGCTCGAAAATGAACAGTTTTCAGTACATTCGTTCTTCTAATGAATTTAATATACCTCTGCAGAAGGTAGTGAACCGTTTCATGCTCCATATAAATAAAGAAATACAGCAGCGTCGCAGTTGCACGGTGGGAGGTAATTCGAAATCGGGTAGGATCGAGTAATTCTTGTGCCGGCGATTCCGCGACAGGATATGATCATCGAAAACAGCTCTCCTCGCGATCGAACGGCAGTTATAGGATGTAGCGAGCGTGGATAGTTGGAGTAAAAATTTGAAGGGCTATCTTATTATGGCCGGAGGGAACAGGTCCGACGGCTTATCGAAAAATTCGAAGTCCCGACTCGCGTTTCGAGATAAAGCCTAATGTCCACGGCATCTCGTCCACGTGAAATCCCTGACCAGGCCTCGACCCCTCTCTCGTTCACTTTTACTTTCAGCTCGAAGCGGTGGATCCGCGGTGTGACGTTTTGCGATTCCCGAGCAGGCCGAATCGACAAAGAAACTGATCGATTTTTCCCAGCAAATTTCCCGTAATTTATCGTTTCCTTACTGTCGGTCATTTCCTTTGCGCATCCACTCGATTCGCATCTTTTTCTTTTTTCCGTTGAAATTAATCCCCATCGGTGGATCGTTCGTTTCTTGTCCGCCTCCCTCTACCGGCGCACCGTGTTGCAGTATTAATTTCACACTAATTGGATTTTATGGTCGCTTAGGTTTACTGACTGGCTGACTGGGAGAAGCCAAAGCTCGTTCGAACGCGATGCATATTCATTAGTCGCTTTCGCGCAGAAGTTCCCGCGATCGCTTTTCCATCGACCCGCAAATTTTCAACCGATCGCGCAGTCGTGTCATTTTTTTTCCATGATTTTTCACGAAAACCAGACGAACGTCGTGTTTTGCTCGATCGATCGGTCCGGCGAGTCGAACCGGTGGAGTATTCAGATTCGTCGAGGATGTTGTAAGACTTGGAACTCAGCCACTTACTTTTACGAGCTCTTAAGATCTAATTTAGATTAGAATCGTGTGGCTCGAGCTACCGTGCCTCGACTAATCATCCCACCGGACTCCCAACCCGAATACCTTGCTATTGGTTTTTACTTTTTTCTTCCCCACCTTTTGTCTTTACCGCGCCAGATCCCCGGTTGATTATCCGGATCCTTTGTTTGACTTATTTAGCAACGGTATTTCGAATGTTCCATTTAGGTGTCCGTGAAGGACTTTTTTTAACCCTTCGATGACAGGATCGTCGTGAAAAAGAATTATTAAAAAGTCACGAGTCGAGCGTGTTTCCTGGTAAATCCTTTAGCTGCGAATGGCACAGACAGGATGAATCACCGCCGTTTAAAATAACTTCTCATTTTCGCATCTCTCTCAAGAAGTGACAGAGCGGTCTTCGATGCTTTTCCTCGTGCTACAGTTTCCACCTTATCCCGTTTCAACGAATTTTCCCCGAAGTATGAGAAAACATTGATGCTCATGGAGCCTCGGTATGCTTTGCAGCATGGCGGCCCATTAAATAACTCCATCGTGCGACGAGTTCGTTAACAATAGGCTGGCAGGTTCGCGAAGCTCGTTTTATGAGCACCGGCTCAAGGACTACCTGTGCATCTGATCGTAAATTCGTTTGACCACGGAATCCATTAAAAAACGAAATTTTCGAGAGTCGAGAATCGCGCCGACGCGGTTGATTGTTTCGTTTGAAACGGTTCCACAAACGCGGAGGCGAGGAATACCCTAGAGGAGACCTCGAAATATTTCGGTCGGCTCCGTAGAAGCTGATGGCCGAGTTCCTGCTCTATCTTGATCCCGTTACGCAGGAACCAGACGAGCTGGACGCCTCTTCCATCGTCTAGACCTGCGGGAGGTACCCGAGCTTCCTATCGGTTGCGGCGTACCTACACCACGAATCGTTCCGGAGAAGTCAGTTCGGAAAAGAAGACGAGCAAACGTTCGTTCCGAGAGAAATTTTTTCATTTCGACGTATAATTTACTGGCTCAACCCTCGTCATATTTTTGCTCGAAAATAATGCGGTGCATACTCTCTTGTAAATATCATTTCAAACATCTTTTTTAACACCGCGCGGAGCAAGGGCAGAGATTTGTGTTTTGGCGAAATTTTTCATGAATGTTATCTACGATTTGAAACGATCTTTCCAAGGTTCGTCCGTTTGTTGGTTGTTTTGATTCTGTCGTGGCTATTACTGTTTACACGCGTTTCGAAACTAGTTCGTTCCAGGGGATGAAGGTGAACATTTTGATGAGTTCTTTGCATATAGTTTGTCGGATATTCCAAAGTAAATAAATTTCTGTGAAAAAAGTGATGCTTCTGCTTGAACCTATGTGTATGCGATATGCAGCGTAATAGTCACGGTATAACGATATCTAACGCTGCGCATAAATTAGCGTGCAAAATATGAAAAACCTTAAAGAACCACCGAACGATCTTACGGGTGATCCTCTGGCAATCTCTACGGGGGTATCAGCGAGCTATCGAATCGTTTCGCGGCGTAAATTCGTGGAAAGTAACGAGAGTATCGGTCAGTCGGTACATACCTGGTGAACACGTCGGGATAATGAGTTCTCGAGAAAGCTTTCTCGAGTTCCTCCAGTTGGAAGCTGGTAAAGGTAGTCCTATATCTGCGTTGCTTCCTTTTCGGAGCGAAGTCGTCGACCTCGGCCTCGCTTTCAGGGCTGGTCGGCGCTGCTCTGGGGTGGTTGCTCTCCTCCTCTGCCCTCACCTCCTCCGTCGAGATGCCCATTTGCCCGGATTGAGGTGTTGTCGTCGTAGGTGGTGGTGCCGATTGTTGCTGGCTCACCTGTTGCAGGCTCGCCTGATTCACCTGGCTCGAGCTGCTCGTGCTGCTCGCAGGACTCGTCTGTGGAACGGCTTGCTCGACGCCACCTCCTCCACCTCCTCCTCCTCCTCGCGTCGAGTGATCTGTCACCAGAAAGACCTCTTTATTTCACTGACTCTGCTTTCAATTCTTTGATACAGGGCGTGCCAAAAGTAACCGAAAACTTCTTTCGTTCCTCGTGACAAATCGAAGAGTCCTCTGCGGTTTTGGCCTGAATGAACGGGTGCTCGCGAGACGAGGAATTCACACACATCGTTAGCGATGCGTCGGTACGTTTAGCGTTAAATTTGCAATGTGCGCGAACGCGTCTCTATGAGTATTTGTCTGTGCGACCGCCTGGATGATCGCTCGGACCCTTGGGACTTCCATCTCATGCCCCGATTTTCAATTGTTTATATCTCAAATACAAGCCTTGACTGACTCTGCTTCAGGGTTGCAAACAGGTAAAGGACTTTTCGCTTCTTTTTTTGTCATGAGGAATATGCAATTCTGAGATTGTTAGTTTTCTTTTGGAACACCTTGTACGTTGGGTTATCCAAACCGACGATTGTTTGGCGACGGAACGGTGGCTACGAGCGATTCGAAGCGCACCATGAAAGACTTTGCACTGGGTCGTTTCGCTGTCGTCGACAGACTTATCGAGGATTCAGTGGACTTTCCTAACCGATTGGGGAAATCCTCGCGGTTTAGTTTCCGCCGCGGACTCAATAAATTAACTCTACATCCTCTTGAAATCCTCCTGCTTGAATCATACGGAGTACAGAAATATCATACTGGTTTTGTTTATTATCTTGCTTTGTCGTCTTCGTTCCTGTTCAGTTTGGAACAGAGAGGAAGAGGCGCGGGGCATCCGTGGCTCACCATCTATCCAATTTTTATTGAAATTTCGTTTAACAGTATGATTTGCAATAACATTTTTTACGAAACAACTTTTACCCCTGCCAGTTATCGTCTTATATTCACACGAACGTTTGAACGTAGCTGAGGCCTTTCAAGCGAATCCAGCAGGAAGACGCCGAAAACAGTTCAGACAGCGAAGGGTGAAGTTCTCTGGGGAAGTGGGAAAAAATAGTTTCTCAGGAATATTCGCGTCTTGCGGAGCGTTCGGGGTTGCATCCTCGGATGAACCCTTCTCCCGATCTCTACGTCCGCGTCCACGAGCATTGTCTACCTTCGTGGATGAATTTTCGAGTCGACTTGTACGTATATACGTGGGATCGAAGAAGGAGAGACGGAGGCACGGAGGAGGACAGAGGTATCATTCCTTTCACCGACCTTGTCGCATTAATGATCCCTACAAGCCCACACTTCGGCACGTTCGATGCCGTGAGTGATCATGTAACACCGTTCGATTTGCTTGTAACGACCAGAATCATTTTCACGCGCGATCGATACCTCGACATACCAGCCGAAGGATCCCACCTCGTGCTTACAAGCTGCTACTGATAATTCGCCGCCGCAATCTGCCCTGGCATTTCGAACCGGTTTCCTCTCTCGCTAATACGTTCCGTTTCGTCCGCTCTTTTAATTCCGTCGTCCTCTCTCTATCGCGATTCAATTGTTCGAGCTTCCAGCTACCAGAGACCCGAACGACGCAACGTTCTTATTTCATCGTGTCCGGTCGGAATTTCAATCTGTCGGCCTGTTTGTTTCTATGTAGAATTGTCTCAGTCACTTTTCTTTGATCGTGAAATTCCACAAGGTGTTCCGATATTTTCTGGCTGTACAGTCTAGTCATAGAAATAGGAGGAAATGTTGTACAAATGGTCGCACATGAATGAAATATTAAAAAGTTACTAGGAGAATGTGGAATATCGAGTTAGTATGGTACAGCATTGATACAGATTAAAGAATGTTATTCAGTGTATAGATACGATATAAATAATGTTTATGTCTTTCATAGCATGTGATTTCACTATAATTTTCATTTTTGTAGAATAAATGTCATTGTCATAAGAAAATTATCTCGAGCAGCAGACGGCTTGCCAGGTGGGTCATGGGGCGTTAAGAGAAATGTTGAAACATTTAGATTTCTCTTATTTGTCCTTATAATTGCACAAACGTTGGCCGTTTCTGGGTATAGTCTTGTAGCAAAACATCGGTCTCGAACGTGTTAAAAGCTGGAGAAGAGAAATGTGCTCGCAGAGAGAAACGTGGAGGGGGCACCGGAATGAAAGAGCATAAGCTGGTTGCTCGAGCTCTATCAGCAGCGTTTAGTCGGGTCGATTTATCGGAAATGAGTTTATAATGCAGCCAGGCAGGACGTAATGCGAACGATAAGCGAGATCTAAGCTCGTCCAGCCTCTCCTCTCGTTTTTCTTGGCTTTTGCGATCCGACGTCTATACGTAGAGGTTCGTTTTACGATGGAGGAAGAAGAAGAGGAAGAAGGAGGAGAAGAGCAGCGAGAGAAGACGAACACGCGTAGGTAGCCTTTTACATTATAATAGCATTAATGGGTTCGAAGGCGCACTTAATGCTCGTTCGTTCGTTGGCCAGTTCGGTTCGTTATTAACTGAAAATTACCGAAACCGAAATCTAATTCGCGTAAACACTGTAATTTCACGGCGGGAGGAAGCTGACTCTTCGTGGCCAGCATGTACCTTCACCCTTCGATTCACAAGAATCTCCTGTTCTTTCTGCCTTTTTTCGATGCCTCTGCCTCTTCCACTTTTTTACAAATTCATTCGACGCTTTCGAACGAGAGTCGTACGGGAAAAGCCGAATATCTCGTGGACGATTACCGATTCGGTATCCGCCTGTTCAGGGATACCGACCAAACGTGTGCGTGTTAATTTATTTCAGGTTTCTGGTGTTGCAGTTATAGACATAAGAAGAATATTGTATCGTTGACTGGTCGAACGAAGATTACGGTAAGTCCATTTTGATCAGAGCGTTTGATCTGCAACATTAAAAAATACACCGTCGCGTGGGACAGACAGGGCAATTCGTTCGAAACGTGGGTCCACGAAGTTCCGAACTCGTTCCTATAACACCCGGTATAAGAACATCGAAAATCTGAGAGAAGGGTAATTCCATGCACGTCAGACAGGACTCTCGAAGTTCAATAAACGATCTTCTCGGAGCAAAAATACCGTGTTTCCTCCAGTGGAACCGAACACGTAGATACGACTTCATTCGAGATTAAATATAATTGAAATAAGCAATAATAATTTCCCTGAAGAGGTTGACTGGTCGTTAATGCATCGACGGTATTGAAAACGTACGATGTTAATTTCGCGCGTACGCTGCTGCCACGTATCAGCGCGAATGTTCGATTAGATGCGTCACGGTCGATTAGGTGCTTCGGATGGAGTGATTTCCGAGAGAGCGGCTTGAAAATCTGCTAGTCATTTCTGTCATATTTCCACGATACCATGCGCTTGCTTACTCCATCTTGCGTCCGTGTGTGTATCTATGTTTTTGTTTGTGTGCGTGCGTGTGCGCGCGCGACAGCAACAGCAGCTGCACACGCATGCACACAGGTTCCACGTACCTACGATCGGGATTTATGGGCATACAAATTAGCGCGGCGTAATAAACTAATTAGCCGACTCATTGAGGCCGCCTGTGTTTCTCGCGGTCGTGTTATTATAATGGCTGAACCGTACGCAAGCGTATGTTATACTATTCAGTGATCTCTTATCTGGCTCTGCAGAATTTTCCACGATTTTCCTCCTTTCAATTCCATCGGTCTCTCGTATCCCAGGTGCTGAGATCCTCGCGATTTCACTGATTAAATGGAGATTATGGTGCTCCATGCATATCCCTCGTACAATATACATAATTCAATTTGATGTTAAAACAAAGTTTGCGTCACTTACAAATTTTCATTCAAGCGTATGTCAGCGACGATGTGTTTTTGAGACGTCCGAGAAGGGAACATACGCGGATCAGAGAAAAACCTGACGAACCCAACGAGAGGCGATGTTTCCTAGGCGGTAACGCCGTTCACTCGATTTTTCTCCATTATTTTCAAGTCGATTCTAATGTTCAAAGTGACAAGACCTTCGAAGCAGAACCCTGCGCGTATCTTGGTCCAGTTTATGCACAGCGTGAACGAGAGGCGACCTCGAAGCGACCTCGAAGCGCCTAAATGTCTGCGTCGGTGCTACAACAGGGAGTTCGAGTGCCAAATCCAGTTGCACCGAATAAAGTTGAGCGAAGCGATCTGCATGAGCTTCCGGGAGAAATTCGAGAAAGCTGATGTATTAATTCTTGATAAGGGTGTCGGTAGATCGTTAAGACGATCGTTGAACCGCGAGACGATTAGAAGGGCGGATAAGGTGAATTAATAGCGGGCCCGAGGTGGATAAAAATGGTTGTTGGCGATGGTGAGGTGCGTTGATGCGTAGGAATCATGGAATCGTTGCACCGCGACGGGTTACACCGAACGAGGTGTTTTTACATCGAATCATACTTGCAAATGACTGCTTAATAGACGCATCAATGCATCCTGTGACAAGAACCGGCGACGCTCGGACGTGTTCGATTTCTCGCCGCGATAATAACAAGCAATTACGAATTATCGGCGATCCTTTTGAGCCGGTCGCTGCTCACGCGATACAACTCCCGATTTATTTGCCTTCCGGACGCCCGCGCATGCGTTGCAACCTTGCATCGGAATTAATTACCCTCTGTAATGATTCCACACCGCTCCATACCGATTGCAACAATGGATAAACTCTTCTTCTTTCCGTGCAACCCAGAATTGACTGCTACGGTCGTTTCAAGCGAGGAGTTAGCCTACAGTTTTTGATTGGTTCCGAACCATGTATCGATGGGAATACCGAAGCACCGAAGGCGGCCATCAGTGCTGACTCTCCTTAGTGACTTTACTCAAGACGACATAAAGGTGTCTAAAAGTCGGCTAGCTCTGCCCTTTTTTCATAATTTGCAATTGTATGTTCTCGACTGTCGGTACGGGTAGTGCTATACGTTCGCAAGGAGAAAGTACCAAATACACAGAGTCTCTGAAGAAGGTTGTACAGTTACAATTAATTTTGTAATTTTGTTTAATCACAAGTTCTGTACGCTGAATCCTCGGGAATCCAACTGTAGATGAAAATTAAAGAAAGGCAAAATAACGTCGGGCTATCTGCCCTCAAACTGTAACTAAAATACATCGTCGCCAACGCAATTGGAAAAGGAGCGACCTTGAACTGCCTGTTTACAGCGCCTGTACCATAGCATCCCATGGCTAGCCGTGGAACAATGTGAAAGCGAGATGGGGCGAAGTTGTCGAGCGGAGGCGAAGCGGTTTGAGGCGTGGAGCAGAATGGAGAGGAAAAGAATTAGAACCGCTTGTGTATAAGTGTTCCCTGTATATTAGCCACAGAACGTTACGTACTGTGGGAATGATCTCGGCCAGGATCGTAAGAAGCGATTAAGTTTGCGAGAAAACGAATCTTTTTCGTCCCGATACGCGTGCACGATCGAGTTTTCTAAAGGACCCGCGGTGGCTGAACGCGACTCGAATCGAAATATCGAGGCGATAGTCGTCGCTGGCGCCGAATGCTATTCCTTAATTACAAGCTTTCTGTCAACGCGCAATAACGTTCAATTAGAACGCTAATGGATCGAATTTCTCGGTTACGTACACACAGGCGGATATTCGTCCAGGCGAAACGATAAATTCGATTGCGTAATGGACTCGCGTGTAATGGCCGATTCGCCTAACCGAGACAGCCCCGTCCGTAATACCGATTTCTCGGTAGCAACGCGCGGATCGCCTCGAGCCTTAACGACTCTTATTATTCGACGCGATACATCGGTTTTCATCTCTGTCGACGCGGGAAAAACGTCGTCGATTCGTGCACGTGCCTTGCGCAACTGAACGTTCTTCTTTCTACGTGTAACTCGGCTGCGACCGCTATGATCATTTTAGCGAGAGGATCCAGAGCTTTGGATGGCTTTTGACACACCGATGCGTCAATAGCAACTCGGAAGGACTGAAAACGATCATCCAGCTCAGTGTTAACCGTGGCAAGAGTAGCTTAACTTTGCCGATCGAAAGAGAGCCGGCGTTTCCTACGGAGTGACTCCTCAAAGTGCAGTCGGACGAAATAATTCCCGAGGATTTAGCAAATTATTATACAGAGCTTATGATACGGACGAAACTGTTTTGTTGATACGGAGAAACTTGGACATCGTTGGTTCTCCAGGAACGTAATAGCAGTTGACGTATCATAAGCACGAAAGATGATACGGTAGCGGATGAGGGATCTTTGGATCCAGTACAAGTAGCCCCGAGCGGTGATTGGTTATCTTGGCTCCCTCTTAGCACCTAGAAACTGTGTAAGATCGAGCATTTTTCTATATTCTGATACTGTAATTCTCGCCAACGCACACATCTTATTTAATTTTTTGTTTGCAAAACGTAAAATCAACCTCAATCTGTGAGGTACACGCAGATACCTTGATCATTTATTTCGATAAGTACGTACCCGCAAGAATTCAGAAGAAACTCTGGTTTCGACATCATATTATTATCTTTCCAGAACAACTTTTAGAACCTGTCTCACCCTGTACAGTTCAACGCATGTTCCACCATAGAAGATTGGTTTTATTTCGAAACTTTCGGGGTTCCGCGCGTTAATCGTTCCAAAGCTCCGAGAAACAATAATATTGCAAGAATAAAGCGAAATATAAATTCCGTTCCGTCGGGCGTTTCGTTTGTCACTGAAAGCTGGATGAAATCGTTGCTTCAGACGGAGGACGTAATTTGCAAATGGCTCCATTACGGATCGACGAGGTTCGATGAACGATTCACGCTCGCGAAATCAATTAACGACAGACAGATAGCGTGGAAGCAATTTGTCGGCGTCGAGGAAATCGGCCGATGATCGATCACTCGAAAATCGAACGGGCCTCGGCGATGGACGATCGATGGGTACATAAAAATGAAATCCAACAGTATGCGTGGTAGCTTATCCGTTTCGGTATGAACGCACTTAAGTCGCTTCGTTACGCTCCTATCGCCGAGTGGATGATGGTTAATGATTTGCTCGTAGACGATCATCGTATCTAATAGCCGCTGGCCATGCTCGATCGATGCTCCGATAGCTCGTTAAGTTCACCCGATGCTTTGATTGCCACGCTGTATTAGCTGGAAATGACAATCTTTCGAAATTTTTTAATGAAATGAATATAACTTCAAATTATAATTCCTTCTGAAACAGCAATATTAGTGAGTTTTAGGATTTTTTTATCGGTTCCTTTAGACCTTTTAACGTTCGCTGCCACGTGTCACGTGCGTGTGACGCACCGAGTCTCACGAGTCTCTTGTCAGGAGAAAGCGACGTCACGCGTGACAGCGACGAATCTGCCAATTTCTTTCAAAATGACCTGTTAAACGTACGTGAGAAATATTATTTGGAATAGTCGGTTCGCCCACTTAATACATTTTGTGTGTGCATGACCAGAAGGTACATTGTATTTACACCGAACGCGTTAATACTGTATTTGATTAAACGAATAATATGTTACTGCCATTGCAATCAACGCGCGAAGCGTTACAGTGAAGACAACCACAGCTGGTCAGACATGCTACAATTTTCTGTTTTCAATGTTAACGGCAACAGAAGAAACTGCTTTACCATTCAATCGTCACTAACGTTTTTATATTATTGCTGCAACGTTATATTGACTGAGAGTGTTGCATGAATAATTAGGTACGCTGAGTGATACGGTGAAGACAAAAACAGCTGGTCGGATACGTTATAATTTTCTATTTGCAATGCAAATCGCAAAAAAAAGAAACGTATTTATGTACTCAGACGGTATTGACGTTTCTGCATCATTGTTGCAATATTACATTTGCTCGGAATGATCCAGCAATAAAAAGTACGCCGAGTGACACAGTGAAAACAGCCACAGCTAGTCAGACGCGCTATAATCTGTTGTCTGTAACATACATCGTAAACGAAAAGAAAGATTGAAATATTCTGCATTTTACTTCTACTTCTGTATTATGGTTGCAATAACACATTTGTTCAGAATGTCGTAAGAATAATTATGCATCCGATTAAATTCAAATGAAGGCGCCAATCACCTATGCGTATAATATTGAAACGTTTCAGCCGACGGTAAATGGTTGGCAAAAGTTGGAAATTCGAGGTGTCCTGACCGTGGATAGTTGCATCGTCGTATCGATTCGACGAACCGTCGGTCGATCGTCGATAGCGATCTGCGAACGATCATTAAGCGGATCCTGAAAGTCGCGTGGTACGCACGATAAATCACGCTAGCCACCGATGTGCAATTTACTCGCGCACTAACGTAATTGCACGCATCCTAATCTACATCTAAATACACAGCCACGCACACTCGCCTCCTCATAAATTGCCGATAGCCGCTCAAATCATTTCTTTTTTCGGTCGGATCAATGAACTCCAGAGACACTCGTCGCTGACACCGATAACGCCGCCGTTGATAAGATGAAACTAATTATCTCTGTTCCCTTGAATTTCGTGGTTTGTTCGACAAGGGAACATCTGTAAGTCCAAAAGGTACTAGGAACGGTAGAATATGTATCCTAGTTTTTCTACCCTTAATGGGTTAATTTTAGGACGCATGCTTGTTACACATTTTGTCCTCTTTTTGGAGAGTACCAAATGCTTCTGAAGTCTGCCGCGACTCTTCCCGAACACCTTGTACCTCCTTTGATCCTCGTTTCGTACGACCATCTATTAAATGCATAGGTTTCAATCTATCAACTGGGGAAGATGAGTCACCTCGTCCTGTGAAAATTGCTCCACCACGAGCAAATCGCTTGTGAATCGGACTGCCATCGGTGCCTATAGGCGCTTCACAAAGCCGCTCATCATATGTGCTATTGCCGCCCATAGGCGTTCGGTGCAATGGATCCCTATACATACATGTATATTGCTGCGGCTCGGTCGGACGCAGCATTCGCCTCGTTTCCAAGTAGCCCACAGTCAAAGGGTTAATCGAAGAGGACGATTTCACATACCATTTGCAAACAATAGGTACTCCTAGACAGACGGTGACTCATTATAAGTCGACAGGTTAATAACAATCAGGGCAGCCTTTAACATTTTGTCGTGGTGCCGGAGGAGGTTCAAAATGGTTCGTTTAGTGTCCGATTGCAGGTTCGTGCGTGTCGGGTCGGTGCAATAATTCAGTTTGAAAAGAATGCATGCTCTGTCGCGTGCATCGGTCCGCTCGGTTCCGAGAACACATGCATCGTGGCTGCGATGACTATGAGAGGATGACGATGATGGTCCGTGAGCGAGAACAAGCCTCCACGCTCTCCCTCTCCCTTTCTCTCTCTCTCTCTCTCTCTCTCTCTCTCTCTCTCTCTCTCTCTCTCTCGCGCTCTCTCGCTCTCTCGCTCTCTCGCTCTTGCTTTCTGTTTTTCTCTCTTTTTCTGCGGCCGGTCGACGGACAGGACTTAACTACAATTACAATTATCCACGGCAGTTAATTATCCGCAATGTCACCATTAATTACTAAATTGCATCGTCGCCGCGCGGTTCCCCGCTCGCCGTATCGCGGCCCTCGCGCGTGGAAAATTGCCAGCCGTTGAAAAACTCTAATGGAAACCGATAATTAGCTGCAACTATCGCGATAAATTTCAAACGCACGCTGGATTAATCGTCGGATCGCACGTTACGAAATTTATTTGTCTGTGTGTACTTACGTTGCAAGTCGAAAGAGTGAATACCGAATAGGAGGCGGTTCGAATCGAATATTGGATCAACCGCTATTAACACTTAGCCTGCCATGTCACCCATACATGGCCACTACTTAGATCGAATCATGAGTTATGCGATCACGAATAGCATAATAAATATGTCTACTGAAATCTAACAGAATCGGTGAGAAGCGATGAAAGTTACTGATAGCGTTGATGAAAGCGGATAGAGTTTCAAGTCAAATTTATTTTGTATTGAATTTTAGAAAGTTCGTCATTTTCAGTTTAACAGGTTCGTTCGATAACCGAGAATCGTGAAATCATTGAAAATTTCTAATCGTCACGAAGGATATTACCGCTTGTTAGTAATAAGCAGAAAGGGCGTGTAATACCTGCTCTAGAAAAAGCTAATTGCTCGGCTATTTCTAGCTCCACTTATGAATTCTAACTGTGTATTAAGTGGGTTTAAAAAAGGACTGTCTGACTCGCGCAGAAAATCGAGCGGTCACGTTTATCTCGAAAGCGTTATCGTCGTTCTTGTCGGTTGCACTTTCCACGTTATTTTCCACAAAGTAAACATTTCGTGGTACGGGCGAATTAAAGTAATTGCGGCGGGTGGAAAGAAGCGAAGAGAGGCGCGGAGGAGGAGGTCGCGAACGAGCGGGAGTCTCGAGGCTCGTTGATTAATGGCGGGTAATTACGTTTCTTGCTGTCCTTGTAATTGTTAATAATTGAACGTAATCGTAATGCCTTTTTAATCGCATTAAAGCCGACACGGATTGCGCAACGAAAAAAGAATCGGATAAAACCGCGGTGACGGGGACATTTTGCAGCGCCGGAAGCTCGTCGGCGTCGTCCGGTTTTTTGACGTCCGGAGAATTACAGTAGATGCTCGCGCACGCTATATACTAATATACTGTACATGTATGTACTAAATATCTCTGGAATATGTCGGAATTCTAACATTCTATGCAGATTCTAATATTACGGTATTCATTTAAAACAATAAGTGTTCCATCTTGGACTCTACGAATGCTGCTTCGCAACATTCAAATCAGAATATCTTCTAAATTCATAACTTTTCGACAGAAACATCTCAACACTTTTTTCTAGAGAAAAAAGGCTAAAGCTTTTCCCAAAAGTTGATGGTTCTATTAAAAAAAAAAAAGTATTCTCTTCGGTAGCAGGCACGAGTAGCATTTTATTCTAGGAGTACAAGGAGCTGATATAATCGATGGGGTTCTCGATGGCACTGCACACTGCGACCAGTGGCCATAGTACGGTACGTTCGAATCATTATACGGGTCCGTGTGGCGGAAGTGCATTATTCGTCGCTGGGTTTTTTGTTCTGCGGAATAATAACAGCGTTGCGGGACGGTGCGCCGGGCGCGAATAAAAGGACGGCTGTTTTGCATAATTGTCGAAGCGTATACCGACGGTGTAATCAAGAAATGAGGCAGCTTTTTGGAAGCGGCCTGGCAAATTTCACCTTGTAAGTTCGATGCCGCCTGCCCCGCGAACCGTCCTCCTCAACGTGGCCGTTTCTCGCACATTAAACTCGATCTCTCGATCATCGAACGGTCTCCTCTACGGGGGAAGAGACATTGAAAAGTCGTTGTTGACAACGGGAGAGTTAGGACCGTCAAAATTGCCGGTTGCTTCTTTGACACCGGTTATTATATACATAGGATTTGCTGTACGTCCGGCGAGCGTGTTGCATTAATATTCGAGAATGTTCTGATGACAGCCTCGACAGTCCTGCAACAACTTTCTCGCAGTTTAAGAAAATAAAACTTAAATGAACGTGAAAGAATTATACCAACAACTTTATCTGGCCTTCGCTCGGGTAAACGAATATAAGTACAGTTTATTATTCTTGAATACAAGTAGAAGTTAAGTATAAGTACACGCGTACATGCAGATGTCCCATTTAAATTGATCCAGGCGTGTATCATCGATAGCATTGGCGATGTCGAAACATGTTTCGGTGTTATAACTGTTTATCTGAAAATGTTGGTTGTTGTATTTCTCCCGTTTTAGAATCCATGACTTCGATGGTTCGATAACAATTGTATTTAGCATGGAAGCATCGAAAATCGCCGGTTCCTTTCAAGATCGCCGCTCAGCAATCTTCGTGAAAGAAGAAGAAGAGACACGCACGGACGACGCGGCTGCGTGAGACGCAGCTCGTTCTTCTCGATGTACCAATATTATGATGCCTCCGTGAAATCAATCCGCTTTTCTCCCCGATATTTCCGTAATTAATACGAGCTCATAAATTATCGAACAACCACCGGGAGCCACTTCATTAAAGTCGGTTGCGCGCGGCGTTGCGCGAGGAAACCAAAAGAGGGAACGAGAAAGCGGTAATCAGGTTTTCTTACCGGTTTTCCAAATCCACTTACGCGTCGTTATGTCGTATACATCGCGACCGTGTCGTTTCTTTTCGCCTCAGCTCCGTTGATTTATAAGCGACGCTTAAGGGACGATTACTCTGCCTCCTCGATCCTCCGTCTAGCTATCTACTATGATCGATCGTCGGAGATGATTCTCGAGTCCCGGGAATCGCATCGGATCATTGTGCTCCGGTTCAATTTCTCTAGCTGGCACGGATGAAATTTAGAAAATCTGGAGCGCGTGCCATGAACGTACCGATACGTAAGTACGCGGCGTAGGAAAAATAATGATCCGGGCTTACAGCGGTGAATTTCTGCGTAAATCTGACATGATCTGCTTACATAAAATTATTAATGCCACGACAAATAGCTCTCGCTCTATCACTGTGTTGAACCATAAACTATCGACTCGTTCCATCGGTAATGCACCGTTCCTGTCTTATACGTCCTCCTGCATCTTAATCATTTTTTTTAATGATCACTGCCGCATGGAGACGGTTAAACCGAAGCTCAATCTTCCATTTTAACGTCACAATCTATTGTTGTATAGATCTCTTAACAGTCTATCGGCCACGACGCACCGAATCACCCCTAAAAACCGATTTTTGTACACCTCCCGTACCGAGGTTCTCGGGCGATCGTTCAGCAATTTCCTCAGCCCGAGAAATTTGCGTAATCGAGCCGGATTCCGCGAAGGAGAAAGAAAAAAAGACAAACGGGTCTCACAAGACAGAGTCATCAAGCGGCATCGTTCCGGAGGCCTTCCCGCCGGTTCGCGCCTTCGCCATTGTTTTCCGACGGAATTCTAATTAAGGAGATCGACGGATAGAGCAGAGAAGCGTGGACTAGAGTCGTAGGTGCGCGCAGCTAGGGTTATTAGACCTTCTTTTTTTTACCCCTGGAGGCGATGGAAACCGAGCGGCGACGAGGGGGAGACCGACCGAGGCCTGCAATTATTATTCAATTTCCGTAACTGCACTTATCTCGAGCCGATGTCACAATCGCGGGCTGCCAGCTTTTCTGCTCGTCTCTCTCTCTCTCTCTCTCTCTCTCTCTCTCTCTCTCTCTCTCTCTCTCCCTCCCTCTGTGTGTGTGTGCGCACGCCTCGTGGCTGTGCTTGTGCGTACGCAACACGCCGGCGGTGAAGCCGATGGAGGAGGAGAAGCGAGTTGCAGAGGGTCACAATTAAAGCGCATTAGTGCACCGGCCGCGCGACTGCAGTTGCACCGGCAATTTTCGAGACGCTGCCACCTTGACATTCTTAACGCCGTTCCCTTTACGATGCACAACCTTTCGTCAGCTTCTACCGTGTCATTGTCTGCTTTCCGACCCGACTCTATTCTCAGCTGAACCTTTCTTTCGTTCTTTACTCACGGATCACGGGCCGTCGAATTTTTATATCGATTATTTTTCTACATGCAACTTATGGTATTTCACTTATCTTTTGACAAGCATTTCCCATACGATTGCATCGCTGAATATTGTGAATATCGTTCGAATGTACCGAACGTTTCAACAGTTTGATGGTCGATATGCGTGATGTAAGTCGTTCGAAGAATACGCATGCGAGGGATTTATCACAGTTTTCTCTTGAGCAGAATCTGCTGTTCCTGAGAAGAAATTACCTCACTCGCAGAAATGTAAAAGGAGTTTGATTCTGATATCTCGAGAGGTTATTTTTTGGGCAAACACGATGGATTTAGCCTACCGGATGATAGAACGACCGTCGAATGGTTAGAGCGTATAAGCGTAGGACTATGGTTCTGAAAACCAACATTTATTATGGTGACTCGATAGAGTTTGTGCTATAGGGAATTCTGGTTTTCTTCGAATATGCTCCATCGTCCCGACATCCTTCCTCTCAGACTCTGCCTTGTAAAAAAGAAACATCGATTCCTGATCTGCGCAGCGACACTCGCCATTGTCGTCTGGCAAACGCAAGATGCTCCCGCCGATTCAGGAAGAGGATAAGAATCGTCGTGGTTGTCATCGTTTGCAGGGACATGCGTCCTTTTAATCGCGTTTCGAAAGTCTGCCGAGCGCATCGAGGCGACAACCTGCGTGACCCTTGCATTCTACTCGAGGTCCCGGGGCTGTACGATAATTAGTCGAGCTAGCCGTGAATCGTCGTTAAGTGTACAACGCAGGATATCCTCCGCGATGGTCATGGATGGTCCTCCTACACGTGCAACGTTTAGATCCGATCTTTCGAATTATCCGCTGTACCTTTAAACGTTAATTATGATGTAGAATTCCGGGGCTTGTCGTTGACAAATCGTTCCACATTGCATCGGACGATGCACCGAGATAATATAACTATAGATTCTGGATTTAGAAAATGATCGGCAAGGCCTGGGGAAAACTATAACGGTCTCGAGGACGGTTCATTGGTTGCGAGCAATGCATAAAAATCCAGAGTCGAGGAAGATTTTTTGAAGAACATAAACGTGAACAACAAACAAATCGTCTGCTGAGTCGCAGATATGAAATAATGACAACACAAAACAAGAGACACGAACCATCGATGAAGCGGATCGCGGTTAAAGGGTGCTTTAGCCTAAAATGTTGGCAAACTCTTTTGAAAGATCGTCCTAAGAATAATGGTGATTCTGTCGCGTTCGAAAGGATGAAACGCGATATCGGAAGAATTCCAAACAGCAGACGTAACTATATATTTCAACAACGGTGAATGATCGACGAGGTCCGGGGAAAACTGAAGGTCCGTCGATCCGAGAAAACGCGAGGAATTTCCATCGATCATCGAGTTTTTCTCGGGACGGACGCACGTTGGTGTATGATAGTCAAGCAAATTGCGTGGCACGGCGTCGAAAGGACTCTTTCGCGCGATTATGTTTCCTGTTGTCGAGAGGATCCAATTGCATGGAGAAGAAGGTGCCGCGAACGGGCTGCAGCACGGTCTCTCCGGCTAACTTTTTCTTTCGTTCGCTTGTTTTCTTCGTGCGTGCCAGGGAACACCCGGTAGGTAACTAACAGCGGTGTAATCGTTCGTAATAGGTCCGTCCTGGGACCACGCTATGATCTCTCGTAATTAACGAACGCACCGAGATCGTGGCTGCAGGCTCTCGTTCATAGATTGTTCTTGCGTCGCAAATACATGGAAGGGAGGAAAAAATCGGGTGGACTGGGTCATCTTTCTTTAAAAGTAAACGTCCATGATATGGAGACAGCCCTGTGAGCGATGAGAAATAATTTAAAACACCCTGTACAACGTCTATTGTGTTTCACACACAGTACGTTCCAATTTTCAAAATGATAGATGTTCGAAGAAAATTTCAAAACACCGTGTCTCCACCTAACTTCTAGAAAAATTGGCCAGGTTGCTGACTGTTCCTTTAAGTAAGCTTTCAACAGTTTTACCACTGTCCTTCGACTTCATCCACTGATTCGAACGTAGCAATTGATAAGAGTGACTGGTCATCCAAGAAAACAGTCGCAAGGCGTCATTCAGCGGAAAAGTAGACGCGTCGTTAGGACGAAATCGAAGGTGGTCCCGGTTGGTCCGGAGATCCGTAGAAACGATCCTGGTCGCAAAAATGCTGTCGGGTGCAGAAGTTTCCGATTCCAATTCCATCTCTCCGGTTGGTTCGTTTTCTTTAATCTTCTCCCGCGGGCAACTTCTTCTCTCCGGGTTCGTGGAAGCCGGGAGGATTAACCCGTCACAGAGATTCGGTGGAGGGCCAACTCGGAGGAGCAATTTACTCTCTCTCTTTCTCTGTTTCTCTCTGAATGCGTGTGCGCGCGCGTTTGTGCGCGTCGTGTCGGTGTGGGGGAACGGTGGGTCTACGGGGCTTTCAGCGAAGCCGGGTGTCGGGTTCTCGGAGTTTCACGGTGGTTTTCGTGGCGCTATCCCGCCGCTATCTGGAGCCACTCGGTAATGTGCTTGCCTTGTCCCCGATTAATCCGGGACCACTCTCTGCTGCAGAGATACGTGCTCGTCCTTCGACAGTGGCGGTCAAAATGCCGCTTCGAATCTTTTTTCTTCCCCCGTCGCGACCACCGTTGCACAGGAATCCGGCGATCGTACTTCGAATTTGCCGAATCCTCTTCGGACCGAATCATTTCCGTCGAACCGCTGCCTCGTCCGTCCACCGCGGTACGTTGAAACGAAATTTTCTCCCGCCTCCGCCGCCGCCGCTTTACAAACCTATCCGCTCGAGTTCCATGGAGGCTGTCATGGTTTCAGGACTGCGCGATTTCCGCGAGTCACCTCATTTTCTCGAGTTTTCAAATGAAGCTGTTCTTTGCGGAGTTAAAGTCAGCTCACCATCGATACCGGATGATAACCCATTGTTGTGTGACACGATATTTGCTAGGCTGTCTTAACCTTTCGCCAGCCAAGTACCTCTCTGAGGTACTATACAAGATTACCATGATACAAAGTCTGAGAAAATTGCAACTCTTGTACGCGCCAGTCTTGGACAGAACTTTCGAAGCTCAATAAACGATCTTCTCTCGAAGCAAAGCAACCGCCTTCCTTTCTGTGGAACCCAACAGGTCGTTCATTTCTACGACGGAGGTCTTCGGACCCCGAATCCTGCGGTGTCTCGTCCTTTTCCTCGGATGTTATCTGTCACGCGGAATGTCCTCGTAGGTACCAAATACAAATAACCCGTCCACACCTCGTATTAGGATCGAGGATCTCACAGATGTTATCTGAGATTGGCGCGCGCTGCGCAGCCACGTGCCCCCGTGACGACGAGTTCTTCAATTTTTGAAAAGCAACGGCTGCATTTTGGATGGATCGAGTTCCTTGCTCCAAGGTTTATGTGCTCTCTATCAAAATTGAAGAAACAATGAAAAATGTTATTTGGTTGGCCTCTTTGAAGCGCCTCACCCGCTATATAAAATACTCCGTTTCAGAGTTTGCACGATTCCCGCGAAACGTGTGACCGTCAGAGCGTTAATTAAGAAGAATCACGTGGGATACATTGGCTCTGCAAGGAAACGATCGGAGGAACGTTGCAAGTTTTCCTGATCGACGTCGCACGGTACGATGGACGTCGGTGATCGGTGATGGTCGAGCAATTAGCCTCGAAGAGTCGAGTCGAAGGTGGGTTCTACGTATCTCGACATTCCGCCGTGGGTTCCGAGAATGCTCGGATCGTTTGTACGGGAGCAATTCATCGAGACAACGCATTCCGCTGTCTAATCCGTTTAACATAAAGCCGGCCTCCTGGTCCAGCCCGTTTTTAGGCGCGTTTCTTCCTCACGAAAGAATTCACCGCGCGACGAGTCAATTCTCTGGATCCCCGAAGATCCGTTGGGATCGCGACAGCCGATCGGGGTGGTCAACGAATTCTCCGTTCGAGATGGCATAACGAGAACACGGCCCTCGGAAATCCTCGGGAGCTCGTGTTTTCTAGCGATCATCGAGACGTGCCGCGAATATCTCGCTTCTCTTCTTTTTTTACCTTCCCTTTCGTCCCTCAGCCGTCTTTCAACCGTGCGGACGAAAAACCGTCGACGGGTGAAACTGTAATTTTCCTCGCCCCACGATCGGCTGGGAAGGAATTAGGGTTGCGTAACAATGAAGTCATTTTCCGAATTACTCGACTCGCCAGCCTATCTCTGTCCGCTATCTTTCGCAACTCGCTCGCTCGCTCGCTCAACGACTTATCGCTGCTCGCAAATAGACTACTTTGTCCCCGACATTATTCTTCCATTCTGCCGTTGAACGCATCGATGCACACCGGCGAACGCATACCGGTGCAGGTTACGTCGAGTCACCGTTGCTGATCGTCTCGACGTAACTGTTAGGGACACTGGATCGTTCATTTACGAACACTCTTCGACGCGGATCAGGCGGAGAGACGCTGTATCCGACCGTTAAATCGTTCATCGAGTATCCTAGCGATTATCGACTGCTATGATCGTTGCGCCGGAGGACCCACAGTTTCGGATGCGCTTCGAAGTATGTACCAACGTGTCAACAGCCACCACCGCATACCCCGCTCCTGACAATGAACGGTGAAGCCGCAGGAGCCGAAGGGAATGGGCCAGCTCCTGATCGAGGGTCAAGGTTACCGTAGGTCCAAGTTGACAACGTAACCCAGCGTAACGCAACATCAGCAGGTCGGAAAGAAACAGCGAACAGGGAGTATCGGCAGTGAATACCGGTTGAATCGGCGCTCGAGACTTTTTGCCAGCGACGGAAGCACTTAATGCATCATTTCTGGCGACAAGACGATTTCTTTCGCCGCTATCGGGTCGAGTTCGAGTGGGAAGCTCTCCATAAAAGTCCGCACAGGTGTTCGATCTAAACATGGCGAGGTTCGGGGAACCGAGGGAAGCTTCTTCGTCCGTGTCGGGGCCTTATAGGATATCGAAGCCGCGCGGATTCCCCAACTGTATCCTCTCCGGGCTGGCAAGAAAGTCCCGGAGAAGATTATCGGGTTGACTCGCGGTCGGTTGGCTTCATGAATTAAAGAGGGAGGCGCGCGCCATCGGCGACGACACCGCGTAGCCATGATTTCTTGCTCGTCCGATCCGATTTCCACTCGAATCGACCGTTCGCCACTCCAGGTTCGCCGGTAATTGTTCCTCGGACTATCTCCGGGGAAGAACTTCACCTCGGTGCCATTAAAAGCTCGCTTCGACTTCTGTCCGCCCGGCTTCTTCCTCCTCCGCTCCGTTCTTTACATGGACCAGGCCGCTTTTTCTCCCCGAGCACGCATCCCGATCGATGCTGGATCCTTGATGAAGACGTCCCCGTGCTCGACAAAACTCCAGATACCTTTAATCGCGTTACCCGATCCCCGCCTCCTCTGACCACCGTCCGACCGAGGAATTATCGCTCGACAATTTTCTACTCGACCCTGAAGACGTAAACGAGGACACCGGTGAAGAAGCGAGTACGAATCATCAACCTTTTGCGATCCGAATAATTTGCAGATTTTTAAATTATTATCATCGTCGCATCGGCTACTCTTCTATATCTTATCAGCGATATCTCCTGTATTTCTCAGATTTTCTACATCAGTTTACACAAGTTGAAATATTTTGACGTCACGAGTTTTCTTTGAAAATCAATTTCATATTATGATATGCTGAGAACGTTCTTTCAGGAATCCGGAGCATTCTATTAAAAGGCGCCTTGCGGCCATACATACGTTTTCTACACAGTTCGCACAGTGGGTGTCCTGTTTTGATAGGAGGTACGAATGGCTAAGTTGGGTGTGTCCCATGGAATTTCTACAGGCGCCAATTGCTCCTTTCTAGGGAATTCGTTTTTGGTTACTTTGAATAAATGACCTGTCACACATACGTGATATCGGCTTTTTTCAGAACCGATACGTCACGCATACACGACGCGTGCCAACTTTCCTACGAACTATATACTATGAAATGGATAATATAATATAAAACATCTTAACACATTGCGGACGATTAACGAGAATTCTCGTGCTTTCATTGCTAACATTTACGAGCAATTATTTAAATATCATCCCCTGGGTACAGGCAGCGATAAAACAAGCGATCCGGAATGCGATAAGCTGTACGATTTTCACAGCTTCGGTGTAGTTAGACAAATCGAGCAGACAGATTCTTCGGGGATCGTTCTCGGAAATCGCGCGGAGCTTCCATCAGGCTTGCACGCGGAAGCGATAGGGGAGTCACTTTGCCCGGCAAATGGAAGCGATATCGCGTCTCATTACATCGCAATTACGCGGAATGATTATCTTTCGTATTTTTCACGCCGCTCCTCTCTGTCTCTCTCTCCCTCTCTCTCTGTCTCGCTGTTTCGCTGGATAATTAAGAATGACGCGAGCGGACGGTTCTGGTCGCCGGTTCGTAAATTAATATGTTTACGATCGCGAGCCGAGGAAACTGGCACGTGTGAATCGGCGCTCTCGGCCTCGTTCGCCTCTCCTTCTTTCCATCGGCTGATGCATTTGCATGCTATCCGACATTAGAAATGTTAATCTCGCGAACGAATGCGTTTTCCCGCCGGCCATCCGAGCTGCCCCGCGGTTTTTGCTCGTCCGATTGCGACGGATCGACACCGATGTTTTGTCGAATACACTGTTGCACCGCTAATAGCATTACCATACGTTTCCACGGAAAATTATCAAAGAAAAATTACTGCCTGTAACATTCGCGTTACGGGTCACTTCGAACCGACCATGCTCGCGGATAATGTGGCGAAGATGTTTTATCGTCGCGTCAACTACAAGGTTATCATCGACGCACGTACCTGCGAAACAACCGGAGTTTATTGATGTTTGCTAATCAAGTATGACTGTGCTGTTTGTCATAATAATTTGTTCAATAATTTAGTGTCTTTTTGACGTATATACATGATAACGATTCGCCGAGCCTATCGCTGTCAACGTTGTCTGCGAGGGTGAGTCTCGAACCGAAAAGCGATCGATCGATTTCATATTTTGCACGAGAAGAGGTTCATTTATAACCGGAATAATATTGATTACTCGGTACACGTTTATTATATAGATCCTGCGATTCATAGTAAGTAGTGTAATTTGAACATTTCAAGATCAGTCTGAAATCGTGCAACATCCGTAAAAAATTAAATCTTTTTGTCTTACGATCGAAGCCTTTCCAACGCAACTCATTGCATCGACCAATTTTCTTTGCAAGATCAGCGAGCCAGAAGTTATTTTAGGCGGCGGTTCTTAGTGACTGATATTACGACGAATACGTCATTTCAAATCAACTTCAGAATATCTGCAAAAAATACAAATATTTGATCGATTATCGCGAGTCACTGAATGCGCAACACCTCTTTCGCTTCCGATACTTGATTGATCGTTGGAAATCATATAGATTACCTAATTGTTTCCCTCCACGTTCATCCGTGAAGTCGGTGACCATAGTGGAACTGTTTGGGTAGACCGAGAGAGTATAGAGGGGAACACGGAGTCTATTAATTCCCTATACCGGTTTACGGTACAGTTTTCCCGAAGAGGCGTGTTCCTGGCACGCATTAACCCGTGGAAACACCTGTACGACCACGAAACGCTTCTCTTTCTCGCGTGTTTCGACTCAATTAGCTACAAAATTTCATTTCCTTCGCTGCTCGTCGTCCTACGCAGCCAACAGCCGCGTTCTTATGCACGCCTGCATTCCACCGAACGAACGGAAAAAAAGAACAGGGAAAACGAAAGGAACCCGTGTGCCGGTGCACGGGTGTGTTCGTTAATGGGAGAAGCGCAGCTGTCCGTGTGAACGATGAACCCTGACCTTTTTCTGCCCACTTGCCACGCGATTAGCGAAAACAACCTCCAGGAATGAATTTCAGTTTGCAGCATTTCGTCCATTTAGGGAATTTCTGGCTGATTAACACCTGGACCGACATGTGACCCACACAGGGGTCACGCTCAAATTCAGTTATGTATCTGAACACGAATGCTGTTAGTAAAATGTTTAAAGGGATCTGACAGAATCAAAGAGATCTTTAAATAATTACTAACAATTATTAATAGACTGCGGATGTTTATGCAATTTAACATATTCGCTTACTTTAAATATATACGTCCAATTATGCAAGGGGATTGAAAAGTACATTTTTTAATTGTACGAAGCAATAAATACAGTCATGTCAACATTTAACTTCTTCATTTAATTATTCATTAAGAAGAGTATAATTTCAGATTACTTTCATGGCGGATCGAAGTTTAGAAAGTCGTGTCGTTTTCAACCTACACATTCTGGCGGTGAACGCGTTAAATTCGATCTTCCGCTCACAATCAGTTCGATGTTTTCGTTTCGATCTTCAGCGAGCGTGGATGCACGCAGAGAAAAGAAAATTAGCACTTCCGTGCGCGAGGAGGCGCAAGAAGCCGGAGCATTATCGTTTCATCGCGTCATACTTAATAACCGACCATTAAGTCTAGAGTTGTACACTGTTTCATGTAAATTCTACAACGAGATCACTTACTTCGCCGTCGTATTTTTTGTACTCTGTCGTGATGAGTTTGCGAATCCGAACCGATCTTACGTCGAGATGAGGCGCGTTGCTCGACCGGCATATAAATTATGTTTTTCGGGTTCGAACCTACATCGAGTACCTGTTCGAGCCAAGATCGTCCATTTTCTATCATTCCACTTTTCTTTCCGCCGTAGAATTATCGGATGATATCAAAAGTCTGAGTATTTTTCTATGAACTTTATTGCATAAATACACATACCAAGAAATAAATTTAATCATCGATATAAAGTTCCCCCACAGAATTTTGAATACAGATATCGACAGTTTCTCGCTTCCACCGCCCCAGGCCCCTACGCTTAATTAATATTTTCAGTGGCTTGTGTTGCATTTACGCCTTTGCTATACTCATAAAGCATATTAAGGCATTACGTGCATCCTGTCTACGTTCATCGTTTCGGACTAAAAATTTCCACTGTTCGCTCCGGATACAATTAGAAGATCGAATGTTTACGCTGCATCCATGCACGAAGGATAGGACGTTCACCGAAAAGGCATAAACTAAAAAGTTGATGCTCTCGCGGTGCGTCACGAGGGGCTCCCAAGAAATACTCAGTGACGTTTGACACGGCCTGATATTTTATCTTGCGATCGAGAGATCGGAAAGCGGTCCAGAAACCGTTGTTTCGAGCTTCGAAATTGAATTACAGGAAACGGGGCAGCGTTGAAGGTTGATCGTAAGAAATGGTTAAGGGGGACGCGCGATACGGCGCGGCGTCGGAGGAGGTTTGCAAAATGGAAGAATAAAGAAAAAGGGGGAATAAAACGGGACGGGATGGGATGGGGTGAATCGGGGTGGTGGAGGGAGAATAAAGACAAAAGGAGGTGGCGTATCGGATGTGCGGAGCATTCTGCGAAGGATGTACGCGGGATGCGTGCAGGATTCGGTGCCGGAGGGCATACTTTTAATTTCGCGGGGCCCATTACGAAAAGTGATATGCACCATTCGGAAATAAATAGCCAGCAGCGAGCTCACGTGCTTTTTGTAATGAGCCGAAGCGAGTTGCGAGCGGGAGGACGGGTAGGGGTATGGCGAGGAAAATGAGGGCCGGTATGGTGGCAGGTAGTGGTTATCTCTCGAGTGAGCTCCCAGTTAATGACAACCCCTGGTCCGAACCTCCTCTCCTCTCCTCTGCCCTGCCTATCCCGTGTATATCAGCTGTCTCTACCATTTCGCGCATCTCCTTACGCTCGACTTTCGTGATTTCGTTCAACCTCGCCACCCTTCCCTACCTCCCTTCCTCCCTTCCTCCCTTCCTCCCTTCCTCCCTTCCTCCCTTTCTACCTTTCTCCGTCGTGAGACGCCGCTTATCTAAATTCACTTAATGTCACCGATAGCCTCTACCCGTACCCTCCGAACGATCCCAATTGCCCTCGTACTCGATTAACTCGCTAACGATTCCTTTCGCTCGCGTGTGACTGCCATTTTCTTTTCATACCTTCGTTGAGGTGCAAATGATGCTGGCTTTGTCGAGGGTGGATCAGTGACGTTTGAAGAATCCTAAGCATTTTGTCAATGGAGTCGTCCCCGACTCTGCTCTCGTTCGGCGAAGTAACACGTCAAGCCTTGAACTTTTGTAATTCGTGTAGTGCAGAAGTTGACAACACCAAGGGTTAAGTTCAATGGAACTTTGAAAGTGATCGTTGCGAAAATATGTGTTGTGAGGTGGACTCTGCGGACGTTGCAGATACAAAGGATAGAAATAAATACAAGACTGATATAATATATGTTCTGTGATGTTTACTCTGCGATATACAGAATATTCTGTAACCCCTTATGTCTGCATGACAAATCTTCAAGCGATTTTGCGTGCACCCCTTTTGTTCTCTTATGTTCCGCGATCTACCGGGTCATGCGTATATTCAAATATCGATCTAGCCTTGCTAAATCAACACATTACCCAACCCAATATATTCTGAATCATTTGGAACTGTCTATGAAATTTGTTTCGATCGAGATCGGACGAATCTTCACGGCGATGCGCAATATTTCTGAAACGACGAATACAAACGACGAAGATCCGTTTTCGAGGGATGCGAGAGAACGTCGAGATCCGGACGAAGCGAACCCGTTCGACCGGCTAAAATGAATTGACGCCCTAAATAACAGGATTTTACGGCATGGAAATGTATAGCGTGGCGTTCAACGCCATAAAGCAATTTGTCGCGGGACGACCGTGCGCGTTTCTCTATTTTTCCATTCCTCGATATTAAAAGAGAAGACGGTTGCGAGCGATCGTCGAGAGGCGAGCAACGATCACGGTTATTCTCTAACGATATTACCGCTTTTTATCGCTCCGCCGTTTTCTCTTAGCGACAGCGTCGTTCGGTCGGTTGCGGTGCGGTGCGGTGCGGTGCGGCGCTGCACGTCGCGCGATTGACACGGTGGCCAGGATAATTTATTTAATAACTGGTATAATCCGGTGCACTCACGCTCGCCAGCTGAAGGCGAGCGTTTTTCAGCGAGCCGCGCTATTAATTACCTGGAATAGGGGTAGGCTAACGTCTAATTGAGTATTCCGTCGGGCTGGCGTAACGCTGAGATAGCGCCCGCATGTCCCCGACGGTTTTTCCGCAGCTGGGCGAAACGCAGCCTGCGTCGAACCTAAGACACCGAGTCGATCGAGACCGACTTCCAAGGTATAGTCGGTGGAAGAAATACAGCACGGTCGTAAAACCGACGAAACGTCGGACTCGTCTGCTCGGTGAAATGAAAGGATTAGACGCTGGATGGATCTCCCGCTTTGCGCTGTATCCCGCGGAAAGTTTGACAGGATACAGCTTTCAAAGGTGGGCAGGTGTGTAGGCGGCAGGCGTTATGTGTTCTGCGCTTAGGGAGAGGAAATTGCAGGTTGGGTTGGGTCAATGAAAAAGCATCCACCCGGCAAGTGGAAGCGCTCGGATTCGATTCTGGTCCACCAAACTATTTTCTGCCATAGTACTGTTGAGTGATCAAATGTTTTCCAACTCAAATCCTTTTCCAATTTTTACTAAACAAAAGATTTTCTACGAAACAGCCTCCGCCTCTTAGTCGTCGAATCCAATAGTCCAATATACACCGTCTTCTGCTTCGAAAGACATCGAAGAAATCTCTACCACCGACTATACGGTAGTGGATCGAGAAATGATCGGAGTTCGCGCATAAAACGGCAATGGAGTCGAGCGGGTGACGCTTATCGCGAGTACTGGCCGGTGTCGGAATAAATTTGCACGCGATTAACGAAACTCGTAGTGACGGATGATGACAATGAAGGAATCTGCTGTACGGAGAAACAAAGCCAGAGAGACAGAAACGTTAAAGAATACGAATGGCAGCAGGTGTGAGCCGGAGTCGATGGGTCTAGAAGATCGTGCAGACTGTTGATAGACGCTCTTCATTTATCAGGACATTCTAGAATTCTACCAGTGAATTTTATCGCACGGAATTGTTGGATGAATCATAGGACAAGGGATCAATACGCATGAACCTGATACTGTTCGGTAGAAAATCAAAATTCCGGTATCATTCCTATCCCCGCGCCTACTTCTTTCGTACGATTGCATCTCCGCTTCGATTTCGCCGGGTTCGACGCCGCTTCCTCGATCGCGGAGAAGAAAAGCTCGTTCGTTTCGTTTTTTCGATTCCATCGATCGACGCCATCCCTTCGGCGAGAGGCCGTGTAGACAGATTCGCGAACACGCGCGCGATAACGAGTTCCTGTTGCGTCCCGAGGCTTCCGGTCGATGAATCCGCGCGACACCTCCGCCGAAGGATAATCGTGTTGCGGTCGCCGGTGCCGGTGTTTGCCAGCGGAGAAAAAGCCTGATCGTTCGAGCACGGAGAACAGCTTTATAGCGGCGTGAATTATTTACTCTCGCCGCTTTTTCGAAACGAATTATTGTCCGCCGTTATATAGGGGAGCGCATAAAATCGTCGGCCGGTTTTCGCGAACGAGCGGCACGTTAATTAGAGCATAAAGTTATTAAATTGACGAGGCTGGCCGGCGCGGCGCGATCGCGCGCTGTGTATAATTGTTCGGGCGAAAGGAACGCTCCCGTATGTCGGTCATTGAAACTTCTTCGCGGCCGAAAAAATTCCGCCTGCCTGCGTAAACGCGTTCCGTGCGAAACCAATCGGAGAATATTGTCCGAGGTGAGAAAAAGTCTGAACGATCGCCCTCCTTTTGCGGGCGAAACGGAAATTGTATTTACCTTAGCCAGCTGACGGACAAAGGACACTTTTTTCCACGTTCTTTGTGGAACGTGTCTTGCAATCGCTTCCACGGCGGGGGGGATCGATATTGGTGCAATCGAGATCTTGAGACGAAATCGGGTCTATGAGAAACTTCATTGCGTTTAATTGCTGACGAATGCTGGGTTGCTCCGTTCGTTCCTAAACTACGGCTCGCGACCAAACATTTGTTTGGAAAGAAGTTTAGCGTATGCGTGTACGTGAGAAGGTCCAAAAGTCCGTTTAATCTTAATTTTTCGATGGTAAATTGTCGAAGATCGCGGTGAAACAGCTATCAATAAATCGACCAGCGCGAAATATGTTAATACACCTGGCTACGTGTAATGAAAAAATAAAAAGAGATGGCGCAATTTCGTCGTTGCAGCGGTGTCTTTTTCTCTCTGTTCGTGAACGAAGAAGAAAGAGGGGGTCCTGAGCCGGTGAACTGCAGCGGTCGCGTTGGAAAGCGGAAGTGACGCGGTCCGGTAAGTGGCGGTTATCGATACCTATAGTTAAGTTGTACACGAAAGAACGGCGCGCGGCGGAGGGAAGGGTCGAAGGAAACAAAGACCCTCCGAAAGCGATGGAATCATCCCTTAAATAATAGGGCGGTCACCGAGGTTGTAAACCTTTTACAACCCCATTTCAGTTGATCGTTCCCTCTGCCTCGCTCCACTCGCATCGACTTCCGCCACAGACTCCGTTTTCTTGAAACCGGGAAACGCGTTTTCGTCGGAAATCTGCTATTCCAACTACTGAAAATTATCTGTTTAATAACCGCAGCTCGCGTTGAATTTATTTGCGCAACATCCGTATCTTAGGATATGGTTATGAGCGTGTACGCGTTATCGTCACCGGCGATTCCTGCCAATAAGATATAATTATGATCACCGAATGATTCACGCCCATGATTTCTGCTTATCAACGTTGATTTCTACGTTAATAGTCCTGGCGAGCGAATTATCGAGTCGACGGAGGACAAAATTGCTTCGCTTTCTCTGACGTTCTTTCGATCGATGCGGTTGATCAGACGGAGGAACAAAAAGGGATGGAGCGAATAACATTCGCGTTAAAACGCAGGATGATCGGAGTCGAAGTAGATCCAATAAACTTCGACCGGAACTGTCGATGACCTTGTCCTCCCTGATATCTTCCCGACAGCGAAATTGCTCTTTGATCAAGAACTTAGAATAAAACTTACTGCAGGCCGATGCAAGCGTTTGCTCGCTGCGCTCTTCTTCCGTCTTTTTCGGCCTGCTATGTTACATCGATGATGCATGAAAATCAATATTTTTTACCGTTGTAGCTATTGGACGCATAAGTCCCGATATCCGCGATGAGGAAATCTCGCTGAGATTTGATTGCGTCCACGCGTGTGTAATCGTTTAGGCGTCGTCGAGAAAGCTATCGGGTTACGATCGCATAACCCTCTCTCTCTCTCTCTCATGGCGTGCACGGTTGTTTGCGGTTTGCAAAAACCTCCGTTGCAAATCTCTTTAATTAGCCCGACGCGGCAGCGCTTTGAAGGATTTCACGAGGACTCGGTCGTCAATTAACGAAATTTAACGCTCGCACGACGACGTGGCCCGTTCGATCCTGGACGTCTCTTCCATCGGATCGAAACGGTTGACGGACGAGGAAAGAGCTCGTAGCTGATCCATCGGCGTGTCGAGGAGGATTTTCGCGGAAAGTTCGGTCATCGTTCGGAGGTGAATAGACTCGATGGGTGGACGGTAAACGCAGAAGGACGAGGGTATCGATAAGAGAGGAGAGTCGGTTGGACGTGGTCCGCGCGAGCGGATCGGCAGGATGCTTTTAGCCAGCGCGCAGGGACAAGATATTTATTGTTGCTATCTGGTCGTCCCGCGACAGGGAAAGAGCCCACCGGTTCGTGGTAGTGCAGGTACGCCGACCTCTCAATCCTTCTCTTATTAAAACCTGCCCTCGCTATCGGAACTTATACTTTACCGCCAGGGACGGTCGTACAGTCGCTCATAGAAGTTTCTCGTCACCGTCGCTGACCAACGAGTCGGATGGAGCTGCAGAGGCTGAGACGTACCTAAAGATTTCGGTGGTTTCCGAACCATCGTCGATCTAAGTTCGCGTTCTAAGAACTGTGGAAGATTACACGGTTCGCAGGCGGAGTTGCGACCTTGAACGACGCAATCCGAATATTCGTCTGGACGAAGAGGTTCTCGCGTCGCGCATCTCGTTATCTCTCGGACGACCTTGTCGAAGGTTCCTGAAAGACGAGGAAAGGAGCGGGCGAAGGACCTTCGGGCGGAGAAATTTATGTGAAAGAGCGGAGGGAGACGGATAGCCGAGCGAAGCGAAGAAGACGGCCAGAAAAATATCGTGGGCCCCGCGTGGGGTGAAGATAAATACGAAAGCGCGCAGAACACGCGGATAGACGGGCAAGAAGGAGGAGCAGGAGGAGGAAGAGGTGGAGAGAATTAAATTTTAAGAAACGTTTAAGACGGAGGAGGGGCAGAAATTATGCCCCGAAGGAAAGATGAACGAGAATTCGGCGGATTAAATGCGAAGACTATACGCAGCGAGAGCCATTACGCTAATGGGACGAGCCGAGAGAGCTGCTCTCTATCAGCTTCCCGAAAGGACACGAAGGGCAGAAGGGAAAAGGGTGGACGACGTGCCAACGAATACATTGCTCATAATCTCATCGAACGCTCCGACTAATTCGCGCGAAAACGCAGGTCGATTATTCCGCCTTTCGACATGTTCTCGTTTCCGCGCGCAGCCGATGCATTTACCGCGCACTGTTTTCAGGATATATTTGGGCAATATTTTTCTAAGAAACTGAACGACATATCTTTGCGAAACTCTGCAGATTTAATTATATACATTTATACTGGATTCATGAATTTTTGTACATCGTTACGATCCAACACGTGGTACTTATTCATCGGGGAAGTGGACAGAGTGGAAAAGTTCTTCTCGGATGGCTCGCACGATAACTGCCGCTGAAGTCACGCGAACTTCTCGGAAGTCATCTGAACTCTTAATTAGTACGAGTGTGGATGCCAGCCCGATTATGGGTTTGTTACCGAGTTTCTCATTGTACAGAATTTTGAATAATTTTGAATAATTTTGAATAATTTGTCCAGTATAAGGGACACAAGGATACTTCGTATCTGATCTTATTCAATTTTCTTAGTGCATAAGATTTCAAGTGTCCATAGCACTTCACATCCGGACGAACAATAAATTAATCCGGGGTATGGTTCTCCAATTATCTTCAGCAGTGCATTCTGCTGATCTTTCAAAGCTGCCTTCGTTTTTCTATTCAGTAAAAAGTTCTCAGCATAATCTACAAATTGGAAAAAATAATCTTGTGCAACAAGATACGTTAAGATGTCCGCTTCGATTTTGATCATTAAGGCACTTCTCAGAGTTTTTCTGTTCGTGACTGTTCGACGTGTTTCAGGTTGCCTTTTCAATTATCTCGATTTAAAAGCCAGGCCAGGTATAATTAGCTATGAATGTGTTGGCGCTCGTCGGCTCGAGATTCCATTAAGATCGCTTATCTACGGGAAACTGTGTATTCATAGTTACTTATCGTTTGATCCCATTTGTCGTTGAACGAGTATATCGTGCGTTGATTTGCACGGAGAGACGTTTGTCTTTGCGACGAATGGCAATCGCCCTGGCGACTGTTCGGTCGCAGCTGTATGCGCGTCCGTAAAAAAGATTGGTGTTCAAACAGCGATCACTGGTTTGTACCGTGCCAATCTAGTCGCGAGGAAACTGTTGTGCGAACGAAAACAGGCGATCCGACGGTGGAGAGCAGCCTTTCTCTTCATACCGTGCGTCGAGCATGAAAACAATTTAATTTGAAAAAACAGCGAAGCGAGCAGTATGGTGACGCTATGTGTCGGGCTACAGAATCGACCAGAATTCATGACTCGCCATGGGGTTGCTGATTCAATTTTTTACAGGCGAGTCGTTTCGAGTTTCACCGATTGGGCGGGCCTTGTGAAATGAAATGAAATGCACGTCGAGACTGAATCCGGGGGTATCAAGGCAAGCGGGGTTGCATCGGAATCGTTGCGATCGAAAGGGAAAACTATAGAGGCCATTTTGAATCGAATACCCCTGGGCATTGCACGAGGGGGGTACTTGTATCGTTGAGTTATCGCGCCATAAAGGCAAAAGGTATTTTAACTACGGAGAACGTCGTAATAAACGCGAACGTAAAGTTCCATTATCGGGTGTCTCGCGGTTTACGCTCCACGACATTGTACATCGCGATAAATTTTAATAAGGCGTAAATCGATGAAATCAGCGTCAGTCTGACGACGGACGTCTGCGACTCGCAGAAACCTTGGAAAAGCGGCGATCGGACGTATTGTTCTGCACGGGGACGATCAAGTGGATCGATTCGTCTGAGCGTCGCTCTCAGACGGGATGATCGAGTGGATCGATCCGTCTGAGCATCGCGCTCGGACACTGATCACGGCTTATCTGGCATTCTGACGCGCGTAATGGCCTGTAGATGACAACAACGACTGACGCTTCTATTTTTGGAACTGCAAGCCCCATAACAGGGTACTCGGACTGGGAAATATACGGAACACTGGTTGATTCGGTATCATAAATGTTAGAATAACGATAGAAACCTTCAGAGCAATCGGATGTAATGCTCTTCGCAACGACGATCGGATGTAAATTAACTTCTGTTAGCACGAGTTTCAGAGAACACGGACACTGATTCCGGTCAATTTTAACATAGTCACACGCGTATCGTGTCATGGACGAAGCATATCCCGGGTTTTAAGCTTTCTTCCAATCCTAAGCCCTAACATGTATCGCGCAGATTGCAAAATATGCAGGAAGCAAGACGAACGGTTGGAAAGCACAACGCTGGCTCAGACAATAGATGTCAGCCAGTCGCAGTAACCTTGAAATCCGTGCACCGTGACCATACTAACCTTGATTGGCCGACAGGATTGTTCTCGACAAGGACGACCAGGTTGATCAACCTCCCTCAGCACGGTTCTCATAGAACAGAGACACTGACTATGGCACAGCTTGACGTTCTATCACGCGCGTTGCCTCCCGAAACCTGCCGCGTTTCCCGGCTTTTCCACGGACGTACGGTCCAGAAGAGAGGGTGTAATCGCGGACACGGATGCAGGACGTGTCGAAGGGGCAGTGTAAAAAAAATGTATCGATTCGTAGGAGAGTATCGCGCACTGGGACAGCTTCGGTGTCGCGTTCGAAAGAGTCGAGAGGCGTACGGTGCGACTGCGCGAGCCGGTGTGTGGGGTTTACCTGGATGAAACGGCGGCCAGGTGAGTTCCCCCACTACACCCGGCTCACCTTTCGAATGGTTCGTGCGCGTCCACCTTGCTATATCGGACCAGTCCTTTTGAAACGCCCGCCTTCGAATCGCGACCCGCCTCGAACATCCTCGTTCCACCAATCCTCGATCTCTCCGCACCCACCAATCCACGATCTTCCATGGCTACGCCTTCCCTCTTCTCTCTCTCGCTCTCTCTCTCTCTCTCTCTCTCTCTCTCTCTCTCTCTCTCTCCCCCTGTCTCTCTTTCCTTCTTGCCTTCACGCGCCAGGCCTTCTATGCTCTCAGGCTTCTTTTCTCTTACTTCGATCTGGAGACTCAAGCTCGCTTAGACCGGTACCATTGAATCTTAAAATGGCAACCGAGATGGGTGCCACTCGTGTCGGATGATCGGATTGTTGAACCGGGGGAGAGACCTTAGGTGGTGATTTATAATAGTTTGCGGTGGTCGGAGGTGTTTTTTTAATTGGATTCAGAAGAAGATGGTCGTGGATCTGTTTGGTACAATTTTGTTTACGGCGTGTCTGACGCGGTAAGGTATATTCTACTTGCATGAAAAGGTCTTAGGTGAAGATTTAGTTTGTGGCAGGCAGATGTTCTCTTAATTGGATTGAGAAGATGGTCGTGAATCGAGGGTTCTCTTCGGCAGAATTTGCTTGCGGCGTGTCTGACCCGACACGATGTATTCTACTTACAGGGAAAGATGATAGCGCTTGATATATACATCATGCTTCTTACGTACGATTTTAGCGTAGAAGGTTCATTGTTTAAAGGATAGTTAGTGGTGACGATTTGAGGGCATTTGTCTGCTCTTCCACGCGTCCGGAGTTGACACGAAGGAACATAATTTAGTCAATAAGATATAAATAATTTTACAGCTTCAAAACTGTATACGCATGATAGACCTTTGTTTATCGCGGTCTTGAACTCGAAAGGAGCACTTGTTCTGCGTTGTCAGGAATTTAACATTGAACATCTTTTAAACTATTATCCGTCTACGGCCAAAAACATATATGTAGGGATCATTGACATATCAAGTTTCGTCAGTATGCGAAATCTCGTTATGAAATCATGATCACAGACTTTCATTCTGTCATCAGGATCTTGTACTATGGATTGTATCGATGCTGGTAGAAAGAAGTACAGTAGAACCTCGATTATCCGAAGACCGGTCATCCTGTGTCAATTACAAGCTACAATTATCATCAATGACGCCGTGCATTTTACGATCTAAAATAAAATTATCATATTCAAGCCTGATATAGTTACGATCGAGATACAACTCCCATTCTAACTTCAATAATCGAGATTCCATTCATTTTATTCTCGAATTCATGAGAAAATTCCGGAACACGGTGTGATACGCGCTATGCCTCCGACCACAGAAAGCGTTTAGCTTTGAAGTATTCTTCGGTGAAGGGGTTAAATCGTAAGACAAAGGGTTGAGAGGTCACCCGAGGCAAAGCAGCGAAGAATTCGCAGCCGTTCGATCGTTTTCAGGCAGGTTTGGCGCGAGGTTGGAACGCGAAAGCTCGCGGGAGATGGATGAAAGTCCGTTGGCAGGATCGATCACGGTAGATCGCGGAGGATGAAACGGTGGTCGCGAGATATCGATGACGCGGCGAAACGACTCGTTCTCTCGAAAAGATCATTGACCGTTCTTGTCTCGATAATTACGAGTACCCCATGCGGTGAGCTTATCTTCAGTTTCACGAAGCTCCTCCTCCTCCTCCTCCCGGCTGGTGTGCCCAACTCGTTTCTATCTGATCTCGATGATCGATTGCTGCTACCGACTCTCGAAATTACATACGGTTAACCACCGCGGCTACAAATAATTATCCCCCGAGCTACTTTCGTTCGTCCGTTCCTTCTGGCGATTCACGTGATCATCGGCGAGGTCGACGGATTATATTGAACGCGTTATCTCTTAATCGCTGCCGCGGCGAATCGTAAATTATCACGGTTATTCGGCAACCACCATAAGCGGGAATTAAGATTCGGATCTGCCCGTACCTCTCCTGCGTATCCGTCCGTTTATTCTGATATTTTAATTAAAAGCGAGCTTCGGGATTTCCCGCTCGCGCGGCGCGGCGCGGCGCGGCGCGGCGCACCACTTGACCGAAAAAGATAGCGCCCGAATTATCGGCTCGCTTCGTAATTAACGTTTTCAAGGCTGCGCTTTCGTAATTCATTCGTTCGATCAACGCGGATCTACCGATAAATGCGCGAATGTTTGCAAAACGCGAGCCGTTGAAGTTTTTATGTAACGAGTAGATTAGGAGTCCTCTTTATTTCACCCTTTGAACGCGGAGTACTTCAAAGCTAAACAATTTCTGTTGTACAAATTCAACTGAACGTCTTGCGTGGGCTCCGTTATTTTTACCACTATCGTCGTGCAACGAACCATCGGTTCGATGCAAAAGGTTTGTCGCTGTACAAAGATCAGCTCTAAAGAAATTAAACTGTGCAATTTCAGTTTCAACCTGATAAATACATATTAAAAATAGAAATATAAGATGTGATACAGGTGGTTGTCAATTTCACGACTCGGTATCGCACAGTCATTGTTGATACGGGTGTATCCCAACGTTTTGCCAGCATTGCAGTTAGCTTCACCGGGGATCAAAGTCGCGCTGATAATATATCTCGTTTTTTAATTGACTATTCATACGAGAGGTTCGTGTTACGCATCACCGATCACAAGGATTTTCCATTGATTCGTACAAGTTCAGCAACAACAGGTTATCCGAAATTCCAGAGGGTTGACGCGGTACTCCGTATCTCGGTTCAGATTACTTGGCTGCTTATGATTTCAATCGATTCTCGATATTTTCTAGGAAATGATCCCTTCGTCCAGACCAGCGTGTTGCTTTATGCTCAGCTACCGATACAGCCCTCGTGATCTTTCCGACGTGTGCCAACGTTTCTTTCCGCCTCATCGACGTCCACCTTTGCGCACCGGCAAGGTATTCCGTGGGTCCTCGATACGGATAGGTGCGTTCCGACCTATTTTGTGGAAGGAACAACAAGAAGGTTTCCATTGAAACGAGCCGACGAAGAGGATAAGTCTCACGGGTATCGTGGCGGCGTCGATCGGCGATCATCGACCATTGTGATCTTGTTTTCACGGTGTTGTTCTTACCGTGTCTGGGTACACAATGACTGAAAGGAAACGATTACGTCACGATGATGTCATTAGCAGGGGCCACGCCCCCTACGGCGCTACCCCATTACGCCGAATCATCGGACGGATGAGTTCTCTTCGTCATCCCCTTTCGGTTTTCCTTTTTCCCTCGCTCATCTCGCCGGAATCCTTTCGAGGTGTAAGAAAGTCCGAAGTTAATTCGACCTCTCGAGGACCTCCCGAGTATACGCGTACGCCCGACTATTATCACTGGTTAATTAAATCAGACTTTTTGCGCGAGAGGGCCGGCTAATGAGTGACTCGACCGGCCGACATTTTCTTCTTGCAATCGGCCCGCAAAAAGACTCCCCTCACCGATTCGTTTCCAGGGGTTTTCGTGAATCCACAGCGTTCGGCGATGCTGTCTCGGAATATTCGATTCGGCGTACGGTGTGGTTGAGGCGAACCGATTTCTTCTATTTTTTATGGCGAATAAAGATACAGCGTCGTCAAATGCGTAACGATGACGTTGACCAGACGCAACGGGCCTCGATAAAGAAGGTAAAGAGAAGATAGGCTGACAGTGTCGAGAAAAGAGAAAGGGATCGTTAGGGATACGGTGGTAGCAACTGTCGCAGTTTCATGGACTTTTATTGGTTCCTGTCAGAAATTTTCACTGATACTGTTCCTCATAAAACAATCACCGAATGTACGCATCGGTGTACGGGTGACACGGCGATGAAAGAATTTCCAAGGCTGCATGAACGATCATGGATTCTTTCAGAAAGCAGCCTCGGTGCGTATTCACGGCGGAGCTCGTAAACAGGGGTTGCCGAAAGAGGCGGAGGTACGGCAAAAGGAAAAGGAATTGATAGCGAAAGAAGAAGCCGAGCATGACGTCGAAAATGAGAGAAAGGGGATCATTGATCAGATCGGTCGATCGATAGAGGATCCGGCTAACAGTCATTAAGCGGACTATTGTGAGGTAGCAACACCCGTTTGATTGGTTAATCTACACGTTGGTCGTTTCGAAAAGGCCGTCGACGAAGGACAAAGGGCCTCTGATCTCGATCCGGCCCACGGCTAATGACTCGCTACGTTGCATTACCAAGACCACCGTAGCCAACTATCTCGAATTTGCTTTCGTTCGATGACCAAACTCCTGTATCGTTCGTACCCTATTGTCCGAGCGCACATTCCGCTGCTCAGCGTTTTTCCCTGTATCTCGTCTGAAACGAAAGGAAGAAGGTTTTAAGCTCCGTCTTCCGGTCGACCCGCAGATACCATCTGCCCTGCCAGCAAGAAGCGTCTGATTTCGTACGTCCGAGCTGGGTGACCGTCGCAGAAGACGTACGAACAGTTCGAACAGAAGCAAAAGGAAGATCCGCGAAGAATTTTTGCAGACGCTTCTTCGATGCGCCGTTCCTTTCTTCGTTTTCTTCGCTCGATCCGAAACAATTTTCTCTCCTCTGTTTATCCTCGGCCTCACCTTCGTTTGCGTACGCTTCGCATTTGCCTGTTATTTTCGTTGCGCACGGCCGACTGATTTATTTCGAAACGGCCGGCTCGGCGAGGAACTTGCGGTCGAGTTTCAGCGAAAAAATCGCCGCGGAATCGGCGCGAACTCGCGCTCGATCATCCGCCGAGGATCTCGTTAAGGGAGTCTCGGAGGAAGTGCTCTGCGGTTTGCCGAAAGAACGCGCCTCGCGTTCGGCCCTGTTTGTTTAGCAGCTACGGCGCACCTGCGTTCACCTCTTCATTTTTTACCCTTCTATCTCGATCCCCCCTCCCAGCCCCCTCCTCTCCCTATCTCCCGTCGTTAAGCCCTTTGAACGATCGCAGGCCACGTCGAGTTCTCTGGTACTTCTCAACCCTATCGGTACTGCGCGTCGCTAACTTCACCGAACGGACCAGAGCCGGTGCTTCTTCTTCTTCTTCTTCTTCCTCTTCCTGTGTAACTCGGTGTCAATCATCGACCGTTTCCAGACACGGTTCCACCGAAGTTCCGTTGAACTCGCGTGTCGAGGGTTGGGTGTCGATAAAAACCGCTCACAGCCTGGACCTCGAGCGTATCATTTCTCCGCATTACGCGAAGCGTTATCGACACTTTGTAACGTGTATTTCGAGGAGAGGAGGCAGATCGTGATTACCGGCCGCGACACGCCCATCAATTTGCACGCATTTCCATTCGACGGAGTTCGGTGCACGTTATCACGGGGGACGGAGCGATGATCGGTTCGAGGATCGAGCGTAATCGCATCTTGCGCCTCTGGAAACGGTTTGACCACAAGCAGACACTTCTATCGGGCGGTCGGTCGGTCGGTCGGTCGAACATTATCTCGCGAGCAACGATACACGTTCAAACGGAGGAGATGTACGCGATGCATCGTAGGCTCCGAGAGGAGAGGAGAGAATTGCGTGCGGGAGATCATGCAGGTAGGCTGTTAGGCCAATGAAAGTTCAAAGGAGCGCTGTTTTCTTGCCGTCGACGAGCTGCAGTTCTGCTCGGGTGTTCGCGTAATCTGCGCTTGCGGTTTCGTGCGGCGATCCACGGATCTCTCGCGGACAACTGCCGCACGATCTTGTTGGTTTAGCGATATTATCGATAATTTGACAATCGGCCGCCTGTTCAGCGCCACGTTTACCCCTATTAACCACGCTCTCTCTCCCCCCATCTACACCCCTGCTTCGTCTCTCCCCTGCCTGCAGTCCTATTAAATTTCGATCGACCCTCTCCGCTTCTTTCGCATCGTTCGAGGTTTCCATTACGAACAGCAATTGGCGCCACGAGAAGAATAACGATCCGCAGGGTGTACAGAAACCGGAGCGGGTATTCCACAGAAATCGGAATTCGTGGTCCTTGGTGTCCTTGGAAAGCGGTTGCGGTCGCTTAAGACACCGGAAGACGCTCGAATCGCGTGTCCGACGAACCGAATCCTCTTCTCGAGGAACGATACGCGCGTTCTTGGGTGCCCAGTCTCCGCGTGCCTTCGTTCGCTCACTGAATTTCACGACATTACTGTAACTGTAGAAACGAAAAGGAATAGAAAATGGTCTGTATAGAAGCGACTCTCCGTGGAAGCGAGATAACGGATTAGTCTGTCTGGCCCGTGATCTGTATCCATCACGATCGATAAATCCATTTGAGATCGAGCGGCGTTAATTAAAGTCTCCCGGCAACGACTCTTTTTTGCTACCGTTCTCCATGGTAACGCGAGTGGATTATAATTGAACGAGCGGCGGATAGGCGTAGAAAAAAACGCGGTAGATCGTTTTAAGGATAATTCGGTTGAAAAGAATCTTGATTGCGATCTAATTTTCTGTAGGGGCGGAGAGGCAGAGCGGGTAGAACGGTACGGTTCTTAAACAAACAGCGAGGCGTTCGGATCCTTTGGTGTTTGAGCGTGTGCCGTGTACGTGTGCGCTGAGGAAGACGAGCCGATGATGACTACGCGAATTTGCTTGGCGTCAGTCCGACTCCTAGCAATTTCACGCCAGGTTAACCGCCACCGCGATGGGACAGCGTTTTATCCACCTTCTCCCGCTGCCTGTCCCATTGTCCACCGGTCAACACTCGCCTCCACGCTTATTCCTGCTTTTAATAAGTTCATTCCAAGCGAATCTACTTCTGCTCCACAGTGCATTCAGCGAACGCTGTTCCTTGAAAAATGAGACTCGATTCGAGATGTTGGATCGATTGTGAAATTTTGTCATCTTCGAGCAGTAAACTGCTGTATTTTCGTTTCATTTTGCTCGGTGACAACTAAAAACTGTATTTGCACCGTCAATTTTATTCGACGTATGTGACAAATCTTGAGCGTCAATCTAACACAAAAAGAAGAAGATAGCATTGTACGCGAGATATTTTTTATAGCAAAAAATTGTTTTGTCCTCTCTCCACATCCTGTACCGATACTCGGTTTTACCATAACTGCGAAAGACCACCGTGACAGCCTTAAAAATCTATACTCATGGCCCGTTACTTCGAGTGGCTCTTCAAGGCGCCTCCTCGCAGTTGATGCTTGCGGTCTCAAGAAATTCGATTAATTATCGCTGGAAACGAGTCAGAATGTTACTTGGCGCTTGGTCAAATCCGCCGGGAAACGCGTAAAAGTTCGTCGGGGAGGTAGAGGCTGAAGATCGTTCCAAAACGCGTTAAACAGTTTGCATTTCGCGACGCAGTTTCGTTATCTGTCCGATGCGAACGTTACGCGTATCGTCCGACGATAACGCTAATTATATTTTACGAGGCGATAATTATGCAAAGGTACTCTGCGCGGTGGATAGCATTCGCTCAAGGACATTCTCGAGCTGAGCTCAAAGCTGCTCGAAGCGATCGGGGTGTCGTACATGGAAAATCCTGTGCAAAATACGTATTCGTTTAAAAGGCCGGCAAGAAGGTTGTCGCAGCTGAATAAACCTATGCGTTCTCCCAGTTGTTTATCGATGTCACGATGATGCAGAAAGATTCAGCCGCTCCGGAAGAAGCGGTCATTTAACTTTGCCATTAATAAGAAAAGTCTCTAAATAGGAAAGAAAGATCGGATACCGTTACACTTTTTCTACAGATTTTATACCGATACTATTCAATGTGGGGATATAGTTGTAATTCCAGTACATCATAAGGATGTTGAACCATGTTCAAAACAACTTCACATTTACTGTGCATAGAAGACCAAATTGCATACACAAGAGTTTCGAATGCAATATAAACGATGTTCCAGCTACATAGAAAATGTCAGCACTGATACAGCAGTAACTTTTTTAGAGAAGCAGAAATGACAATGTATCATAGTAACAGTATCATAGTTCAGCGTCGTGTGTTTCGACAAATCTGGCTGTACGATATATTCCAAGATGCACTTGACGAATTTACAATTGCAGATACTTCGAAATTTGCTGTAATGGGGCAGTTTTCTGAGGGCTGCAGCGAGATCGAACGACCGGTGGGGTCGGGGGTTGATTTCGTTGTCGAAGGAACCAGCGCCTAATTCGCCAATCGGAATTTGCACGCATGCGCGGACGAGCGGTCGGCAATCAAACGAAAATCGAGGGACTGGAATCGTGGTCCAGAGGGACGAGAGGATGATCGCTAACCGAGGGACCGGCCGATCGTTCAGGAACGCGCGCGCGCGCGCGCGTTCTCTCTCTCTCTCTCTCTCTCTCTCTCCAGCACCATACAACTCTGTAGACAAAAATAATCAAGTGTGATTGCTCGTAATGACGGGGCTAAGCTGTCCAGCTTAACAAATGATAGTCCTGAGGAGCTGAGGGAAGGAGAAAAGTAGGAATAAAGGGTGGACAGAGGAGGAATGGGAGTCTGGTATCCGACCCGGGGCCAGATCGGTAATCGATCCGATCCGCATGGAAAACGCAGCGGCCGTTTCTTATTAATAGGCAGCCGCTTCCTTCTCTTCCCTCCACTCCCCTATCCTTTCGAATCTCACCGAAAATTTTCGAATCGCTTTCGACTCGCTGCTCGCGCACCGCAGACTATTCAGGGATTCGCGGTTACCTCACCACCTCACGGATAGACGTCTGCCACACCTCTTCAGGGACTCGACTTTTCGATCGCATCCTTCCAGGCAAATCTGTTTACTCTGTCGGCGAACGCTTTCGTCTGATCGATCTGTGCGGATGAAGAAACGTTTTTTGAGTTTACTTGTTCTCCCAGTTGCACCGAGCAAAACATTTTCTGAAGGACAACCTTCATCGATGAGGCACGATGGGTAGAGTTCGGTATGACGCGTCAAGTCGAGTCCACCATGCGTCCTTTATTTGCTTAAGATGGTACAGGGGTATCTAAAAATCGGTTAAGAAGACTCTGCTTCGGTTCATACGCAATTTTTTGCAAGGAGCAAGTACCGAAATGTCCTCGATGCCTTTGCGAAACCGGTTCATTTGGAACACAACATCGGAATCGATCTCCCATTGTGCTAATTTTTTTTATCCATGTTTACCAGGACTTTGCAAGTACAACTATTTGTACTACTTCGCGAGTACTCTCTGCCGGTAGAGTCCATTTGCATTTGTTTTGTATGTAACCCAGTTATGGACTCCTGTGGTCGTGCAGCCGAAATACCTATAGTTTTAGGTGGGCTTTGAAGCACTGATTCGTCAAGAACGACAAAGAATCACTGAAAACGATCACCCGTCTTAACGCTGACCATGCTCGGAGCAGCTTAACTTCGCCTTCGCTGCGTTGTCTTCGACCGTATCGGTGTCACCGAGCCTTCGAGAGACTGAACTGCGTCAACCGGACGAAACACGGTTTCACGTGAAAAGTAACTCGAAGAGGCCAACCAAGTGCATCCATCTTGCTACCGTGTACAGACGCGAACCTCTCGCGATAGTCAGCCGCGGCGTAGCTTTTCCTCCTTCGTTCGATCCTTGGAATAAACTGTGTACGGATAATCGGTGTTTCCGTTAATCGACACTCGGGTAATCGACGATTCGCCGTGCGCGCCTTATCTCTGCCGGGATTGCCGTGCAATTCAGATGGAACGGCCGGCACGTCGATCGGGAGTTTTCTAAGCCGGCGCGGAACGAGACGAATTCCTTGGACAGACGAATCGTTCGTGGTGCTGAAAGAGGAGAGAGAGAGAGAGAGAGAGAGAGAGAGAGAGAGAGAGAGAGAGAGAGAGAGAGAAAGGAGAGCGAAGGAGAGAGGACGAAGGAGTAACAGGCGGCTACCGTCCTTAATGAAGGAGAACAGAGGGCGTGCTCGGGTGCACCGGCCAGTAAGCAATGTATCCAAACCTGTAATTATGTAGCTTGCTATACATCTCATCCATAACGGTTATTAACAGGAACCTGACGTCTCTTGCTGCTTCCTCTCTCACCCCTTCTCACGTTCTCCTTCTCTCCGTCTCTCTCTTGCTCTCGTGCTCGAGGCCATGCTTCGACTTTTTATCGTTCCACTTGACTGCCTTCGCGACACATTGGCACCGGCTCGTATTCAAAATTATTTATCTCTTGTTGGCCGATCCGAATTAGATTACCCGTCCACGCATCGGCGAATAATTGTTCGATCGAAACGCCGGTTAATAAGCTGTATCGGCCACATGCTGCGTAAACACGATAAATGCTCGTCGACACCACCCCCTCTATTATTTCTCGGCTAATTACGTGAACCATAGGGTGGTCACGAATTCCAGGTGCCCGGTACCTTTGTGCGTGCGGCGATCTCGAGGCACGGAGTTGGATCTTTTGCCGCCGATATTATCTTCGACCGTTTCTTCGTGGTGTCGTAGGATGCTGAAGAATCGTAGGACACGGAGTACAGTCGGTGGAAGAGATAAGTTGTAAATCGGGTGAACCGCCGGCATCATTAGAGACAGAAACACTGAGAATCATCTCCGGAAGCTTGTTCGAAGAGTTTCAGAGGTGCCACTACGGTGGTGAACTTCAACGCGGATTTTCAAAATTGCACGGCCTTCAGAGTGGGACTTGAAACGAGGAGTGACCTTGAAGCGCTTGCTTTCGACGTCCGTATTAGAATCAAAGATTTCGAGCGGTAACTTACAAACATACGTAGCAAATTAGAGGCGCGCTGATTGTAAGTGGCACAGTGAAACAAGCCACTCCTGGTCGGACGCGATGCAATGTACTATTTGTACCATACATTGTAAAGGAAAAAACATATCGGTATTCGTTCTCGTTCTTGCGTTGCCACGTTATTGACGCAACGTGAAACAGGACTCGAACGACGAATTTCATGGCATAAAATCGTTAAAAACATAAACAGCTTGAAATTTGTATCGATGCCGGCAACCCCGTCCACATCAGAAACAAAGTAAAAAACGATCGGAATGATCGACGAGAGGCAACGTCCGACAGCTTTAGTACGAAGGATATACGATGAATAAATTTCCGAAGAGTAACGACGCTCGTGGAACGCCGCGCGCCGTCAGGCCGGTGAATCCTCGAGCGGAATTTTCTGTTCGGTAATGATCGTTTATAGCCAATCAGGATCGTGTTAAGTTCGGTTACGAGCGACGCGTCGAATCGGGTGACAGTTAGACTAGAAAATTACAATGCTGGAAGGTTCTATCTATCCGTGAAATACGATCGAACGAGCCCGCTCGGCAATTAATTCGCGCCCCTTCCGCCCCGAGCTTTTCAATGATCGACCTTTAGGCCACGGAATATTACAGAGTCCGCGATCGGTAGCCTCCGCTTAAACGGGATGAACAACTTTTTGCCGGCATCATCATCAGCCATCGTCGTTTCGCGTTGGAAAAGCTACAAGATTAGCCACAGCGTTCGTAATACCCGGTTAAATCGCGCGATGCTAATATTTTCGATGTAGTCATCGAGCGATCGATGATTCTCTGACACCGAGCGGAAGTCGACAGGTCTGCGATCCCGAAGTATGCGCGTCCATCGAGTTTCGTGCTGAGAATGTTCGAAATCTCTAACATATTTTAGGTCGGACACGTACTCATTTCCCGCTCGAATTCGGACAAGTGCACGATTACCTAATGATGTTCTTGAAAACGAAGCGTCGTTCGAAGAAAATTTACTGAATCAATTCCATTTATTTCGAGGCATAAAATCACCAGCTTCGCGGGGTGCAATGGGAATTTCGACCAATCGTGTAGGATGATAATGATTCCTCACGTAAAAGTAGGTTCGAAAATGTAGAATATAATTTGTTTCTACGAGGCTTTGTTTTTGTGAAAATCAATTTTGAATAATCGACAACGCAGATTTGAGAGTCTGAATAGCGGCAAAGGATTCGGTAGCCCTTGCAGGCTGTAAAGAAAGATTCCCTCGCATTGTTTTTCGTCGGAGACGAAGAAGAAACGCGACAGGAAGTGTCGTCTGATCGTTCGCGAACGTGTTCCTGCGAACACCCACACCAAGACGGGCTCAGATTACCGGTAGATGACAGGTCGGCTGTTCTTTCCCTGCCTTCGACGGCTACAGTTGCTCCGGCCCTCTTTTTATATCGTAAAATTAGTTGGCCGCGGTTTCCGGTCCCTGATTCCTCGTCCTAGGTTCCCCGGCGTCGTTAACCGTGCCTCCGAGGAACGATTTGCGAGTTCCAGGGAGATCGTCTCCTCGCCTAACGATACGACGATATTCGATTCTACATTCATCGCGAACGTCCGTGAGTGTCCGTACTATAATATCTTCGAAAATCACCCTTCGCTTTAAACGTCAGAAATGTTGGAGAGCACGGTTCGTTTCAGCAATTGATTAACAAACTTTTCTTCTATTCAAATATACATTAGTCTTGATCGAACTGTAAACAAATCGACGGAGAGATCGAAGAATCGCCGTAATCGTCGACGACTAGACGAGCAACTTGAATTAGTAAAAAGCAGTTCGAGCACAGATCATGTTCGAGAATTCGAATCTCACGGTTGTCAGGGACGGGCTAAATCGTGATGAGGCTCCTCCGGTAGGATCGAAGAACGGGTCGATAGCGGTTAGAGGTGTCTTATTATAGAGCGAGCAGGGGGTGGAGGTACGACAGAGGTCAGCGGCTAGGGAAAGGGGATAAATTTTTGTTTCTCGGAGGTTTATTGCCAGAGTCGGCGCAAAAAACGGGCAGTTACCTAATGAGCGGCAATTGAGTGGCGACCAATTACAGGAGGGGCCGGTCCAGCGCATAAAATGCAACCGTCCAATGAGCACTGTTCAGCATCTCTCTGCCCTTTCCTTCTCCTTCCGTTCCTTCCCTCTGCTCTTTTTCTTCCACCTCTGCCGGTCTCTCTGTCCGCGGAGGGAAAAGCGAGCTGGAGCCGAGCGGAAATGGCTGGCCAACCGAGAGAGAGAGAGAGAGAGAGAGAGAGAGAGAGAGAGAGAGAGAGAGAGAGAGAGAGAGAGAGAGCGAGAGGGAGAGGGAGAGAAAAGCAGGGCATCGTTTTCCTTTCGTTCCTCGCGCGGTTAACATTCGAGCCAGCGGAAATTGGCCTGCATCACGGAATCGAACGCTCGTTCTAATGTGCCACGAACGAACGAGCTGATGCCGCCTGCTTGCGGAAATAACGTACGCCTCTCTCCGTTTCGTGAATTTCCTCTTCCACCGCCTCCTCGATCGCGATAAACTCGACGTTGCTTTACCGACCCACGCCGTACAATCGTTTTTTCGCACGACAGAAGGCTATCAACCGTTGTGTCGTTATTGGATTATGATTACGATTAACCCCCCGCCCTGTAGCAACGAGTCACACTCGTGATACAGATTATGGTCGGTACGTTGTAAGTAGGAGTTTCACTGAATTTCAGATTTCTCAGTTCTTTACAAATTTGTTACATTTAAGGCCAGGTGCGGATGAGCGACTTCGCAACGGTGACGCCGCGCGATTCCGTGGACGAGCGGTGCGACGTCGCCGCGGTTACGCACCGGTGACGCTATTAGAATCGGCAAGTTACGTTCATGAACGCAGCGTCCCCGGTGCGACACTGCAGCGACGTCGCATCGCGAAATCGCAACGACGATAGTCGCTTGTCCGCATCAGGCCTATGATCGTTATATTTAATCCCCAAAATTCTATGAATCGTAAGTTTCGAAGAACACGATTTCGAATAACGCGGAACCAATTGGCTTGTTCCCTTGTCGGACACACGGCATTAAGGTGCACAATAAACCTGTATATTTTGCAGCACCTCTTCAGATAAACCGTGTAGATTTTTTCCCATTTTTTATCGCTATTCGCAGGCAAACGTTGGCTCGCGAGGACGATCCTTCGATTAAAAAAGGCGCTCGATCGAGCAGTAAATCTCGCGAGGAATTTAATCGATCTTCCCGAAAAAGGTGGCGACAGGTCATAAAAAAGGTGGGGAAGACGAGGCGGATAATGGCGTGAGTTTTCGAACGAGTTACAAGCCGATAGGCATCTCGAACGCGCCGTCCCTCGGTCACGAAAACGATCGAACGATCATTGTCCACGGCGTGCATCGACAAAAGTGAAGACGTTAACGCAGCCGCGTTGACGTTCCTTCGACACGCTACCGCGTGCTCTCCTAAATACCTTCCTTTCTATACGGTATATCGAGAAGAAAGCGTGACGACTCCTCTCTTCTTTGGAATCCCGGTATCTCGCGGATACGGCTGCTCTTTGTGTCCTGCGCACGCTCGGAAAAGAATGCTTCAGCCGCGAAACGAGTTATCGTGGGTTCAGGGAAAGGTCGGTACGCCCCTGACGATTGCGCGACGCTTCACGCTCGCTGGATCGTCGTCACCGGCTTCCACTTTGCTCGCTTCTTTGTTGCTGTCGTCCATCGTACCGTTACAGGGAGATCGGCGGGAATTGCTAGCGAAAAGACGCTTCCTTGAAGAAACGTTTCACGCAGCATCGACTGCTATGGTCGTTTTGCCAGGAACCAACAGTTTTAGGTGGGTTTCGAAGCACCGATGCGTCAACAATAACGCAGGAGCACCGTGACCAAAGTAAGTGGCTCAACTTCTTCTTTCTATCTAACTGTGCCCCGACTGCTGAGCTCATTTAGCCGAAGGATTGAAAGTTTTGGATGGCCTTTGAAGCGATATTGCGAGAACCGCTGAAGATCGTCACCCATTTTAGCGCAGACTACGGCCAGAGTAGCTTAACTTTCCATCAGGCAGCGTCGTCGACGAATTGCCTTCAACCTTTTCACAGCGGAATCGATGCGCGTTGTTACAGGAATTCCAACGCCGTCCCATCTCATACGATATTCATTAGCCTTAGAATATTCGAACTTCGCCGCAGCGATGCTTCAGACCGTGATCCCGATCTCCGATGCTCTTAACTTCATCAATTTAGCTTTTATGATCCGTCGAATTGTTCGAAGTTCCTCCGCTCGCGACAGAGCGATTCCCTCGAAGCAAGGCGATGCATGCCAGCGGAGAAGCGACTAGATAACGAGGATTTCGTTAGAGGCTCGCGAAGGTGTCGCGTCCGTGTGGGTTAACGGATTATTAATAAGAATACACGCACACGTACACGCACGCGGGTCGGAACAAACATATGGCTCGCGCTCACGGCCGCACCGACCATTAGAGGAAAGGTAATAATATTTAATTGCATTTTACGACATCCCCGTTCTGCTGTTAATTGTAATTGCCATCAAAGATGGCCGCTCGGTTAGCATACACTGTTGCCACGAGACGCGGATCGTCGGCACGCGAAACGCCGACGTCTTATCCGTCTTTTCCCCCTTTATTTTCCTCTTCTCCGCTTCCAGCTTTTTTCCGGCTTCGGGAAAAAATCCTTCCTCTCGAACCATGGTGACTGACCCCGTAAAACGTTTCACGCCGTGCACGCAAATCCTCGAACGTTCGCGCTAATCGAGTCACCTCCCCTATAAATTAGCTCCGCGGTTTTACAACGCTCGCGATCCCCCGGCCACGACAGCTTTTCACCGGCTCGCCTCCTAACTCGGCGACCAATTAAAAGCTCCCTGGAATTCGCCGGACAATCATCGAACCGCGACTTATAATACGCTTTAGGAAACTCGTCGTCGAAGAGGATATGCGTTTGCTCGTTACCAGGGGACCGAACTATGTACAATCTTTAAACTGTCCTCGCTGACGTTCCGTGAAGTTCCTTTTTTATTTTAATCGCACACCGTGTCTCGGGGTTTCCAAGTCTGTTTCGTCGATTTTTAGATTGAAATAATGGTTGAGACGATGGTCGAAACGTTTAAGGCCACCGATTCGCGGTTCATGAAGTTTCTTCAGCTAAAATCACTTTCGGAGCAGCTGCGAAGTATACGTATCGGATTATCTCATAAGTAACGTTGTTTTTAAATTGAATTTAGTGTCCTTGTTCCGGTACTTGAACAATTTTTCAACAGGATTTTCCGCAAATTTCTATAGTTTTAAACGAATTCATTATAAGTCCGGTGCAGCCGATCGGTATCATCGAATCGTTCGTCAATTAAAAAATTGTCGGGCCACCCGAACATGTAGCAGCTGATACGTACAAGTTTTCGGTTACTAAATCTTCAACATGACATTTCTGCACAAAAAATCGCACTTAATTTTCAAAGCTGCTGGCTACAGGTCCTTGCTGAGATAATCAAGGTCTGAATGAAAAATTCAAGACAATATATATCTCCTGCATTCCATCGCGAGCACAGTTAAATCTTCATCAGATAAAATCGAATAATATATTCCCGCTTATTTAAAGTATGTTCTATAAGATAATAATCCGATAATAATCCGGTACAATGTAGATCTTGCCAGCACCCCGTAAGCCGTTGTTATCGCGAGAAATGCGTAGAAATCGGTCAGCCGTGCCGTGTAAATTGCGCTCGATAAGGTACGGGATGATAGCATCGGCGGAGGAAATAAACGCGGACGTCCGTTCGTTTGCAAATGAGCGCAAAGAGGGAAACGATCTGTACGCCAGAATACTCGTCCATCTTTGACGGGGATGGGGTGCACGGAATCAAGAAAGTTTATTATTCGAGGGTGGCATGAATTTACGCGACGAAGGCACGATTGTTTCATCGGAGCGATAATCATCTCGCTCCAGCTCCAACCCTGAACGACCGCGAGAACGTTTCTTGCACTCGACGCTTTTGTCTTCCTCTGGCTCTCGTTCGCTCCCGCGTTTTAGGGCAAATTAACCCCTTGTCTCTCGATCTTCCATGTCCTTATACGGGCCGGAGTTGATCATTTAATTTCCACATTGGGACAGCGCTGCATAAATGTCTTCCGTTTTGTCTACCTCCGTCGTTCGATCATTTTTCTCTGTATTCCCATATCTTTGGTGCATCGTCTACTTTTTACCATACCCACTGATCCGGTGATTTCCAGACCAATACCCATTGCGGGAAAAAAGTAATACACAACTGGAGCAGAGACATGAATCTCACTCGTATTTATCATGAATCGTGATCCACGTTTCTCGTGCTTTTCAGTTTTGCCATGCACTTCGTAGCACGAGCGTCGCTCGTTCTTACAAAACAAAGGATTAAAAAGCGTCGCAATCAACGTTCGCCGTTCCTTGGAGCGATCGGGCTTTCGTTGGTTCTTATCGACGCGGGCCGACGTCGTTTTTCCCGTGAATAACGCGTTTCCCGTGGAACGGCGCGGCCACGCCAGTGGGGAACGGCTCGCGTGCACCGACGACCACGCCAATGTGATATATGCTAATTGCAATTACACCGCGTGTACGGTATCGCGAGCCCGCGACTCGGCGCGGCGCGGCGCGGCGCGGCGGTACCCCGCGTGACGGCCCACGGAGTTCCGCCAACTTTCCGCTAACTTACTAAACTCAAATTTAACTCGATCTCATTTGCCTCCACTCGTTCGACCGTCTACCTTCCGCGCACCTTATACCTGGCCGATTACGCTTCGCCTCGAATTGAATTATGCCGCCGCCGCCGGTTCTTATCTTCTCGGTCCTTCCGTCCTGGAAACTTGTCAACGTCCTCATCGCGATATCGAGGATGCAACATTTTTCGAATCGACTTCTGACTTCTTCTTTCCATGGAATCCAGCATCGACCGCTGACAATTGTCTGTAAATCTATTGTAGGAATTTTAAATAGGAAAAATCAGATCGGAGGGGTCGGGAATCGAACCCGGGACCTCTCCGCTTGCAAACGTGCGCTCTAACCACTGAGCCACCGGCCGGCCAATTGCCGATTCCAGCCGATTTTTCCTTTCTTGACGCGACACTCGGACGCTTCCTTTTGCCAATCCTGCACTATCTCGCAGTTTTCTATGCCACTTTGATATTATTGGCGACTTTCATAGTCTTTCCGTCGGTTCTATTAGACCGTGCTAGACGCACGTTAATAGGACGTTCGTAGAACAGAATTTAGGCCCCACCCTGGTTTTTGGACACCGTCTGGACCCATCCCGGGACCTTACACGCGAACACCGCAGGAAATACCGGCTCTCGTCCGAAGGCCGAAATCAAGCTACTCCGGGTACGGTCAACGTTAAGATGGATGACCATCCTCGGTGCTAGCGCGTTGCCGTTGACACATTGGTGCTTCAAAATCATTTAAAACTGTAGGTCGCCCAGCTAAATTCCAGAACGGTCGACATCTTCGATGCAGCATGAAACTCGAAAAAATATTCGACACGCGTTACTTTTATCGACAAATTTCGATGTTAAAGGGGTGAAAGCAGCCCCGAAAGCGTTGCGATCGAAGAAGTTATTTCATCGAATATCTCGGAGAGTACCAGGCGCGGTATCGAGAATACTTCGTCGACTCGCGATGCACGGACGGTTTCGCGTTCACAAACTGGAACAAGACCTATCCGTAAATGGATCGACGATTTAATTATAATGAAGATATTAAATTCTGTTGGCGGACCGGGCATGTGTGCAGCTCGTGCAACGGCTTTGTAATGATATTCTTAATTACAACTGCCGGCACGGTGAAATTTATTCGCCCGCCGCCAGTCATTACCGGGACGTTATCGTGTAAAAGGATCGACATTTTTCTACGAGCATTTCGTGCCTCGAGTGCATTAGAAAAACATACAATGGGATCGTACCAAGCGGCATTATATCGACGTTAAATGAAATGAAATAAAGCACGCGACTCGATACCAGATACCGGCTAGCTCGGTTCGCTTCTTCCCTTAACCGCTATCGTTGAACGGGATCGACTTCGCCACAAATCTACCCCGTTCCCCCTCGACGGAGCCTTCCGGTTCCCCGAAAACTTCCTATAACGTATTATCTTATTTACGTGTAATCGGTTGCCCGTTTCAGCCGAATCGTTCGCAATGATTCACCGACCACGCGATACTCCGTCTTCGCAATTAAAAGAATCGCATCGGGGATGACGGGGACGCGATCGATCGGGCGAGTCGAGATCGTCGAGATCGTCGAGATCGTCGGGATCGTCGAATCGAACGCGGCCGATCGATGGTTCCCGGGCTCTTCTCGCAGAGTACGTTCGCGAACAAAGGATATTACGCTGAATAACGATCGAACTCGACGATCGTCGCTAACGGTCGATGGATGCCCGGTACGAAGATAGGATAATGGTTGAGCAGAGGGGTTGGGGTGAAGCGAGATAGCTCTATCAGAGAACAGAGATGGAATAGAGGCGGACACGCGAGCGAACGAGCCGCCGTAATAGATTTAGCACGGTCGATCCGAGTGTTCCAGGTGGTTTCGTCATCGCTGGAATTTACGGTGTCGGGATTGGTTATGGTGGAAGGTTTTTCATCGGACATGGAGGGCAGGTAATTGAGTCGTCAAGGCTCTCTGGACCGTGCACGGCCGTGCGATCGACCCATTTTTCATTGATTTTAGGCACCGCTGTCGCTCGTTTTATATGGTCGAGGGCGACGGGGCGAGGGCCGAGACGCCGAGAACGGAGTTTAATTAACTCGTTCATTCGAGGAAAATAGATACGAAAACGTTCGACTTATATTGCCGTTCCCGGCCGGGCGTGTAATAAACTTAACTGATAGAAAAAGAAAAGAAAAAGAGCAAAAAAAGCAAAAAGTGCTCCGGAGCGCGGAGCGGCGGGGCTCGTAAATACATTAGTATTTACGCGACGATTCGGAAAAATACAGCTGCGCTCTGGGACGGACGCGCGTAATATATGTGTACGTGCGTGCGCGTGTGCGTGTGTGAGTGCTCCCCCCCCCCCCCCCCCCCCCCTCCGTCTCCGTTCCGCGCTGCGGAATCGGAGGGAGGATTCGCGTCCGCGCTGAAAAGGAACGAAAAAGGAATTTCGAGCGAGCCGAACGGCTCATTCCGGCGTGCAATATCTGAATTATATATGCACTCGTAAAACTTGTAATACTTCCTAATTGCTCGTCGTTCCCGCTCCGGCTCGCACTCGCGCGTTTTGTAATTATTAGCCGGCGTGTATATCGGTGTAATTATGCGACACTTTGATTTGGCCGAGCATTCATCGATTTACACTCGCTTACACCTATGTCTCTCTCCGTGCGTGTACGCGCGCGTATCACCGTGTGCGTGCGCGCGTGTATTTATATAGTTTACCCCGTTCACCGCCCCATTCACCGAGCTCCCACATTTTATCTACGCCTTTCGTTTAATCGAAACGCCGAGTATTTTACGGCCTTTTACTTTATCTATAGCTCCGTGGAAACACGTGTAACCGAGGCTCGCTGCAGCTCGCTTTTACGATTCCTAACGGCTAACTCGTAACGCCTCTTATTCATGACGAACTTCACAGAATTTGATAGAAAATACTATTACACGATTGTTATTGCTCTTTTGATGCAGGTGTCTGTGTGCGCGCGCGCGCGCGCATCGCGATATCGTGAAACGCGCTCGATCCTCCGTCGAATCGCATATCTCGGCCGGAGAACGACTATTGCCCCGCCCGACTCCTCGAAACCCGACGCGGATTTTCGTCCACGGACTTTTCTTTTCGACCGTTCATCGTTCGTTCGTTCGTTCGCTCCTTCGCTCCTTAGCTCCTTCGCTCCTTCGCTCCTGTCTCGTCTGCGCGCTATCGTCAGCCGGCTGACTCATTTTCTTTTTTACGATAAGCCAGGCTTGACCGTTCTCGAAGGACCAGATCCAGTTATTCTCTTCCCCGGCGACCACTTAAACACCCAAATGGACTCGATAATTTCATAATGATTTACCGTTCCTCTCTTTAAAACGCTTCCCCTTCTTTCATTCTCTTTCTGTCACGGCTATCCCGAATGACTCACACGGTGTTCAGAATCGACGGACGAACGTCGAACGGTCTCGAACCAGCTACCGTTTCCAAATTCATGAACGCGCGCTGTGATCGATGTTCTTGAAGCGAAGCTTCGACCATATTCCATTTAACTAAGTACTGACACGGTAGACGAATGCTAGCCCTCCCGACTGCCAGGCTGTATCGGTTGAAAATGACGGACTTCCCAGATTTTTCTACAACAAACTTGTGTCGCCGGTGTAAATTCGTATAGATTTCACTGAAATCTTGAAGATTTTGCTGACCACCGCACGACGGGATTGAAACGAATCCGCCTTCCTTCACGATCTCTCTATCATAGATTTCCCTGAGAACCTGGTCGAATCGATATCGAAAAGCCGCGCGGGTAGATCGAATCCGATAATTGGTCGCCGGTATCGTTTTCCAGCCAGCGAATCGGTCGGTCGGTCGGTCGGTCGGCCGGTCGGCTTCGAGCAGACATGAAAACTGTACTCGCTCTCGGCGGTTTTTTGCTCGCCGCTCGAGTACGTGACGCTCGTTCGATCGATTTTAACGAACGAGAATTCGGCCGGTCGATCAATTACCGGTAATTACGAGCGTTCGTTCGAGCATCGAATAGATATTCCAGAATTCCTGCGTTACGAGTCGACATACCGTCGATCCGTCCCGGAGACGCCAGCCAGCGAGTTTTTGTCAATGATCGCGACGATAATCGTCGCCATTGCGATTCGTCTCCGATCGCGCCACCTGAATTTCCTCTCGTTCCACTCAAATTAATAATAATAACAACGTCGCGCCTTGACTGCACGCGAATCCCGTGCAATGTCGATTAATAATGGGATTAACGAAGCAAGAAAGAAACTGCCGAATTGCCTGTCGACTGCAAAGGGATGTCGAACGACTCGGCAGCTCGTGATGCTGAAAAGTGAGGATTTTTAAAAAAGATTTTACATTACAAACGCACCCCCTTGCGTACTAAAATCATGTGAGCCGGTGGATGCTGTTCGTTTATCGGGTCACTCGTAAAGTGGAATCGTAAACTTTGTCGCACGAAATCACTCGAAAAATCGTGAGGCAATCGTGGTCGATACAGCATTCGATCGAATGAACGATGATAGAATCTAAATGTCAGCCGCGTACGGGTGACGCGGCGGTGAAGGCGTGTGCTGAATCCATGTTTTAAGTTACACCCTCTGTCTTATACATTAGGCTCGGAAAGATCGGAATTGTCTCGTCTCGATCAAGCTCGATGGATCGAGGGGAACGAGCGGATCGGGTCCGGTGGTGGAAGGGAAAGGGCGGTCGGTCCCTTTGAGGTTAACTCGGGACTACGTAACTCACACGAGTTGTGCACGCTTGCTTCGCGTTCTCTCGTTGTTCGACGCTTCAGACCGACCACTCTGATAACGATAATTAATGTTGGCCCGCGTTGATTATCCCGCACGCGATACCTCCGCTCGCCCTTCCTCCGCTCACTCTCGCTCTCTCTCTCTCTCTCCCTCCCTCCCCCTTTTCTCCTTCGTGTCTTTCCTTCTCCCTTTCTCTTCTTTCCACGGAACATAACGCAGTTAAGTACTTGCGCGTCTCGTTTATACTCTCGAGATATCTTTTGGATTGCAATTATCGTATGCCCATCTACAGATTTCACTATTTTTTAATGGGATCTTCTAGTTTTGGTATATCGTAGAGGACATCGTAAGTTGCTCTGTTTCAGGCATATAATCACTGTTGCGTCGATCAAATAAAATATACCGTAAGGGAGAAAACATCGGATGGACTTGCAGGCGCCAGCCATTTAGTGGCCTGCGTTTAGGGAGAAGAAATCAGTCGCGGGTTAAATTGGATCAGTGGTTTGATCGCTGGTCCGATCCACCCGACTCGTTCTCCCTTAGGGTGCATGGAACAACGGTGTTTAGCCGGGGTGGCATGTCCAGGGATCCAAGATCCCGACGACCCGCGATAACAGTGAGAACGCGACAGGGAACACGAGAATTCTCACCGTCCCTCCTCAATTTCAGTAGTCTCGCGATGCAAGAAGAAGCTGCAGCGAGCGAGTGATCGACAGCGGGAGTCCGGGACAATTGGCGGAGAGGACGCGTTGTTCCTCGATTTCCTCGCGGCCCATCGATGCGAAATTAATCATGCGCTCTAAGTTCTGAGAATCCATTAAGAGAGCGAGCCGCGATCAGGGACACGGCCGTATTAACCAGCCTCCGCGATATCGTCATTAGGAATCTTAATATACGGGCCAAAGAACCGGTGATCCATGATGCTCGTCAACCGCGATTGTCCGCTAAAACGAATATAAATCAAAGCTTCTGTCTTCCGAGCGAAGTGCCGTAATGGCTTCGCGACCGAACCGAGGGTAAACGAGCCTCCTCTCCGCGAACTTCGATTTCAGTGAAATCACTGGATGATTGATCGCGATTAATCCTGTCGCCTCCCCTTCCGCTCGCCCTGGCGTCTTTCTTTGCCACATCGTTGTTAAAGTACGTTCTAGTAAATATGAAAATTATTGATATCCAAGCACCGCGATGCACCGCAGATATTTCGTAAAGTTTTCGAGAGACTCTGAGCGTTCCTGCCTCGAAAAGAAATCATTGCACTTCCTCGTCCTTAAGATCACCGGAATATACTTTCGGAGTTTGGTCGCTTACTTCTGAAACATCCTGCGCAAGCGCGTCTATTAAATTTATTGCTTTCGAATGGAACATCCGACGCGATCAGCGTTTCTCGCGAGTTCAATCTATCGATTAGCAAACGATGTGACAACTGAATAACTCGCGTTTCAATATTACGAGGACCAGTGAGCAGCAATGAGAGAGTGATTGATGAGAGTCTTGCAACGGGACACCAGCAACCAACAATTAAAATACGTACGAACGAGCCTGGAGAAAAGAACCGCGCTAACAAGTGCAAGTCGTAAGTGTAAATTGTAAGTCGAACCAGAAGTACGACTTAATAGTTTACACAATGCGGAGACGGGAGTAATTACAGCCGCTGATCGATTAACTGCGTGTCCGCTTGTAGATTTAATCGAATGTTAATGAAGAAACGGGATCAGCGATTGACCGAAGAACACGAAGCAAAGAGCAGGTTACTCGCTGAACCGTGGAAATTTATTCTCATCCTCGATTGTGAGAAGGGAATTGTCAATGCTGCGAGCGCGTGGGAACCTATTTATATGTTTATTAATGGCATAACTTGTTAATAAAACAGGCCTTATAGCGCAGAATTTACATCTTTCTACTTACAGGCTCGTAATTGGTTCATTTCAAATTCTTTGTAGTTCCCGTCGAGGGAAATTGCACGGTGGTATCAATATTCTGATACGTTCTGATTATTCCATGCATCTTCTATCGACAACGTTTTACTTTCTAGTCAAGTTTATAACAGTCGGTCAGCGATTGACCGTTCGGAGAGCGTCCAACGATAGCGCTCCATATTTCACCGTGTCTCTATCAACCGTGCATACCGACAAGTTTACTTATTGTCATCGCAACGTTGCTGCGGTTTAATCAATGCAGCAGCGTTATGTGACGTATTAAGGAGATCAAATGAGTTAACGGAAAAGCTAGCGACGATGCTCGAGAGTATTCGCTCGATTCTGGTTCGCTTCGCAACAACGTGATTCCGTGGAGTTTGATGCAGTAGGAAGCAAAGATACCGGATCGTTCGGCTGTCGCGAGGAGGTCGTGCATTATCCGAGTGAGCTGTCGGTGAGCCGTCTAGACAGAAAAATTCTCGAAGGAAATGCTCGCGTTCGGGTCGATTTACGAGCACCGCCAACTTTTAGTGGACCATCGCGTAAGTGGACCTTCGAAAGGTCTAATCGTAAGTGCCTCTTCATTGCTGGTGCGTGCACCCGTCCGCCAGATAGCGGAATACCTCGGTAGGACGAGGACAAGAAAGAAAGACAAACAAGAGAAGGAAGGAGAAGAAAAGGCTGGCTGCTCTTAACCGATCAGGGCCGTAGCACCTAATGGCTTTGCCGCGCCACGTGACTCTCGAATGCTTAATGCGGGTCCGCAGGTGATCGCCACGCAAACTATTTACGCCTCTATCGCGACCAGCGACAGAAAATTTCCTTCGTCCACGAAACACGGGAGAATTTCTTCGGTTCTTGTGGTCGACGTCGGGACAGAATGATTTAGGAATCATTCCACGGCGACACGGACGATGGTTTCTCGGATGTCGCTGCGATCGACGGTCCCTGACAACGCCAATGGTTCCGTTTCTGTGCAATTTTTGCAAATTACATGCATGCGTCGGCGACCGACTCGGTGCAAAACGGGTGCATGAACGATGGTCGAACTCTGGCCTCGCTGACTGAATCGACGGATTTATTTTTCCGAGAAAGTCGCGTGGATCAGTTTGGAAAACGACTGACTCAAAACCAGTGGATGGTCATCGAAGAAAACAGAGTCGTCGAATTCTAGCGAAGTTTGCGCGCAAGATGGAAGAGCATTGGTCGAGTGAGTCAGTCGAGGGTGAGTCGTTATCGAGACGGAATAGAGGGTCGACTTCGTGGTGGGCCCGCTATCTTAACCGAATTTACGGAAAACACTTTGCTCGACGGCCACCGTCCCCAGGAATGCTTGTCCTGCCACCGACCAACGATCGGCATTCCTGGCATCCTCTTCTCTCCTCCCCCAAATCGACGATCGTGTTAAACTCGTGTTTCCTAATGGATTCTCGGAATCGTCATTCGCTCCTCGAATCGCTCAAAATGAACATGCTCCTCCTCGTAATCTCTCCCTGTGACCACCTCCGAATCTTAATTCGATGAATCGAGTCGAGAGGCGATCCCCCGCTCGTGATCGCGGAAAAATCGCTCCCTGGAACTGCACCGGGTGTCGGTGATTCTCATCAGGCTTCCATTTTTTTTATAGCTCCACCGTACAAATTGAGACGTTTATGTTACATCGATTCTCCGTATCGGTAAACAATTTCATGCGTCTCATAAGACTTTCGAGGATTGCTTCGTCTACTTGATTTGCAACGTGCATGCTTCGGTACTCGCTCCTTGCGAATACACGGTCAAGACTGTTGTCAACGCTATCCGTACTGACTATCGAGAACGTACAATTGCAAAATGATCAAAAAATGTGTCAACTGATTTTCAGGTACCTTCATGGAACGTCGTGTAAAGGGAGATGCATGACTGACCTCTGACTTGACGCGTCACGCTGAACTCTATCCTTGATGATTCAATCAGTGGCGGAAGATGCTTCGTAGAAAGTGTTTTGTTCAGGGAAAGTGGGAAAACGAGTCGACCAAAAAAACGGCTGGTCATCCAGCAACCGTTGCAATGCGGACAAGGTAACGTTAATTTTCAATATCTGGATAATTAAAAAGAACTAAAGTCGAAAACTCATGAGATCAGCTAATATCATACGTTACAGCAAACGCGTCGAGTTTAGCATTTCCAAGAGTCAAGACGCTCGACGTTCGGACCAGTCTCCTTTTGCACGGACGCATCGAAGTCGATTCAACAAATCGTCGGTGGAGCGAGAAGCAATCGTTCCGAGTCGATCGCGGAAAAGTCGTTCACCGGAAAAGCATCGCGGTCGCGGATCTTCTTTCGAAGATAATTTCATTCTCGAGTGAACGCTCCGGTAGAGCTGTTCTCTGACGAGTTGCGAGTTGCGAGTTACGAGTTGCGGCGCGGCGACTGGGGAAAGGACACCTAGGCTTGTTCGCGGCGCGGAACTAATGACGAGCACGGTGACGAACGACAAAGAACTGTTAGAACGAAAAGCGTGATCGAGAGAGGAACACGGGGATCCGATAAAACGGAGCGTTGCTACGTTGCTCGGTGTTCACCGAGAAGCCGACAACATCTGCGCGGAGACTTCGATTCTGCTCGATCGAACGACAAATCGAATCGAATCCGATAGACAAAAAGCCTGCCCCTCGTTGATGTCCAGGCGTCTCTATTAGGTCCCGCGATCGACCGTACGATCGTCCACCGGTTCGCCAACGATCGGATGCACCGAACGAATTAATCCCTTCGCTGCGAACACCGTGCATGTACACTGTATTCGTTTATATTGTTACACAAAATGTCTCCGTGATAAACACGACAATTTGCTTCATTTTTAAGTACGAACAATAGGTGTTCCTAGACAAAGAATGACTCAGTTAACACCGTCAAGTTTGTTCGTAACGTACTGTACCGTATAAATCTTGTTGACCACCATTTAAGTGGTGGTACAAATGCGAGGACCGCGGAAGACTGAACGTGTAGTGTGAAAGGGCCAACCAAGTATCGCCGCTTCAAGATCGCTTCTTCGATCATAAATTACACCGGACCCAACGTCGAAATTGATCGTGCTTCGTGTGCTTGTTAATGCGATAAGTCGTTTAAACGGTATCGTAGAATTAGATGACAGTGAAGCGAAGATCGGTGACCGAAGTTAGGTGTGCTGGGGAAGCAGTTCGTGGCCTTGAACGGTCAATATTACTCATTCGTGTTAAAGAACGTATGAAACTCGTGGTCGAATCTAGCAGCTTTTCGGATACCATAAATTGATTTGTTTGCTTCTCGGATGTAGCCATTGAACACAATGGCCATTAGCAGGAGACGCAATGCAGTTCGATCCGCACCGATTTGCTGTCGCTTGCACACCGTAAAACAAAAAATTTGTATCCGCATAAATGCGACGATGGTCGATTTTTAAGGCAGTCAGTTAGTACCGGTTACGACTATATTCGAAAGGAAACGTCCTGAAACCGCCTGCTAATGGGTCGACGAGCCGAAGAAGCAAGAAGAAGTGTCGGAGAATTGAAAAGTTTTTCCCCCGAGACGACGTAAAAATGTGGCCGTACGATCTGTCGTGGAAAAAAAAGAGTTCGCCGCGATTGGAAGGCGTAATCGACGGAAAGAAACGATCTACAAGTTCATCGAGCGGACGGATCGCAAACACGGAAGAAGAAATACAATCTGTTCTGTCTGTCGAAGCGTATCGGCGGCTGTTCGGAAAAAAAGTGCTGCCAGAAAATCGATCGGCGCACGCTTTCGAGACTCGATCGGCACAGTTCCTAAGCAAATCGTTCCTTTCAACTTGTTCGAGATAATTAACCCGCCGGAGATTCGTGCTGCGTGAAAGACCGGAGGGCAACGAACAAAAAACAAAAAATCAAAAAAAGAAGAAGGCAAGAAATTAATTGTTACGAGCGCAATAAAGCATCCTGCTTCATTCCAGATGCGTGCGACGTCCAATAGACAGTCCATAAGATCATCAAAGTAATGTTGCATTTCGGAAACGACACTTTCCACGATATCTATACAAGGGATCGCCCTGACGGTCCCGCGTATTCTTTAGGACGCCCGTAATTACGGGTATAATTTCACCGGTCATTAAGGCACGCACCTGCCGATAATCTAAACAATCTCGTCGGATCTGATAACGATTTAACTAACGATATTACGTTCGTAATCACCTCTCATTGTGCTAGTTCAGCGTCACTTCGGTTTCTCTGCGGCGTGCTCGAAGTGCAGGCGATTTTTTATGCGATCTCTTGGGGTTCGCTTTCTATAATATTTCGATCGACGCTCCGTCGAGTTTCATTCAGCAATTACGGTCGGTGTGCTCTGTTGATTTACCGAGTTTAATTGAATCTCGATGAGTCGATCAGATTTTTTTAACCGCGGCTAAACAGATATCGATGTTTTCCTTGAAAAAGGGTCAGGTGTCGTTAAAGTCTTGGTAACGTTAAATGTTTTATACAGTTCAAATAGTGTTGTTATCGGTATAGTTTTACTGCACAGGAATACCTTGCAAACGATCAGCAAAATACGCATTATAGGACTGAGACGTTTAATCGAAGGCGTGTCCTATCGTAGAAAATCTCAGCGCGCAGCGAAAGTTCTCTGGAGAAAGTGTCGGGGCTGAAAGGGTTGAAGAGAAGGGTTGCGATCGAACGATCGCCCGGTAAAAAGCTGAAAGGAATCAAATAGGCTCCCCTTTTCCGTTGATTTACGCCGCATTAATTAGTGGAGCTTCTAATTGGCATTTTGCTCGATACGCGTGTCCCTGTTGTTCTTTTCTATATTTTTTTTCTTCCCTCTCCTGACTCGCTCGATGTCGATGCGTTCTGCGAGCAGAGAGCACCGTTAACGAGGTGAACAGACCACGTTTGATATTTACTCGGGGTCCGCCTTGGGTCTCGTTTTATTGAGTCATATATCAAACCTCGGAGGCTGAAAAAGCCGAGGGAGAAGGAAAACGCCGACGTTTCTGCTCCTCGAAGACGATTGACCAAATTCTATCGTCTTCGAACGCGATCGTGTCCGTTGCGCGTCGAGTCTGTCTTTCATTGTTTCGAGAACCACGGGAATAAATTATGGCCGCGGTTCGTCCGTTGTTGCAGCTCTGTTCCTCGTCATCCATAATTGCCACCCGCTATTCTGCGCTTCGCAATTGGTTTTGGGTGTTCGGTAAAAAAATATTTACAGGGTGGACCGGTGATTGCGCCATCTTGGTTGTTTCGAAACCCATAGCAGTTTGAGAATTATAGTTTTCGAAACAATCAGGATGCTGATAGTTACTGCTCCACCCTGTATATCGCGTGGTTTATCTTTTTCCCTAATACAAATTAGTGCATAAACGGTGAAACGGCGAGGTCCGGTGCTGATGTACAACATAACCGTCTTGTAAACCGAGCTGCGCGTTAGAGAGAAATTTAGGTGAATGCGACGAGAGGAGAAGCAATCGATGATGGCCGAAGGGCGGACAAAAATTGCCGGAATGAACTCGCGGGACTAATTGACCGGCATCGAAAAGTAGAATGGAGTCGGGACGATTCGCGAGATAACTCGACGGTTAATTATCACGGTGGAGAATCGGAACGATAGATTGAAACGTTTAGGGTTGTTCGAGCGGGAGAAGCGTGGGTTCGACGAAGCCCCGTGGTCCACATTCCAATAAATAACGAAACAAAGGAGCTGGAAATTCTACCCCCAGCCATTCGCTTTCGACCTGCCGCCATATTTACATCCGATAACGAGCCGCCGGCAGATATTTACATTTTTAATAGCATAAACCCACAGAGCTGACGGGCCGCTCGAATCGTATTTTCCCTTCTTCTCCGTTCCCCTCGGCCGACGCCATTCAACGACCCACCCCACCGTGGACGCCATTTATTAGCCCTAATTGATCGAAAGGGGTAACCCGTGACTTTCTTTTTCTCCTCGATCCTCTCGCGGGGCTGTTTACGCGTTCCTTACCCCGCAAGAAATTTCATTAGAGGGAACAGGATCGGCTCCGAGGTTATAACGAGTGGCGCGAGGAGGAAGAAACGAACTATAGTTTACCGCAGGACACGTGACGCCGGTCATCGTTTTCGGCTGCGATTACGCTCGAACGGAGCCAACGGGTGACGGCTGCCACCCTCTGGCATGTCGTGAAACCGCGTGACCCTTCGAACTTTCGCCTCAACGTAATTACACGGAGAAACTGGAAGCGCAGCGCGTACAAAATACTTCTCTACCATGATGTCCATGCTTGTGCAGGGTGCATCGTTTGCAGCTGGAGCGAAACTTTAGAAATAACTTGTACTCTTCGAGATGTTTGGAAAACATTTCTCTGGATCGCTGAAAGCGCAATCAGTGAAAATTTCATTGCTACGTAATTATCATAAATATTTGAATATGGTAACATGACATCCAGGGCCACCGCTGGGACCGGTCAACAGTAACGTCGTGAAACAGTGACGCTGTTTCTACACGTTTGTACCAACAATTTTTCAACTGATAAGTCCGCATGATTTATCCTCGAAATTCAAGATTTTTGCAATCGACAATCTCTCCCGCAGCTCTTCCTACTCCTTGATCGATTTGCAAGATTTTCATATCCGATCTCGTTCGATCTCGAAAGAGTGAAAATTATACAAACTTCTTCTCGATGTCAACTCTGAACTCGATGTGAAAATAAAAAAAAAGTAGGACAAAGGTCTCCAAGCGGGACATACGAATCTTACATTCGACGCGCATCGGCCTGATATATTTGGCCCGTTTCGGATCGAAGTTACCGGATTCGAGAGAATCACGCGAAAAAAGTCGAATTTGAGGGCGGAGCAAAGGGTTCCTTTATTTTCTTTGGTCGCGACGAACGTCGAGGCAGGGGGTGGACGAGTGGGAGGAGAAGAGGAGCGTGGAAGGAGCGACGGGGGAGTCTTATTACGGCGAGCATGCTGGCGCAATCAAATAAATTAGCCGGAATTACGCGGCTCGCGAACCAAAGCTAGTCCTCCGCACCAATTAGCAGAGCTTTATCCAAGCCGTATATTTCACTCGGCTCTGCTACGTATCGCTTTCTAAGAAATTCGTGCCCGCCATCCTGCCCTTCCGACAGTCCCTCGGCCTTTGCCCTCTGACCTTCGCCCTCTCGCTTCGCCCTTTGCCTTTGCCAATTTCTACCTCTGCACCGGCCGATCTGCTCCACCTTAGAAAACCTATTATCTTCTTGATATTACTGACGATTCGAACGCTGCTTCGGATCCAGCATTTTTCTTTAATCGCCGCGTTCACTGCAGTGGATGTCACCGGTTACCGACACCTCGAATTTCATTTAATCAAACAACCACCGATGCTTAGAAAATTTTTGGACAATTCTATCATTGCAGCTAGCTTCACCGGGGATCCGCGGATGCGCTGATAATGGAAAATTTATTCTCGGATCCCCGATGAAGGTAGCTACGATGCTGGCGAAACGTCGGAACGTAACTTCGTAAGGATACGGCTTACACCCGGAAATCTGAAGCAACTATGTTCGTAGCAACCAAATCCGTGAAACCTTCAAGGATCTGAATTCCTATATTACAATAAAAATATGTAGTAAGACTCGTACGTTGAAACAGTAAACGCTTTCCTTCCTACTCGATCTATAGTTTGTAATAGGGCGTTACAATCTGTCTGACCGGGCACGGCAGCTTCCACTGTGGCGCTCAACTTCCACCGTGTGAACTATGAATTTCCGTGAACGTCGATGGAAAATAATTTGATCCTTGAGCGTTTCGTTGAACAAGATAAACGTAGGGTGAAAATTGTTTCGCACGCTTGTTCCATTCAAACTTGGTCCCGAATCTCAAACAGTTTTGTGTCTCTGGGATTCTTTGGTCTGCACGAGAGTGAATATTTTCGGGATAACTTTCAGCGGTCGGCAGGGTGAAACTCGTGGCGATATTTTCCTCGGGCGCTGTTCAACCGGAGCTCACGGCGAGGCTTGGCGCGGCGGGCGGGTTAATCGAACAGGCTAGAACTGTCGGCGTAGCTCGTTCTCGAAGCGGGGCCCATTAAAGCGCATTACACGGCTAATACGCGACTGTAAAATAGATCTGAGCCGGCGTTATCTGTTGCGCAGCATCGATCTTCCGGCGGAGGGTTTCGATGGCTCGAAAGCGTGCAATGAAAGCGGCGTGTAATCGGCTAACGAGGCCGGGATCCTCGTGGGAGCGCGAGGACGTGGCGACGGCGTCGTAAGTTCGGGGTTCCGGGCTAATAATAATACCTAAACGATATGAAACGGAGGACGCGAGCGAACCCGAGCGAAACGGTTACCGCGTATTCTTGCGTGACGCGTTATTAGCCGATTGCCTCATTAATCGCTCCGTCGGCTCGAGACGGCCGCGTACACCCATTTCGATACCGAGTAATTGCTAATCGCTAATTGCGAGCTCAAACACTCCATCCAATTAACCCTGCGAACGATACCACCTCCGAGCTCCTGCGCCACGATTCCTCCCCTATCCACCCCTGATGCCTCTTTCACCCCCCATTTCATTCGCGGGACCAACTGCGCTCCGGCATTCCTCATTCCGTTCTGCTCTTCGACTCTCCTGCCAGCCAACCGGAGAAATGGTACTCGAGGATTCAGCGAATTATTGCACAGGGCTCGCGATACGGATGAAATTGTTTTACCGAAACCCTTACGTATATTTCAGTATTTGCTTCTTGCGAATACGCAACCGCAGCACCGACTCTATCTTTGGTAAAGGAAAGACGCGTCAAACTGAACAGTACCCTCGACGACTCGGCAGCAGAGGTTCTCTCGTGCAAAGTGTTTTGTTCAGCGGAAACGGGAGAACGAGTCGAGTCGAAAGAACGGTTGGTTATTGAACGTAATTAAGAAGCGTTTTCAAGTTGGAAAATAGAAATGAAAGAGCTCTCGCAAAAAAGGGGGAAGAAAAGTGTTTGATCCGTCGAAGAGCATAGGCGGTGTTCCCCGCGTGGCAACATCGTTGACCCGAGCGTTGCTCGCGGTGAAAGCTTGGATTCTCGGAGCTCCTTAACAGCCCCTAACGAGGATAGCCGAGCAGGCAGTAGCGAGTGGCGTGCCTCTTAGATACACTGTAAGGACCCTTAATAACAATGTCGTTTATAGTTAGTACATGGGCGGAGGTTAGTTAGCGGAGATCGCGGATGTTGTTGGCCGATGGTGGCGGCGGCGGCGGCGGCGGCGGCGGCGACGGCGACGGCGGGAAGGGAGAACGCTAATAAAACACAATTAGCGGGTCTAGAGGGTCGACCAATCACCGGGTTCCTCGCTCTATCGTGTACGCGCGCGTAAAACTCCGACTCCGGTTATTTATGGGTCTCCCTATATTGAAACGCGTTTCTTCTTTTTCGTAATCAGCCTCCCTCTTGCCTCCGACACCCCTTTCCGTTCTGTTCCGTTGCGCGATCGCAACCGCAACCGCAGCGCGCGGACGAGGATGGATCCGGACGACATTTTCAGATCCATCCCCTTCCGACGGGGGTGGCCGGGAAATGGGGTGTCCCGACGAACGACGACCCTCGTTCGTTCAAACCGATCGACCGACGACCCCTCATTGGCGGAAATTCACCCTCGATTCAGCTGTCGCGCCGGATGGTTTTAGGCTTTTGGCTAACCGACCAGAAAATACGCTATGGCGGACAGCCTGGTCGTTACCGCGTCGATGGCTGCGATCGGAGTGCGAGCGTTAACACTTTCGCAGCCGGTAATTCGTTCAGCTTCCTGAAACTGGAGGCCGAGTGCGATGAACTCGAATCTATGTCTCATCTGTCGATGCCCTTCATTTAATGGTATGTATAGAAACTACGCATACACCGGTGGTACCGCCAACGGAGCGCAGATCGTTAACAAATCCTTCGAACCGAGCGTCCTTCCGGAGTCTTGAATCGCACGGTTTCATGAACAGATTCATGATCAACCGATTCCCCGAGTTCTCTGTATCACCGGTGATAATTTTAGCTCATAACTCGCGCAGGATGACCCGCGATCGAATCATCGATCTCCCGATCGCATCGAGAATCACGTCGGAAAGCGCATGAACGGTCAAAGTTCGTTGCGTGCTCGTTGCCAAGTTTTCCCTGCAAACAATTAAAAAACCGACTGCACGGTCCGAAAGAAACTACATGATATAGAGTAGAAACAAAGCGAAGATAACGTTGTTCGATAGCGGTCGACTAATGCGACCGTAATTGTCGGCCGATTAGTCGGCAATTTGTTAGTCAAATTATTGTCCGTGTGGCTCGAGTGACGCGGCTTCGTTAGTTCGGTGCACGTTCGTCCAATACCTGGTGGTTATCAGCGTGAAGGGGGGAATTGTTTACACCGTTGGATCGGAGAGAAGTGGCCTCGATCGAAGTCGATTCGATTCGACCGTATCGATCCTCCTCCTAGAAACACGGCCGTGGCGAATTAATATGCGAGAACGGTCGCGGAGACGACCCTGCGCACATAATTTGTTAATCGACGCGCTATCTTGTTAATTACTCGATAACGAGGCGATACGCGATGCCCGCGGAATGAGATTCCGTTATCGCGCGAGCTCGTTTCGCTTTATCGGCGACGGCTAAATGGTAATTTGCTATTTATTTTCCGAGAGGAAAGTCGAGTAATGCGAGTTATCGCTCCGGCCGGCTGCTTTGCATATCGACCGACTGAAAACTCGATGCCGGGCCGGGCCGCGCCGCGCGCGTCGCGCGTTTTTTCGAGCCGCAGGATTTCCCGCGGGGATCACGCGCGTTCGATCACGGAGGCGATCTATCGCGTCGATCGATCGCCGCGAAGACTCCGGCTCGTGCCCGCGCCGCGGTCTGATCGGATCCCTAGAAAACGACTATCGATTCGATGCGTGAGAATGCTAACGAGATCTATTTACCTCGCTCTTTTTTAACGCATGTTTTAGCTCGACGATCTTTCGTTCGTTCCAGGTTTTTTATCGGTATGGCTCCGGACGATTGTCTCGATCTTCACCGAATACAAAATGATGCGCAGAAAGCATTTCGGAGCATTTTATACGAGAACCGAAGCGGTTCGTATGTATACACACCGCGATGCAGTTGCTTCGTACAAGGCGCCAACGGGCGTTCCCGCTGGACAACGCAAGTTCCAATTAGGATACCGATCGGCGTGCCGGGTCGTTAAAGTGTTAAGTGAATTCTACTTTCAAACATACTCATGAGACTAGGCCTGAAATCAACTGCACGCACATCCTTGTCTGACCCGTTGTTAAGGACGGAGAGCCTTGGTTCTCTTCCACGCGCGGTCGCTTGAGGAACGCTTCGTGGGACCACCTATTTTAATTACGATCAACTACTTTTGTTGCGAGCGCAAATTTGAAATTCGCTGTATATTCGACTCTGTGAGCACGCGGGGGCCACCACCCGCGATTCCTTTGACCTCCGCCATCGTTCCGTCGCGATCCAGACCGGGAAAGAAAAGTCGACGAGAAAAATCTGTGGGCGTTCGAGATTTAATCGGACCGGTCACCGGAAAGGGGTATCGATTCAGCTTCGATACGTGTCGGCAATAACGACGTTGATAGAGTTTTTGCCGGGCCCGAGGGGCAGACAACTAATTTCAGCTTAATCGTCGTCTTATCGCAATTTACCGAGTGTAGAGAAGCGAGGCTTAATTGACTGGCCTCGCTGTAGAAGGACCGGTCGTTCCCGCGAAGCACAAAAGCCGCTCGAACGGCAAAAACTTCCCTCGAACCGGCAGTTTCTCGCTCGAGGAATGTCGAGCAGCTCGCTTCCTGGAAGCCCTGTCTCTCGTCGCGATCGGGACCGATTCGGGACCCATCGTACGTATCATTGACGAACCTCGTCAACAACGCGCTTTGTCTATTTCGCGTCTCTGAATGAGCACGCGTTCGCTCGCTCTGTTTACACGCGACATCCTCGTTTCGCTCCAACTTTACACGCTCCCTTCTCCGACCCCCGCGTCGATTTTTCGGTTCGTCCATCTACCCCTCTGGCGAATTTTGCCAGGCGCAAAGGTTGTCACGACGGAACAAAATGGAAAGCGCGTCTTCCGATCGGTAAATATTTGTGTCCTCGATGGTGTGCGTCCGAACAGCCGCGTTAACCCCTTGCGTTACGATTTTATGCATCCCCGAATGCAACATAGCCATGCGTTTCAGTTCCACGGCACTTTTGTCAATGAAGAATGGGAACGTACGATTACGATCTTCCGTTAGCATAATTTGTAGAAGATAGCACGAATTTGCCCTTTTTCTAACACATGCGTATAACGCAGTCTTCGTCAAAGGGTTAAAGCAGTTTCGCTCGGGGGCCTTGTTCGGAATAATGTTCTCCTTTCATTTCAATCATCGTTTCGAAGCGTGAATGGAATTTTTATTGCGAAGCGGAAACTGAGTCAGATAACAATAAAGTTGTCGATACTGTTTTTCTGTTAACAATTTGATGTCCGTTGTCACGCACGCTTGAGTTTACCTATTTCATCATTACGGATGCAACAAATAAAGAAACAAGCATGCGTCTCACCGACGAACAAACAAGTATCGTAAGATTTGTAGAGTAAAAATTCTTGCGAGCGTAATGGACAGGAGTCGAAATTTTTCAACAAATGCAGCGGCCGCCGATGCGTGAAATAATCGATGACCGACGACGTTTTGAATTAACGTGCAATAAATCGATGCTATCTTAACGAAATGATCCAGGACAATTTATTCTTCTACGTGATTTCTCCGAAGTGGCACGAGATATCGGTTTCAAAGTATGAATCGAAACAACAATTGAAATTAAAATGTTCCGTCATCGAGCGGATGATGCGGCATCGATAGCGAGTCGAGTTATCGATGGCTGTACGTAAAATAGCTGATATCGGTTATCATCGAACAAACTGGAATATCTATTCGAAGGCAGTATGAATAAAAGGAATAACACGCATTCCATAGGTTTGAAGGAGCGATGAATGAACATGGTATCGATGTCGTATCGAGGCCGGCTTCGAGTGAATGAAAATGTCGAACCGGCCAATATCGTGGACGCGCGCGGATTATCTGGTCCATCGGCGAGGACGACGGATAACGCGAAGCATGATCGAAACTCACTCTGAAAGTCCGTGTCGTCGGTGGCCGGAAGTTCCGCCTCCTCGACGTCGACGAGGCTCCTGATGCTGAACACGCTCTTGGCCACTCGGGTCTTCTGAAGGTCACCGACACCCTCCGCCCTCCTGGGGGTGGTGCTGAGATCCATGACTGAGGTCACTCGATCGGATCCGCGGTTTCGAACGGAGGGAGCTATCCTGTGCACGCGCGAAAACGCACCGTCCGCATCCTCGCGTGAGTGCAGGTCGCTCGACTCGCGTCCTCGTCAACGATTCGATTCTCGACCGGGCCGCTCTCGCCGCTCTCGTCGCTCTCGTCGCTCTCGTCGCTCTCGTCGCTCTCGTCGCTCTCGTCGGTTTCGTCGGTTTCGTCGGTTCGACGAGTCGAACGTCGGCGAGTCAAAGGCGAATTCCGGTCGCATCAGCCGATTTGATCGGGTCGCGGGAGAAATCACCGCGAAACGCGGTGAGGGAGAGGCAGAGAGGGAGAGAGAGAGAGAGAGAGATATTCGCCGCCTCGTCACAGTCGATCGTCGACTCTTTGACCGCGCATTTCGATGGATCCTTATCGGCCGATATCTCCGCTTATCGGCTTTCCAAATTTTTCGCCGATTTCTCTGCGCGAGCCTCGAGCACCCTTTTGCACCGGAAATTGGACTCCGATCCGAGGGATTACGAAGAGTCGAGCGATTCGAACGGCCGCCTCCTCGAGAGACGTTCACCGGCGGTCTTCCCCAGGATCCCTTCGAGATCCCGGACGACTTCCTTCCTGGCTGAGGCGACTTCACCGGCCAATGCTCGCGCGTTATCGGCCCGATCCTTATCAGCCCCGCGTAGCATCGCAGACTGAACACGACCGTCGCCGCGCCGTACGGCAAAAACTACTCCGTTTCGGCTGCTCTGTGTATCCTCGGTTGTGTACCTCGAACCATCAATGAACTTGTCTGCGTCGACCTCTCGTGTTTGGCTTCGAGTGTTTACCGCGTCGAGCACCGGGAACTCCTCCTCGCTGACACTGTGCGACGCGTGAACGGAACCACGAGTCGGTCATTGATCCACCGTGGACCTTCATGGGATCGAAACTTCCATGCTCGAGCGTTTCGGATCACCGGCTTCCACGCTCGCGAATCATCCTCACTGATCGTTCGTCCACCTCCGCGACATCCCGTCAGGATCGAGACCGCTCTCCCCGTCGAAGCTCTGCGCGCTTCGGGATATCCCGAAAACGTCCGCGTCCGGAACGCTCGATCGCACAGGTGACGCGAGACGCGAGAAATCGGACACTGCGTCGAAGGAACGAGGCGATTTGACAGCGAACGGAAGAGGCGAGCCAGTCGGACGAGAAAGCGGAGGAGAAACAGAAGCGAGCACGCGCGTATCGCGAACTCCTGTTCGGCAATGTTCGCGTTCGCGTTCCCTCCACCTGGAGAAGGTCGATCGTGTCCTACCACCTGGTAGAGGGGAAGCTGAAACACCGAGACCGCCCTTCCCCAACAAAATGGAGTTTTCTCGAGCTTTCAACTCCGCCTACCGTGATCCACCCACGTTGTTTCTCCTCGGCCAGGTGCCCCCCGATGGATCGCGAACGCTCCTGCCCTTCCTTCGTCGCCTCTCGACCGGCTCCCCTTGCCACAGCCTCCACCACGGATTTTTCTCTCTGATGCCGCTATTATATGGTTCGAGATAAAGAATTATTAAAATAGAGAAGGCGGTGTACCGTATGAAGATAGCATTCAACGTTAGAAGGTGGTATTAACCTGTTAACAGGGGAAACGAGATAGCTCGTTCCGTGAAAATTGCTCCGCCATGAGCGAGGCGCCTGTTAATTGGTTCGTCAGTATATCTTGGCGAGTATGTAAACCTGTTGTACGGAGAAGATAATTTTTATTCGTTTTTAAGAACAAACAATAGGCGTTCTTAGACAATAAATGACCAGGTAACAGGATAACGAAACGGAGGAGACATATTTTATGTTACTGTTTCCTCTTGTGTTCTGAGACGGAGCTGCGTATACGTCTGTATAAGAAGTCTGGGTCTAGGACAGCCGAAGACAAGAGGGTAAATCGTTTCCTTTGCGTTACGCTGCACTCGCAGTATCAAACTCATCGATAGAGCAATGACCCCACATAATTTTCATTCTCAACGTTCCGATATCTTCGGAATATAATTCATAATAATGTAATTTGCGTGTAACTGACAGAACCACGTAGAAATGAACGCTTTGAGGATCGAAAGATCGTTCGAACAGGATGCGTCTGTCGACGATCGATCGTTTTGCATCCGTGATGGCCATCCAGAGCGCAACCCTTCTCCGGCCTACCCCCGCGCAGCAACCGTTACTCCTCAGATAGTCGGTAATTGTCGGTAAGTGCGATTTTTGAAGAAGCAGTCACGCAATAAAAATAATTACTTTTCATACATGATATCTAGTTTATCCAGAGATCACATCACTACTTTGATATACGTCATTTGTCATATAGAAACTCAGCGGACATCATATACGCTCACTTATTCGGGACTGTTTGATAATTAATAGATTAATTACAATATTATTTATTTTTAAGAGAATCCAGAATATTTCATTGAAATTCAACTATAGCAGTGCGCAATGCGCTTGATGGTTTGATATCTTTTAATCTAGAGTGCATATTAGTTTTCAGAACGTTCATAACTGGAAAGCTGTTTATAAAACGATATGAACAATCAGGATAAATATTGTACAATTCGTGCAGACGAAATACCAATAAAATATAATTTATATTAGGATATTCTAGGTTTTACTCATAAATATTTTCCTACAGCATATTACAATTATTTACTCGTTTAAGGATTTATTATGTTCTAAAGTATAGTAATAGAAATTTTAAAAATGGTACAACAGCAAATAGGAAATTAGTAATCTGTATTACTATGAATTTGTAAATATTGTGTAACATATGTCATAATATACTTCTATTTATAACACCTATTATAAATAAATTTATATTATATACGTATATAATGGTTATAATATGTTTGCTACATATAATTTATTCGTAATGTATATATTTGAAATATATGTTTTAAACTGTTTCCCCCTCTTTGCCTCGTCTGTAATTAGTATTCGCCCTTTGCCGCTGTCCCCTACGGACCCTTAACAGAACCGTTCACCATGTACTGCTGACGCCCATAGGCGTTCGCTGTAATACCTTGCTGCGTGCTATGACAGCCGGCCGCACGTAGTGTTCGACCCACGGCGCTTTATGTGGCGCCATCTCTGACGAAAGCTCGAAACTAAGTAGCGGCATTGCGACTAGTGCCATCTCTGGCAAAAGCCCGGAACCCAGTTGAAGCGTGGACGAAATTTCTCATATTGTCTGCAGCGATATTCCAAGTGGCGCCATCTAGCGAAAATGACCTGATTATTTACAGAAACAACCGCAAGGGGCGCGACGAGCGGTACGTCATTGTATAGTTCCAATTCCAGGCAGAAGATGGCACTGATCTCAACTTTTAGTTCTATGAGCATGGCACAGATGGCGTCAGTTGCACCACCCGACGTAGCTTAGTTCCGCGCTTTTCTCAGAGATGGCGCAAGCTGTACCACCCTCCGCTACTTAGTTCAGGGCTTTTGTCAGAGATGGCGACAGCTGCATCGACCGCTGCGACTTAGTTCCGGGCCTTTGTCAGAGATGGCGACAGCTACACTGTCCGCTGCTACTTAGTTCCGGGTTGCTGTCAGAGATGGCGCTATCTGCGATATGAAAAGTCGTTCACTGTGCGCTACCGACGCCCATAGGCGATCCTGCGTACACCTTGTTTCCACGTACAGAGAACGTAGTCAAAGGGATAACAATAAATAAAATATAACTTTAACACTTACTTCAGATAGCATATATTACGTATTGTACTTCATTAATGAGTTTTATATATTCTTAAGTTTTTGTGGCGGTGTTTAAAGAATAATTCATACATGTTGTATATTTAAATTGCGCTTGTATAATAATGTCTCTTGATTGTTAAATGAACATTAGGATTAAGGCAATTGTGCTACAATAAATTGTAAAATCTTCCTGAACTCCACTGTATTTTACAATGATTATTTAAATAAACAAAAATTAACCAGACAAACTGTATTATTATTTATTAGTTTATAAGTTTACATTTTCCCCTTCCATTCATTTCCCCTGTGAACGCAGTTAAATCTCAGGAAAAACCGAAGAAACTCTAAGTTCTGAAGTCAGCACTGCGTACAGAAAACCACGAAATTAATTCGGTGAATTTCCTGGAATCGTGACGTCATTTCCAAGAATCGGCGAAACTTTGTGCCACCTCCTCTGCTATCATATGCTCCTGTTACTAATTCTCGATTTTGCCTAAATTCATTTAGAAACCCTGAAAAATTCTAAGTCGCGGAATTTCCTGGAATCGTGACGTCATTTCCAAGAATCGGCGAAACTTTGTGCCACCTCCTCTGCTATCATATGCTCCTGTTACAAATTCTCGATTTTGCCCAAATTCATTTAGAAACCCTGAAAAATTCTAAGTCGCGGAATTTCCTGGAATCGTGACGTCATTTCCAAGAATCGGCGAAACTTTGTGCCACCTCCTCTGCTATCATATGCTCCTGTTACAAATTCTCGATTTTGCCTAAATTCATTTAGAAACCCTGAAAAATTCTAAGTCGCGGAATTTCCTGGAATCGTGACGTCATTTCCAAGAATCGGCGAAACTTTGTGCCACCTCCTCTGCTATCATATGCTCCTGTTACAAATTCTCGATTTTGCCCAAATTCATTTAGAAACCCTGAAAATTTCTAAGTCGCGGAATTTCCTGGAATCGTGACGTCATTTCCAAGAACCAGCGAAACTTTGTGCCACCTCCTCTGCTACCATATGCTCCTGTTACTAATTCTCAATTTTGCCCAAATTCATTTAGAAACCCTGAAAAATTCTAAGTCGCGGAATTTCCTGGAATCGTGACGTCATTTCCAAGAATCGGCGAAACTTTGTGCCACCTCCTCTGCTATCATATGCTCCTGTTACAAATTCTCGATTTTGCCTAAATTCATTTAGAAACCCTGAAAAATTCTAAGTCGCGGAATTTCCTGGAATCGTGACGTCATTTCCAAGAATCGGCGAAACTTTGTGCCACCTCCTCTGCTATCATATGCTCCTGTTACTAATTCTCGATTTTGCCTAAATTCATTTAGAAACCCTGAAAAATTCTAAGTCGCGGAATTTCCTGGAATCGTGACGTCATTTCCAAGAATCGGCGAAACTTTGTGCCACCTCCTCTGCTATCATATGCTCCTGTTACAAATTCTCGATTTTGCCTAAATTCATTTAGAAACCCTGAAAAATTCTAAGTCGCGGAATTTCCTGGAATCGTGACGTCATTTCCAAGAATCGGCGAAACTTTGTGCCACCTCCTCTGCTATCGTATGCTCCTGTTACAAATTCTCGATTTTGCCCAAATTCATTTAGAAACCCTGAAAATTTCTAAGTCGCGGAATTTCCTGGAATCGTGACGTCATTTCCAAGAACCAGCGAAACTTTGTGCCACCTCCTCTGCTACCATATGCTCCTGTTACTAATTCTCAATTTTGCCCAAATTCATTTAGAAACCCTGAAAAATTCTAAGTCGCGGAATTTCCTGGAATCGTGACGTCATTTCCAAGAATCGGCGAAACTTTGTGCCACCTCCTCTGCTATCATATGCTCCTGTTACTAATTCTCAATTTTGCCCAAATTCATTTAGAAACCCTGAAAAATTCTAAGTCGCGGAATTTCCTGGAATCGTGACGTCATTTCCAAGAATCGGCGAAACTTTGTGCCACCTCCTCTGCTATCATATGCTCCTGTTACAAATTCTCGATTTTGCCTAAATTCATTTAGAAACCCTGAAAAATTCTAAGTCGCGGAATTTCCTGGAATCGTGACGTCATTTCCAAGAATCGGCGAAACTTTGTGCCACCTCCTCTGCTATCATATGCTCCTGTTACAAATTCTCGATTTTGCCTAAATTCATTTAGAAACCCTGAAAAATTCTAAGTCGCGGAATTTCATGGACTCGTGACGTCATTTCCAAGAATCGGCGAAACTTTGTGCCACCTCCTCTGCTATCATATGCTCCTGTTACAAATTCTCGATTTTGCCCAAATTCATTTAGAAACCCTGAAAAATTCTAAGTCGCGGAATTTCCTGGAATCGTGACGTCATTTCCAAGAATCGGCGAAACTTTGTGCCACCTCCTCTGCTATCATATGCTCCTGTTACAAATTCTCGATTTTGCCCAAATTCATTTAGAAACCCTGAAAAATTCTAAGTCGCGGAATTTCCTGGAATCGTGACGTCATTTCCAAGAATCGGCGAAACTTTGTGCCACCTCCTCTGCTATCATATGCTCCTGTTACAAATTCTCGATTTTGCCTAAATTCATTTAGAAACCCTGAAAAATTCTAAGTCGCGGAATTTCCTGGAATCGTGACGTCATTTCCAAGAATCGGCGAAACTTTGTGCCACCTCCTCTGCTATCATATGCTCCTGTTACAAATTCTCGATTTTGCCTAAATTCATTTAGAAACCCTGAAAAATTCTAAGTCGCGGAATTTCCTGGAATCGTGACGTCATTTCCAAGAATCGGCGAAACTTTGTGCCACCTCCTCTGCTATCATATGCTCCTGTTACAAATTCTCGATTTTGCCCAAATTCATTTAGAAACCCTGAAAAATTCTAAGTCGCGGAATTTCCTGGAAACGTGACGTCATTTCCAAGAACCAGCGAAACTTTGTGCCACCTCCTCTGCTACCATATGCTCCTGTTACTAATTCTCAATTTTGCCCAAATTCATTTAGAAACCCTGAAAAATTCTAAGTCGCGGAATTTCCTGGAATCGTGACGTCATTTCCAAGAATCGGCGAAACTTTGTGCCACCTCCTCTGCTGTCATATGCTCCTGTTACAAATTCTCGATTTTGCCCAAATTCATTTAGAAACCCTGAAAAATTCTAAGTCGCGGAATTTCCTGGAATCGTGACGTCATTTCCAAGAATCGGCGAAACTTTGTGCCACCTCCTCTGCTGTCATATGCTCCTGTTACTAATTCTCAATTTTGCCCAAATTCATTTAGAAACCCTGAAAAATTCTAAGTCGCGGAATTTCCTGGAATCGTGACGTCATTTCCAAGAATCGGCGAAACTTTGTGCCACCTCCTCTGCTATCATATGCTCCTGTTACAAATTCTCGATTTTGCCTAAATTCATTTAGAAACCCTGAATAATTCTAAGTCGCGGAATTTCCTGGAATCGTGACGTCATTTCCAAGAATCGGCGAAATTTTGTGCCACCTCCTCTGCTGTCATATGCTCCTGTTACAAATTCTCGATTTTGCCTAAATTCATTTAGAAACTCTGAAAAATTCTAAGTCGCGGAATTTCCTGGAATCGTGACGTCATTTCCAAGAATCGGCGAAACTTTGTGCCACCTCCTCTGCTATCATATGCTCCTGTTACAAATTCTCGATTTTGCCTAAATTCATTTAGAAACCCTGAAAAATTCTAAGTCGCGGAATTTCCTGGAAACGTGACGTCATTTCCAAGAACCAGCGAAACTTTGTGCCACCTCCTCTGCTACCATATGCTCCTGTTACTAATTCTCAATTTTGCCCAAATTCATTTAGAAACCCTGAAAAATTCTAAGTCGCGGAATTTCCTGGAATCGTGACGTCATTTCCAAGAACCAGCGAAACTTTGTGCCACCTCCTCTGCTACCATATGCTCCTGTTACTAATTCTCGATTTTGCCCAAATTCATTTAGAAACCCTGAAAAATTCTAAGTCGCGGAATTTCCTGGAATCGTGACGTCATTTCCAAGAATCGGCGAAACTTTGTGCCACCTCCTCTGCTATCATATGCTCCTGTTACAAATTCTCGATTTTGCCTAAATTCATTTAGAAACCCTGAAAAATTCTAAGTCGCGGAATTTCCTGGAATCGTGACGTCATTTCCAAGAATCGGCGAAACTTTGTGCCACCTCCTCTGCTATCATATGCTCCTGTTACTAATTCTCAATTTTGCCCAAATTCATTTAGAAACCCTGAAAAATTCTAAGTCGCGGAATTTCCTGGAATCGTGACGTCATTTCCAAGAATCGGCGAAACTTTGTGCCACCTCCTCTGCTATCATATGCTCCTGTTACAAATTCTCGATTTTGCCTAAATTCATTTAGAAACCCTGAATAATTCTAAGTCGCGGAATTTCCTGGAATCGTGACGTCATTTCCAAGAATCGGCGAAATTTTGTGCCACCTCCTCTGCTGTCATATGCTCCTGTTACAAATTCTCGATTTTGCCTAAATTCATTTAGAAACTCTGAAAAATTCTAAGTCGCGGAATTTCCTGGAATCGTGACGTCATTTCCAAGAATCGGCGAAACTTTGTGCCACCTCCTCTGCTATCATATGCTCCTGTTACAAATTCTCGATTTTGCCTAAATTCATTTAGAAACCCTGAAAAATTCTAAGTCGCGGAATTTCCTGGAATCGTGACGTCATTTCCAAGAATCGGCGAAACTTTGTGCCACCTCCTCTGCTATCATATGCTCCTGTTACAAATTCTCGATTTTGCCCAAATTCATTTAGAAACCCTGAAAAATTCTAAGTCGCGGAATTTCCTGGAATCGTGACGTCATTTCCAAGAATCGGCGAAACTTTGTGCCACCTCCTCTGCTGTCATATGCTCCTGTTACTAATTCTCAATTTTGCCCAAATTCATTTAGAAACCCTGAAAAATTCTAAGTCGCGGAATTTCCTGGAATCGTGACGTCATTTCCAAGAATCGGCGAAACTTTGTGCCACCTCCTCTGCTATCATATGCTCCTGTTACAAATTCTCGATTTTGCCCAAATTCATTTAGAAACCCTGAAAAATTCTAAGTCGCGGAATTTCCTGGAATCGTGACGTCATTTCCAAGAATCGGCGAAACTTTGTGCCACCTCCTCTGCTACCATATGCTCCTGTTACTAATTCTCAATTTGCCCAAATTCATTTAGAAACCCTGAAAAATTCTAAGTCGCGGAATTTCCTGGAATCGTGACGTCATTTCCAAGAATCGGCGAAACTTTGTGCCACCTCCTCTGCTGTCATATGCTCCTGTTACTAATTCTCAATTTTGCCCAAATTCATTTAGAAACCCTGAAAAATTCTAAGTCGCGGAATTTCCTGGAATCGTGACGTCATTTCCAAGAATCGGCGAAACTTTGTGCCACCTCCTCTGCTATCATATGCTCCTGTTACAAATTCTCGATTTTGCCTAAATTCATTTAGAAACCCTGAATAATTCTAAGTCGCGGAATTTCCTGGAATCGTGACGTCATTTCCAAGAATCGGCGAAATTTTGTGCCACCTCCTCTGCTATCATATGCTCCTGTTACAAATTCTCGATTTTGCCTAAATTCATTTAGAAACCCTGAAAAATTCTAAGTCGCGGAATTTCCTGGAATCGTGACGTCATTTCCAAGAATCGGCGAAACTTTGTGCCACCTCCTCTGCTATCATATGCTCCTGTTACAAATTCTCGATTTTGCCCAAATTCATTTAGAAACCCTGAAAAATTCTAAGTCGCGGAATTTCCTGGAATCGTGACGTCATTTCCAAGAATCGGCGAAACTTTGTGCCACCTCCTCTGCTATCATATGCTCCTGTTACAAATTCTCGATTTTGCCCAAATTCATTTAGAAACCCTGAAAAATTCTAAGTCGCGGAATTTCCTGGAATCGTGACGTCATTTCCAAGAATCGGCGAAACTTTGTGCCACCTCCTCTGCTATCATATGCTCCTGTTACAAATTCTCGATTTTGCCTAAATTCATTTAGAAACTCTGAAAAATTCTAAGTCGCGGAATTTCCTGGAATCGCGACGTCATTTCCAAGAATCGGCGAAACTTTGTGCCACCTCCTCTGCTATCATATGCTCCTGTTACAAATTCTCGATTTTGCCTAAATTCATTTAGAAACCCTGAAAAATTCTAAGTCGCGGAATGTCCTGGAATCGTGACGTCATTTCCAAGAACCGGCGAAACTTTGTGCCACCTCCTCTGCTATCATATGCTCCTGTTACAAATTCTCGATTTTGCCCAAATTCATTTAGAAACCCTGAAAAATTCTAAGTCGCGGAATTTCCTGGAATCGTGACGTCATTTCCAAGAATCGGCGAAACTTTGTGCCACCTCCTCTGCTATCATATGCTCCTGTTACAAATTCTCGATTTTGCCCAAATTCATTTAGAAACCCTGAAAAATTCTAAGTCGCGGAATTTCCTGGAATCGTGACGTCATTTCCAAGAATCGGCGAAACTTTGTGCCACCTCCTCTGCTATCATATGCTCCTGTTACAAATTCTCGATTTTGCCCAAATTCATTTAGAAACCCTGAAAAATTCTAAGTCGCGGAATTTCCTGGAATCGTGACGTCATTTCCAAGAATCGGCGAAACTTTGTGCCACCTCCTCTGCTATCATATGCTCCTGTTACAAATTCTCGATTTTGCCTAAATTCATTTAGAAACTCTGAAAAATTCTAAGTCGCGGAATTTCCTGGAATCGCGACGTCATTTCCAAGAATCGGCGAAACTTTGTGCCACCTCCTCTGCTATCATATGCTCCTGTTACAAATTCTCGATTTTGCCTAAATTCATTTAGAAACCCTGAAAAATTCTAAGTCGCGGAATGTCCTGGAATCGTGACGTCATTTCCAAGAACCGGCGAAACTTTGTGCCACCTCCTCTGCTATCATATGCTCCTGTTACAAATTCTCGATTTTGCCTAAATTCATTTAGAAACTCTGAAAAATTCTGAAACGCGGAACTTCCTGGAATCGTGACGTCATTTCCAAGAATCGGCGAAACTTTGTGCCACCTCCTCTGCTGTCATATGCTCCTCTTACTAATTCTCGATTTTGCCTAAATTCCCTTAGAAACTCTGAAAAATTCTAAGTCGCGGAATTTCCTGGAATCGTGACGTCATTTCCAAGAACCGGCGAAACTTTGTGCCACCTCCTCTGCTATCATATGCTCCTGTTACTAATTCTCAATTTTGCCCAAATTCATTTAGAAACTCTGAAAAATTCTGAAACGCGGAATTTCCTGGAATCGTGACGTCATTTCCAAGAATCGGCGAAACTTTGTGCCACCTCCTCTGCTATCATGTTCTCCTAATACCGATGCGAAATTTTGAGAAACATTCTGAAAAATTGCAAAATTTGCAATTTTGTAACTGGAGAACATGGTGTTGGAAGAGGAGGCACAAAGTTTCGTGGATCCTCGGACATTGCGATAGATTCAAGAATTTCCGCGATACTCTCGTGGTTTTCCTTGTTCTTCGAACTTAAATCCTTTTGTGATTTCTGTGGTTTGTTTCGCTCCAGTCTTTTCATGGAAGGATTTTTAATGAAAAACGGGAGGGTTTTAAACTAGCAACTACTAAATAAAAAAACGCCGAATTCGTTTAATTTGCATTTATTTAATGAGTTTCATGTAAAGTACAATATATACAATGTATGTGGTACATATGAAACAAGCGTATTTGAAATAAAAACAGCTTCTCATTTCAGACGGCTTCAGCGGCAGTCATCGTGCGAGTCATCTGAGAATTTGTTCCAGCTGCCTACTTGCTCGGTGAATAATTATTATGGTTTAGATGATAAGAACGTTCAAAAATTCATGAATCTGGTATAAATATACATGAATGAATCTGCGAAGTTTCATAACGATATGTATTTTAGGTCTTCCAAGAAAAATTCGAAAAATACACCCTGAAAACAGGCCGAGAAAGGAGAATCCCCCCTGAAGACAGGCAGTATTAAAACGGACAAGGATGAGGAAGAAATTCGGGGTCCAAAGAGAAGGATTGCCATAGGTGTTACGTAGATTTTCTCGATTTATTTTATACACAGTATCTGTTAATTTTTAAATATATTACGTGCGGTGTATTCAGTGTTACCAATCGAGCGAGCTGGCGTTTGGAGCGGCTCAATCGTTCCACCGAAGACGAGTCACTGTTCACAGATTTTTCGAAACGATCTGAAAGTAATTTTTGAAATCTCCAGTTTTTTTCTCGGTGAGCCGTTGCTCGACGATTGCAACGCTTCAAACAGCCAGATTCTTTCATCGACGCGCTCCTTATCGTACGACTCCACGAACGAACGAACGAACGAACGAACGAACGCACGCGATTTTTCGTTTTTCAGCGAACGAAACAATTCCGCGTCGCTTGACAAAATTTCCGGCTATCTACGAGCGAAAAGTGCTGAACGAAATCGCGTGAAACGAGTGAAGAAAGACGATGTCGCGTCGAACGTGCTCGTCTCCTGGCAGTGATCCTCGATCCTCGAGGCGGTTGCTTGGAGAACGTCGCCTGGAACCAAAACTTCCTCCCCGATGAGGGGAAGGGGGCAGCGAATGAGAGAAAAATTAATTATATCTTTGGCACAATAAATACGAATACACGGTACGATCTTTGCCGTCTGGTGCCTCGACGAGCCTGCAACTCCTGAAGGAGGTGCGACGAGCAGACTGGATCGATCAAGGTCACGCCATCAGCCGCAATGCTGCTTCTCATTCATTTACCTTCACCGATTCTTTATCCAGTCAAGAACTTATCGCCTTTAATGAAATAAAACTTATACGAGTCACAGTTATATAATATTCTTGATAGTATCATGCTACCAAAATTTGGCAGGACAATTGTCATGAAGGGGGTAAAACTGGGGAATAGAGTTTCGGCGTGAAAAGTAAAAGTACTTAGACTCTAGTACGGTGAAATAAAAAACAAAGATATCGTTAACCCCATGCCTTACGATAACAAGTCACATTCGTGACGCAGAATACGATCGATGTGTTACAAATACACATTTGATTTTCAGAGGAAAATGTAATCGTTAAAATCTAATTGCGGGTGTCGCTGAACGTTCTTCATTCGTCTGAGCATTCTGAGACTTGAACTGTGAACTTTACCGCTTGAAATTATTGGAAAAATCGTAAGGCAAGGGTTTAAGGAGGAACGAGTAACGTAAACGGGAAGGTGACCTTGAGCAGCCTGATCCGAAGGTCTGTGCAACAGCCTGGCAGCTCGTACGAGGCACCGAGAAGCGAACGCTCTGGTCACCGATCGCGACGCATGAGATCCTTCGGTGATTCGCGATTAAAAAAGAAGAAACCCTAAACGAACGGGCAGAGAATTACGACTAACGATATAACGTACTTGCTTAGCACCTAACGGGGTTCTCGTTTCGGGAATTACTCCTAAAAAAAAAAACGGTGGCGATGATGGCTCGAGGACAGCTCTCGAGCAACGCGTTCAAACCAGAGACAAGTTTGCCGCGAAACATAATTCCAACGCTGCCGATAATTAATCATGTTACCGTTGAACACCTAGGCCTTAAATTTACGTGAACGAATGATCCTCGATATATCGACGACCCCGACAGGGTCATCGCCGACGATCGATACGGATCGACCTCGTTATCGATCGTCGGTGACATTGGAAAAAACGACCTAACTAACTTATCATCCGCAGAGACCTACATTGCTTGCTGTCGTTTCAGGACTAACCGAATCGCGGGGAACGTCCAGCTGTCCAAATTTCGCTGTATGATTCTCGAACTCGTTACAGTATCGTGGAACGAACGAAGCGGATCTTAATCGAACTTAAACGGATCCAGCGAAAAGAATGTTAGAAACTCGACGTTGGAATACGCGCGGATCGATAACGATGGGAAGTTTGAACGCGTCGAGGAAGATTCGGTGGGTTCGAACTGTTCGAGAACTTCGTCTTGAGACCTGTAGGCAGAGCTCATTAAACGGTGACAAATTTTCGCTACAGAGGATATTAAAAAAAGTATTCAGAACTTACAGAGTAGATGGTATCTGTTAAATTGAACGGAGAATATTTAGTAAACATATTATAACTCGGAAAATATGATTTTTCGACTCATCTTCGCTAGACGTTTTTCGTGATAAATATTATCTACCTTATAAGTCGTGAACACTCTTTTTAACATTCTGTAGATGCATTCGCCTGATGAAAGAAAAGAAAGCTATTCAACAACAAGAATATGTCAGTAATTCGTTGTCACTCTAATATGCGCCACGCTTACAAGTCTCCGGACCAAGCAGTCGAATCGTACAGTAGCTTTTGATTAGACCAACGAATCGCGTTATCGTTCATCGTATCCTTTCGTTTGATCGATCGAATATTGTTCCACGTTACGATATCGAAATGCCTCGTGATTACCAGGCATTAGAAAGCACGGATATACAGGGTGTTCTTAAACACGAGAGACATTCTACGAAGATCAGTATCAGAAGCTGATGAATCTATCATCATCGAAGACGATCATCCTGCTGGGGACGTTGTCTGAAACTCCGAGCTACGATTCCTATCTGCACGGAATTCTCTCGCGTTCATCAACAGCCTCCGTAGCGTTAGGGACTCGCGCAACGTAGAATTCTGGTCTCGATCGATCTCGGCTACGCTTTTTACCCTATTCTCGGCTACTCTTTCGTACAAAGTTACATTTGTCTTCTCGATACAAAAGTTTCAGTACATCTAAGTGAAAGTGTCATGGTTGATCGCAGTCTAACGTTGCATCCGCTACTCTTTGGAACCGTGTCGCTGTTTTGATTGGGAACGGGCCGCTGTCCGAGACGTCTGTACATACATCAGATCATCCAGTGTTTACGAGGGAATAGAAAGTTTCGAGACTGTTGACGCCCTTATTCGATCGATCGGGGAAAAAGAAGGATTCTACGATGCCGAGGGAAGAGCTTCGAATTGGATGAGACGAGCTCCGCGTCCAAACGGATGTCCCTTCGAGATCGATCGAACGAGGTTTCTTCAACTCTGTTACGGATGAGTCGATGGAGGAGCATTTAATTGACGATGGCGTCACGACACAGCGGCTTCTGGACTCGCGGAACGACCTGTAGGTCCAAATAGAGGTCACGATCCCTTCGTTCGGAGCAGAAATCGATCGAAGGAGATTTTGGAGAACGACCGCGTCGCGCGTCTCGACGCAAAACTCTTCTTCGCGGCTCTGCCACGTATGTTCCGGTCTGTTCCTGTGCGCGATCGAGAAAACGTGGCTCCGGCTCCGTTTCCGTGATCCGATCGACGACCGCGTTTATATTGTCTGGCGCTAAGCGGGCACGTGGTTCGGCACGCTCGACGAGGAGGTCTGCAACGGTGAACGCGTCTGATGGAACCTGAGGAGCTCGGAGACGGTGACGGCAACCCGAACCACTCCTCGACCTCCTTCGAGAACGTCGCTAGCGCAGCACACCAGATTCTGAAACCAGAACAAACACGCGTGCGTGCTCTGTTAATTTCCTGAGAAACCTCTGTCGGGTTAGAGCTCGCGTGTACCACGACTGTAACAAAATCAAGAAAATTTAATGCTGCAGTTTTGCTTGATACGTCTGTATGAATTCGTGCCAACGTTATAGCAGCGATGTAAGAAATGGCTGATAATAAGTTTTCTTCCCTCGTAATCTTGCTGTGCTCCGCGCGGAGAACCTAACCCAACTCAACGAGTACGCTCACCGATCTTCCGCGCGGGAGACGTGGAAGTGCTCAACGAACCTTCAAATTTATGTAACGATAACAAAGCAAAGTGATGCGGCATCGATAAGAATGAACCGAGCTTCGTGGCGATTTCTAGTCGTACTCTAGCGGCGATTTTACCAAAAGAATACTTTATTATCAGTGGAAATGGTATTACAATCGTAATGTTAGCCGTACAATCGATGTTACAAAATACGCGTCTCGAAGATGCGACCGAATACGCTGGCAACAGAGATGAAAACGTTTTTCGAACGATCGTTCTCCGGAAGCTTGGCAAAACTCAAAGAACCCGAGAGCTTCGATTTCTTTTCTTGCAAACGCAAATGCATTTCAGTGAGTTTTGCTTGGCGTAGGCATGAACAGAGTCAAATGAAATCCAGCGAAGTCGGATCGATCCGATCGACTCGATCCTGATCTCTGGCAGCGTAACAGATTCTTCCGATCGTACGAGTTCGTGTTAACGCGGCGAGGAGGAGTTATCGTTGTCTTCTTAGTTCAATTCCAATTATCAGGTAGCAGAAACGATAAGTCTAAACAGAAGATCATTTAACCCCTTGCCTTACAGTAACGAGGTACACTCGTGGTACAGAATATGACTACTTTAGTACCGATCCTTTAAAAGTTTGCAGTATGAGATCTTTGACTATCAGAGAGCTGTCACCACGTTCCGTGTCGCAGTGGAAAATCCCGTACCCGATCGGACGCGACAAAATACCCTTTCTTAATATGTACGATCGAATATACGAATATTTATCTATTTGATAATAGGCTTCGCGTTTGAATACTATCATTGTACATCAAACAATACTCAAAATTTCATAGGCGTTAGCAGTTATTTAATAAAATCAAAATCGATGCATGGGCCTGCGGTGGCGCGCGTGGCATGGAACGTGTTAAAAATCGTAAGACAAGAGGTTAGGCCGGAGAAATGATTCGATCGAGGGATGATCATCCTCGTCGCGTCGATGTCGCGAGTTCGTTCGACGAACCGCCACAGCTGTCTTTCAATTCGATCCTGCAGCTTCTGTTTCAGGATCCAGAACGAAGCTGTGGTGAAAATCGGTTTATGTCGGTCGGACGAACCGATTGTAAATGGGGGTTCGACCGTTCGCAATAATGGGACAAAGAAGCTTAAGCTTAGAAAAAACCAACAAGTTAAAAAACGAAGCACCAAACGAGTTTCGATAGCGATCAATTCTCAAGCTCGCATGTGTCTGCGATCGATTAGCTTACGCGCTTAATTTACAAATTAGAAAGAAGTCTACTAGAAACCAGAAAAAAAAACGACCAAAGAGAAAAGTAGCTTCAACGTACCATATATCTGTGTTCATACAATACAGTATGATATATAATATAATAATAATAATAATATATATATATATACATATAATATAATCTATATATTCATATAAGTATATATATATATATATGCGCTTTCTCTCTCTCTCTCTCTCTCTTTCTCTCTTTTGTTTTCTTTTACTCTGTTCTTTACAAAAATTATACAATTATACAAGCTAATGCAACGGAATGATTTCGTGTTCGGTCTCGTTATCACGCGTTCCATCTACCGTCACGCGAGTAGAATGGAACGCAGCCTCTCGCGGAAGCGACGATCAAATAAAGTCGATGAATCGATCGGGAATGGAATAAAAATAAGAAAGCGCTAGGCGGCAGAGAGGACTACGACGCTCGGATGAGACGAGAAATTGATACGCGTTAGAAGTAAAAACGATAAACCAGTCTTACGGTTGCGGTTGATTCGACGCGTCGACGTCTCGTAATCGATTTAATACTGAAGCGATCGTCGCCGACGGGTCGACGTCGATCAGACGGAAGAGAGACGGAAGGAACGAAGTTAACTAATTAATTAAGTAACCGAGTTAACTTAAACGACACAGGAAAAAAAAACGAAAAACAAATAAACAAAGCAGCAGTTGACTAGAACCGAGGACATTTAACTTAGGATTAGAGCGAAGTAATACCGAGGACTAGAAACGGATGAACTTTCTGCCGCGGCGCAAGGCGCATCGCGTTCGGAATTCTGGAAGATGCGGTCCGCACCTTGCGTCCCCTTAAGTACTCGTGAATCGCCTTGCGAATTCGCCGACACTGACCCAGAAGCATCAGCTTCGAACGAGGGAAAAGAAAAAATCGAACGCCCCTGCGCGTTGTAGACCGTGTTGTTAGAAGCCGTTCGATGAAAATTCCTTGGCGCGTTCTCGATTCGTTCGACGCAGCAGCGATACGGAGGTCCTGTGCAGAGAAACGGAGCCAGACGCGTTGTTTGGCACTGTACCACCGGGCAAAGAAACCCGCAAAATTTCGAGCGAGGACCGAAAGAAATGGTTCCCTGCGACTCCACGTGACCGGTCACCCGTTTCTCCTCTAATTCTTACCGTACACAATGAATCTCTTATCGTACGAATACATGTAGAATAAGTTAGACGCGTACAACCTAAACGGACTACAGGACTTGCCTGAAAAGCGAACATTCTGCGCTCAATCGGCGGATTGATCGCGTTGCATTGAACTCATGAAACGTTGCCGCTTCCATAGCAAGGGAAAGTCCCCTGTAAAAAGCTAACGATGCTCGACGGGCTGACACGCAAAAGATTTGTGCGAAAACATCGGAGAAAATTAAGGTTTTCGGAGGAACATTCGGATTATTTTTCGAGACGAGCCTCGCACCGTACACCCGCGCTACGTTTCTATCGTTCTCCTATAAGAAAATATGTGGATCATCTTAGGCTACGACCACCGAATTACTTGGTCGGTGAAGTATGCGTTGTTCTCGTGCAATCCGTTCCCCTCCGAACGGAAAAGAATTCCTGTATAGAACGGAATCGATGTTTGTGCGTTGTCTTATCACGGAGAGGGAGGCTCGCGAGCGATCAAACGATAGAAGAGAATCGAAGTTTCGAAGGTACGTTACGACCTACCGTACCAAAATAGGAAATCCACGAACCGAAAGAGACTTTTCTAGCACCTTGTTGCGAATCTTGCGGTACTCGAACGCTACCTATCACAGACCCATCAATCGTGAAAGAGCCGTAGGCGATTTATTGGTCGAACGTTAAAAAAATAATACCATCCGAGGTATACGCGAAGATTCTTAGCTCTTTGACATCATCAGCCTTTTTCGATAGCCTCGCCGTCGTGGCGGCGGCTCTGCGTGCGATAATCGTGTCCGGATCCAGAGAGAGATTCGCCGAAATCAAAAGAATCGAGTATTGAAGGGGAGAGGATACGTTGGGAAAACCTTAGCCGCGGGCCTGTCCGTAGGGGATGCCCGACGATACATTTCTCTCCGATCGAACGATTCGGTTTGATATGCGAGCGAGCGAGCGAGCGTGCGTCCAGCAGCTTTGATTTCGCTCTTTGATTCTGCGTTCTCTTCGAAGGCCGTACAAAAAGGAAACTAACCTACGCACTACGTAGCGTGTTCCTACCGAACTAGGCGGACTAAGTGTACCATCAAGCTGCCGTTTCGTACTTAAGGATTATGAAATACTCCGAAGCGCCGCAACGACGGAATAAACGGACGCGAGCGATCCCGCGCGCGCTCGAGCGACAATCGCTTCGCGATGGATCCGATCATCGACGGAAGCAAAGCTCGTCTTGCGGATTCGTTCAACGAAATGGGAAGCGCTCGCGACACTCGTCCCGATTCTCCGCTCGACGAAGCAAACACGAGAGCCGAACAAACAAAAGATAAAGGAACTACAAAAATATCTAGCCGCTCTAGAGACACTGAGAGGCGGCGGAGCGTCGAGGAAGAATGTCGCGAGCGGCGACGCGGCGATACGCGTCAGCAAAGCGAAAAAGAATCGCGCAGCATCGTCCCAGCGTAATGATCTTCGATGATCGTCGATCGTGCGTTTCTCTTGGTTTGCGTGTGGTTCGGTTCGTTCCGTCGTTTCGCGCTCTGGCGTTCTCGTCTTGGTCGCTCTGTGCTTTAGTCGGGGATCGGGAATAGATAGAGCAGGACGAGAGTGGAGAGGAATGCGGCAAAAAGCATCGCGGACAGGACGCGGTCCTGAATCGAACGGGATGAACCTGCGGCCGACTCTTCGGTATCATTGTCTCCTTCGTGACGAAGAAGGAGGAGAGCGGAGACGAGACGCGCCAGAGCCTCCAGCCCGTACGCGTCCATGTAACCCACGTCCATGATTGCGTCCGCGTCCATTAACACCTCCTGCAACACCAACAACGATACTACTCAGTCCCAGTCTCTACATCTCGTCGCTGATCGCGTGTGTCTAGTTTCTTTTTTTCCTTTTTTTTTTCCTGCAACGCACAATCCCTGCCACTCTTATCACCCCTCCTTCGAAGCGTTCCGTTCGAGAAGATCGTTCGATTTGGGCGCTTCGTCGAGCTAAAGCGTTATCGATTCAACGGAGTCGAGCACCGTGCCAACGAATCTTCGTAGACGAGCGCTCGACTCCGGCTCCTACTTCGCAGAAACGAACGCGAAAGAGACGGACTGAATCGAGACGGTAATTCCGAGCCGAGGTTCGTTGGATCGACGAGGGAGAATCCGCGTTCAGAGCGTTCTCTGACGCGAAAGCGAGCACGAACATGCAACGGACGCGACGCCTCTCCGTTTCTCACCCCGAGCCCGCGTCTCCTCAACGATGTACTTTGGAAAAGGAACGTACGCCCCCCCTCGCGACTCGATCGAAATCGGGGACTGACTAGTAGTTGCTGGATATGTCATGGACCGACTGACACGATCGTCTACGTTCTCATCTCTCGAGTTTCGCCTCTGGTTCTCTTTCGAGTGCGGTCGAACGCGGAACGAATGCGTGATGGAGCAGAAGAGGGAAGACGTCAGGTTCAAGTGTGTGTCACATGTGCCGCGGTACCGTCAGCGAGAAACTAAGCACAGAGACTCTTGGATCAAGGTGGAGCGATTAGGTAGAGGGACGATCGCTTACCTCATCGACGCCTATCTTCCGGCAAGCCTCCAGAAAGTTGTCCACGTTGCGCCTGCATCTCGCCATCGTCAGTTTTGGCTGTGGAAAATCGATGGTCCGTGTTTTAAATTCTTCTCTGGGATACCTTGGAAATGCGAATTTCAAGAGACTCACCACAGCCGGCGAAGGAACGTGGATGCTGGCGACGGATCTGGGTCTCACGTGGTTCGCCAGGTGACAAAGGACGACTCCATCCGTTAACGCTGGCGCGAGGTCCTCTGGTAGAGCCATCTTCAGCCGCGTCTCGATGTGCTAAAACGGAACCGAAAATCAGACACTGTTCCTTGACCGAGGGATCAATGGAGTTCAAGAATCGAGGAAGATACCCACGTTTCGAAGTTGCTCGATCAAGTCAGCCTCTTCCTTGGCGCGTTCGAACTCCCTTCTCATAGTAAACGAATACTTCTCTGGCACGTTGCTGTTCCAAGTGACCGATCGCGGTGACTTTGGACTTCCACCATTTCTGCTGGGACTCTTGTTACCTAACAGACATCACCAGTTCATAGAAACTTCATTTGAAATCTATCAACGTCACAGACGACACTGTTTGAGGTTTCTGAGTTCAAGCAGAATTCTTTGGAAGTTGCTCAATCGACTCATTCGATGTTTTACCTTCTACGTAGCCAACTGCTGTCTTGACTAGTCTAGGAGTGTGCCCAGGACTGGCGCTCGAGGACAAAATGCTCGACGAAGTTTTGATTGGCGAGTTGGGCTTCTTGTACGGCTGCTCGAGGTACTTCCCGTTCTTGTTGTTGTATTCGTTGTTGCTGCCGTTGATGATCGGTGTGTTCTGGTAGTTGATGCGCGACGGTGTCACCTTCTGCACGGGTCGCTTGGTCGCGTTTTCCTCGTTGAAGATCTGTTTCCCGGTCATAGCAACAGCCTCTTTGTTGCTGCTCGAGTCTGTCTCGTTGCTCTGCGATTCGTTGCCAGGCGGCGTCACCTGTTCTCGAGGCCTGTACACGCTCGGCCCTTCGTTGGCCCTCTGTTGTCTCAGCGCCTCCTTATATTCTCTGAAAATTTCTTAACTTTCAAACCGATTCTCTGGAAAACAGATACTGTACATCTTTGAAAAGCAAGTAGAACATATTATTATAGTTGCACGGTATGTTAGATACGTATCCTGCGCATCGGTTCCATAGAACGCTCGTACCTGTACGTTTGAATGTGATTGAGGGGCCTCTTCTCTTCTCCGTTCGACAAAGACGTAGAATTCGCGGCTGATGTCTGCAGGGGTTGAACCGGCTGCGTGTTGGTCGATACCGGTTGCGACTGGCTCAAATGACTGGACTCCAGGGGCCTGTGAGAGAAGGAGCGATTCAACGTTTCAGTCGGAACATGGGTCTGTGAGGAGATAGCGAGCTGCAGTGTGTCGCATAGTGGTTTCTCATCGATTTATTAACAGCTCGCTTACCCAGGCGGCGTAATTGACGCGTGATAGAGGCCAGAGGTCATCGGTCTTCTGACGTCCGCACCGTTCTCCGAGGTGCTCCTCTCCAATCTCCTTTTCTCGAGCTGATCGTGCAGTATCATGGCCTGTGAACAAAATTTCGCGATATACCGTTGCTCGCATGCCTCGCAACAACCGAGCAGCTTCATCGACCATCGTTGCACCGCTGCAATACCATTGTCGCCCTTCAAGAAATCAAGCTGACAACGTTCCGAACATCTCAGGTATCTCTGGGCTACGAAAGAGCTGCACTCTGCTCTGCCATTAATCGTCAGTGACTTCTTTCAATGGGTTAAGGTCATTCGAGTCGACGCTTGAACGAGGGCCAAGCGCCTGGACGAGGCAGATATCGTTTTGAAGGGGCGCAACGAGCGAGTTCTATTCAATCGCTAAATATAGCCGTCGCGTGATGCGAGCACGGAGTTCTGGAACGCTTCGAGACGGCTTTACGCGGACGATGCGCTGACAGGAGACGATCGATGGTGAGGTTGGGACTGCCTACCTTGCCCAGCTCGTCCTCGAGGGATGTGTGTTCACCTGGCGAGATGGTGCTCGGAGTGGAGGTCCCGCTACAGGACCCGTTCACACCTGTCTCGTGCGGCAGGGTGATCGAAAGCGGCGAACACTCTTGACGCCACAGCCCTCGAATCTCGCCGTCGTGCACCTGCGCGTAAAAAGTTGTCCAGCAGGAGGTACGAGAAATCATCCGTTGCGCAGAGGATCAAGCGCGCCCTTGATCGTCGGTTGCGTGCGTTTGAAAGTGTGCATTGTGCTTGATCTACGTGTGTTTGGAAGAGAGCAGAGAGTAGGGAGCATCTACGCTCTAAGTTAGACGTTATCTACTGGAGGATCTACGTTGGTCTGGTCACCGAACAGCGTGCGATAGAGGCTGAAGAAGAAGCAGCGTAGAGAAAAGTAGAGGGCGAGAAGAAGGACGAGGACACTAACCGCGCTGTGAATTTCTTGGGACCAACGTTTGTCGACGCCGTCGCTGGTGCTGTACCCGCTGTCCACGTTGTGTCTTCTGTGAGCCCTCGTGTCCAGGGTCGCGTGACCTCTGACATCCAACGGCGTCCTCCTCGCCCGGCCGCCCCTCGCTCTCTCGTGTTTCGCCGCCTGTCTCTCCAAATATTTGAAGATGTGCGTTCGCCCGCGAATGCATAGCTACGGACAGACCGAATCACCTTTTCTTGCTGATCGATCGATCGAACGAACCTGCAGGAGCAGAGAGGAGGTTAATGCTCACCGAGGCAGGCGGCGAGGTCAAAGGATTATCCGACAGCCGAAAGTCCACCAGACTCTTCATCTTCCTCATCTCGTTTGGGAGCACGGATATTCGGTTCCCGCTGATATCCAGCTTCACCAGTCTCAGGTACGTCAGTTCTGCGAAAAACGTGTTCATTAACCTTCAACTTTCAAGCCAGCCAAAGTCGCCGTAAAGACGAGAGTTTCGAAGCTTTCACGGTCCGATTCGTTACAGTTAATACTGTTTGAGGCTCTCGGATGTAAGCCGTGTCCGAGAGGAAAATATTTTCAATGTTTCGCCGGCACCGCAGCTAGTTTTATCGTGGGTCCGATGATCGGTGCACTGCAATAACAGGTTTTCTAATCGAAAAATAAAAAATTTCTCTGAAACTGCAATTAACACGGTTCTGTTACACCGAATGCGGCGTGACTATTTGCTTCGATGAAAGTACGAAATACTGTACAAAACATGTATCCGTTTGCAATGTTCAAAAACCGCACGAACTTCCTGGGGTACCTAAGACGTTAGCTTGAACGCACGATGGAACGCGGTGAATACCAGAAGTATGCTCCCCATGAAGAATTTGAGAGCCGAAGGGTTAACACGCTCATTAAAGAACCGTTCGGCCGGTTTTCGTTGATGAGCCGACCAAACGCGAATTCCGATCTGACTCGTGTGCGGACCTACCTATAGGCAGGTGCACGAGCATGTTGCTCCTCAAGTCCAAGGACCTGAGCCTGGCCAGGTCGCCCATACGAGGCGGTAGGTTTGTGATTTCGTTGCATCCTGCGTCGAGTTCGGCCAACGCCGACATCCTGCCCAATTCGTCCGGCAACGATGCCAATCTATTGTGTGCGACCAGCAAAGTTTGCAGCGGCAGCCTGCATATCTCTCGAGGTAGAGACGTCAATTGGTTTCGACTGCGAACAGAATCAGAGGAGCCCGTTAACTCCGTGCCCGCATCCCCGGAGACGAAATATTCTAGCCGGCTCGAGCGCGTTACAGACCTAAGATCGAGGTAGTTTAACGACTGCAGCAACACCACCGTTTCCGGTATTATTCTTATGGCATTGTGGTAGAGGTGCAGCTTCTCCAGGAAGGGGAACTCCGTCACCTCTTCCGGCAGCTCAGCGAAACGGTTCTTCGAGAGATCTGAAAGAACAGTCGGACAATATTCAATGTTTCTTTCTTGTTCCGAGGATGATTCTGGTGCGTTACCATGGACCATTGTTGGAGAGAGAGTGTTTATATTGCCCCGGTGCCAACCATTATTGGGGTAGATTAATATAAGCGTATGACAATCAATTTCACTAAATTAAACCCGTTGGTACATTTAGATAGATACAATGAGTTTAATTTCCACATTTTATGTAATTAATCATCATATTACAGAAGCTATGGAAGTTCAAGTTATCCCTTTGCATTCCAAGAATCTTTTAATACGATTGAATAACTGCTCCAAGACATTGTCATGGCGCCCTCCCGAAGACTAGAAGCGCTGCTTTTCCAACAAAAATTTATAAATGCTTCCAATTTAAAATTGATTCACTAATTTTATTAATGTAGTTTGTATTACAATAAGTAAACGTTGAGTTTTACATCTCGATGTCTACCATTATATGATATCAGCGCCAGTGTGGTGCAAAGTGTTAAGAGACCAGGTGCCCAGCACCTAAGCAACCGTGAATCGCGCGGATGGCAACGCATTCGGTGATGAGCGAGTTTAAAGGTCGCGTAATTTCGACGCGATATTATGGTCGAGTTGACGGAGACGTGAAGAAAAGTGGATTCGTCTCGTTAAGGAGGCTCGATTAATTGGTCGCGTGGATGGATTCCCGTAGCAACAGCTGTGCCCGGGTTAGGGTGGCCTTCGAGTTCGCCGGGGGTTCTTATGAATGGGGTGCTGGAGCCACGTGCGTGCACAGCCTGGAAACCTAGGAAAAGGACGAGGGTGGCTCAGCTGCTCCCGCCTTCGTAACCTTTCTGATCAATAACTGTTCGTTTCCGTCTCCTCCGGGAGTCGGTTGTTCGTTTCTCCCCTCTTCTACCTTCTAAACCAAGTTTCTGTCTACGATCGTCCGCAAGCCAGTGCCCTGATTTTCAAGAGATTCGCTAGCGAAAGCTGGGAAAACGCGTGGCAAAAATAGATCAGCAAACGATGCAGAACCCTTCCATGGGGAACGATGAGCACACTACCTGGAAAATCCGGTTAAAACACGGAAACCACAGAAATTGGATTTCGAGCGGGTTACTCAATCGGAAGCGGAAATTGCCAATCGTCCATGAACCGGAGTCTCGAATATTCCCGAAAAATCTGTAGTCACTCCTTGTCCCACCGCATCGCGACCCCATGCTGACCGATCCCGACTATTTGCAAGTTTTATGGCTCGAAGATTTCTGCTATATATGGAGGAACAGTTGCGTTTCCCTCGTGAACACCCACGCGGGCAATGGGGACGACTCCATGGGGTGGAAGGCAGAGCGTGCAACCATCGGTGTACGGTCGATCGCATAATCGTCGAGCAAGGGCGTCGGCCCGTTCCCGTTCAAACCAGAATAGCAACCCCCGTCCCAAACCGTTCCCAGGAAACTCGATTGCAACATTTTTCTGCGTCCTGTTTACTTTTAATTTGCGCGTTTTCGCTACCGGGAATGATACGGCACATTCAACCCCTTCCGCGCCGCTTCTTCCCTGGCCTCGTACACGCTTATCGGACCAATTTATTAGATCTTTTTAACTGTCTCTTATGTTTCAGATAATAGGGTGACCATCATATTATCGTGTGTATTCTGGATCCGTGAAATCGTCCCGAGAAACTTTCCCAAATTTCATGAAATTTCACTGCCTTGATACGAGATGTTGCAACAGTAATTCGTTGTTGGGCACTCATTATTATTTCAGATAACGTCGGGACCATATCACCGAAGGTGGTCCAAGCGACGTTTCATTGAAGATGCGAACACGGTTCTGACGGTATCGATATCGGCATAATCGGTGGCAAAAACGCTCAACGAAGGCAAGAGTTCTCGAAGAAACAGCAACGATATTACTGCAGTGACTGGAGAAGCGAATATGGGATTCGAACACATTGGCCAGATGTGTTGTTTACGTAGACTGCGCTCAGGGTTCCGGCGCCTATGCGAGAACGTGAGCGGACTTCCGGTGGCGGCGGCGAACGCGTCCAATAAAAATCGTCATCGAGGGGTTGGCCAGTGTGCAGAGGGTGTTGGGGGAAGGGTCGACGCACCGTTCGATTCCAAGGACCAAGGTCGAGGTCCGCGAGGATCGATATCGTACGCGATTCGCGTGACGAAGTTCTCGGTGACATTCGCGAGTGCATGGGCGTGGTCCGTTCGCCGCGCTTTCGAAACGATCCTCTCGAAATGATCGAGGCGAATCGGCGCCGTACGAGCTTAATAACACGCTGCCGGAGGAATATTAAGACCCGCGACCAGGCGATCGGCGCTTTGCATTTTTATCGCGAGCCCGCTTATGCATACGCGGCAGACAATAGCGCCGGAAGGACCGTTCGTGCAATCGTAAACGCTCAACCGTATATGCAGGCACGCCGGAGAAAATGTCCCTCGGTAATTTCCATGCTAATCGTACGGCGAAAAACTGAGGCCTGATTTAACGAACTCACGGTGCCTGCCGGTAACCCTTGCCTTAAAATAACGAGTCACGCTCGTGATGCGGATCATCGTCTGTATGTTATGAATACGAGTTTCACTGGTATATGAATTCTTGAAAACGTTATAATACAGCACCCTTGACTTTCAAAGGATCGTTCACAGTGAACTGTACGCGTTGATAGATACATAACTCTTTCTATATTTTGCCCTTAGAGCGCTCGAATAATGAACTTCGGTGCAGATAGCTATTGAAAAAATCGTAAGGGAAGGGGTTGATGCTCGAGTGCAGCGATGATATTCAGAAGTCCTTCGCGTGTACGGTGTTATTATGGGATTGTTGAATAGGAACAGGTAATAAAAGATGCACGGCAAATGTAAAGGAGCATGTTTGCAAGTGCACTGTAATCATTGCAGTTACAAAGGAATGTCATAAACGTAAATCGATGCAAGGTGAAACCGCATCATCCTCGAGTCACACTTCTCTAAAGTTAGAATGTAAACGTAACCCGAGGTCGTCCTATCGCAACAGCACGAGGCAGTCCATCTGGAAAAGAGCGATTGTTAACTTTGAAAATCTGCGAACGCGATGCAAACATCCGTCAGACGGTCGAACGTTCAGCAAACTGGGACTCAACCGAAGAAAGTCATCCCGGACGCATGATGAATTTTCCTGTGCCGTGACGAACCCTCCGATGGAATTTCGTTTCCCTGATCCGTGGGTCTCGTTCACACGAGCGTCTCGTCTTGGATGGTTTCGTGTTTTCAGGAAATTTGACCAGAACGCAGAAGGAGAACACGCACGGTTTGGGCGTGTCGCGTCACGAAATGCAACCACCGTCGACGCGAAGGCGAAGGTTCAACGACCCTGACCACGCGAAAATCGAGCCGAAGCGCTTTCGAAGACGGAGGAGCCAGGAGAGGGGCGAGGGCCATTTATTCGGTGTCGCGGTACATCGAAACGGCACGTCCATTTTGTAATTACAATTTCGTCGGTTGTTCCAGGGAGTGATCGATGTCGGTGGCGAACAGGGTTGGAGCGGGCTGGGGTAGGACGTTTTCGAGGCTTGGAACGTGGATGAAACGCAGGAGAAAATACAGTAACGACGTTAAGTTATCCTTGGCGGGATATATGGGGTTGTAAGAGCCGGCAGAAGGGCCGCGGCGAAACCGTGGAAACAGAGGGTTGCGCGATCGATAACGCCCCCATAGCAAATATCGTCCAGGGGCTGTGCCGGGAGCGCAAGGTGTCCCATGAACGCCGCGCGCACCCTCCTCTCCACCGCCTGGAAAATAAAATGATTCGGCACGAGGCGGACGGCTTTGCAACTAATGATCGGTAACGACGTTAGAACTCCTCTAACGAGCCAAGCGTCCGGAACTGATTTTATTCTAGCTCCTGTGAAGCGTGTTCATCGAATGGCGAATTAACGAGCGCGACAGAGGCTCTTGGACTGTTTGCTCCGCAGTCAGCGTTTGAATTTGCGGAGGAAGCACGTAGCTGCCCCGAAGAGTTATCAGGGCATAAATAATGTGGCGTTTCTCATTCGCTGGTCTACTATTCTATTGATTATGTTGAAAGGGGGGTATAACGGAATTTTTTATAGCGTGCTGTACTATATGCTGTGTGTCTCACTGTCGCAGTCAACGCGTTGATGTCATTTGACATGTGTCAGCCGAAAACGGCAAGCTTTTCAGACATTCATCCTGAGACGCTGTAACTTCAAATTATACCGCTTTTAATCAACGATATTAGGAACATTCATAATCTTGTACTGGCTTTTTTAGACCCAAATTAAATATAGATACTATTTCCCAACACCGCCGTAGCTTAAGTAAACAATAATCATAGTCAAAGTACTCATGTGGAACGACACGAAAGAAACGTTTGCACGTGTACCAGCGCTTCTCTCAAGAAGACAGTCACAGATTCAGTTTTATAGCTTGATTGTACTCAGAGAGCCGCGTTACTCCCGAGATGACCTAATGGAAAAGCTGTTCGCAATGATGCGTATTCTCGCAATAGGAATCATGTGACGAGCCTAGAGACATCGGACAGGCAATCAAAAAGAGCTTCTTTCGCGGTTCAGCGTAACCAGGAAAACATCTGTCCTTAATATTTCAACGGCCGGTGACATATTTCGAGGAGAATCGAATCGGTTCCGGATGCCTGAATCGCTCCTTTCGCGTCACAGGAAGAGTTACGGTCGACATTCGCTTCGGACGATGAGCCAGCCTCGCGTTTCAAGCTTGATGATCTTGGACGGACGCTTTCTCGATTCACGATCAACGGAAAAAAAATCTTTTTACACTTTTGCATATCTCTAGAAGTTGCAGATGCATCTAAGAAAGTAATCAATGGTATGAACACAATCCTACACTCGTTTTACGCTCCAAAAATAATTGTAAAAGTATTCAAAATTGCTGCTAAGTCTCGCTTCCATTCAGCAACAAGGTAAAAATCGCGGAGCTACGATTCGAGTGACACATTATCAGCTCTCCCGTACGTAATAATGTCAGCAGAGAATTCCTTGGTTATCCCCATTAGCGATGCGTACGGCGGATCGATCGGCTGCAGGTTGCGCCAGGTAATTGACTTTCACCGTCGTTCCGTCGCGTCGAGACGAGCAGCGAGGAGGTATAAAAAGGAGGAGCGCGAAGAAGGCAAAGAAAATGGCTGGAAAAGGGCAGGAAAGAGGAAAGAGGAAAGAGGAAAAAGAAGAGGCGGACGTGCGAGCGTCCAGCGACTCGGTCGCGCCGTCCTTGAACCGTCGCTATTCCCGTGTCATTGGCGGAGCAATCGCGTGGAAGACGAAAAGAGGAAAGCTTGGAGAAGCCGGCGGGGAATGGGGAACGACGGGAGCAGGAAAAACGGGAGAAGAAACGCGGGGAACGTCGCGTCGGAGCGAGAAGGAAAGGCTGCCTCCGCCGCTTTTGTAAGACCGCCGCCACTTCCGGCGAGGAGGACGCGAGTCCGGACGAGACTCGCATACACCGTCCGATCCGACAGTCCGGTCGATCGCTTATCGTAGAACCTTCCATCGAAGGACGTTCCCCGGACGGGCACGTTGAATTTTCGAACTGGACGATGAACCGATGTCTGACCATCCGGCTGAATTTCCTTTTCGATGGGGGTCCGCGTTGCGAAATCGTTGATAAACTTGAAACGCGGTGCCGCAACGTCCACCGGTGAAATGTGCACGGTGTTCCAGCGTTAAATAGGCAACTTGTCAAACGCGGAGGACGACTTTAGCTGCAGAATAAAAAATAGCTTACTGACCCGAACAGGATTGAAACTCGTTTTTCCACAAGCTTGCAGTGTCATTGTAATTTCGAGCAAGGATCAAGCTGGATCGATATCCACCCCGGGTCAGTCTGGCGCGTGAAACGAGTAGTCGGGCATCTGGTAGCCGGTGGTTCGACGGTGCATGAATTAGACTCACAGGGAAACGTTCGAAGACGAAATAAAGAGGCTGGTATATCGTGGTATGGCAGCCGGTTTCCATATAGTCAGAGCTATAGCCGGTTCGTGGCGAACAGTGCGTCGCATTGTGCGTGCTGCGTGTTCGAGCATGCCGGTACGCGTGCACGCCTTCGTCCACGTAACAGATGACCGGCCCGTGAAAGCCTCAAAACTATTATAACCTTTCAAAATCTAGATCCCTTTTTAAAAAGCCCCGTAGAGTCAGTCACGAAAATATTTGGACAACGCTTGTCTAATGTCAGCAATCATTATTTCAAATTGTAGTCCATATTCCACTATTTCAATACATAGTCCAAATACTGTCGCGAGTGACCGTGAGTCGTAAGATTAGGCTGCCTGGGTTCGCAAGCTTAATGAGTCATTGTTATTTCGACGAACAATCGTGGCGCCATCCAGGTCCGATCGCCGAGCCCTTATCATCTAAAACAATGCCGACCGACCGTCAGAATCATCCTCGCGCTTTCCCAAACAGAAATTCGTTCGCATGCAGCGGACATTGTCGCAGGAATATTATCTCGAAGGACAGGCTGACGTTACGTAATATTTTCTATCGAGGATTGAAATGTCAGTCGAACGGAGCGGAGTCTGAGGGCGGAATAATCGATACGCCGTTATCCGTAGCCACCGAGCGGAAGCGTAAAAATTCGTTCGGTTCGAGGGAGAAAGGCTCGGTTTCAACGTGGACGTCGAGGCCGTTTCAACGACGCCAGCGTCGCGGAAGAGCAGCCACCCCCGTTGCGAAACCCTCCCCTTTCGCGTGGCTCACGAAAAGACTCCTGCTCTCTCTCTGTCGAGGGTGTCTCTCGTTTACCGTGCGGTCCTCTCGTTTTCAGCGCAACGAGCCCGCGAATCGAGCACGGCTCCGACATCCTTGACCTAAAAACTAATACCCGACGCGGAAAAAACCGGCCGACCTGAAACGAACTCGTCGAAAGGCGCACAGGGTGGAACGAGACCGTCCAGCAACGAGTTGGATCGCGTTACATCGCGCTGCAACCGATCCTCCGCGCTCCAATGCAACATATTTTGACGTTTCGCAAGCTAGGCTAGGTAACAAGGCCTTCGTTGCTGCTCACGCGTGTTCTTCGGAAGAAACGATCGTAGTCTCTGCGTGGAGACGGAAATATGGAAACAAATATATTCAACGAAACGTGCGCGTCGAGCGAGGGTGACAGTTTCGTGTTTCGCTCGAATATTTCTGAACGGACGTAAATGCACGATTTTCGTAGAGTTGTTAGAAGATCATGAAACTTCTGAATCTTGCTTCAAACTCCAGCGATCGAGCTGACGTTGGTCGTTATCCAGGCCTCTGAATCCCCAGCCAAAACGTTCAGAGACGAACGAAACATGGACGACGAGCGTAATGGAACCTCGAGTTCTCGAAAAAAGTTCGCCCGGTTTCGCTGTGGCAGCGAAGGGCCAGGCTCGATCGCTCCGTACAAACCCTTTGTTCGTAACCATACCGCGTAACCAGCAGACAAAGCCCTGAATACGGTCCGTCGTTGCTCCCCGAGAGACTAGACCGAAGGACACGCTGCTCCCGACACACCTTTTGTTCGATGTCATCGTGGACGAATCGATGACACTTTCCGCGCGCAGGCGAACCAGTCGAGACTCTCTCGGACCTTTCCTGAGCAAAAGTTTGGGCCGGAGCGGAAGAAATTGGATGCTCCGAAGCGCTCGCGACGTTTTTGGCGCACGGTGCGCCAGCGTGTGCTTCACGAATTCAAGAGTTTGCAGCAGAGTTTGAGCGCGCTAGCGAACAGAGAGACTTTTTTCGTGCCGCAACTACTTAGCCCTCCATCGCTGCATTAACGACAAGTCGGCTAATTTGGCCTCGGCTAACGAGAACGGCAAGAAACGCGACAGGCTCGTGGATTTGTTTCCACGCGAATTATTCCATTTGCCTCTTCTCCTCCCCGGTATCTCCTAATTGAAGCCACGAAGCCGCGTGGATACAGATTCGGTTAGCCTTAATCGCGTGTCGGCCTACTAATTATCCGCTTCGAACGACGTCTTCGCGAAACGAGGAAAAGGTATGCACGCGACAGACCTCTTCCAGTGTAGGTATCTTACAAAACACCGAAGCTCCGCGAAACGTTGCGCTGCAGTTCGAAATTTCCAGCTACAAATTTGTCTAAATATTCGACAAATATCTCTGTGCGATCTTGTCTGTGCTCGGGCTACGACTTTGCAACACCTGGCTCCAAAAATATGGAGTCATTAAGGTGTCTGGAAGCTCTAATTAGCCTCTGGTTCACGGTGAATATCTTCGAACGACTTCATTAGGTTGGACCTAACGGTAACGGTTGAGTCCTTGATTGCCCGCGTGGACTTTCATCACGACCCTTCCAGATGCGACCGAAGAAACGCGACTGTGCACGATCGTATCACACAGCTACGCGATCGGAGAACGACGCGGGGTCCGCATACGCTGAAAAGAAAAGCGTTTGCAGTGGAATCGGTAGGAGAAAAGCGGCTTTGATCTTTCGAACGTTACTTTTCGGGTTACCGCGCGTAGGGTAGGTGGTCGTTACAGTAGAATCGGGCACCGGCGGGCCTACCGTTCCGTTCTCCCAGGGAAAACCGATGCATTAGCAAAATCAAAGGGATTAAAGAGGCTGGTAAACGGCGTTGAAGCTCGCGGTTGCCTGCGTCGCCGCGAGTCAAGGTGAAATGGAAATCGGGATTGAAAAAGAGCGGGCTGAAATGGATTAGGGTGGCTGGAAGAGGATCGCAGGCGCGGCAGGCGCGGCGGGCGCGCGAGACGCGGATAAAAGCGTCCGATGATCGCTCGGAGGCGGTTCAAAGGTTCAGACGGGAGAAGATGGTCCCTGGTCGCGATGGAAAGCCGGCAGTGATACGCGAACAAAGCCGGGGAAAAACCTTGTCCCGGGAACAAAGCGTGGAAAATAAAAAATTCCGCTCGGACGGCTGTGAAGTGTCGTCGAGGAACTGTCTGGCGAAAAAATGTTTTTCTCCGGAAAGCTGCGGATTTTCTCGCGAAGAACCGACCGCCGCCAGACAAAGGGGGAATGCAGGACGAAGAAGGAATAATGGAGCCGGCGAGGAAAAATTCAGCGCGACCGAACCGTGTCATTTTCATTAAATCATGTTCCGCTGGAGGTGGATTTCGCCATAAATTCGTCCGTTCGCGCCATCGTCATCGGTCTCGCGAGAAGCGAGACAAGGTCCTTGAGCAGCGTTTACAGGCCGAACGAGAGATTCAGAAAACCTTCGACCAATTGAGCGATCATCGCGGTGCAGTCATCGATGGAAACGTTGCTCTCGTTCGACATTAACAACCTTTTGTCGTGCGACGACCCGCGGATAAATCGATTGCATTCGTTTCTCATCCGCAGGGTCTTAAAACCCGATGGTCTCGGGTCTTTGAGGATAGACGGGACTCGCGAAATGAAGGAAACGACGTCTTAAGTAACGTGGGTCGAAAAATAATATTGCTGGAGTTATAAACAATTCTCCGTTTTGCTTAGAACGAGCGATTTGGCCTTTTTAAAGCCCTAAAACACTTTTCTTAAACACCCTGTATAACGCTGACTCGACGACACACCACGAACCATAACAGTATTTCTGACCGCATCATTTCAACTCTAGACACGTAGATCCGTGCGTGCACTGCAAACGAGATTACCTAGAGCGATAATTAGCGATCGTCCCTTTCTTTTACCTGCCTCGACTATCGATCCGTATCGACTCATCTTCCAAGAAGCTACGTGTCCTTCGTACTCTCTATGGAACGTTTCGAAAATTTTCTGCAAGCGCAGAACCAACGATCATCTTTCGCGAGGAGCTACTACAGAGTACGGACACCGAAAGCGGACACCTCAGGGTCGCTGCTCGTACACGCGGACACCGTAAAGCAAGATGCATGGAAAGTTCTGCTCCGAAGGTCGCTCGCAACATTGGAATGAAAGCGAAAAATAATAGACATTCTGTGCCGGGATACATTGCGAAGAACGCGTGACAAAATTAAGGGGTGAACCTGGAAGCGAATGGTCTCCGCGTTCCTGTACTAGCCGGTAAAAACGAGAGACAGCGCGTTCGAATGGATTCGAGATGAGAAGGATTCCAAGACGCTTTTCGTATCCGCAATGCGGCTAGAATTTATCGACGGACAAAACGCGACAGACAGCCGCGCCAAGTTAAGGCAGAGGGTCGATCGACACGCCTATATCATACCTTTTTTTACGATTTCGACATTTTATCGCGTTCGCGGTCCTGCCGCACCGTCCATTGCATAATCTAGAAAGCAGATTATACTTTTGATGCTCTCAGAACTCGGTTTCGCGCAAACATCACTGTGAATATTCTGACGTTTCGTGAACATTGTAAATAGCTTCCTGAAAGTAATGAGATCGTGTCTATGTCCGGGATCAACGATCCCCAGGTATTTCTAATTGATTGGTTGGAGGGATAATGACCCGAGTTAAGGTAATGCGACAGTCTGTATCTTCATTGAAACCATTAAGATCTGCCATTATTTTCGATAGTTCTTCCGCACATTCTGGAAAGTCCCGATATTCATCAACCGAAGAACCTCAAAGAGCATTTACAAAGGATGAATGACAGAAGATGAAAGCGTACCGAGCAAATGCAAGCAACGACTGCTTGCAAATTAGAGAACTTCGATAGCTCGGTTATCATTATCGCCCTCGTTGTTGACGGGCACAAGGTTCCACGGTTTGCAACAAATGGAGTACGTTCAATGCGGATAAAATATGCGTGCATTCGCGTTATTCGACGACTGAAACTATGCAGGTATAGTCGGCGGAATGTAGCACGGTCATAAATCAGATGAAGCGTCAAATGCTTAAGACGATATAGTAGCTGATATCGTTAGTATTTTTTATCTTAACTACCCCCACATTATTTGTCTATCTGTATCTTTAACTTTGTTAGCACAGGGTGTCCCACTTAAACCGATGCACGCGCATATTTTTGAAATCATTGGTGATATCGAAAAGCATTTCAGACAAAAGTTGAATGATTTCAAGAGGGACGCGATGCGATCTCAATAATTGGAACCATATCTTTTTAGTTAAAAAACCCATTGGTTCAACAAATATTCTAATTTTAATGTCGCGGAGGAGTATCAGCGTGGTCAGACGCGGCAACATTATGATCAGAACGTCTACTGAACCAACAGCTTTCCAGCACAAGAGCGTTCACCTCATGAATTAGTGCATGACGAAATATCCGGTACAGTTTAGCAAAACAAAAACTGCTGGATCCTCAAATTGTTTGGAGCAAGTACGCATGCCGCTTGCAACGAAATAAACAGTCGTATCCAAATGTTAATCCATCGCGTGTACTTACAGAATTACATCGCGTATCGAGCAGCAGACACGTTTGTCAGCGGCATCACGCTCGAAAGGGATATTAATTAAACACCTCCGTTCGGAGCTGCGGGCGTTAATTAGCGAGACGAACGCGTCGCGGGCAAAAACGGCGGCGAAAGTATTCGCGCGGAAAATGAGAAAAGCGAGGCGGCTCGTTGAAGAGCGTGCGCTTTCCCGAAAGCTTTGGCCGGTTCCCGGTGATATGCCTTCGGTCGCGTATCGTACGTATGTACGCTGCTTCGGCTTGTTTTGCGTGTGCGAGGCAACGCGGTGGTTTCGTTGCTCAGTTATAATTAGCAGTACCGCGCAGGGCCGTCCTGATGGCCACGCGAGCCCACCGTTTTCACTTCGACACGAACTTTCAGCTTCTCCCTTCTGAATTCGTCGTCCTCCGTCCTGGACGGGGAAATTCGAGCGAGCTGTTCAGGGTCGCGACCTTCGTGACCGAGAAATCGGGTTATCGGTGGTTCGTCTCGCGACTTCGCAACTGGGTCAGACTAGAAACGAATAAACGGTCGCTGATCCTCCGGGAACATTTCGCGAGATAAGCCGCGAGAGCGAGCGAGCGAACGAACGACCGTGACAACTCTGCGAACGAACGGGGGTGCGCGATATTAGAACGTGGTACGCCACTGAATCACAGCTGAGAGTCTACTTTCAAGGGAGCATCGTGTTTGCTTATTCCTCTGCTGGGGGCTTCGAACTACAAGCCATCGTGCATATTCGCCGCGTGCACCGTTTCGAGTCGTACGGAGTACAGTCGATGAAGAGATGCAGCGCGATCGTAAAGTGGGCGCAACGTCAAACAGATACATGCTTTCGGTATCAAAGCAAGCATTAACGATGAATTCGAGGAGCCGAATGCTTCGGCCCTGTCCCAGGGGTGTGCGAAGTCTCACGATTCTATCTGTTTGGCACATATGAAATTGTTGGTCGCCGGGAGCCCAACGTTTCCTTGGTTCATGGCAGGTATGGAATATGAATTGTTCGTAACTGATATATATTGCCATCCTGGGGCAAGCAGTCCTCAATCTTTAAGACGAACTCAGAGAGTTTAGAAGCGACTGAAGCGTACCGGTGATGCATTTTTTTTAAATAAACGATCGATCAGGGGAAGGAGCCCCCATTTCTATGAAACGACGGTCGGAAATTGGTTCGAAAAGTTTCGTTCCGACATGGAAAATTTGAAATGGTTCACGTGAAATCGAGGTCCGCCTCGAACGAGGAGATCGCGCGCACGGGGTTGCGGGCGTCGGTGGCTAGCAAAAGACAAACAGGGCGTAGCTCGGAGGCTCTCGAGATACGAGACGCGGCGTATCGTAAACATTCATCGCGTACTCTCGAACCGTGTGCGATATGATCTCGAAGCAACGCGCGTTCTCGTGATACACCGGCTGATTCGCCGCTCGCTCAAAGTTACACGCGTTTGGCACGAGACGCGCGTTACATCCATCAAACGGAAAGTAGAAATGCAGAAGAATTCCATGGAAACGGGGGCGGAGACCAGACACACCGTAAATCCCGAAACGCTTTATGACGCATTTATTTCTCCGACTGTGACAAGAGCAAGGAAGTGGTTTCTCGGTTCCCGGAAGAGGCACACAGTTCACATCGGGCTTGCTGGCGTTCTCGAAACCCTGCCGTCGAGAGTCGGGGATCTCAACTTTAGACTCTGGCCCAGGTCTGCGTTGGACGCAGGACTCGGATGTCACTTGCCGCTCGACAACCGTATGCGAGAATGTAGGAAGAATTTATGCATTGACAATGGACTACTGACACGCTGCTGGTACTGTTTTATAATTGAAGCGTTTAGTCCGAGTCACGATCGCAGAGACACGAGCGCCTGAGAATCGATCCACGCACGCAGACTTTCTCACTGCCAGATTCCATATATTTATGTACTCGGAGCACTGCTAATTCTCGTAGAACTTGTTCAAAACTGAACAAACTTTTGTCGCTGCTTCCAGACTCCAAGCGCAACAATAGGTTGTCAAGACTTTTCAAGTGCGATCGCCGTATCAGCGATAGAGCCCACCTGAAACCGTGTATCGTCTAATCACCGGGGCAATCGATTGACAAAAGAAGAGGAGTCGATCGATCGGCAGAGATAGGTGACTTTGCTACCCTCGGAAGGCTCGAGGGACTCGACGTTGGAAGAGTGGTCGTTGGAGAGAGAGGAGAGCGCGAGATAAGCGCGAACAACGGCTCTATGGGGCGAGGCAACGCGTTATGGAGTATCGACCTGTTGGCACCCCTGCAGCCGTACGTCTCTATCTTTAGCTTGGACCGCCCGGGACTCCCATATCCATGGTGGCTGCCTTCCCCTCGTTGCTTCTTTTCTCCGAGCAAGCGCATCGCCCCCGTAAAAATACCATATTCCGCACCCTTCTCCACCCCATACGAATTCACCGGCGCGGCGACAGGAAACTCTGGCTTCGTTGGAACGGCACGCTCGTGTTTTAATTCTCGCAGATTCGACGACTTAATCCGATGAGAGTGTCATGCGGGACGCGATTATAATTCCAGAAGAAAACGCTTTCGATCCGGTCGACCGGTTCTCGCCGAGGGACACCTGTCGCGAACGGCGAAGGAGAAAAAATGAGAAACGATGTGCACGGCCGGTGGGGAAAGCATGCGATCCAACCAGAGACCGAGCAGTTATCTGGATTCCTTCTTTCTTTTCGATCGTCTCGCCGCTTTTACACACCTGCTCCTCGAAACAACGTTAACGAGACGAGCCACGGTGAGAAACTGACGGATCATTCGAGAGCAAGCGGCCCGTCGAGACTGACCATTTTCTGCAGTGACAGAAATCTCTTATTTGATCGTCCAGCTATCGAGGTCGATAGTTCCAGATTCGAAAGACACCTGAAACGACTCAAGGGTCCGACACACATGTATCGTAACCTCGTAACAGTCTGTGAACCACGCGACGAGCGTCTGTGGCCATGAAGGCGATCATTCTTCATTTTTCTCTATCCTTCCCGCAGGTTATTCTACTTTTCCATGCCCCGAGGCACGCCGCGTATTCAAGCTATACGACTCCGTTTGTGAATATCGCTGTAAACCAAACAACTTGCGAAATGTTTCCAAACGTTTGTCACCTAAGAGTCTGTCGAGCAAACTTTAAACGCGTCTCGAAATCATCCCATAAATAATGTCGTTTTTAAATACGACTTCGTCGAACGTAAGCAAATTAACAACTCCGGTTGTTTGCGTCTTCAACAAATTTCTATTGTTTCAAGACGAGTCATGTCGCGTTGACTTCAACCGATCGGAATCACTGAACTTTTTGTCTGCAAAAAAGCTGCCGAGCTATCAGCATGGGTTACAAAACAAAATCAGACGATATACTTATATTTATTCTGCGTTCGTAAGGCAGGGGACATCGGTTATGAGATGTGGTGACATGTCACCGGCGTGCAGGAGAGCACGCATTCGGGAGATGAGAAAGTTCAGAGATTCGCAGAAAACGGACGGAAAATCTGGGAAGACGTTGGAGGAGCACGCGAGCAGTAATTACAAAGTACACACACGGAAAACGGCGGTCTTCCGGGCGAGAGTTGGCGAACTGGAATGACGAAGGGGATTAGACGCGAGAGAAAAAGGATCTCACCCTTTTCTCCGGTGTTCCTCGAAGAAAACGCGCAGTACACCGTGACGTAATCGATAAGAAGCTTTTTTTTCCGCTGCGAAACCGTAAGCAATGCCCCCGTGTTCACCAGCGTTCGCTAATTCCTACGTTTCGTTTCGACCGTTGCTCATAATTGCTGCGCTGCCGCTCGGCCGTTTCATCGGCTTCGGGGAAGCAATTCGTTCGAAGGAGTAATACTCTTCCTGCGTTTTCCGGTGCACGTTCGTTCAGCCAATTTCCTTTTTCTCTTGGATTCTGCTCGCTTTTGCTCGTCGACACAATGGCTGGACGTATCGAACGCACGAGACTTTCTAGTGAATGGCCAGCGCATAGTGCGTTCGAAAAGCTCGCGTGGAACTCCGGGCAGAGAACACGCTGGCGTGGGCCAGCGATGGGAACGATACGGTACGGAGTCGATACCGTGGCTCGCTCGTATAATAGATAATCCACGAACAACAGAGTCTGTGCTCTGCTCGAAGCAATTGGGGGATAGCATTCGTAAATAATGCCTGGCGGATCTAAATGCAGTGCGAAATTATGTCTGAAACTTCTATACGGCATATAAATTTCAAATTGCTCAAGATATGGCTTCGACGTTCAAAATTTTGATATTACGGTAACGGTATAAAATAATAAAGGTTCCACTGAATAATAAAAAGTTGCAACTTCTTTACAATTTATATAGAAATATCGATACCGCATTCTTCACTGCAAAGTGATCATATCAACAATTATATTAAACACCGAACCATCTTGCATTTCGATATGTCTGCAAACGTTCCACCACTGACTTATCATTTACACACATTCAGCTGTTCTTCGGATGCATTTTTAACCCTCTGGCTGCTTCACAGAGCTACAGCGTCTCCCCGCTAGGTGAGCATTTTATTACGACAGGCCACTGTACTTGTTAGAGGCTCATCCGTTTCGCGGTTTGCGTTGAGAAATTCTAACCAGCAGTTTCTTTAACTCGCTTTGTATCGTCCAAAGACAATTTTAACCTGTCGGTCGAAGAAGACGATTTAACGATGCCCATAGACTAGGAACGTCTACAAAACTTTGCGTCCAGGTTAGCCTTAGTCAAGGGGTTGAATCATTTCTTCCAAGATAAACTGCATCCACGGTATCAAACCCATCGCTACACCGATGACACCGCGTAATTTTCATTCTCGACATTCTTCTCGTTCTCGACGTCGTCTATTTGCGTGTCACAGATTCGAACGGGGTTCGTCGGATCCCTCGTCGCTCTACAAACTGACCCGGGGTTCCCTAATTTACTTACGTCCCCTTCTGTCGCCGTGGAACCTCGCAAGAAGGCCGCACGAACATCGGTTCCATAGAATACACCGACGAAATTGTAACGGCCATAAAAGTTCCCTTTCGTCGGTCGCTGATCATCCCTGGAGCATCGAGGGGCCACCACCGAAATTACCCCACTCCTCCCCTTCGACCAATCGAAAACCGATAAGCCGATGTTGCGTCGATGGTAGGGCACGGAGTCTACTAGGTATGATGAAAGGACATGATAATTATTTGTTCCTTTGCGCCGGGGGAGTAATCACGAGCGACCTGTGATTAAGAATCGCGCCGATGACGACGGATATTTCGTTTCTCCGTGCAGGTTGGGTCGACTTTATTGTTCTCCATTCGAATCACCCGAAAGGACAGCGTTTCAAGAAGTGCTTTTCCTATACCCATATCACCGTTCTTTTACTGCCTCCGTGCGATCGACGGATATCGAGAGCTCCTACCATGAACGCAGCTGCACAGGCGGACTCAACGAATTTTGAGAGGTAACGTAGTTTACTTTATTTTTTAACCTACTATCTGTGGATCATGGATTTTTCTATATTTTAATTCTTATGGTCAGAGAAATGCTCTGCGGTAACTCTTACTGCATTCGTTTGGTGAATCACCTAAAGCATTCAATGAATGCTGTACAGTGTGAGTCAGCTCAGATTACAACTTACGATATCTGTCGTTTTTGTTGCTTCGAGGAAACGTTTGAGGAAGGCCGTACTTTATCCGAAGGGGCTAATATTGGGATACAGGATTTTTTTTCTCGGGGTCGTGTTTATCGAGATCTCAAGGTCGTTGATATTTTTTTAAATGAAACATATTTCCGTTGTTATTTCATTTTTTATATTATATTATGATTTTTTAAGAACGACACCTCAGAACTTTGTCCAAAGGACATTATAACTTATACGGTTGAAAGTGTGTTGTCTCCAACTGCAACACATTGCCTTGAAATTTTGATAAATACCACCTTGAAAAAACAATCTTTCATCGCCACAATATTTGCTCCCTTGTGTCAAATAATCTCGTCTCTAGGCACTTCCTAGTGATGTCAAGAATAACGGAGGCCTCTTAGGTCCTGATCTTACACTTAGGTGGTGGCCTAACTTAAGGTAGCGTCGAGCAAAGTATGACAACGTACTCGAGGAAATTGCTCGCAATCGTTCGAGTTGGTACCGGGTTTATCAAGATAGCAAGTTATTCTGACATCGAGTGGGTAGATATCGGCTGCACGTACATACACGTAAGTTAGAAACAGGACGACTTTATCGAGGAACTTTTCCTCAAACACGACGTTCCACATGTATTGTCACGGAAAGAGATACTAATAGCCGGTAACTCAGTGAACGAAGCTCCATGGGTTTTTATAATAATTTAGGAGCAAACTTGACGGCACAATGGAGCTCGTAAGATTTGCAACGTCCAGCCTTTGCGCGAAGAAGAAATATCCGGGTCGGTGCTTTGAAAGTTGGAAAGAGAAAATCGCCGGGCTCTCGCGGGCGCAAAAAATGTAATCGATTCCGATCGACTCGCTCGATATTCTCGTCAGGTCGTGTCATCGCGACGCGAGTTTTACAACTGCAGTCGAGACTGATTCACGATCGAAAATATTTGCGATTCTCGCGAACGTGTGTTCGATAAACGACGACGGGCGCTCGACGAAGCCGCGAGATAACTCGGCCTCGAAAAAATATGTACGTCGTTGAACGATCGCCGGGCGATAAATGATCCTGATTCGCATTGATATTTACAAATTTTGGATCAGTCGATAAGCAAAAATTTGCATCGTTTAAATATTATTAGGCTAAGAGGAATCGCGGTCGTTAGAAAAATTGTGCGCCATACGTTACGAGCCGTCGCAGATCTATATTGTACTTCACGACTCTGTTTGTTCGAACGTGTTTTATCGTAATTCTCTTCCGATTGCCTCAGTTTTCACCAAATACAAAATGATGCATAGGTAACGGTTATTCAACAGGATGCTATATGTTTCCTAGAACGTTGCATTTGTGCACTTTCCTGAGAGAACCATAGCGCTTTCTATGTTTGCACGTCGCAACGGATTATTTCACACAGGACGCCCACTTTAGTTCCCTATCGTTGAAGTGTTAAAAAAAAACTATATATATATAATTTTATCGGATTTATCCCGAAATACTTTAACAATTGACTCCACACGCACCGCAGCGAATTTTTGCACACGTCGAATGGTCTTTTTTTCGCAAAATGAAATTGAGTACGCTGTCGCGTGACAAATGGTCCCCGCGTGTCTTCCAATCGATCGAGTCGCAAACGAATCGAACTCGACATCCTTTTGACCCCGTTGCTTAGTTTCATCGCGTATGAGATTCAACGTTGGAATTACCAAGGGAAAATTGAGGATCGGGCTCGAGGTGAAATTTCGGAGGGGTTCTGAAGCGTGACATAGCCACGAAGTCACGAGGCTTATCGACACTCGGAAGGAGTATTGACGGTCTCAAAAGTTGGAGTACCCTCACGCTTCTGCGCACATAATTCCTCTTGTCGTCGGTATCATCGGCTGTCGAATGCACGGTTATCTCGGTTACAGGAAACACCGGGTGTGTCGAGATAACGTCGCCTCGCGAACGACCGGCCATGCAAAACGAATCACCTTGTACACCGTGCCCTCGTAACGAAAAAAGAATCTATGAGAAGCCAGGATATTCCGTGAAAAAGTTGCATCATATGCGCAGACCGTTTCAAGCAATGCGTTGCAAACATTCGTACAGCATTCCTCTTCCATGAGCAGTAGAATTTTTGAAGCCATTCAAAACACCTTCAGACAAGATTGAACTTACATGGCCAAACCATTCGTAGAGACAAGTATGTTCGTCGTTAAAAGGAAGTACTGCTTCGCGATCGCCTGGAGATGGTACGAAGCAACGTAAACAAAACTAACCCACGTCAAAGTTACTACAAACTGTTGCCACTCTGCAGCATCGTAGACATCAATGATGCGTAACAGTGAGATTTTTGTTTGTTTTTCTGAGCTGCCCGACTACTCGATTCTTGACCTACGCTCTGAAACGTTCTGTAGTATCATTTCATACGATCAGCACCGTCTGCGGGCAATCGTTTCCGACCTCATCGAAGAAAGTAAACGCTTCTAAAAATAGTGAACTTTTATGATAGCTTGTTCTTGTCTATTATGTTTGCAACATCGCCTGAACAACGAACATTTCTGAACTATCGATTATTTCAATATCTGAAGAATTTTGACTTCACAAATGTTTCCGTACTTATCTGTCTGCCAGTGAGAAGTATGTTTGTTACATCAATAATGATCAAATAGGTAAGTTCTGCCACGGAAGTCATCGACCACTGTTCTTTAATGTACTTTAATTCAATAAGTACTAATTCTCCTACAGTTTTAAGTAGCGATAACACATTTGCATCGGGTATTGCAAACAGCAGTCGCGCGAGTAGGTTCCAGCACCCTTCCCGCTTAAAACGTGTTAACACGTTGACCGCCACAATGGAAAATACACCACTCAATACAGTCAACTGTAATATCGCTTTTTCTATATAAAGTGTTAAAAATCCCAAAGATTTCATTCATCCGCCTGTTACATTCTATCGCTGCTGTACCAGAAAAATGTACAGAAAATGTTAGAAGTACGTAAGTTTGAGAATTACTCAGCCGAACTCGGTTTGATTTAGTAGTTATTTGCTGCAGTAAAAAAAAATAACATGTGCAAGATAGACAACTTGCTGAGCCATGTTATTCATTTCCTTCGATCGGGGGAGGAAACAGATTCTACCGCAGGCATTTCGCATTTTTTCGCATTTTCTCGCATTTCCTAGTCGCGCGCACGATGGTTCCACTGCTACCGGTCGAAAGCTGATAGCAGGTATATAACAGTTAACGGGCACGAAATCGTAATCGCGGAGCGTTGCACCGTAAATACAGATGCGCTTCTATTATGTAACGCTAAAGCGTTCCACGTTGCACCGACGATCATCGAATGCATTCTCAACCCTTTCGCTGCGGTGCCTTCGACGTAAAAACACACACCGCGTGCGGCGAAGTTGCAGCACCAGAAGACTTTTATTTACCAAAAAGTAGCAAATTAATTTATTTAGGAAGAAAAACTCCCCAAGAAATTTTCAAGCGAATACTGAGCGCTTATAACAGCCGATAGAATACGATGAGCAGTTTTATCGAACACCCATGGGCGTCAGCAGCATGCGATCAGCGACTTTACCAAGCGTCAACAGACGCCAATGAAAGGGGTAAATCGTCTGCGAAGACCATGTCCTTCGAAACACGACACACTCGATCGTCCGTCTTTTATTTCCTTTCGTCGAAACAATGAAAGGTGTCTGATTGTTTGGGTACTGTTTACGAGAGACATTAGCATCAGTCGACAAATCCCATAGGTGGGAGTGAATGGTGGGCACGGTTCTAATGCAACACAATAATAACGAGGGGTACATGATACGCGACGTAGCATTCGGCGCGTGGACGTGACATAAATACGAATATTCGAGGTTAGCTCCGCTGGAATCCGAGACTGCCATCTCGTCACGGTCTGCAAGGTGTCCCCTTGGAAGGACAGGATTAGGGAGGAAAAAAAAAACGACGTTCGATCGAACGGGTTTTCTCGGAATAGAGCCAGTCCGCGTAAGAAGTCGTCGAGGTGTAGCTCTCGTCGCATACCTTTCGGTACCCGTCTCGATCGGTCTCTTTTCAATGATAAATCGAAACGAACGACGCTCAGTTCCACTCACCGGCGTAGACCGTATCCTGGAGGTTGTACTTGCTGGTGCCCGTTTTCCCGACTTTCGGGAAGTCCTTGAGCTTCCTGCCGCTGAGCTTCAGCTCGCCGCTCAAGTGTGCCTCCTCCAGGATCCGCTCGAGACTTCTGGTGAGCTGCTTCTGTATGTGGCCGCTCATGTTCGACGCGACCATCGCCATATTACATTTTTCGGGCACGGACACGCGAAAGCACGGCTACGAGAGTACCTTCCCGTGGCGTACCACTAGCCAGCTCGTCTCCCGAACGACGAGGTAACACGTTCTTTGAAAAAACAACTGCGACGACCGTCCTCGACGCCCGCTCCTGCGCTACTGAACCCACCTCCGTAGCGTGTCGCTGCATCCGATCACAGCGCCACCGAGCGCGCGCCATCTTGAAACTACTTCGAGATAAATAGACGCATTCGAGAATCGCAATAGACATCGAACTTTCAAACTCGAACTGCGTCGGGTGCTCTTTTCTTTGAAAGCTTTGAGAGTTAGATTTTTTTAGTCTAGTTTAGGGACTTTGTGTCGAATGACCGAATCGGGGGTTCTTTAATTGAGGAAGAAATCTCGTTTGTATAGTTGCATCGTTGTATCCCCGCTCCACCGATCGCGCGCCATTTTGAAACTGCATTCGAGAATCGCAATAGGTATCGAACTTTCCAATGAAATCAAACAACGTGTTCGTCTATTTGTATATATATTTTATATCACTGTTTTGAAACGGAGTCGCAGCTCCAAGCATCAGCATGTCAACTATATATAGATTCGTTTTGTCACAATCATACCTGTATTTACAACATTCACATTCAGTCGCATCGCACGCATACATCATGTAAAGGAGGCAAATTGAATTTTAAGTTATTAAAACCTAATGCACTATCATTAATTCTTCTTCTTCTCCGCTTCAACGTATATATTCTCCGCTATTTGATACTCTCTTATTATTTGTTCCTCTACCGCTGGCACGCAAGGACTGTATCTAGCGTATTCCATCGTGTATTCTCCTTTTCCTTCAGTAGTAGATCTCAGTTCTCCTACGTAGCCAAACATGTCGTTCAATGGCACTTCCGCCGTCAGAGTGAACCATCCATCCATAGCATCTGTATTCGTTATGATACCGCACCGTTTGGTTATTTGACTCGCGATTACTCCCTGTATTGGCAACAAAATTTCGGTTAGCATAAAGTATATACAAAGACCATCGTGTGACCAAAATGCATAGGTTACTACTAAAAAAATAAATATAAAGGTCTCTGAGACGTTGGTACACCTCTCCAGTCTTTCAATCATTTTTCTTAACACTTTGAACGTTTACCTGGAACTCCATTGGAGCATTTACTTCCACCAACATGATTGGTTCTAAAATCATCCAGGAACCTTCCCTAAACGCGTCCTTCATTGCTCCTTGTGCAGCTAGAAAGAAGGCCAACTCCGAAGAATCGACACAATGATGCATACCATCGATGAGCCTAAACCTAACGCCCGCTACTTTGTGACCACTAAGATATCCCCTCTCACACATAAAGAGGAATCCCCTTTTCACACCGGGAACAAATTGTTTAGGAATGTTCGTTCCTATCGTTTCATCCTTGAACTCGACTAGGTTGTTCTGATGAGGCGGCAGTGGCTAGAATAACAAGTTATCATAACGTACAAATATGCTAATACGTATATATTAGAAGACAGAAATCTATACCTCGATTATTCCTGTTACGAGAGCGTATTGACCAGCACCTCCAGTTTGCTTCTTGTGGAGATAGTTGAACTCATAAGGCTCTCGTAAAGTTTCACGGAAAGACACTTTAGGTTTTCCAAGAACAACAGGGCACTTGTATTCGCGTTCAAGCCTCTGCGCATAAATTTCCAAATGCAGCTCTCCCATTCCAGAACAGACGGATTCCTAAAACATGTATCATATTAATGTTCTCACCAGAAAGTTTGCATAGCTATAAAACCAGGACGTAAAGGTTACCTTGCTATCGCTGTTGTATTCGACTTTAAAGGTCGGATCTTCTTTGGTAAATCGCGCGATACCTTTAGCTAAGTTGTCTCTGTCTTTTGAATTCTTTGGCACAATAGACATAGACACCACAGGATCGGGAACGTAAATGGATTCCATTGATATGCCCAACTGAGCATTATCACTGAATGTATCTCCCGACGCACAGTCTACGCCGAACAGTGCGAAAATGTCTCCAGCATAAACTTCCGTTACATCTTCCATTTGATTCGAGTGAAGTCGCACCAACCTTTGAACTCGAACCTACGAAACATTGTACATATTACAGGAAGAAGGTACAACAAATTCGATGATATTACGATCTCAATAAATTGACATACTTTTCTGTTTGTCCTCATGTTATATATAGTATCTGATTTCTTCAGCATTCCCTGATAACAACGGAAATAAGTTAATTGGCCGAATTTTCCAGCTTCCAATTTAAACGCCAATCCAATGAAGGGTTCATCATTGCTTCTCGCAGAATTTAACAGAATTTTGACACTTTCATTGCTGTAAAAAAAATATTTTCATATTGAGATATAAAAAATTTAAAATAGAACTTACTCCTTTTCCTTGAAAGCATAGTTTTCCACTTCTCCAGGATTTGGTAGATAACTAATAACTGCATCCAACAGTGGTTGGACACCTCTATTTCTTAAAGCTGTCCCAACTAACACCGGTGTGAATGTTCTCTTTATACAAGATCGCCTAACTGCATTCGTTATATCCTCCTCAGTTATTTGCGTTTCATTTAAAAACATTTCTCCAAGTTTCTCATCAACATTACTTAAATGTTCGATTAATTCTTGCTTCTTCTCTTTTGACTCTATATGCAACAAACACGTTTTAAGTGAGTGACAGAATTGCAACAAGTAATATGCTTACATTCTTAAAAAAGTACCTGTTCTCATGTCTATTGGAATTTCGTCTTCTCTGATAACTTCACCATAGTTTCCTTCAAAGTACAAAGCCTTCTGCTGAATTATATCTATTATTCCTTTATTATTACCCTCCAAACCAATAGGCAGCTGCAGAAATGCTGCATTGTGATATAATTTTCCTCGTAATTGTTCCAAGACTCTTATATGATTGGCACCCAACCTGTCTAATTTATTGATAAATGCTATGCAAGGTACATCATACCTCCTCATCTGTCTATTCACCGTCATTGTTTGCGATTGGACACCACCTACTGCACATAATACGAGTATAGCTCCATCCAAAACACGTAAAGCTCTTTCAACTTCTACTGTGAAATCAACATGACCTGGTGTATCGATAATGTTAATGTTATGGTCTTTCCATAGCGTATAAGTGGCAGCAGACTGAATAGTTATGCCTCTTTGCCTTTCCAGTTCCATGCTGTCCATTGTTGCACCAACGTTGTCTTTACCTCTTACCTATTGTAAATTTCAATGGTCACAAATTTTGGATGGTAATTGTATTAGATATCGAATTCATTCGATACTTACTTCGTGCATTTGAGATATTCTTCCAGTGTAAAATAATATTCGTTCTGTTAACGTTGTTTTACCAGAGTCAATATGAGCTGATACACCAATATTCCGAATCTTCTCCAACGATTTGTGCTCCGCATACTTGGCGTACGACGCGAAAAATCGCGAATTCTATAGCGACGAGAATAAGCAAGGATTAATTACAGAATTACACCGTTAATAATTTATCCATAACCTAAATTTTATAACAGGTTAGAATCTTCACCTTATGAATGTGTGAATGAATCGGTGACTTCAGATTCAGAGTGATGTTTTGTCTTAAAGCCGTTATCACAGACATGATGATTAATTTCTTTTCGGTAACCGGGTATTTTATAATTTTTCAAACAGTATAGTTAACCTTCATACATGCAGGCTTTCACACTTCGTATACATACGTACGAACACTGCCGAACGCAGTCGAACACAACATGTTCTACTTAGCCATTCATTGAAGTCACTGAACGCGCGTTACGTAAGAATGAAAGAAAAACGAGACTGATTTTGGAAAAAAATTTTGTTTATTATGTATCACATAGTCATATATTTCATTGTTTTCTTCGTGTTATTCTTATCGTACGGTTTGTCTTAATATAAAATAGTGCGCATCATGAACAGAAAAATCTTATAATTTCAACAGAATAAAACATAACAAGCTTATTTAACTCACGCATTAAACCGCCTTTTATGCTACAAATATTTACATTGAGCTTACGGGGCCGGAAAGTACGAACGATATGTAACTTAATCATACTTTGTGCTCAAATGTAAAATACTTTTACATTTTCTTCGATGCTGATCATTGTTTTTAGTACACATCTTTGTGTAACAAACTTACGAAGTTCTTAGGTACATAGAGAATGAATACGCAATAGAGTAACAAATCAGTCCAAACGTTACATTAACAAAAGATATAATTCCTTTCCCTGAGCTCGAAAATGTGTAGTATCGAATTTGAAAAGGGTCTCACAAATCTTATATCCGTGGAAGTAAAATCTAAGGAAGAAACAAGAAATAATACATAATGCGTGAAGAATAGTCCTATTTGTATAAATGTCTTGATAAGAAAATCGACACTGATTGTCTTTGACCAATCATGCATAAATTCATTAAACTATGAACATCAAATTTAAATACGTGCAGACAATGGGAATGATTTACACTTATCACACTTATCAAAATACGTGTCTAATGAATTCCGTGATGCTAGTGCGAGCATACGAAACACTAAGTCGACATTGATATAACATTTATAAGTAGCTATTTGTTATGTTGAATAAACGCAGTATTTATTTTTCTTTAAATACTTTCTGACTTCAATTAAGATTCATCTAGCACAAAATATACTTGCGAGGATGAAATAATTAGCATAAGTTATCGAATACCCCGTTTAATACCTTCTTAATGATATTCGAGTATATCCTGCCTTTTGTAATTGTAATTTCTTTTTCCTTCATTTTGTTACCATTAACACTTGATTCTTCATGACTTCCGTTTGTGAGTATAAAATCTGTCTTATCCTTATTATATATTTTCTGTACATAGATATATTTATGCTGAAGTTATACTACAGCCACGTTTGCGCTTATCGTCTAGAGACCTTTACAAACACGTTAATATTAGCTATCTGATTAAAAGCAAGTAACGTTTTTGGTACTAAGTTTCGTCGGCGAGTGTTTCTCGTCGGTATCGCCAAGATCCATACCAAATGGTACCGAGTTCCAAATGGCCTTGTCACTTCGATCGTCTTCCTCGCTTAAAATATTGCACATCATTCGATCATCGTACAGAGAGAATCTTGCTGTCGATTGTCCACGACCACGAACCTTCCTCACCGATGGCGGCAGATCTCCTGGCGTCTTTATTCTCATGTGCGGATCTTTCAGCACGTTCACGTTGGATCCTACGTTGAAAACTTCGTTGAACTTGTCGATACTCTCCTGTCGACTGAGATTATTCTCGCTCTTCTTGTTCCTCAGATTCACAAGGGGCAAAGTGGATGGTCGAACATTGCTGTTATCGTTCTCGTATTTTTGCTTCCCAATCTGTATAGCATTTTTATCGTTTTTATCCAGCGAAGCTGTAGAAGTAGGCGTTTTGTTGATGATACCGTTCACATACTTTCCTCCAGAAGATATGGTCACATTAGTTTCCACAGTTTTGATTTGCACATTTTGTTTGCATAATAAGTTCGATTTCGAGTCTTCACGATCTATCTGATATTTATTGTAGGGGTACATTTTCCTGTTGACGAGCAGCTTCTTAAAATTTGGCCATCCGAACAACTTTTTCCTGGGACTCTCTTGCGAACAGATCTCGTGCACGTTCGTTTGCTTTCGTTTACCATACGATGACGATCCGTCATCCGAAATAACGTTCTGAACATATGGTATAGGAGTCGCTGATCTCAACTGTGTCAACTGTGTCGTGTGTTGGCTCAAATAATCATGGGAGACAAGACCTTGTGCTTCCGATACGATTCTATATTGATCGTTGCACGCATGCTTCATAGATTTGTCAACGAGCACGTTACCGTTGCATCCTAGCTCTTCGAATGAATCAGACTGCAACATTAAGTTTCTTTCCATGCAAGGATTCCGTCCTTGGTAAGGTTGAAGTGTCTGGGTATGGTTGTACATTGCTACTTCGTTTGAGTTTTTAACTAAAACGAAATTAAAGATTAGGTAGTAAGTTCTACCGAGGCGCTAGACGATTATAAGGGACCGTAGTAAATAAAGGACTTACAACTATGCTCGTGCACGATGCTTTCGGAAGGCGACAACGTTACCAAATTCTCAACTATTCCTCCTTCGTTGCTTGAACTGTCCTGTACCATGTGCAGTGCAAGCTGAGCAACGTGAGCATTATCTTGATGCGAAGTTTCGCTGTAAAGACTGTTTGTAGTTGAAGGCACTAAGGTGCAATGGGAATTCACCATTGGACTTCCGTCAGTAAAATGCATAGTCACTGAAAATTTATTCATTACTCTTCACGGTTCATAATAGGATTTCTTCATATCCTAGATATATAACAAAATTTACCACGATGAGACTGAAGTTCTGAAAGACGTTCTTCTATACACAAAGCAGTTAATCGAGCTTCTGCATCCGCGTCCCAACAGTCCTCCATGGTTTCTTTAATCAATCGTACTCCTGGTCTGTCCACCAGGTTACCCTCTAGCAATGGTCTTGCTTTGTGACGAGAAACTAATACTTGCATCTGTTCGAACGTCGGATGGAGACCGATTTCTTTTTCATACGGTTGTCTGTACGGAGGTAACTCTGATCCTGACATGTAAATGTCCAAACATCTCGAAACTAACTCCCATAACACTAGGCCCATGGCGTAAACGTCTATCTGCTTCAAAGAGCTCTCGCAATCTCGTAAATTAACTGCACCTTCCAACACTTCTGGCGCCATGTATCTCAAAGTACCGACCTAATACCATAATTGAAGATAATATTAATAATCATGTCTTTATCTAAAGACTCTATACACTTGAATCGTCGTCTTACATCGTTTATTGATTTTATCTCAGCATGCTGTTCTTCACCGTTCGAGTAGTATTTAGAACCAGAAATTTGAACCGCCAATCCTAAATCGCATATGCAACAAGTACCATCAGCTTTGATTAATATATTTCTTGAATTAATATCTCTGTGCGCAATGCAAGGCTTGAACTTGTCTGTAAAATCAGATATTCCGTTTTGAGTACCTTTAAAGGTATTTAAGAACATTTTTACTTACCTCCTTTGTGTATATCGGTATGTAAATAAGCTAGCCCTTTCACCATAGATAAACCCATTTTACAAAACGTGAGCCAGTCAATTGTATGAGTTCTTAAGAAGTCTGTCAAAGTACCACCTGGCGCAAAACTAAGTACCAAAAGATATTCAACATTGCCTTCCATGCTTACTCTTTCGTCAACGCCTAAAAACAATGAGAAATTTCAATACTATGATTCACGTAATAAACGATAGACAATTGCAAAAAAGGCAGATATTAACCATAATAACTTAAAAGAGATGGATGTTCCATGAAGGGGAGACAATAAGTATCTCGTTCGTTTTGAAAATAATTGCGATAATGCGAGGGGAATATTTTTACTGCAACATCTTGGTCTCCCATGCTGCCTTGCCATACAGATCCATACTTTCCTTGACCTGAAAGTATTTAATGAATTTTGTAAGTTATGTAGAAACATTTATTGCTGTAGCATGTTAATGATTTACTCTGTGAATACATACCTACAATGGTTGTAAGTTTTAAATGATCTACTGTATAAGTACCAGTTCTCAGTGCTGTACTGTCCATAAATTGGTCCGTATAGGAAAGTGGCTTTCCTAATCTTGCTAACATGTTTGTGTGATACATGCGATATACCATTAGTGCTAGAATACATAATAGTAATAATATGCAACCCAGGACACTTGTTATAATAAGCATCCATCTTCCAGAATCTGATTGCTCCAGATATTCAGTTGCTGCAAAAGTTCATAGAAGGTTTATTAAATGTTTTTGAGTGATGCAAAATGTTCTTTGTACAGTATTCATTGGGCTTACTTGGTTGATTGTTTTCTGCAGAAATAGAGTTGTGTGCTTTATTTTCAGAGTACAGCAGATTAGTGCTGTTGATATTCAAGTTACAGTAGTCTCCATGACAACAACAAAATTTTGTGTTGTTCAGTGCTTTGGTAGAACGTTGCAGGGCAATGCACTCTGAAGTTTCACACTTCTGCTCACCAGACTGTTTCCAACAACCTAAATTAACATATAATAAGAATCAGGATAATTATGTGCCATACAAAAGATTTTGTTGTATAGAAAAGATATTAAATACCTTGGGATAAAATAATAATTTCTGTTCCATTTGCAGTCTTATCTTCCTGCCACAGTGCGTGACAAAAGTTGGTACAGTTTTCAAATTTAATATTGTCATCTGTCTGTAAAAAGAAGTTGTTTATTTTACTATTTAATTCATGCAACTTTTAAATCTGAGAATACCTGGTCAATTTACTCTGAACAATTAGTTTTTCTTAGTGTGACAGATTTTTAACTTACTATAGTATGTGCTACATTACTGTCGTTGGATATATTATCAGGTACACTGAGTGCATTTTGTTTTAAAGAAGGACTCTCAATACTTTTCTTTCTGCTGGCACATATTCTAATGGCATTAACGGGTGCTGAGCTTATCCCACACAGTAGCACGACCAATATAATTGATACAATGGCTTTCATTGTGCCTCGGCAGGCCTCTTGAACTCAAACACTTCAACAGAAGCGTTGGTCCTTAAGAACTGGCATCTTTGATTACATCAACATATACTACTGCCCTGTCTGAGGCTCTGTTCATCTGTTTATCATTACACATATATTTATTACAAAAAAACTATATGATACATCTTTGCATAAGAAAACTTATTAAGCAAGCTTAAATTAGCATGTACAATCAAACAAAATAATAAGACTTTCTACAAAGTTATATGAATACTGTAAAAGCGTGAAAATATAATGTAATGAGTAATCTTCAAACAGCAGTGCTTAAGAGCATTAGTACACAGCAAAAACTAATACACATTAAAAATCCACATTTCACAAGAAGAAGACAGTTTATAGTATCACATACTCGTGGGAGTATGGAGATTGATAAACGCCACAAATTACACGATTTATGAATCGGATCTTTGAATGAAAAATAAAAACGACAATAATTATGACAGGAATCGGTGTCAGCTACTACGGAATGATTTCGCACGGTTCATGGGAAGGTACTAAAGTTTCTTTTACGCTTTGCGCACGACTGCGAGCACATGGTGGGAAAAGTGCGAAATGTGCTGCGAAATATACGGAATCGTGGAAAATAAAAAAGAAAAACACCAACAGTTTCACACGAGATGCATCGTAAGTCAGAGAAAGACGTACTCACAACTTAGGGAGCAGGTTTCCAGAGCTTTTCGGCTGAGAATCTCGGCGAAAACAATTGGATGTCAACAGCAACATCGCATGCGCCCTTAACGTGATATTAAATATCTTTAAAATAAATACTCTATCAACATTCGTGAATTTGACAGGCAAACCGTATCCATTGAATTGTAATTCATTCACGTGTTCGCAAAGCAGCATAAAACTTCGCTTCTGTGGCGGATATCGGAGATATCGAAGCTCAATAGCGCCAACTTCATAACGTAAAACTCTATAAGAATTTCCTGTTTCGTCGGGTTAAATGTAGATTTTTACTTTACCGTCATTTTCACTTTACCGGACATGTACATTTTTACTTTACCGACTATTCCAATATCGTCATTTGTCATTTTTTATAATTTAAAGCTACTTAAACGCGTTGTATATATATTTTTTTCATTACCGCAATTCTTTTGACGAACAGTTAGTTGGTTACAGAATACCAAAGAGTTAAGATATATTAATTCAGTTTAATTTAAGAAGTTAACTTGATTATAAACAGTATTATATAAGTTTGTTAGTGGTGTTAAAATTTTATAATAAATCCTTTCATCCGAAGAAACTGTTAAAATTATATTTTACTAATTATTAATATCCCATACTTCTGTCATTATGGCACCCTGTTGAATTTATCGTACTACCAACTTTATCGTCTTGCCTGAAAATTTCTTTCAATTCAAACATTTGAAACAGACATTTCGAGCGTTGCATTCGATAGAAGAATCTTTAAGGTAGAGCAATTTTTAATGAAAGCAGTGGAAGAAAACCAGAGAGTTTCGTGGCGTCACGCTGGCGATGCAACGAAACAAATGAAACCGTTGTTTTTTCTCATCGGAAACGTGATCTCGAAAGCGTATAATCGATAGGATCGAACACGACCAATCAGACGTTCAAGACTGTTCGGAGAGTTTTCACTCGTTTTTAGCTCGTGAGTGTTCGTGACTGGAGGTCGACGAATTGGCGCGCAGCGTCTTATTCTGCGTGTTTTCGATATTCTATATCGTGCAAATGGCGGCTTTCGCGATGTTTTGTTCGATGTTTCGTTGAAATTGATCATTCGTACTGTCCGTAGAGCGTGATAAGCAGTGAGATATTGTTCTCCGTGTGACACCGTACTCGTGAGAGCTTGTCGTCGACATGGTGAAGCTTCATAAGAAGTTTTTCGCGGGTGACAAGGTGTTCGCGAAAGTTCGAGGTTATCCACCGTGGCCAGCCAAAGTAAGTTCAACCGCATATTTAACCATGTTTCGTCGACGCTTTAACAACGTTTCCAGCGACGTTCGCTCGAGAGACTGACAACAATTCTTGCGTCGATCTTCTTCTCGTAATATATTTCTTGACGGCGACAGGAACAACATTATGTCGGCACTAATTTATTCTGAGACTATGTTTACATAAAGATCACACGCAACCAGAAGCGTGTTATGAGTTTGGTACACTTCCATCTGTTATCATGTTTTTGATTGAATGTTTTGTTTGTTTCAGATAGGGAATAGATTTTATTGTAATAAAAATTAGGAAGTAGAAGAATATTATGTAACTTTATTGGGAATAGATACTGCGTTATAATGTGCATTGTGCCGCTCTGTTTTCAGGTTGAAAAGGTTATCGATCCCAATTCAAAGAACGCCAAGTACAGCGTGTACTTTTATGGCACGGGGGAAACGTGAGTAATTAGTTTTGTGTTTACACATAGGCAATGTTTAGGATAGTTTAAGAGTATTAAGAGTTACAAATGTTTTCTTGTAGAGCTGTATGCAAAGTGGAAGAGCTGTACACATACATCGAAAACAAAGCAAAGTTTGGCAAACCACTTAGAAGGAAGTTTTTTCATGAAGGTTTACAACAGCTAGAGCAGGAGCTTAAAAATGATAGGAATAAGTCAGCAGGGAATATTACAGATCTTAAAGGTAAATATAACTTTGCGATTTAACAAGTTATAATATAGTAAGAATATTACATACACTATAAACTTCTTATATGAATGAAGAACCCGCTATTGGGGAAGAAGCGGCAAAGGAAAGCAATGCTACAATGGATTTACCAACAGTTAGTGCTACCGACAGTGACATGGAATCAGGGTCTTTGGTTATTGATGAGGAAGAGAAAAAGAAGTCCATGAAAAGGAGAACTATGGCTGGTGCCACTGTAATATATTTGTATTTGTATTTGTATTTGTATTTATGCCTGTACAAGTAATATTGTCTTAGGAGTTCTTGCTCATCACCCCAATAATGTTGAAGAGAACAATTATTGAACCGAGCGCTCCTACAGCAACGTAGGAATTGCCGACAAACATTTGTAGAGTTTGAATAGTTTGTGCGATTATTCCATACAGTTGCACGAATATTTTAACATAAAGCCACGCTGTACTATACAGTATTGTGTTAAGTTCAAATTGTTCATCAATTAGGATACACCCGAGATAAAGAAGAGACGCGGAAAAGCAAAATCTTTATCCGCGTCTACGAGCGATACACCGAAACAGGATGCCGCTCTGGATTCTCAAGGAGAGGAATCGCCTAAGGAAGTTGTGAGTCGCAGTGGTAGAAAAATTAAGCCCAAACGGTTTGCCGATTTCTCGAGTTCAGAAGAAACTGATATTGCTACGGAAAAGAATGGTATATAAAAGCAGTACAACTTAAATAATGCCCTATGCTAGAACTTTTATCAATAACTGTTTCCTGTCTCGTAGAACATGGGAGGGGTCGCCCGAAAGTCAAAACCGAGGACTCTAACGATCAACAGACATCACCGGGTGTATTACACAAGAAAAGGGCCACTGTGGAAAGTAAGCGAGTACAGATATTATTTGCAGCGTGAAAGTAAGTTATTAGGATTTAAGTATAGTGTATTTCACAGAAAAAAATAATGTAGGTGAAGCACCGATACTGGAAGGTACCGTAGTGTCTAGCACTACATCCTCCGACACGCCAGGACGGTTTCTGTTGGCGCTAACATTCGCCGGTGAATACGTAGGCATCAAGTTAGACATGGATAAACCAAAGTCGTTTGAAAGTGACAAAGCTCGAGCGCAGTGGGAATGGTCTACCGCCAGAAACGCTATGAAATTGAAAGCACAACTGGAGAGCGGCGAAATTCTGCCGGAACAAGTAAAAGATTGTTTAGATTTCAATGTGCACGTGCCAGACGAGGAGAAACGATTGTTAGCGAAAGACGGAGCGCTCCATCGCAAAACAAACAAACTGAGGTAGTACAAAAATGAATCTATTCCATAGGATTGTAAGTTCTGAACCGGCAATGTCTGCGATTGCAGATGGCTTCGCATAGAAGCTCAGCTTCTACAGTTGGACGCTCAGATCAAGTCCAATCTCGGATTGGATCGAGCAAATCCTGACAAATGTCTGCAGGCTATGGATGATATGTTGTCGCTCCCAATCGACCCTTTAATGTTGAAAAAACACCCACATATCGTGGAGACTGTTAAAAGGGTAAGGGAGTATGAATCGTTCTATTGTTGTTGGGAATCTGTGGGTTGCGGTAGCTTAATCGAATTATTCACTATCTTTTAGTTGCGACGGTACATTGGCAACTTAGCCGACTGGAAATTAAACGAGGAGGAAGAGGTACGATTGTTTTGTCTTATAGGGTAAACAGGCTCTAGACACTTTCTACATGTCTTTTCGAATTATTTTTGCAGACTGTTTTCAAACAAAAGGCAGAACAAATTAGGCAAAAGGCTGAGCACATATACAACAAATTCAAGGTAATTATGTTTAACGAGATGCGCGTGTAATCTATACGTGAATTGTACATGCACAGAGCATTTCGATACATGCTACTGTTCTCAAGCAAAGACAGTGTCTATGTAATTACGTGCCTTGAATAGATAGGTGTATTATATTTTTCCTTTCACTGAACAACATACAGGCTATGTTTACCATACCCGAAGGTCAATCGTTTTGGCAATCATTTTCGGACCAAGTGGTCCATTTCAAAGAGCTAACTAAGGATATGCCCGAAGAAAAAGTATTTTCTCTAATGTCTGACCCTGCCTGTCCAGGTAATTATGTTAGCTCGTAATTATTAACGCATTGGTTGCTACGTACAATTTTCGGCCACGAACGAATTTAAAAATCCCCAATACATAACACGTAAGAATCGCGGTCATAGCTGACTTTAACGGTGACGTGATAACTAATGCGTTAAATAAAAATAAAAAAAAAAAATAATAAATTACGCTGTTTCGCGAAGGAGAACTCGCGTTTCCGTGAATGTAGGAAAAACACTTATAGATGCAGCCATATCAGAGGACTCACCCGCGGATGAGAGCGGTAGTCAGGATACAGCGGACACAGATGCACCAGCTGTCGAAGTGAAATCGGAAGAAGTGCCTACCAACAGCGAGACCCCAAACGAGTCGGAGGCCAAGTAACATTAAGTGATATTTTGTATCCGATTACGTGAAGAACCATGCTTATTTTCTTTTGTACTAATTGTAGTACCATGTGACACGAGTGTCTTAAAGCTGAGAAAAAAAAAACAATGAATTCGCTTTTTCACACTTGGATATATCGTCCTTGGATAAACTCCGATACTACATTTTGTTTAATGGGTCGTCTAGTAAATCTCCTCGTTGTTACGATTCATCTTCTCTTTGCAATATCTCTGTAATTATTTAGGTAGCTCGTAATAACAGCCTTCACTCTGTCGAGGATGTTAAGAAACCAACGGCTAATCATTATGCACATAGGATTTAGATTAAATATCGTAATTATTTCATCTATTACGTAACATCTATTCTTTTACGATTATCAATTATTACCACATTTGTTTTGGGCAATACCGGAAGAAAAGGAACAACTATGGAGACCATATTAGATATCTTCGTTGTTTTGTCTACTTAATTAGCAACAGACATTGATGTATATATGACAGAAAGAAAGAAAGAATATGGAAACCGCAATTAAACCTCTATGATATGCAATGGTCAGAGGGGTAATTTAACAGTATGATCGATTGGTTCCAAACCAGCGTTACTATAGCACGTATTCGAAATAACGTTCCGTTCTGTTTTCTATTGTAAGCGTTTTCATCGCACTTTAAAGGCATAAAGGGGGTGGTGGTCATTCGAAAAGAAACGAAAGAAAAAAAGAATCACAAATAAATTATATGGTTCACTATTGATTTGTACAAAATATTGTTAGATATCGATTAAGAATCTTTTAAGATGTTTGGAACGTGTTCACTGAGATACTGCTATCACAGAATTGTACAAAGTAGAGGAATAGTAGTTTTTATTAAATTCCAGCTAAAAAGTAACACGAAAGACTTTTGTAGCAATAGTTGTAAGTGATTTAAAGTGCGTATCATTGTCCGTGTCGATAATGCGTTTAAAGAGAGAGAGAGAGAGAGAATCTTTTCAGGCTGGCGTGGCTTATTGTTGAGAAATTATTATCGCAATATAAATTATGAAGTACATTTTTATACGGGCAACCAAACGATTGATAATGGTAATGTAAGAAGGTTTTTTATTAGATCGAATGTTTCGCGTGATTCAAGGCACGGTAATCGTTTAATCTCGTTGTTTCTTTTTAGGACGATTACGTATAAATTAAGCACGATCGCTGATACGAACGACATAGATGTACTTTCGTAAACACCCGTCGAGGAAACACCCGTCGACACTGTACAAGTGACATTGTTAATAAAAACGAAATTGGTGTACGTGTTTTTGTCCTGTGACGCACAAAACCATGTATTCTTGTTCGGTTTTGCTTTTTTTACGCTTCTATATTTATTTTCACGGCGATTCAAGCGGATGCCTTTGAAGTGCATTGAAAACAAGCGCGGCAAATAAATATCTTATTCTTTTGTTCGGAGCATCTTTCTTCCTATAACTTTAGTTGTTTGATTTTTTTTAAAGTTAATTTCAATCAGATTGATATCGTATTCTTTCAAAAAAAAAGAAACAGAAAAAAAATCAAACGGATGGATAACGTTGCATGTTAAGCAGATAATATCTTGATTATTAAGAAGAGAAAATGTTTATTTCAAATGTCAAAGAACATCAATATTTTGAATAAAAAATGTACTACACACTTGTGCAGCTCTACCGGGGCTTCTATCAATTTTTCCGACGCTTCCGCATCGTTTTATGCGTGACAATTGAGATATCAGAAAGCATCGACGTATGATTTGCCGCACGGCTGTTTCCCATCGAACGTGAGAGTTACGTTCGTAATTGTAAATTGATTGCGCCCTGCGAACAACAGAGGATACAGTAATATTTATTGCATGCGATACAGTTGCATGCAACCGTAATGCGATTTAATATTTCATTTTGCTTTCTACGCTACCAAAGCGACCATGAATCGTGAAAAACTCCGTCACTCTCTCTCGTTTCGTATCGTTCGAAGCACGGCCGACGTTTGTCGCAGCACGTGACGGAAGTTCGTTTACACGAACAGATCCGCATAAATGACAAGGGAGCTGTGCACGTTTGAGACCAGACCGTCCAAAATAATCGAAGAAGAAGCGGATTCTCGAGTGTCGTCAGAGTATCGGGCGGACGTTCTCACGACAGCATGTCGACGTTGTTCAAAGCTGACGGGATGAAACGAAATTTCCATGTTCCTCGAAACGTTCGCTGGTCACTGTTGTCGTTGTTCGTTTTGTTCAAGACCATCGGTCTGGCTACCTTCTCGGTACGCAGTCTCGCCCCGAAGAAGAAGCGGCCGAACTCCATGATCTGTTTCACCGCGTCCAAGTGGGGCGTCTGCTACAACCTGCTGCTCTGTTCCTGTATTCTTGGCTCGACTTACGTGACTCTGCCGTACATCTGCACAAAGGAGTATCTGAACAGGACCGTCGTAACGACCACTATAGAACTGTTGCAGGCTGTTTTGGGCACGCTGGTCATCACCTCGACCCTGTTGTACTATTGTGTCAACCAGTCGAGTCTCGCGAGGATCGGGAATTACTTGGTCAAGCTTGAAGAAGGATTTCGTCGAGCACGGTATCCTAGGAAAAAAGAACGTATTTTTCGCGTTTTCCTGGTCGTCTACTTGTTCAAGTTGTTTCTGTTCACGAGCGTACTGTACACGGATGTTGTAGCTTTTCAGACTTCGCTTATTTCGTGGTTAACGGACATCTGGCCCGCGACCTTTGTCGGTTGGCTCTTCATCCAATACTTCTCTGTAGTGAGCTTGATAGACGCGAATTTCGAGAACGTGAATTACGCTATACAGAATTTGCGTAGAAGTTGGTCGGATGATGCTCGTGTGGAGTGTCTCTACCAAGCTCGACGATTATTCGTCAGCAGTTCTCAGATTCAATTTCTGGTACAGCTTCGAGAAACGCACGAACACCTTTGTAACATCTCCACCGAGATTTCGCGGTTTTACTCTTTGCCCACCATTTCTGGATTGTCGTTCATCTTCTTCGCGTTGATCTACAACGCGTACTACCTTATCGAGCCGATGGTGGTGACCAATACAGTCCTGGATGCACCCGCCCTCGCGAACACTGTAATTTGGGTAGTATTGCTTCTATACCCTTTCGGTTTGCTGACTGCTAAGATCACCGAAGTCTTGGACGAGGTACGAACGCCGGAACGAAAAATGTTTCATGCGAGCAGAACCGTGTCTTTTGCAACGGGAGACACTCATTTTTGTCTGTTTGCAGATCGGAAAGACCGGAGGTTTCGTGCATGAGTTGATCAACTCCGTGATCGACGGGGAAACGAAATCAGAGGTAAAGCAATGCCGAGAGCGATCCACCTTCTCGTTGCTGAACGATCGTTTCTTCTAGATGAAGCTATTTTCGCTTCAGTTGCTCCATCGGAGAGTCAGATTCACCGCCAACGGGTACTTCTCTGTGAACAATACGTTGTTCCAATCGGTGAGCTGTATCACTTTCGTCCATCGATTCGATACCGTTTTGTCACGGTTTTTGTTCTCGTTGCCAGGTGCTCGCTGCCATTTCCACGTATCTCGTCATCCTCATCGACTTCCAAATGGAAAGTGCTCCGATGCCTGCGTGTCGCTGCAATTCCACGGGACATTGATGAGAGTGCACAGCTATATGCCTCGAATCTTTGGTAGGAGAGAATCGAGCATCACTGGGTCTTTAAGGATGCGCGCACAGTAAAACGATAGCTACTAATACTAAGGAAGTACAAATCCGATAACAAGTTGTAAAGGAATAAATACTTGGATGGAAGTTGAGTATTACGCGTGGTGGATTGGCGGAGGGCGAGTAGAATGCGTAAAAATGGAGAACAATCGCTGTTGTACTGTTTTCTCGTTTAATCAGAATTAATCGGAAATTCCGATAGGATAGGAATTAATACATCGATTGCATGCATGGCAGCGACTTATACGACTGCTTTATGGTCGGTTAAATACCTTGTTTCACGCAACGTGTCTTTTCATCTGTTCATATGTACACGCGTACTCGTGATCACGGGGTCAAGCGTCTAAAACCTGAATGCTCTACATATACACATTGTGTATTACGGTCACTTACGGTAATTATCAACGATGTCGCCCGTTACATACATTCTTATTCGTAAATGAAAATCAAAAGGTGACGGAGGACTCGAATGCACGTGTATATTGAGCCAGTTACGTTTTGTAACAAAATATTTCGATACTATGTCTGTAGTTACACGCCTAGTGTTCACCCGTCGATCAGCAGTTCCATTTTCGAGGGATATTCAACGGTACTCGATGGAACGGATTATGGGCGCGAGGGTAGGCCCGTTTTCACAAGAAATGCCAATCTACAGGGACATCAAAGAAATACGAACGAAACGCCGCTCGTACCTGCCGATTCTCCAGTTTCATGCGAATATCACATCAGAAGGTTATCACTTAATCCTTTGACTGCTTGGAAACGAGGCACACATGGCGAGCCATTGCGCCGAATGCTCATGGGCGTCTACGGTTCACGGTGAGCGTCTTTGTCAAGCGCCGATAGCAGTCAAAGGGGGGTTGATAAATACAATTCGCGGCTCGAAAAATCATGAGACTGAATACTCTTCAGTGAAATACCCTTCGATATTCATCACTGTTTCTCGAGAGACGATCGTTTCGTCCAGCGAATACTATACCGGCGATTGTAGCCCGGTTAGCCTGTAAGATGTCTGAGATGAAACGCATACGATAAGCTTATCTTTGTTTAACTATGCAGCGGTACAAGCGACGTGTTATCAAACGATCGAAGACGCTCGCACACGATACAATCGGTACGACCCCGCGCGTGCACGTTCATCTTCGAAAAAAATACCTGCCGATGCACGCGAGAGACTAATTTCCCGCAGCGAGCGTTCACGCGTCTGTCAATGATTTTTATGATCTTCTTTTTTTTTTTTAAATGTATACAAACATAGACGGAGTAACGCTACATACTTTGCGACACGTATGCGGAGCAGGTTCGATTAAAACGAGATTCAGGACAAGGTTCGCTAATTTGTCCTCTTTCTCTCATACACTCTCTCGTTGGTCTACAACGCTACAACACTATCTTACAGCGGTTCGTCGTTCGGAGACGAATCTGATCGCGCAGCTTTCGAGTCTGAACGCGTGATAACGTGGTAACTTGTCGTCTGAAAAATATCGTATCAAATCTTTTCCTCTAAATTTCTCGCACCGATCGTGTTTCGCTGTTTGTTCATCAGCTCGCTGGAACGTCGGTGGAGAAGGAAAAAAATAGTTCGTCGATGCAACGATCAGCGTGAATTCGCCGTATTGGTGCGTTAGCTCAGTCACTATAATCTGGGAGCTTAAGGGGTGTTCTCCGTTCTCGGCCTGTTTTCAGGCTATATTTTGAGAATTTTTCTGGAAAAGCTAAACAACATATCTTCATGAAACTTTGCAGATTTATTTATGTACATTTACACTAGATTCACGAACTTTTGTACGCTTTTATCATCCAAACTGTAGCAATTATTATATTTCTGCTGCAGTTATCGTGTTAGCCATCCGAGAAGAATTTTTTCATCCTGTCTACTTCCCCAATCAATTATTACTATAGTTTCGTTGATAACAACGTACAGAAGGTCAGGCAATAAATAGGCAAAGTTTCATAAACTTATTTAGTTCTTTTTTTTAAAAAAACATAATTTCAGTGAATTTCTATGTAATACTAATGTTCTTGAAGGTTTAAAAGTTACGTCGATTTCACAGTATGTATTTTAGCACATGATCCTGTAGTTGATGTAACAAGAAATTTAATGACCTGCAGGAAACTACATTATTTCCAAACAGCGTAGTACCATCCTGTTTCTCGTTAAAAAATTAAAATTAGAGAAATTTGTCTTCAAGAATTCCAATTACTCATCCACCCGAATGTCCTTTGATATGTTTCTATAATGTTATCAAAAGCATTTATTCACTGTTCCAGGTTGCAGTGACTTAACCCATGCATCGAGATCGTTGCAATTGCTACTTGAAAGACTGCAGTACGATAAAAAACGGTATTCGGTTCGCTGGTCGAACGTAGGGGACATCCTTCAAGGGACGGCGTTACGCGTGAAAATTCAGTGGTGCTATAAAAAACGTGTGAAAGCCCTTGCTCCCTTCGCGGCACGGTATTCCTCTCGCCCGGAGCGAAATTTCACTGCATGAAAACGCCGCTGTACGTTCACCGTACAACTGTATTGTCGCTGATGGCCGGTGCTCGACGTCTCGAAAGCTTTCGGAACGATTCTCTCGAGACCTCGACTCTTTCGAGTTTTGGACAGAAACGTGATCGAGGTAGAAACGAATTACGACGTCGCTGCAGTGGCTACACGTTTCCTTGCTTCTTGTTCTTCTTCTTTTTTATTCATCGAGCAAGTTTCTCTGCGAGACATCCCTCGAAGGAAACGTCGACATGTCACGGGGGTTTCTTTGGCGTCTCTGCTACGGGTAAAAACTATCGCTGTTCAATCGCTGAATTAGAAAAACGGGTGAGCTGAAATTCGCGAGTCAACCGATTATGTATTCTCAATAATATATTGGGTCGTATCATAAATAATGTTAAAGCTAATTTTAAAGAAATGAACTAACATGATATTTTTTTCACTGAAATTGCAATTGCCTATAAAATGATTAACTGCGACTCTTCGATATTGTAGTCGCATCTCTGACTAGACTCTTCGATTTATAGTAAATAAATCCGTCGGCGTGTTGGCTGTGGATTTGCCTCGAAGACAGAGAGCTTCGTAAGAAAAAATCTGTCGAATCGAATCGATCGATTTCAGGGCGTGAAATCAGCTCTTCTCAGATTGCACCGCGAATTTCGACCTACTCCGTGTCGCAACGCATCATTGCACACCGACGAGCGTGGATTCGAGATCCAACGAGCAACGTTCGCCAGAGTCGAATCCGGAGTCTGAATATTCTATCAACTGTGTGCGTGTCTTTCTGTTTCTGTTGACGAACGGAAGGATCGCGTCTGTTTTACGAAAAAATTCATTCGGTGGCATTCGATAATTGCACTCGGCCGGATTACCAAGCGAGAAGATAAGATAGTCTCGCGAGCGACTTCCATTTGCTGTCCAATGAAAAATAAGTCGTCCCTCTGCCCTTGCGACAGTTTCCTCTTGACGGCGATCAAAGACTCGCGACTCGATAACGCCACGGGTCGGATCGAAACGGAGTCGTGCGATTTTCATGATCCGTCGTCTCTTGAAATCGTTCTCAAACGATCGACGGTACTTTCCGACGAAGATCGTGGTCATTAGACTGATGTCTCGGCCGACGTAGTGCCGTTTACCGTTAACGGGCTGATGCATTCCTTCGATCGTATCAAGTCTACCTGAAATTATTATTATTTATTGTACGGGTGAACATTCTAGGAATGATGGAGATGTAAATGCAGATGTAGAAGTACATGGACGGTATAGATTTAGAAAATGATGTACCGATGAACGTCAAGGAAATCAGTGGAATGAAAGTTGGGCCCTAAGATTTATGAACTACGTAAGATGGACTTATTTACCAAACCTTGCATTCTCTGATTACCATTTATTCAGATCTCTACGGAACAGTTTGTTCTGCGCCCAATGGTGCGAACGTCTATGCAATCCGGAACTCCTGCGATCACGCAGCTACCGGATAGATGGCAGAAGGTCATCGAACAAACCGGCTAATGCTCAATTGATAAATGTCGATTAAGAAACGGGGCAAACTTGTTCGTTCTCGGTATTTGAAATGAAAAGCTGTACGATAGTGAGGAGTGAGCAGAGCAGCTACGATGACTCAGCCGAAGGGTTCCATGCAGCTCCCTTTTTTAATGTTACTCACAGCAGCGTACAGGGGTGTGTTGCATGCCAGTGTATTGGTGCTCTCGCTGTGTGTCTTGCCATGTGATTTATCGGATTGGCGATGGTGGCGGTTAAACTTTAGAGTCATTTACGTGCGTCACCTTGATAGAGATCCCACTGTCATCCTCGTCCTCCTCTGTCATAGTGGTCAGCCTCGTGGTCTCGTCCGCCATTAACGAGCTCTCCTTTTTCAAGTGCTTCTTTTGTTTTCCGCTGCTGAAGTGCAACAAACGTTGGTTCAGACGCATTCTCTTTGTTTCGGGGATTTTTATATGGCTCTATAGTTTGACGCGATCTTTTGCGAACAGCTGGTCTAGGTGTTGCTTAACCCCTTGCCTTGCAACAACGAGTCACACGCGCGATGAAAATTTTGCTCCGTGTGTTAGTAAAACACGAAGCAGTCTTGTAATAATTTATAAAAGTTAAGCTGGCAAATAGTATGTTTTAATGTATGGTTTTTATTTATCAGACACTTAAATAGTTAACTATTGCGCGTTTGGCGATCAAATAAAGCCGTAAGGTATGAGGCTAAGCGCTCGATCCGACACGTACTTGATCGATTTGGTCTGCTTGGACTTCTCGTTTCCCTCGTTCACCTGTTGCCATATCCCAGTCTTGTTCACCTCCTCGCTGATGTTGATGCTCGCCATGGGAATCTTCATGATGTTCCCGTTCGCCAGGGAGATCTGTATGTTCCCCGAGGGGCCGTATTCCATCGACTCATTCTGCTCCTAAAGAAGAAATCGGCGTCTGAGTTTCCGCGTGGACCGGCCGGATGCTCGGAGAGAACAAACGGAAGCCATGCATCGAACTCAGCAGAACTGTCGTCACTAGGGCAATTCGTCGGAGACGACACGGGGAACGTACGGTGGCGGCATATCGATCGTCATGGATCGAGCTCGCGAACGAAAAGTGAAGAGAGTTTTATAAACCGGGAAAAATGTCGCATACGCGTCAACGAATCGTATCGATTCCGACATCAGTATCCCGAGGAGAACAGGAACGATAGGATAGCTCGATCGATGCCGCGATATGCTCGCTATCATGCCATGATCGCAACGGATCTGTCGCGGTGCACGATATCCGAAGTGGTTCAGATATCGGTGACACGGCTGCTGGTGATCTTCAGCGGGTTAGATCTTAAAACGTGGGAGTAGCTTAAAGTTATGATACTCTGATGCTGAGGAACTACGGACGTGCACTTCTGGTCACGTACCGGTCACAGCCGCAGCGCTCGACGACCTCCGGTACCCGTTTCTCTCCGCCACTCATTTCCTCCGGCATTCCTAGGAATCTCTATTACATTTCCATCTCTTTCTCTACCCCTCCCCCTCCCTCGAACAAACAAACGATTTCCTCTCGATTCTACTTACTGGACGATCGGTAATCGTTCTCAAACACGGACACACCGTCCGACCTGGTCGTTTTGTGGTGAAGGAATTTCGGGCGTGGCATGCGGACATAGTGTGTGTTGGCTGGTGTGCTATGTCGATCGTGTGGTTCTGATGCTGCGCAAGGAAGAGTCGGGATTACAGAGAGATTTGTGTGTGTTTTTAAACAATCATGTATTTTTTTTCTTTCTTTCTTTCATACGTGAAGGCAGGCGATCCGTGTTCGACGGTACATCGAACCGACACACGTGTGTCGAACGGTAGGCGAAACGTTGGCGTTGCTGTTCGTGCTTTCGCTTTTTCGAAAGAAAAGAAGGCTTCGTAGATTCGTTAGGCCGGGGCGACGTTGTTCGTGGTTACCATAAAAGAGTATCTTATAGACGGTATAAAGGATCAGCTACTATCGATCTAAATCGGCTACAACAGTAAGCTTACCTACGGATAACGGTTCAAGACAATCGTATCCAAAACGCTATCGCTCAAAAATTCAACGACATGTTACCAGGGATGGGCAAAATGCGCCTTTAAGAATAGTCAAGTATTCGTTATCAGCGACCCAGTCACAAGAAAATACTTATATGCAATTTCATGATCGAGTACAGAATGCGTTTACTTGGAAATTTCATCGATCAGTTCTTCTTCGTATGCAACTCGATCTACAGTTTGAACGTTGTGTCAACGGCTGCACGGAAGCGCAGAAAAAGGTGGCCCACCTTAGCCTCTGATCGTGGCCGGTCTCCCTCGTGGCGACGCCGTTGACCATCGGTTAATTTGGATTCTTCGTTCGACAACGAAATTGAATATAAATATTCTCGACTTAGGCCGACACGAAGTAGGAAGTTGCCTTATAGGCAGATACAAGAATAGAAAATACAAATGAATTTTCCTGCTGAACAGGCGTATGAATGTATGAATCCGAATATAAAAACCATTCGATTGTGCCCATTCCTACATGATACACAGAATTAATACTGGTCGAAGCCGTTGGGTTCGGGTGATCTTATCTATTTGGCACACGCGTCTCGCGGAGGACGAGAGGACGCGTCGACGGTGACGAAAGATAGTGCAGAAGGAAGAAAACGGGAGACGGGAGACGGGAGACGGGTTCCTCCCCGTGGAACGTGGTGAATGCACATCGTCGGAGGTAGGTTCAGCGAATCGTTTCCGCGAGCCGCTCTCGTCATCCTGGCACGTCCGACGGCAAAACGGTTATTGCTTTGGTCGGAGAGGCTCGAGGAACGGTCTCGATGGCGACCACCGTCGTCTTTTAGGCCCCGTTCACGCGATCGACCGTTAAGATATCGCGTTTCGGGTGAAACGCAGGTTCCTCGTAGTCGCAGACCGTCGCCGTGACCACGGGGCAAATGTTCGCCACGCGGCCACTTCTCGTGTGCTATTTACGACCAATGATCGCGTTTAGTATTCGTCTCACGGTGCTAACCTCGCCACTCTCCAGCTGGCGAAGATCGTCCGCGTGCTTTTTGCTCGGTTCCGGCATCACGTCGTCCAGGATCTTCAGCTCGCGCTGCGTGAACACCAGGTCCAGCGATTTTCGTATCCCGATCATCACTACCAGCTGCGGAAAGTACGATTCGGTGAGGTTCTGCTTCGCGGTATCGCTGGGATACCGAGGCGCGAGAAGAGATTTAGGGCCTGGTTTGCCTTGACAGAATAAGCGGAACAGCAAGGATAGACTGTGCGTAGAGGGTGTACTCATGAAAACTCGCTACACGCTCGATTTCATCGCTAGGACTCTAAAGAATGTCCAAGACGCTAGCCAAAGAGGAAATTCCTCTGGAAGAGGTACCCGTCGGTCTTCCAAAATCTCTTCCTTCGCCGGGTTCAACTATAGAAAAGACTGATCAAGGTCACATTCATGTAAATCGCAGTCGGCGACTCGTGTGAAATCTCTAACGGAGCAGTGTCCTCTATCAGTCTTTGCTGCATCTTCGTACAGTAACGTGCACCTACCATCAGTGGGAACAGGATGGAAGTAGCGCTGAAGGATTTAATAATCCACAAGCAGGCTAAGCAAGCCAGCTGCATCGCCGTGAACACGTGTACTCGTTTCAGGGGTACCTGCATCAAAATCGCGAGTCCTCTTTATCGATGTCCTTCATCGATCAACCACGATCGGTTGTCGCTGATTCTCTCACCTGTCGAAGGAACATGTAGTCCGGCTGATACTTGACGGGCATCAGCATAATCAGAATCCTGTCGAAGAACTGAAGTCCCTTCAACGAGGCGACACCCATGTACAGAAAGACACCGAAGAGCACAGGCATCGGTATATGCCTCAGCATGGGTGTCAGCAGGACGGAGCAGCCGATCATGAGAAAGATCAAGATGTGCGTGACCCTCTGCTCTCGCACTCCTAGAAATTGTGGCTTCTCTCCCGGGGCCGCGCACTCGGATTCCAGCTTCAACGAGTTCACATGATTTATCGAGAGCACCGTCGCGGCCACGAACCAAGGCAGCCCCATCACCGAGCAAATTTCTATCAGAATCGCCAGAACGAATAGGTCCAAGTGATAGCCGCACCCTTTCTAAAAGCAAACCAGACGTTTCCTTGATACCGAGGGTCAAAGGCTGATCGCAACCGCGAAGATAGACAAGATCCTTGCCTTCAGCTTGTTTTCTTTCCTGTTCACTATCACCGCCGTGATCTGCTGGTCCATGAAAATCAGTATAGTGCCTAGGAGAGCCGGCAGAGAGGCGACGATGGCGCTCCACCATGGATTATGTTGAAAAGGCCAGATCATCCATCCCCGATCGGCCAGCGTCGGCTTGAACTCTTCGGGTACCTCCAGCTTCGGCGTCGGGATGTTGACGATGTGGTCGAGCGCGCTCATCGAGAAGATCGCGATTATCACCGCGAAATCGCTGACGACCTGTCTGACCTACGATCACGCCAGAAAAATCAGTAGAGATTCGTTCGTTGCTGATGAATCGGATCTATCGCGGAACATCTGTTCAAACTACATTCGGTTCCACCCTCTCCTCCTAACGTCACGACACCTAGACGGTCCATCGAATCGTTCGTTGCGAATCGACGGACCGCACTTTTCGCAACAAACGAGTCCCTGCTTTATACCAAAAAGTTCAGCCCCGGTGCAAGTGAAAATTCAATACCTTGGATGGAAAGAAGAGGGCGTTCTTGAAGTCTTTCAGCTCGACGGATAATAAGAAAGTGCCCATGAAGAGTATAATTGACATGAGGAACACATCGGGTATGTAGTGGGGTAGGTTGCAGCCATCGCCCACCAGCGTGCCGTTGTAGCTCTGAAAAGAAAGATAACGATGTTGTCTCGCGATGAAAAGGAGAACTTGTACGAGCTTGTAATTTCATCCAACGAGTCTGCGAACCTGGCACGTTTTCTGGTTCAGCGCCGTCCAGTTGATGTGGTCGTAGCTCGAGGGAAGACTGCCGTTCGGTGGTTTGCACCAGCATTCATAATCGAATGGATCGTTCGCGTGGGTATTGATGGGGTACTTCTTGCCGATGGATAGCACGTTCTCGATGGCCTGGAACAATAAGGTGCCCGGAATCTTGATTTCCTTCGAAGTTTATTAAATGTTCTATACCATGCATACTGCGACGTCCGTTCTAACTTTGAAAATTATAAGATTTTCGAAGGAAGTTTTTAGTGCGTCCGTGTAAACAAGAAACGGCTTTGAAGCATCTACCGCCGGTGTGATGGCCCTTTTGGAACCTGCGCGTCTTCGACACCTTGATTAAAAGCTGACGAGGGAATTCGAAGCTTAAGCGCGACTCTCGAGTTCTGGGTCGCCAGAGACCGAACTTTCAAAGTTCTGGTTCCGAAGCCTGAGAGGAACGCTTCGGTCAGACGTATGCTTCGATTCGTGACCCAAATGCAACGACGATTCCGCTGATGCCGCGATTCGCGAAGCACGCGCGCTTATACACCCCATCCAATTAACATGGATCGACCGAGAAGTTAACTCGGTTGCGTAATTAACATGCATCGATGGGAGCGCTTCGATCTCTCGACGGTGTGGCCGACCTTGAACGCGACGAGGTGCCGATTAAACCTACCCAGTCGATTTTTGAAACTGAGCTTTAGCGATAGCCTTGACCGTAAGAGGCTTTCGTTTACGAATTACCTTGTAGATGAAGATAAAAGCGATGAGGGTAGCAAAATTTTCCTCGGTGAACCGCGTGATGTAGCAAACCAGGGCGCTGGCGTCGATGGCGACGAGGACGACCAGGATGAAGGCGATCCACGAACCGATCCAGAACCGGAAGGACATGTAGTTCCACTCCGACTTTCTATAAGATCAACGACAAACTACAGCCTGCTCACAGACATCCCGATGAAGAAACAGCTTACTCACTTGCAGAACTCGAACACGATGGTCTCAAATACTAAAACAGGGCCCGTTGACCCGAGTATAGTTAAAGGCTGCCCCGAGAACAGTCCATAGCCGATGCCGCAAACGAACCCGGAGACGAGGGACTCCATGGCGGCCATGTTCTTCCCCGTCGCCTCGCCCAACAGCCCACCGAAGGTAATTATGGGCGAGAGACAGGCAAAGTAGAGGAAGATGAATGAGGCCACGCACTGAATAGCCAAAGCGTCTTTGAAGTCTGATAGATAGAACGGCACTTTCCGTTTTATGTCGTTGATCAGACCACCGAACAGTCTTCCCGATCTCGATAGTCCGGACTCCTCCCTCAGCTTCTGTTCATCCGCCTCTTCGTCTACCTCTTCTTTTGGCTTTTCTTCCTTCGGTCGCTTCCTCACATCCTGGACAGATCGAACGGTTGCTGATTTCGAGATCAACGCTATTTCTGACTTAAAACCTAACCGACTAGTTTTCTAGTCGCGAACGAAGCAGTGCTTTGTCCCTCTTGCCCTACAATTTCTATAATAGTCCAGAGAAGATCTCGTTTGGCGTGTACCTGCGAAGGAATGGCAGCAGGTGGCTCTATCCTGATCGCAGGATCCCATTCACCAGGAGGCAGAACGGTAACCGCGTCCAGGAACTCGTCGATCCCTGCAAGCAGGTGGTTTCTGTTCTTCGCCTTGTAAGCCACGTCGTGGAATACCTCGTCGGACATCAGCGTGGCCATGGCTCGGCCGATCTCGTGGAAACCCGAGATTCCTCCCTGCCATCACGAAGAAACGAGCATGAACGCTGAACAGGATCATCGAAGGTCAGCCGATCAACGTCGCAGATACATTTCCCAGGCTGAATTAATTGAATTTAAAGCGGTCCAAAATTTTCGCCAGCTGTAGCAGCTAACTCGATTCGAATAAGGGTCTGCCTGATTGGTTCGGGCAATGTATCATTCGTGGAATGCGCACGGGAAAGATCGTCATTCCTGCGCACCTATAGAACCAATGTAGATTCGAAGCAACTGGTTCGAAAGCCCAGTCCTTCTTCGGGGTAATTAAAGTTTTAACGAAGCAATTGTCCAGGCTGATTGCCTACGCTATTCCCGACCTCGAAAGAGGGAGAGAGAGAGAGGGAGAGACCGATGCGCGAAGCAATTTCTGCACGGCATCAATGGAAGCTTCGTTATCGTTTGAGATCGTCGCTATTCTTCGTTTCCTCTCGATGATTTGTCGCGTTTTTTCCGGCAATCTTCCCGCTACTCGGTCACCGACCATTAACAACCGTTGAGACGATCAAATCCGAGTGGCATTCGCGTCTGCTCAATGCTTTCGTCGATGGATCACCTCGTGGATGAATGTAACAGCAACGAGGGTAACACAATAAAATCGCCTCTCGATGTCTATTCGATTTTTACGGTAAATTCACTTCTCGAGAGATATTGACGCGAAAACCTCGGTGAGTCTGGTACTGGATATTCGGTCATTGATACAATGTGGAAAATTCTGAGCAAACGACCGGCCTCGAGAGGCTTTACGGTTAAGGCAGCGCGATAAAGCTGACCGCTCGACATCTATTCGGTTCTCCCGATAATTCCACTTCCCAAGAACTATTTCACGGGAAAGCTTGGTGAGTCTGGTACTGATCGTTCGGTCGTTGACACAATTTGGCAAATTCTGAGCGAACGACCGGCCCAGAGGGAGTCTTTACGATTAGGGTAGCGCGGTATCGCGGCGAGTATCTTACCGTAGGACCCAGAAGGACGAATATAAATCTCGTTGGCACAGGAACTTCCGTTAAATCGCCCATGATTCCTGCCTGGCTCAGTCGTATAAACGCAGACAGGGTTTTATCTAAAAAGTCGACCTCCCCCACGAGAATGTTGCTCGCCTCCGCACCCGCAGGGATCTTCCGCATGAAGTGCGTGTTACCCTGATAAGAAGAGGAGAAAATTGAGCACTGAATTTCGAGACGGTCGTTGTGTAAATGGCATGCCGTTTAGATCGATCGAAACGATTAACTTTCCAATGGGTTTGGTCGAGTTACGAACCCTGTGATTCACGTCTCCGTTCTCCAAAGCGGAGGAACTGTGATTCCTGCTGATGGACACGCTGCTCGGGCTTCGATCCATTCCATTTCCGCCTGGTTCTTGGCCTGAAAGAGATCTAGCTTACAGCCTACTGCGTCTTTTCGGGGCAAATCGCAACGAAAAGTCGAGCGATCGAGGGATGTTTCGTTGCGGAGTACGTCCGGTTCGAGTGCGACGGTTGATTATTTTTGAAACTGCTCGAGATACGAAAAACTCGTGTGTAGAAAGTTTGCTTGCACCTAGAAATAATTAACTGTCCACACTTAAACCGGACATACTGTATACGGACACAACTTCAGAGATGAATTTAGCATACAAGTAATATAAAAAATGTTCATACAAATAAGGTTTCTACGAATCTTCGGAGATACAGCCAGATCACTGCATGACAGGAATGTAGAAACAGAAAGTCAGATTGGGCACGCGTTCGTACGTAGTTTTTTCTATCATCCCCGTGTGCTGAATTCATCAGCAAAGTTATGTCCAGTTACCACGAAACACTGTACACTTTCCAATTTCCCTCGATTACCGCCGCTGCTCAGGTTCCAGCGAACCTGAACAGGCCCGACCCAGATTCGAAAGTTTCCGAGTTGCAGGAATCCTACGCTACAGAGAAGTCTTATAACCCTATCCTCTTAAACTCGCTACGCATCGAGACAGCCGTACGGTTGAAAAGTCAGCTGATAAAGTTCGAGCGTAGGCTAAACTCTGTACAGAAGCTCAAGTAGAATCAAAACAAAGTTAGACCCCTCCGCTTGGGCGTCGGTTGTAGAACTTTGCAGGCTCGAAAATGTCAGCAGAGCCGAACCTTTTCGAAGGGTTTTCCGGTAGATCAACCAGGAAATCGACGTGATCTCCCGGTGGTCGCTTCTGAACTTTATGTCGAGCGATTCGTTCGTTCGGGCCAGGATTCGAGCAACTCGAAACGCTCTCGTTGTTCAGTTTCTCAGGGTAAGTTTCCCCTCTCGATCAGGATTTTTTTCGAGGGAAAAATGTACGCCATCGAGAGGGTTTATCGGCATGTTCAAGAAGCGAGCAGAGAATAGCAGTTTACTGGGATTACCGGGTATGGCAAGGAAGCGGCTACCGGAGTTCAGCGTCGCTCCGCTGGCGTGGCTCGTTGCACCAGCGATCGCCGGGGCGGAGCTCGATTCCTCCACTAAAAATGAGCATGAAACACACACCAGGGTCGTACTTTATTTACAGAGGAAGGAACGAGGGAGTCGGGGGTGAGTCGATTCCGTGAAAACACACGCTCGTCACGGAGGGATCGGACGACGATACGTGAAACTTGTTAGAAGGTGAAGAGAATTAGTCGGGATGCTGAAAAGACAGGCGTTAGTCGGTTGAACGTGTCGCGTGAGTTAGTAGTCAAGGTACACATCGAGTCACGTGCATCATGTACAGGCGGAGCGTGAAATCATGCCTCGTGATTTAATAATACCGTGCACCCCTAAATTATTACTGTGCACGACGATCTCTTGACACTTCGCACGACGTCCGATGTCGCAGATTACGATCGTGTTGCCCGAAGTTCGATCCACGCAACGGTCGCAGTAGTCGCGGTCGTCGTTGGTCGGACACGGCCGGCCTGATTCGCTCGCTATCGGACTTCCGTGAAACGGGTCTCGCTGGGAGTAATCGAATTATATTCCCGAAGAAAAATTAGATGTATATATGATGAGATAAATTGCACAGGGTGCGCAAAGTTTGTGGTGGAATCGAGAAAAGGGGATTTCTTGCACGCATCTGAATTGAAATTGTGGTGCAATTGTTTCTCACGCGAGGTTTCGTTTTCGAGAAAAAGAATTTCAGCCGGTACGCGTGTACTTACCTCGTTGTGTATTTTAAAAAAAACTAATCAGTTCAATTATTGAATTAAGCGAACAAGAAGTCTACTTTTCCATGATCGCAGAACCAAAATAAGCACGTGTATACTTAATAAAATTTCAAAGTCCATTTTCTCGAGAACAGTCTCCTACACAAAAAAGAAATTACGCCATGATTTCGATTCACTTTTTCACGAGGAAGCACCCTCTTCTCGGCTGTACCACGAATTTCGTCGCACTCTGTACATCGACTCTGTGCATTGCTCAACTACGATAATAAACATCGAGAGATCGAAGGAGAGAAAAACAGAGACAGGAGACGACGAGATCGCTAAAGTCAAAACATTTTATACCATAAACATTGCTTGACAATACGTACATATGTACAGAAAAGTGAAATAGACAGGAATATACAGGATCTTCCCAAATAATAGACACAAATCGTACAGGCTAGACTTCATTGAAAGAAATAAAAAAACAAAACGTTCTTCTTCTTTCAACGAAGTCTGTCAGCGTGTGTTGTTTGCACCGCTCATTCAGGAACGGCTTGCGTGGAATAACAACAGACACGTAGTTTGTGCAGTCGATTAAAATTGATAGTGATGATAGAACGAGGTGACGGTCTAACCTTTCAGTTGACACATCGCGAACCACGTCGTGAATCCGACCACGTGGGGAATGCCGAATTCGTCTGACAGAAAAACAAGAGACACAGGTTTGATTTCTCATTAGCTTCTTACCGATACGTTTGTCTCTAAATAATATGAAATGTGTCAGAGAATAAGGAAGTCAGGACCTCCAGGCATCTCTCTGTATCTCGAATCATCGCACAGCCTGACCCAAAAAAATAAAATCGCGGCGATTTCACACGCTCAGACTGCGCTCTGACTCAAAATCCTAGCCTTCGGACGCATGATTCGCGGTTTCATTCGTGTTAGTATGCGAACGGAGGTTCACGTTAGGGTAGACGATTCAAGCGACAAAGTTAGGGGACGCCGAAAAGCAGCGGAAGCGGAGTTAACCCAAGAGGATCGAGGCTTGGCTGGCCTACGGTATACCTGGAACCAGAAGGTACGGTCCTTTCAGATCTTTCGCTTCTTTCGATAGCAAAGCCGTGTTCGAATTCGGACAGCTGGTGCTGCGAGCGACTGAGGGCGCGTACGCGTCCCCGGCGTCGCGACGCTCCTGTAAATCTGACGTCAACAACGCATGCAAACCACATGTACAGTCGTGATCTGAAAATGTCGAGCGTTTCGCACGCGTTTAGTAGTGTGTAATCAGGAAATAGATAGTCTAGGTGGCCGGGGGATTGTGGTCGCTACCTCTGGCTGGCTCGGCGTGCTCCACCCACGTCCAGCTGTTTTCCGTTTGCACGTTAATCGATAAACAAATGACAGCAGAAAGAACTCATCGAAAATAACTGGGGAGGATTGATGGACCGAACGCGTTTCCGTCGAGGTATCGATACTCTTTCCTGACAAACTTATTTTAAGTTCGATACCCTTGCTGGTCGTCTACGTCCAAAACTGTATACAGGGTGTTAAAAAAGGAGTTTAGAATTTTGAGGTCAACCAGTACAAGCGAAATGGAGGAAACAGTCTTAATAAACATGAGTCATCAGGATCCTTAAACAGTTCTTTGTTCCGGCTAAAGCGTGCAATCCTGTGGCACGAAGGTGTGACGCGTGTGCGGAAATGGGAGGAGGGCGTCCTGAAAACCTTCTGTAAACTTTGGAGTGTAGAGAATTCCACCAGGAGCGAGCGAGTCGCTTGTTTCAAGCAGAACGGAGAACTGTTTATGAATACGACGGTATTCATTTTGCGACCTATGACTGTTAGGATCTTATTCTTCCATTTCGTGTACCATCTGCCCTCAAAATCCTGGACCCTTCTCGAAGAGTTCGTTAAAATTTAAGACGACGAATTCTGAGCTTTCCTTGGGAGTTTCGAGTCGGCCGCGCGCGCGCCATCCGAATGTTTGACCTCCGTCGCTCGGTCGATTTTATTAGAGGATCGTTGTATCAGTTTGTTGGGGACGAGCTGTGTTTGCGAACTTACTCTTCGAGGACGAGTGATTTCGCCCTATCTCGGCCAACGACCTTATGATCGGCAGCCTGGACATGTTGTTGTCCTTGCGTCTCTCGTGTTGATGTCGGTGTCTCACCAGGAGAGCCTCCCTCACCTGAAATCAAATACGCTTGGCCCTCAGTGGAGGACAACGGGAAGATGTGAAGGATGACGAGGAAACTGGAGATTCCACGGATCGACGCGGACGAAATTTCTTCTTTAACGCGTTCACCGCTATTAATGTAATAAACTTGTTTACACTTCTGACACTATGACTGCGGGTGACTTTCCAAGAAGACACGAGAGCAGATAGCGCGATCGTTTGGAAAAGGCATGAGAGCGAGTTGAGGGGTGGGAGGTGACGCGACGTCCAGAAATGATTATGCAGATCGTAGTCGTGTCGAGTAAAGGAAACACTGAAACGCGTTCGGTACCTTTTCCCGGGCCTCGATGGGCAGGCAGCCCTTGTTGATCATGTTATCGAGCACCAGGTCGGTGATTTGCTCGAGGCTGTTCGCCTCCATGTCCAGCATCACGGTGCCGTTCAACAGCAGGCTTCTGAGCTCGAACAGAGAGTGCAACGAGAGGGTGGCTACGTGAGGTTTGCTCCATCTGTTCCCTCCCTCTTCAACGTCTTCCTCGAACTTGATCCACCTGGAAACCGGTGTGTTTACCGGGCACGTTATCGGAAGAAACGAGCGGACGAGAACATGAGGGTAAAGAGTGTGCAAAAGTACCTGGCCGTTTCCTTCCACTCCATCTCGTCGCCGTCCTTGACGAGCTCCTCCATCTCGGAGAACAGGGGGTGGGACTCGTGGGCATCGTCGCCGACCTCCTCGCCCAGGATGAACTGCACCCTCTGGGCCGGTGGGGTGACTACAATTTCACGGATTAATTCATGAAACGGCTTCCGTTCTCTCCGCGTCTCCGCGCGAAAACAGAAGGATACACGAAAAAATCACATAAAGATCGATGCAGACGAAAGTAAAGAACGTGTCGTTGGTGAAACGGCTACCGTCGAGTTTCTCCGTAAAAAGTATTCGTGACATTCCAGTCTAAACTCGTCCGGTTTCGTGCACGTGTGCGTGAGTGTGTCTGACCCGATAAAAAATGTGTCTGACAGCTTGCAGGAGGCAGTGAAAAGTGTTTTCACGTACGCACGCTTCTGGATAAGAAGATAGCGCACACGTGCTGTCACTGAGAATTGAACGGTAGCATCGCGTCATCTTTTTATCTGGAAGTTTGGATGATCGGTACGGATGAAAGTTGGATAGACAGGATGAACCACCTAAAAGCGAGCCCTAACAGCTGAGTAGAAACGTACCGTGTGTCGATTCCTAATGGAGGGAGTACGGTCTTACGTTTAGGCTTGACTATGCGAGAAGACACCTGTGGATGAAACTTCTTCGTCGTATTGGATGGGTTCCGAACCACCGTGCGTCGACGGCGATACAATAATACTAAAAACGGTCACCCGTCTAAGCACGTATCTACTTACGTATTATGCTTAGACGCGAGTCTCTGCATCACTTTGGTGCGTAAAAGGTAAAAATCTTATGAAAAACATCGATAGAAGATACTGCGAGTGCAAGGATGATCGGCGCGGAATGTGCGTGCGCGATGACCGACGACGCATGCACGGTAGATCAAGAATCGAGTGGATGTTCGTTGTTTGTTTTGCACGGTGAGACATCAGAGAAAGAGAGAGAAAAAAAGAGAGAGGCAGAGGCAAGGAGACCATTCGTATCGTTTCGAACGAAAGAAAGTCGAGGAGTTCCGGCGCGACGGAAAAACGCGGATAATTCGCGTCAAAGCAACACCGCCGGGCTAATAATCGCGCCGCTAATAATCCTGCTCTCTTTATGTAACGTTGACGAACGAGCCGATGAGACGCGATCCGGCCGTGCACAAAGCGACGAGATCGAATAAATATTAATGCTCGCGATCCAAACGACTCGTCGATTAGGCGTCGCTGTGGATCTGATCGAATTTAATCACCGTCGCGTGCAGTTAATTGAAACGAGGCCGTCGCGTCCGTGAAAACAAAATATACTTGGACCGTGATTATTCGCGTGGCTTCGGTCGAGGAGACACCTGACGGATTCAAAGAGCCTCTTACACGTACATGGCGCATTTTTGTACGCGAAGAAGAGTGTTTACTGTAGAATTTTCGAAAGAATATTGTCAAGCAGCAGCTGTACGATCGAATACTTCAATTTCTTTCTTTTTCATGTTTTACGTATTATCAGACACGACGAAGTGTCTGACTACGTTCGGCAGATTCTACTGCGATCGCTTCAGGCATACCGGCACGCACACACGTGTACGTTCATATTTTAGTGAAACTCATATTTACAACAGACAGGCCACAATCTGCATCACGAGCTTGACTCGCTGTTGAAAGGCAAGAGGCTCAGCCGCCGGGCATTCGTGAACTATCAAAAATATGAAAGATCGACCTTCGATCCATCCAGGTGTACGCGCCCCTTAGGAAGGCGTTCGAACGAGTTACGAATGGCCTCTGGACGAGAGCGTAGATAAACACAGAGAGAGAATTCTGTTACGTGGTAGGGCTTACGTATCATCTCGCCGTCGGGATCGCAGATGCTAGATAGTCGACTCCTTCGAGTCATCATCACCAATTGTCCTGAAACGTCAACGAGACAACAAACATCGACGCTGCTTGGCTGCTGATTGCGATTCACCTCTCTAAACTCCTCTCAAGTTTGTTTTCCCGGTAGTTTACCGTCTCGAACCACCCGCGAGCCCCTGAGAAAGCATCCTCGTCTTTCGACCGCGACAGACAGCTCCACGGATCGAGGAGAAACGAATCGGGTTGTTCAACGACCAACCGAAAGCTTCGTGCAAACAGCTTTTGCCGGGCGAAATTAAAAATATCGATTGCGCCGACCGCGCGGAGGGAAGGGAATTCCGGCATACGTCGGAACGACGGAAATTAAATGAACGCGAACTCGCGGCCTTTTAAAGAAATTTCCTGCCTCGACATTTTCGCGAATCTCTCGCTGCAACTGCGGACCATCGAGTTGGAAGTTTCTGGTTAAACGCTGGAACGATAGGGTTATTTTAGGAGAATGCAAGCTTATTGGGTTTGAAGGGTGACGGACGCTGCACGGTCTGGTTTTCAGCGTCTAAAATAATTACTGAAACCTTTTCTTCTTCGATTATATTTCTGTTTTCATATCATCACTGTCGGTCCAGGTATGGATTTACTCCGAAACACAGTCGCTCGATGCTCTCCGGAATCTACAAACACTTTTCGACCCAGAAACCCTAATTTGTCGTAGCTCGTTTTCTCCGGTCATTCGTAGGTAATCCACGGAAATCGTCCAGCGGACAGGGTGTCACGCCCTGAAGGAGAGCTCGGTGGAAGAGCAAGGAAACCGAAGGTTTGAGGGATGGCAGGAACAGCCCTGCGGAGGGTGGGAACCCTTCGACTCGATATCGGTCACCCTCTGTACCCGGTGTGTCGGAAGTAGGGTGAACAGCCGGATAAGTGTTGCAAGTGGTTGGCGCGGTGCCATGTTCGCTCGATAGCAGCAGAAAATGCAACACACCGTGGAAAACGTCTGCACGAACGTATTTTCTTTTAGAACGCGATGCTGCTAATGGACCCGCAGCGAACGTCGCTGTCGTTTTCAAAGGCTGTCGTCCCTTTGGCGTCTCGACAGAGCCGCCCTTCGCGTCGTTTCATCTCGACGTTCGACGTTCGACGTTCGACGTCGCCAGTGTCTGGAGCATCTTCGATGCGTCCTCGTCGAGGGGCTGTCACTCGAGGTGGATCCTCGATCCGCGAGTCGAGCATTCCCTCTGAAAGCTCCTGTCTTCGGGACGGGCGGAGAGGATCCGTTCGAGAGCGATCAGCCGCTCGAAAACTCGTGACCCAAAAGAGACATTTGCCTGTGGATGCTATCGATCCGTAACCCGCTCGAAAATGAGTAAGAACGGAAAAGCGTCGTGGGAAACCGGATCGTTTTCCGCACTCGACAAATCGCGTTGCGTCGAGGGGTTGCTCGGAGTTTGATCGGGTCGGGGGATTCCGTCGGTTTCGACGAAGGCCGGTGAAAGGTCGGCACGACGGACGATATTCAGAGGGAAAACAGAGAGCGCGGTTTGAACTTACTGGGCCTCTCGTTGTCGACATTCTCCCTGTCGGCGCTGTAGGACTGACGTTGGGAATGATGGTGCTTGTGGTGACGACGATGTCTCCTTTCGCCGGGCAGGTGCACGCCCACGTACACCGTGTGCGCTCTGTGACCTGGAAGCAGATGAAAGAGGGCTCGAGTCAGTGGCTGCTCTCGAATCGACGACGTTCATCGATCAGAAACATCGAGCACACCCCGCGACTCGATCGTCCACCGACCTCTTCGTACCCCGTCCCACCCCGAGTCGGCTGCCCGAGATTCCTCGAGAATTCCGAGCGCCTCGCGATCGATCGTCGGGAAAGGCGGACGCGGTTCAAGATCGCGCGACGACGGGACAGGTGACCTCGGTTCGATTTGCAGAACCTAACGATTTTCGAAGCACCGTTGTCGTTCTGTGAGCAAACACCGAAGCCAGATTCGGCTGACCTACGCGCGAACGGAGGCGATTAAATCGCGCGGGGGAACCCTGCTGCCGTGAGTTCGATACGTTTCGTTTTTTTAAACGGATGAACGCGTTCGTTTAGCCTTCGTGTGTGAATGGAAATATCGATACCTTCGTAGTCTTTCTCGGTGTAAGACTGATGAGTGATCCGAGCACCGGGATCTTTCGGAGCCTCGTCGTCACCTGTCCCACCTGCGTGGGCCGCGCCACCTCCGCCTCCAATACCCGGCTGCATCCACGGTCTAAAAAATAAATCGAACGAACAGGTGAAACGGCCGATCAAACCTTTCGATACCCTTCAACCATCGCTTCGCGAATACAGCTTCTCTCGCGTACCGTGGTCTTCCATTCTCTTTCAAGATATCACGCTTGTCTCTCACGAATGTTACATCCTGTGAAACGTTTCGTAGGTTCGGATACATTCAAGCCGTATCGAGAGTTTTTAGAGTATTTTAAGATTCATTGAATGTAGAATTTGATCAGAGTTTCGGCGTAAAACTAGGTTTTTCACCTGGCCAGTGTTTACAATTTTCTTGCTCCTGTTATAGAATTTAGTTACGAATTCACGCCGATTAGTGATACTTTTTCCGAGCCTTTCAGCACGGCAGGGTGTCTCCTGCATCGAAAGCACTCTTTTCAGCCCCTTCACTTGTGAATCGTTTATTTTTCAGTAAGTTATCTGAACTTCTAAATAAAGGAAGACCGGTTGGGAGATGGTCCTGAGAGTGAAAAATGAGTTGAAGCTGCCCACCGCTTTTTTCAGGTACAAACAAAGTTACAAAGCCTCTGTCTTCCGATGCGCTGTGCGATTAACGCGTTCACTCGTCACATACGAAAAAGGAACTATAGAACCTCGCGCAATAAGCAATCTATTTTCCTCCATTACTGCAACACCACGTAACACAGATTCATTATGTTTTTTTTTTCTAATAGATTACACCGTGGTTACGTCACATTTATTGTTTATTTCCTGGACGAAAAACCGAATAAAAACCTCCTCGCGTGGCTCATCGGACTGTGAACGCGTTAAATTCGCCTGTTCGCGCAGCGTTTCGTAAAACTCGGTGGTTGAAGGGTCGAATCTCTTAAAGAGATCGAGTCTTCTTGATCGAACGGTCTCGATCGATCGAAAAATCGTCGGATACCTTTGTCGATCAACTTGTGAAACTACTTTTCCCGGTTACGAGGAACGATCACGCGAGTTTCAGCGGCTGTGCATCGCGTTAATGCGATTTCGACTGGTTCTCGACGCGGGGTACTGTCGAGTAACAAGCAAAAATGGCCGATAACGTAAATTGTTCTCTCGGATTCCGGCGTTCCTGCGACGTTCCGACGTGCGTGGGATCATGGAATCGTTCGCGAACGACCGTCACCGATTATTACCCCGGCGACGCGCACGCGATTTCATAATAATTAATGTTCCCCGACGGGAAGTAGTTCGTTCGTGCCGCGTTCTCTCTCCTTCTTCCTCTGACTTTCTATCAGAACTTGCCCGAAAATTCTCCGAAGTACTGAGCGACAGAGAATATCGGGCCATCTCATAAGTAACGTTGCTTTTAAATGTGACTCAAGCGTAAATAATTCAACAGTTGCGCTCGTTTCTAATTGCCGATACATTCAATATTCATTTCTATAGTTTTAAAGGAATTCATTTGAAGTCTGTTGCCACCGATTGTTATCATCGAATTGTTTGTTCAGTAAAAAAATTGTCCGACCACCCGAATAGGCAGTAGCTGATTACCGCAGAAAATTCCAGCACACTGTGCAGTCTTTTCTTTTGCGTCAGAATTTTAGAACAATTGTAACTGAGTGAACAATTTCCTTCGAATCAGTAAGTACACCTACGTACGGAAGATTTTCCTTCATACTGTCTTGTCTGACTTATCTAGAAGTATTGTGATAAGAAACTCCGTTCAATTACCACCGCTAATCTTTTTCCCCCCTTTTATTTATTATATCTCTCTGTAACTTTTATTGACTGTATTTGCGTTCCTCATTTCCTCTTCTTCTTTTCTCTTCTTTTATTACGATTTCGCGTTTTCCTTGAGCCACGTTTACAACAGCTCCCTGTTTTATGTTGTCTCTTCAACCAATTGTATCATTCGTATTCATTGCCCTCATTTCTGGTACTCTGATTATGCATTAAAGGTTGCTGCAATAACGACATATTATTATTATTAGCAGACCACGGACGTTCATGCGAATATACATTTTAATTCTTTAATACGCTGATGTTTCAGAGCTTGCAAACAGCTCGGTCTTTAAGATGAGATTATTTGTCTTTGAGAGACTTCGAGTCTATGCCATTCACTGATAATTTGTTTAAACGAGGGTATTTTATATATTTGAATATGTTACCACGCATGAACATCCACAGTCTAATTATTACGGAGAATGGTAGTTCGTAACTTCCTGTCGTCCCACTTTCGCGGTATCTTTCATATCCCGTTGTTGATGTGAAAAATCGATTATTAAAACGGACTCACGATGCGTGGTTATCCATGAACCGATCTCCGGGACGCATATTTCGCGATACAGTTCCAATGCACAGCACGAACTCAGGAACTCCGGCCGTATTCACCGTGTATATTGGCAGTCGAAACGCAATTTCTCGTAAAAATGGGAAAAAGTTCGGTGATTCGCGAGACGTTCGACGATCGACTGCAGATTCCTTGATTATTCGACGACCGACTCGAGGTTCCTTGGACGTTCGACCGGAGGTTCTTCGGTTATACGATGATCGACCAGAGCTTCTTCGGCTATTCGACGAGTAGCTCTCGCGTTCCTTTGTTGCACGCTAACGAGTGGTTTTCACGGAACAATGGAGGCAGGTGAAAATGCGTGACATCCGGCCACATAAAGGAACCTTTGTTGCCGAGTGCTCGTTGCTAACCAGCCACAGTAATCTGTGGCTAATGCGGGAGAAACTGAACGATCTGTGGAATTCGAGATCGGCCGCCGATCCCTTCGATCGAATCGTAACGCGTATCTTCTGTTACGATTCATTCCGCAATTACAGACTCGATCATTGCAGCGAACCAGATGTGAATTTACGAGCAGATCGTGTTCGTGATACGAAAAGCCGATTCCCTTGATCCCCGTCGATGGTTCGGCTCCTTCACAACTCTTCCATTTGCGGCAACTTTTCTTATTTCGATGGATTTTCTCGCCAGCCCGCCGCGTCGTTTAGCCGAACACGCGGGTCTTTTCACCAAGTACCGCCGTCAAGGTGACCCAGAAATTAATTTGTAATATACGGACTCGTGGGGCATTGAAAGGGTAGGATAAAAAGGCTTTCGGAGAGTATATGAAGGCATAAAGGCTCTCAACCATGAGGATGAACGAGTTAGACATGAAAATGCTCTCGTTACACCGTGTCTACTCTCCCCATTTCATGATCGGGTTACCATTCTTTTCTTCTCGCACAGATGCATTTAATATACTACTTCGGATAATGATCCACGTGATAAAGAACTATTCACTATTTAGCATAATGTGTTTATGCCACGAGTATAGTATTTGATAGCGTTCGACTCGACGCGTTGACTGGCACAGTGAAATATGCCGTACGTAGCCGGACAAGTTTTTCCTAATCAAATAACTGTCGATTTTAATAATATTCGCAGCAAGTTGAACATCGCAACGATAATGTAGGAACGCAAGCACACGGCTGAATAAGCAAATATTTGTTTCGTTCTGATTTGTGGCAAAAACAGCAATTTATATTCTGTATGAATAGAAATGTCCGTTTTCAGTCATGCAGTCAACACGTTACATAATTCAGAAGAAGCGCAGTGGTTCATTGTGCATTTTACGAGAATTCAAAATTAGTTAACTCTTTTGCATATTTCGATGCGACAGACAACGTGTGAACGAACAAGAAACCGTTCAAGTTCGCGATCCCTGAGTTCTATTGAACAATGTGCTTTGATGAAAATCACGGATTCGAGAAAACGGGTCGAGGCTTTTCCTAATGCAGACATCAATCCTCGGAATACTGGAAGTTAAGCAATCGCGAATATCCATGACATTTTGCACTCCCGGTGGACGCGAACGGCACTTGTAAACGTTGGTCGCATTGCAAATTAATCGCAAGGCGCAGACACGTTATCGGTGACAGGTTGCTCTCAGCACCAAATGCAATTTCTGCGCAACTGCCTTCGAACTTTATCCTAAACTCACGGTGCGTCGAACAATCTCTGCTACCGAAATAGCTCGTTGAGTGATACAAATTATCAAGCACAATATCTCTTTGTTAAGTAATTATACATATATTTGATTATCTTAAAGAGCGAAATCAAGTTGGTGTAATCTGTATTGACTATCAAAAAGCGTTTGACACAGTAAATTCCGATATCCTAATTAGCAAATTACCTTTCGCAGTTATTCAAGTTATTAACAGAATATGTTAAAACGGTAAACAGCTGCCTTAGATAACATACTCGAATAGTTAGGGTAGAGAACTATAATTCTCGAAATGTAAATGTTAATTGTAACGGACAATTATTATTCGTTATATTCACAAACGACAATATTGAAATTATTATAAATAGTAACTTTTTATCATTTGCCGAAGATCTTGAAATATTTAACAGAATCTTGTTCGATCGTGTTTCAAATGATCCTATTTATACGGATTTCAATTTTTCGGGTGAAACCACGTGGTGCCAGAAGACGATACATAAAGTCTTCAAGGTGCCTCCGAAAGCGTGTACCCCTTGAAACGCAACGAGAGAATTCAGCTGGCGTTCGAAGAAAAAATTGGCAATCCTTGCAATTTCGACGAGTTAGTCGAGACGAAGGTCGATCGGGGGAATGGCAAGATCGTGTCGAACGGTGGTCGCTCGACGGACGATTACCAGCCGTCAAGTGGATAATTACCGCGCTATGATTATCTGCTTGGTCGGTGTGTGTATGTGCGTGGTTTTACATAATGAACGGGCCTTCGTCCGGCGCGTCCACAAAGGGAGAGTGGTATAATGAACGAGGGGAGGACACGATAATTGTTTAATTGTCGGAGGTCATCGGGTGGCCGCCGATATGGAAACGTCAGAGAAAAACGGAGCTTTCTCGACGCGGAATCCGGTTCCTTCCGGTTCCGTGCTCCTCGACGTTCTCCGTGTTTCCCTCGAAACCACTCTCATTCCGGATGGAACCGTCGAGACGTAAACAATGCTACCGCTTGCCAAACTCGAGCGCATCCGACGGATTTTCCAGGAAAACTGCACGAAATTCGCGTTCCTCGTCGGCCACGGATGTCGAACGGTTAGGCCATTGAGAGTATTAACGAGCGACAACAATGTCAAATGAAAAAGTCCTTGTGACAGTGCATTTTTTTTGTGGTTCGAGCTTCATCTGCCGCGCAAACACACCGGTTCGCCTCTAATTGAAACGTAAAAGTATAATCATTGAGATGAGCGCTCGTTAACGGATTTCGCGGTAACTTTGTGCTCGTAACACGAATAACTTAATCGGCTTCGTTGAAAGGAGGTATCTCGAAATTCGAATGAAAGGGAGTCTATGCAAAGGTACCGATCAGATAGCATTGGAATGCCTGTTACTGTCCGACAGCTTGGTCTTGAGACACGAAGGCGTGGCATGGTTCAAGCCAGAGAGGCTTTGCTACAGGGAGAACGGTTCAACGAGGGTTCCTCGTTGCCGGTATTCTTTCTTTCTTTATTACAGTAATAGGCTGCTCTCCAAATAATTAGAGGATTACGTGGCTGAATGATACATTGGATCAACGAACTTTCTCATACAGGGTGTCGCATTTTAATGTTTCCATATTTCTGTATAAAAAAGTGTTGAGGCATGTGTACCGAAAATCTATTAGTTTAGAAGATATTCTAATTCAGCAGCGTGCAACATAAGTTAAGTAAAGCAGCGATGATACAGTTGGACGCATCAGTCGAAAATTCATCAGAGAAATCTGTTATCGCTCAGGGAGCACTTTTCAAGACCAACTCGTCGTGCAGTACCTCCAGAAGTCGCGGGAACGGTCTGTCCGACAGCATAATCTTCATCGAAAATAACTATCGATGGAGCGTGTCCGAGGTTTCCATGACGATCGAGGATGAATACCAAGAGATCGTGACGCGATCGAACGCGTGCGGTCGCGGAAAAGTGCGGCGTAGCATTGAAATTATTCTAGCGTTGGCGAGTCGCGAGGAAAATTTCGCAACGCTCCGCGTTACGCAAATCGTTTTCAAGCGTATTACAGGAGACGAAGCCAGGCGGGATTTTAAAGCGGGGCGAAAATAATGGACGCGCAGAGGCGACAATCATGCTCCCTGCTTCGGCAACCCGATCGCCTGATCCGCGTCGACCTCTGTCCCCTGCCGATTCCTCGAGCGAGGTCCTCGCGTAGCCTTGGTCTAGCTAATCTTCAACTCGTAGCGATTCACCAACTCGCTCGCGATCTTGGAAATCTGTTTGTTTGTTGCCTGTCACGTGCTTCGCATGTCTCCATCAGTTTTTTATAACGCTTCGAACTGTTATCGAAGCACACGCGACCACGCGTTGCAAATCACTGCACGATAAACGAGCTATTCGAGATAGGATTGCCAACCACGACTGATAACCGCGTTTCTAAACAGTCTTTGCTATTTCGATTGGAAGTTTTGAAGCGCGATTGAAACGTCCGAAGCAGAATTCTCCGGATTCATCCAGAAACCGAGAAATCATTTGAAAGTATAAGTATTCGAACGGTGAAGAGAATACTTATCATAACTGCTATGACAAATGGACATTTCGCGATGACGCCAGCCGACGAGTAGTGAAAATGAATTTTCAGAAGAATATCTCGCAACCGTAATCGCGAACTGTCGGAACGTCTTTTTGTTCCGGCATGGAAGGAGGCCGTGTATTGACCAACCGAGAGCCTCGTGATAAAGATAAAACGGGATCAACCTGGAACGATCGTCGATAAGAGCGCCGGCACGATGACGTCGAAGTTACAGTGCATCGATGGTATTCCAATCCGCAAGATATTTTTCTTTTTTTCGATCAGGTCGCTGAACGTTTTCCAGTATCGTCCGGCTGGACGAGTCGCACTTCCTGCCGCGAAAAGAAGAAGATAAGATGTCTCGGTCGTTTCCATTGAGCGGTCGAGATGAATCGGCGAAAAAGATTGTTCGCTAGACTAGATCATGGTCGTTGGAAATTTGCATCCTGATCGCCAGCTTCGAGTCCTTCCGCGTGAATTGGACGAGCGCTTCGTCGACGACCTCTTCGACGCTATACTCTGGTCCCAGGAGAAAATTCTATAAATCCTGAGTGAATATCTGTTATATAAATTCTCAAGTTCAATTCTGAACGCCGCGATAACGTGTCGTGAAACTTTAAAACAAATTCATAGAAATGTACCGCCACGAGAGGTCAGGCATTCTTCCCTTTTAAATTATGCACCAGCAGACTCGGACACGCAGATCCTTTCACGAGAATTTGTTACCCAGCTGGTAACCAGGGATTGCTCGAATACACTTCGTACCTCTGGTACGATCCTCATTTATCTTGCATTTGTATTTTACAGGCTGCATAGCGAACTATCATAGTTTTGTACATTTTGCACATGTATATCACAAGGTTTGTCCCGTTGAACAATAATAAATAAGTATGTGGTAGGTTGGTACAGATGATATGTCAACAAAATCCCATCGATGCGAGTGTGAAAATGTCGGTAGAAAATTATAAACATACGCTGGCGTAATTCAATATTTATATTCTTAAGTATCTATAATAGAATCGCATTTTATAGCGTGTCTGACCAGGCACGGTATTTTTCACTCTGATATCCCACTTTTATCAAATTCTTGGTATTGGATCGTCGAACACTTCGATCACCGCTGTCATATACACGTGATCTAACTCATTTGAATATCGCTCCTATAAAACAAACAAAGTATTATTGCAAATCACTAACTAGAAATCATTTTGTAATGCCAACTCTCCACCCACGCTGACTAAGAAAATTTATAGATACGAACAGACACACCGGATACGTCCGAACGTACAAGTAAACATCTGAACACCGCTATACTCCTACCTACCTTCTCCATAGTTCTAGCAGTTTAATAGAACCGGCCTAGCACGATACAAGCGATACTTTTGCGTACGTAACTCACAATTTCAACGTGGCTCCAACGCGTTGATTTCAAATTAATAAAATGAAATACCCGGTTTCTTTCAAGGTCGTCGCTCAACAACCACTTGAATACGATTCACGACAAAAACCCTTCTTCCACCGAAAATTTAAAAGCACGCTCGAAACAGCCGAGTCAAGTCTGATCGTCTCGAAGCGCAGCGATGGAACTTTGACCGAAAAGTCACCGTACGGAAGAACGAAACGACATTGGAAGGAGCGTACTTGCAGTGATCCCAGCTCGCGTGTTCCATCGTCGTGGGTGCGGGGCAACCCGGAATGAATAGGTTTCCGAGGCTGGTCAGCGGATCTTCATGGCCCGGGTGCAGTGCTCGAAGACGTCGGCGTGAAAACGCTCCGGTTGCTCGCACTCACGGCCGTTACGCACGTTTTACGCGCGTCTAAGCAGCGCGATGATCGCCGACCGACTGTTTACCACCGGCTGTTTGCCGTTCTTCCGAAGGTCTACCACCTAGAATCCGTGGCAGTCGACGAGCGCTTGCCGACCAGTCGCCACGCTATCCGCTACTCTCCTATCGTCGTCCACGTGCTGATAACGAGACCCCTGCGCTCCAGACAACCTCGCGGGAGCCACCGCACGCGAGGAAGAGACGCAAGGAAACGCGGCCAGCCGTCAGGAACGATGCCTGTGCTCTCAAGCGGGAGAAATGTGTTCGGCTCTTGATACGGACAGACTGAACTCGGTTATGTGCAAGGGTTTGGGTATCGCGCAACGTCTGAATCGAAGGACCACCCACTGATGCGGAAAATCTTGACACCGGATGTTTGTTTATTCATTTATTCTGTTGCTGAGGTTAACTCGATCGCTTTCAAGATCGAGAGGTTCCGACTGCATACTGATCAGTGTCTATGTGCGATCACTTGAACTGAACTCTCGTGAGTTCTGAACTGAACCGACTGCTAATTGCTTTCTTAACACCTTGCCTTACGGTTTTAAGAACATGCGTTAAAACGTACGATTTGCCTTTGACGATCCTTTGACAACCAAGGGAGCTTTTGTTAGCTTCATTCTTATAAACCAGTGCAAGATTGCGTCGGATTTTTTTAACAGGTGGAGCAATATTTTCGTCACGAGTGTGACTCGTTGTTGCAAGGAAAGATGTTAAAAACGTTTCAGGCACGCATGCCCTTTTTCAATGTACCTCTTTTGTTAGAGCGAGATATCTTTGGAGCTGAGGCGGTGATGGCTTTAGAACCTTGTTGGTGGTCGAGAGACTCGGTACCAGGGTGAAATTTTCTTCAGGTCAGAATGCTCGACACGCTCTCTATGAATCGCTGCTTGGCGCGCCTGGTAACTATGTTGGATACACTGTACTTTGTGAGGAAACATACTCAGCAGGTTGGTTCTTGCAACGCACGAGGTGACCAGAAGAGGAGCAGACTGTCCGAACCAATCGCATTTCGAGAAAAGGGAGTAAAACTACTGAATGGTACCCGTACTGAACAACTGGTCGGTACAACTGAAACGATCCTATGGATCATGTCTAACTTTCACATGATACGCGTCGTTCGTCAAGATTCTATTATAACCGCTTGCTCGAGGTGATTATCGAAAGAAAACGCGTACGCAGCAGAGTTTTTGATGCGAAAGCGTTTTCCTGACATTTCCCTTGCGACCAAACTGCTTACACGCATTTTGCCGCGAACACAAGAATTGGAACAACATCCAGCCGATGTCTTCTTCTTTGGCGCGAAAGAAAATGGCACGCGCCGTGCGTGCGGACGCAATCAATTCGCGTGATCAGCAAATGTTTGCATAGAGAAATTGATATCCGCGCGTGTGCACGCTCGTTGTCCGTTCGCTAACTCTTCGCCAAACAGGTCGAGATCTTTTCTGCTTGCCTTTTCATCAGGGAGCAGCTGCTGTGGGTCTTCGAACGAAACTCGGACGAGCTTTTTGGGAGCGTGTGAAATCGCTGGCTGTGGCGTATCAAAGATCGACCGGTGTCGCAAACAGTTTTCCTCGTGACTCGAAAACTGTGTGATTAATCGCTTTTGGGAGATCGTGGAACACCGGTTGGTCGGTGCGAACCGCTCGGAACCGGAGCCAACCGGTTGACGCCGATACGACTGGGATTCGCGTCCAATTAGGCACAGGTGATTATTTGCATTCGCCGTTGCTCAGGTGGGGAACGCGATTACGCTCGCGACCTGCCTGCGCGTCGCCCGCCATCGACGTCGCCGGTTAACATCGGTGAAAATAACGCAGGCGAACCGCGAAAAGATCGCGAGATCGAACTCTTTCGAATTTGCGCCGAAGTCACTTCAAAGTGATCATCTATGTATTAATAATATGGTATCGTCAGGCTGACGAAACATGTGGTTGACGACAGCCGTGACTCAGACGTTCGTTGAATAAATAAATAATAAATCAGCGCGTATCGTTGGAATAATCAAATTGGAAAAGAGGTTACGTAAAAGCGCGAGCGAACGCGCGAACAAAATTCTACAGTACCGCAAGGTGAATCCCGTGCACGACTGAAAGAAACAAATTTTTCTCGCCTTCGGAGCCGGCGCGCTTAAATCTCTTTCATCCGAAAGTAAAAGCGTGTTGCTTCGCTTTCCCGTGGAACACGAGGTCCACTTGCCTCAAGCCGTTCTCAATTAGCGACACTCGCCTTTTTACCACCGATCCTGCCGGCTGAGGCTTCAGAAACCGCCTTCTTTATCGTTATCATTCAGTCGGATCCATTGTTTAAAGCGTTCACCGCCGCGTCGGTCACCGTCACTGTTCATCGCTACAAGAGGAGGTTCAAAAGTCCGTTTAATTTTCTCATTTCATTTCAGGTTTGCGTTTGTGATTTCGATGGCGTGAAATTAAAAGAAAATTAAACAGACGTTTGAACCTCCATTCGAATTAACATTTTGACGACCACAAATATTTTGAGGGAATTACTTTTCACTTTCTTCGTTTCAGAAACATCATCGTTCAAATTTTACCTAACAAATAAATTCTCCATTCCTTATAGAAAATTAAGCCATACAATTAAATCAATTCCGAACTCTACAAAAATTTTTCTTTTTATATGTATATGAAAATATGTTGGTGTAGCAATGAAAAAATTGCGCTTGACGACGAATTCGTTATCGTGCATTCGTTTTTAAAATCTATATCGTGGTATCTCACTGAAGATCTTCTCGACATAAAAAATAATCGAAACACCGTCTGACTCGTCTCGAGTTTGCGCGTCGACAACCGTTTCGGCTCGCGGATGATCCATGGCTTTTCAAATATTTGCGAACATGATTTCTCGCTGTCTCCACGAAATTTCCTTATCAAATTAGGGGAGTTAGGAGCAGATCCTTCCGTCTCGCTAACCCTCCCGACTTGAAAAAATAATCGAATCACCGTTCGATTCGTCTAGAGATCGCGTATTTAAAACCGGTTCGACTCCCAGATGGTTCATGACTCTCCAAATATTTGCGAACGCGGTCCCTCGCGATCTCCACGGAATTTCCTTATCAAATCAGAAGAGCCGCGAGCAAAGATAGACGACTGTACTCACCTTCTGATTCACAGGCAGACCCGAAGTCGCGACTTTTCGTCTGGAAACACGAGCGGCTCCTATCAGGCGGACAACATCACCGCGCGGAAAACTCGCGCTCGCTCGAAGTCACGAGATCCCGATCTCGATCGTGGTACCGGAAACACCGATGTCCTCGATATCGCAGCGTCGTCTCACGTTCCACGCGACCACGGAATCGCACGCTGCGAACAGAAGGAGGATGTCTGGAGATCCTGTGAATTCGAGGCGGGTTCGATCGTTCCGGAAAACTTCGCAGGATCGAGATGATCGCCAGGAGAACAAGACTCTTTCGATGGAAGCGTTGAGAGGTCAATTTCTTTCCTCCGCTCGATCGTTTCGAAGAATATTTCATGGAGTGAGTCAGCCTCGAGGGGTGAATTGTTTCAGTTTCAGTGTAGCTTAGGAGTTACAGAGACTGAGACAGTATCGTTTGCTGATACGTTCTTTTTTTGGACTGCAGCACTCTCTTTGTACAGAATGGCGCCAAGCTAACAGGTATGCTTTAAATTTGATTTTTCTTTTATTCTCTCTCTGCTGCGATTTTCAAGAAGACAGTATTTTATATTAAATCGCATGTTTTGTATTATTTCTAGATGGTTTTAATGATTTCACCTGCTTTGGATTCGATTGTTTATGACTTGATTGTTTTAGTTCATATTCATCAAAATGAGTTTGAATGGAGAAGCTTGAAAACCAAATGAATTTGTTCACGTATTTTAGGCATATGAATGAGCATGTACATCGTATATTGAATTGAAACACCAAGATAAGTCGTTGCGGTTACGTGTGAATCGAATCAACGGAATGGATCGGTTGCGATAGCGAGATTCTGACAACGATTGCAACGATCCTTTTCAAACACTTTCAGGCAACATAAAGACATGTTATTCGGACTAAAATCCAAAGTTCAGGAGTCAAAGTGTATCCGCTAAATGGGAAGCATAATTTCAAACAACAGGTACTTACAAACACGATACTGTAAAACGAATTTTATAGTCGCTATTCTTATTTTACTGACAGAACTCTAATGCCACCAGTTATAGCTTTAGTTTACCGTATCCACTTTTCGCTTTTAGAAAAATCGACCAAGTTGCGACAGCGTTTATTTTCTCGAAATTATCCGGCGCGTCCCTTTCGAAACGATCGAGCGCCTCGCCCTTCGTTCACTTCGATGATATCTTCTCACGATCTTCTTTCAAATAAGTCTTCAATGTGATACGATTTCGAAATCGTTATCTCTGATGGAGTACAAGCTGTTCTCCGATACATTATGACTATCTCGAATACTTCAAACCAGTCATCAGACAAGAGGAGGAAGCCGGATGATCGACGGAGTCACGCGATCGCTCTTATCTCCGTTCTTTCTCAAACCTCGTGCAAACATTCCAGAAACGTTCTCCCGATTTCCACGAAGATCGAAATCGCACGAAAAGCTGCGACGGAACCGATAGCCGACCTCGATCTCGAGAGAAAATTTGAACGGAGCCGTCGATCGGGGAACCCTCGACGCGCATCGAAGCAAGCGAGGGTGAAGAAGCGAGGCGAGTGGAGTCGAGACAGGAGAAAGCAAGACGAGAGACTGCGGTGTGGAAGGTGGTCCTGACAGGTGTCAGGCCGCGGGACGCGATTAGGGGAGCGGCGAAAGGTCAAACACCGGGAGAAAGTTGACCTCGAAGTTCTCCAGCGTTTCGCGGGGAGAAGTCATGATTTTCCTAGCCGGATCGGACGATCCTGAAGACTTCGATGGCCCGAAAGACCGTTCGACCGGGCGGCTATGAAACGCGAACCACGGTGTTTCTTTGAAGGGTGCTCAACGGTTGGAGCGAGCGGAACGTGCGGCGCGTATCCGCGGCGCGAGCATACTGCTGCTCGCGGACGCTGGAGGCGGCTTCACCCTCTTCGGTATTGATCCGCCCGGCCCCCGCCCTCTTCGCCTCTTCATCCTCCACCGCGACCGATCCAAACCACCCTTTTTTCCTTCTTCCTCGCCATCCTGTCCGCTATCCCGACAGACCATCTCTCCGTCCCCGTGAGCGTCCTCGTGTTTCGTCCGAATATCGCGACCGATGCACGAGAGATACCCCGTGGTCAACTCAATGCGCTACAGTTCGGATTCGATGAAATGGAAAAATGGACAAAATATAACGGGTAAAAGGTCCGTAAATGCGTTTTTGCGGTTTAATATTTAACGACCAATTAACATGGGAGACATATTAATGAATAATTAACAATTACGATGGTACAGTTGTGAGAGATTTCCGGAGCTATGTTTCTACGTCTCGCCAGCAGGTATCTGAGGATGCAGACAAAGAAATATTATCAGTGAGTTCTCAGACGCCTGATGAGTCCAGCTGCCATGCTGATTAAACCCGAACCGTGAAATAATTATCGCGTCAGACATATTAACAACCAGTTGACGATTGAGTGATTGTATCGACAGCGTGTTGCTCGGGTGTCGACGATGAAAGTTCTGCCTTGTTGTTGGAAAACGCCAATGGGTAGATGTTTAGAAGTTCTCGTGTCTCGGGGATGGACGATGGCTTCCTCTAATTGGCTATGCGATTTCGGTCGAAAATTGCAGTCAGAGTTGGGGAATTATCTGATCCTTGGACGCGCGAGTGAGTGTCCGCGTGTTCCAAGCAGAGCTGGCTGTTTCAGCCAACAAACGTTTTAATGTGTGTTCTTTATTTATCTAAGTACTGGGACACTTGAATAATTAACCATTGCGCACTTGGTGATTATTTCAAGTTATTTTGTTTCGTACCGGTTGCTGCGACATAAAACTTTGATTTTCTTAACAAGGAACAAGGAATTAATGATCCGTTGTTTCTAGTAGAATTATTTCTTCCTCGGTTTTACTACTCATTGCGGGACAACAGGGTAATTGGACGGAAAATCTTTACCAATTTAAGAGAGACTGCTTGCATAAAACATACGTCTCGTTAAAAAATTGCAAACGTTCCTCCATCGAATATTTTACTCCGATATTTTTCTGCACTGAGCGCACAGGAGAATCGATTCATGTAAATCAAAATACGAGTATATGATTCCACTTACAAAATAAATACAATTGCATCTGATCGGTGTGTCATTGCGCTTCTACCAAAATCGAGCTCAGGATAAGCAGTACCATTAAAATCAGTGCATTCTGCGAAGTTTTATTGAGATCTTATCGTTGAGATAGTAAAGTCTTGACATTCCTTTCTGAGTTTCTACGTACCGAAGTAACTAGAAACGTGCAGCTACGAGCCACAGACGTCGCAGTGGACCGTTCCACTAAGCAACAAAGGAATCGAATCCCTCGTTCCGAACTGCTAGGGTACCTATGGGACCGAGAACAGAACATCAGCCCGCGAATCATCGTTGTCGAGTTCCATATGACCCGTTCCCAGAGGCGACGGAGCAATCGACTTCCTTCGTTCGTCAGGTCCGTGGCATCTGGGGGACTATTAGATAAATATTATTACGTTACGAAGGATCTATCGAAGTTCCCTGAGGCGGCGGAACAATCGAATATCCTGCTCCGCGGTAGCCAGGGGCCAAAGATCCAAAACGTTCGCGTTCGTCTCGCCAGGAGTTTTCCTAGCTGAGGAGGAGTTGCACGGTTTCGCGATAGGGGAAGATAAATAAGGTCGGAAGATTCGAGGTTCTCGTCGCGAGGCTGTAAAGCTCGGGTCGTTCCCTCGGCGAGGGGTCGGAAACTGGAGGCGGAGGGTTCATCCTGTACGATGTATGTAGGTCGTTGCCCCATCTCAGCTACGACGCGGCTCCGTGGAATACTTCTTATTGTCAGACAGCCCGGCGAATAAAACTGTTCGCCGGATTCTATTGCGAGCCGCGACTACGAATTTAGGAATTTCGACTCGCGTCAATTTTAGGAGTCGTCGAGACGCGGACCGGTCTCCCTATTTTTGGATGAATTTCATTGAAGAAATTTAATAAAAAGTCAATGGAATCTCAATTCTTGAAGTTACAATTTGACAGATGTCGAAGGTAGACACTTGAAGACCGCTTCTAATTCACTTAACCCTTTCGACTCAAACGACGACTCCAACTCGTCACAGTAATCTCATGAATTTCAATCTTCTACAATGCTTTGTACTATCCAAAAATACCCTGGTACGAATCCCGATCTTCCGATGCGAGCAGGAAATCTCACCCCGAATAAATTCTTGTTCTTTGCGCGTCCCTATCCCAGTAGAACGCCCCCGCCATGCACAGACAGCCGTCGTTGGAGTCGGTAAGGCAGCAACGAATTATCTTTCAACGATACACCGTTCACAGACGATGGATGAATATCGACAAACTACAGAAGGGTGGTTCCAGATTCCAGATCCTGGCAAAAGATGGCTGTTGCGTTTTGCAAAATGTAGGGCGAAGCAGTTGAAGTTCGAGCGCTTTTATTTCAAATACAATTCAAAATCCTATGATCTTAGAATAGCCAGAATTTTCGGCCGCTTGCTCGCGTTCTGTTGAAGCGCAACGCTAATTTTTAGCCTGTAAACTGAGATCTCTGGACAGTCAAATACCACGACAGATCAAGCCGTGTAATATTTATCATTTCATTGACTATGTCCAGAAATCTCAGGTGAACGCGCGTTCAGAATGTAGCAAACGTTACGTTATTGCGACCTGGGCTACGACGATGCACTGCGCGCTGATTGGTCGCACGAAGCGATCAAAAACAGTATAAAGACCCGCAACTTTCGCGTATTGAGAGATTTTCACACCGACCCCACACCGAAGCATATCTCCACGCTGCGCGCTCGTAAATACGCATTGAGGAGTCTCAAACACACCAATAAAATACAACACCGTGCAACAACTCTCACCAGTCTCATCATTTAAGGTTCAAATTACTCCGGCGTCGTTAATTCGGCAAGCGAGTGTACTTGAGAGCTCTTCCTAAACGCGGCGAAGAACAGGGTACGCAACAATTGTTCGATATGTAACAAGTGCATTGTATATATTGTACTTTACATGAAACTCTTTAAATAAATGCAAATTAAACGAATTCAGCGTCTTCTTATTTAGTAGTTGCTAGTTTAAAACCCCTCCATTTTCCATTAAAAATCCTTCCACGGAAAAGGCAAGCGTGAAAGAAACCACAGAAATCACGAAAAGATTTAAGTTCGAAGCATTTAATTCGCGGAAATTCCTACAATTCCGGTACCATGCTCTCCAGTTACAAATTTGCAAATTTTGCAATTTCTCAGAATGTTTCTCAAAATTTCGCATCGGTATTAGGAGAACATGATAGCAGAGGAGGTGGCACAAAGTTTCGCCGATTCTTGGAAATGACGTCACGATTCCAGGAAATTCCGCGACTTAGAATTTTTCAGGGTTTCTAAATGAATTTGGGCAAAATCGAGAATTTGTAACAGGAGCATATGACAGCAGAGGAGGTGGCACAAAATTTCGCCGATTCTTGGAAATGACGTCACGATTCCAGGAAATTCCGCGACTTAGAATTTTTCAGGGTTTCTAAATGAATTTAGGCAAAATCGAGAATTTGTAACAGGAGCATATGATAGCAGAGGAGGTGGCACAAAGTTTCGCCGATTCTTGGAAATGACGTCACGATTCCAGGAAATTCCGCGACTTAGAATTTTTCAGAGTTTCTAAGGGAATTTAGGCAAAATCGAGAACTTGTAACAGGAGCATATGATAGCAGAAGCGGTGGCACAAAGTCTCGCCGATTCGTGGAAATGACGTCACGATTCCAGGAAATTCCGCGAATTAATTTCGTGGCTTTCTGTACGCAGTGCTGACTTCAGAACTTAGATTTTCTCCGGGTTTTCCTGAGATTTAACTGCCTTCACAGGTTAAATGAATGGAAGGGGAAAATGGAAACTTACAAACTAATAAATAATAATACAGTTTGTCTGATTAATTTTTGTTTATTTAAATAATCATTTGAAACTACAGTGTATTTCAGCAAGTTTTTACAATTTATCGTAGCACAATTGCCTTAATCCTAATGTTCATTTAACAATCAAGATATTCTTAAATTACCGCTTTTTAAATGTACAAAATGTATGAATTCTTATTTAAACAGGGCCACAGAAACTTAAGAATATATCAAACTTACTAATAATGTACAATACGTGATATATGCTATGTGACATGTGTGTTAAAGTAATATTTTATTTACTATTATCCCTTCAGCCGTGGTTTCTGTACGTGGAAACAAAATGTACGCGCGAACGCCTATGGGCGTTCGTAGCACACGGTAAACGGCTTTTCATATCGCAGATCGCGCCATCTCTGACAGAAGCCCGGAACTAAAAAGCAGCGGACGGTGAAACTAGCGCCATCTCTGACAAAGGCCCGGAACTAACTCGCAGCGGTCGATGCAGCTGGCGCCATCTCTGAAAAAAGCCTGGAACTAAGTAGCGGAGGGCGGTACAGCTGGCGGCATCTCTGAGAAAAGTGCGGAACTAAGCAGCATCGGGTGGTGCAGCTGGCGCCATCTCTGCCATGTTCATAGAACTAAGAGTTGACACCAGTGCCATCTTCTGCCTGGAATTGGAACTATACAACGGCGTGCCGCTCGTCGCGCCTCTGGCGGATTTTTCTGTAAATAATCAGGTCATTTTCGCTAGATGGCGCCACTTGGAATTCCGCAACTGGGTTACGGGCTTTTTTCAGAGATGACGCCAGTTGCACCACCGCTACTTAGTTTCGGGGTTTTGACAGAGATGGCGCCACATACGGGGCCAGAGACGAACACTGCGTGCGGTCAGGCTGTTGTAGCACGTAGTGAGCCGTTGTAGCGAACGCCTATGGGCGTCAGCAGTACATGATCGGCGGTTTTGTTAAATCGCAACAAATATTTACCCCAAAAAGAGTTGGAGGAGTGTTTGGATGGTATGACTGACAGTGAGGATGATCCATGTGATTCGGAAGTAGATGCAGATGATGAGGACTCTAGTTTCGATCCTGATAAAGATGACTGCGGTGAAACCTCAGAAATAGAAGACGAAATTAAAAAAATAGGTAAACAATCGGTTGGTACATCATTTGTCATGCCAGCATGTGGATAATTCTATTGCTGATGAGGTTTATTCGAAGCCAGTCATGATTATGGACTATAAACAAACTAAAGGAGAGGTACACGGTGACGACAAACTGATTAGAGAATACTCATGTGGTAGACAGACTGCTCGGTGGCAGTACAGAATATTTATGAACATATTAGATATAGCTACACCGAATGCATTTATTATCTTCAGACAAAGAATCCTCAATCCTCATGTTTCAAATTTATCACGAAGGAAAAATTTCCTATTATCTCTTGGACAAGAATTGGCTCAGCCAGTTATGAGACAACGTCTAGAAGATGCTAAAAGAATTTCACACTTACAACATGCTTTGGCGGTTTGTGGTGATGAACCTACAAAAAAAGAAGGAGCACGGTTGCTATCGAATGAGGGAAGGAAACATGGTCGCTGCTAATTATGTCACAGAAATAAAGACAACTAATCTAAAGTGATATATGGTACATGCGCTAACATTGTGTGCAATGAACACAGAATGGAGGAAAAGCTAATCATATGTATACGTCGTGTGAATTCTAGTGAGAGCAATGACTAAATTCTAAGTCTATGTGGATCTCATTCGCAGAGATATATCTAGTAATAAAACCTATTTTATATTGTTTTCTTTTATTTTTTTTGCTTAGAATTAAATGAAGTTGAACCGGGTTATTATTCTATTATTAAATCTATGCAATCGAATGAAAAAAGAAATATTTTGCTAGGAAAGCAAAACTTGATGCAATTTGAACATCAGGTAGAAATTGATCAGTCCATGAAAAGAATAATTAATTCGCACCAGTCTCGAGAAGATTTTCGGGGTAGGTCGAGGTAGCTGCAGGTTCTCGAGGGTACAACGAGGTGACAGGGTGGAGGTGCCGTGAAACAAGGTGGCAGGGTCGAAAGAATAACACGGAAGCGAGTCGGGGGTGGAGATGCGGCGGGCAAGACGTGACAATAGGATCAGATAAGGAATCGTGCCTCTTCTCCTGACGTTTCCTTTGTTTGGGAATTAAGATAAGACGGAGCAGCGGGGAGGTGCAAGGACCGTCGAGACCTCTCTGTTTGAGATCGAGCAGGAACAAACCGGGCGCGCCTCCATTTCCTTCCTTCAAGTCAAATATTATCGGATACGTGCGCTTTACTTTCGACACCTGCGAGTCGAGCCGACGGAACCGCGCTCGCTACAAGTGTAGCGTTACATTGTTTGACATTCCACGGGATTTCAACGCGTCTGGTGCCATCGAAATCAAAGGATCGAAATTACATCAGCACGTTCGCTGCCACGATTCAGTCGGACCTTTCACCACGGACCACGTCAGATTTTTACTATGTGCATTCGATGCAACGCATCTTAACGCTTTGAGTGGCGCGTCACTGGTATCTAGGTTTCCGCAGGGGCTCCGTCACCCACCTATGAACGACGGTTTTATTTACTCAAGCAGAAACGATTTCGTTAGGTACTTATAAACATATTGAATGAAAACCATAAACTCTCATTTATTTTATTGCACCGACAATGAGTATGTACGTCAAGCAAAATGATCCAAAATTACATTGAAAGAGAATAAGTTGTAAGGCAAATGTACGACAGCATTCAGGGGAATGGACTCTGCAGAGATGTGGGTGATTTAATCGATCGCTCGCGAGTTAGACGCGGAGTCAGTAAATCGTACTTTGGCAGCTGCGGACACGATGTAAAAACGTTTTCAGTTCCTCGAGCGGAACGTGCAGCGGAATTCCAACGACGCGAGCTAATTGGGGGCCGGATGATCAGATAATCGAAAGGCTCTATTTCAATGCGTCTAATGATAATTTATAATCGAGTAGGCAGAAACCTGTCTGTTACATTGAAAGGAGCATAACAGTGGCTGCCTTTCAAAATAGAACCTGTAACATTTCACCTGGCAGCGCGTGCACTCCGGTTTCGAGCAACCTGTGCCGTACGATCGATGAAATAATTGGCAGAGATAAAGCTGTCGGAGCGTGGTCAGCGGAACAGAGGCACGGCGAGCGTAGCGGATAGGACCGGCGCGCCGCGGCGGAGATAGATCTGCACGGTGCGTCCATGGGGCTAGCTTTCACCGCTAAAAAGATTAGACGCGACCGTCATAGTTTTTATTGCAGCCTTCGTTCGGTAAAAGAAGGGCCGCCCTACGGCCGCGAATGTCTTCGATTTGCCTAAGCAAACGGAAGGGCCATAAACGCGTGCTTGGCCCTTTCGACCCGACATTAGCATCGCTATCGAGGAACCATCGGCCTGTGTGATTGCTTAATCCTGCGTAGCGCGGTCGAGCGCTCGTCCTGGGAACCAAATCCGGGCTTTCCAGTTGCTTCTCTTCTCCGTTTCTCTCCTCCCTCCCTCCCTCCCTCTCTCTCTCTCTCTCTCTCTCTCTCTCTCTCTCTCTCTCTCTCCCCCTCTCTTTCTCGCCACTCGGCAGCGTCGGAAACAGAGGAATCGCTTCAGATGCGTGCGCTTTTCCCGAAAACAATGAGACGGTGCCCTCAACGGTTCGAGTGCCAGCGAGCGCGATCGCGAACATTTCTTTCCAATGCGAAAAATCATAAGCTCCGTCGCGCTTCTGTTTATCTTGCAGCGCTAGACCGCTGTAGATATTTTTATTAATAAGACACTGATCGATCAATGGCGTTGCCACTGGTATCCTCTGCGCGCAACGGCGTTCACAGCGTCGATCCGCGACGCGGAACGCTTTCATCCCCCTAAGATTCCGGCGTCCTTTGGTTTGGTTCGACGCGTTGCACCGTGCAACTCCGGCGATTGCCGGGTTTATTGATTCTCGTGGAACCAACCGGAAAGATCGTTAAAGTTATTTTCGGTACACCGAGGCGCCGATTGCTGGTGGAATTTAAAGAGGACCTCCTCCACCTTCCGGTAAATATTTGCCAGCAACGTGGCCGGGAAAACCGCACGGCGGTGTCGCTCCACCAAATCCTCGACTCTCGTGAGTGCTGAGTAAATAGAAAACTTTTCAGAAAGGAAAGCGATTTTCCGACGAACCCACCTGATCCTAGATCGCGTGTACAGATAACAGGACAGAGATATCTAGCGGTTTTGGGTAGATATTACACACTCGGTATATGCAAGGTAATGTGGAGCTGCCAGAGAGAAAGCGGAAGATCGTCGAACGAAACGGCACCTACTTAACTGATTAATTCTCTGTATCGCAGTCATTCTACAGGTACAACTGCAAATTGAATTGTTATCTGATAGAACCTCTTCGAGCGCACCGTGCGATGCAAATTTTATTTGAACTGTAACTTCGCAAAGCAGCGGCCTGTATAATCATTGACACACCTACGCGCGGTCAAGTTTTCATTTCGAATACATCGGCACGCTGCGTATTAATATGAAAATGAATGGCGATGACGAAGAGGCCGGACGTCAGCGTTAAATATTGCGCAAGGACATCAAAGATGCTCGCGCGAGGTCTGACGAGGAGAGGTGCAGGGTCGTACGAGGACGTAGAAAATGCGTGGAGGTCGGATGATCGATGACGTCGAGCGATTCGCTGGTCTATTATACGCGGTGGTCGGAAGGAGGAAGGGAACCGACGCGTATCGAAACAGCGGAATCGATCTCACGCTCTCACGGGTCGTTGAGTCTCGATCGACTCGGTCGATTATGAAACTCTGTCACAACATTTCGGGGGTCCAATTTGTCCGGCCGCGGGATCGATCTCGAATCGATCGGTCACGCCGGATTTTCAAGTAGAATCTCGTCGATCCGGATGATCGCTGTATTCCAAAAGCGATCGAGAGTCGGGCTACCATTTTTGCAAACGTTTCTTTCATACAGCTGCTTCGTGTCTTGAGAATAATTTCGCAAAAGGCATGGATAGCTTGTCCTCGTCTCTCCCAGAGAAAGGCTTTGCCCAACTTTCGAAATAAACGGTTCCAACGTCGGCGTTACAATCAACCCCTTGCCTCTCAGGAACGAGGGGCACCGCTACAGATTGCATGGCGAAACTGAAAACACGAGTGCGACTCGTAACGTAGGGCACGGTCCAACGTGATAAACCCGAGTGAGACTGCATTCAACCGTCGCGCGTTGTCCGAACGTGGAAACGAAGCGATCGATTCCGGCGGGCGCAGTGATGCGGACAATCGTAAGACAGGCGGCTAAGGGAGACACGATCGTGAATCGTCGAACGGTGACCGTTCGAAAATTTCCCGTGTCCCGTTGGCGATCGTATTCGCGCGCGAATTGAATCCGTTCGGTGGGGTTCACGGTTGAAACCCTTGGTCGGTGGTACTGCGGCGAAACCGTTTGGTCGTCGAAATTTCCGGCAGGCAAAGAAAGACGAGTGCAAGGAGCACTCGGTGGAAGGAGCGCGCGGAATTCGTGAGAAAGCGCTGGTCTCCATACCGATCCCACGAGCGTCGCAGAGACGAGAGACGAGAGAGCCGCAGCGAGAGGAAAGAGAGGAAAGAGAGGAAAGAGAGGAAAGAGAGGATAGGGTCGAAGAGGGTGGGGTTGGTAGCGATTAACTCTTACTTAAAGGGCGCCTCCGCCCTTGCGAGCCGTCATCTCTAAGATGTCGTGCAACAATGGAGCACTTAAACGCCGCGAATGCTTAAGTCATCTTAACGGCCAATCGGCAGCCTGCCTACCCAATTATCTCCGGGCAAAACAATTAAACGCGACTCGTCGTTACCTCCTCGGATCGGCTAATGCCCACTAAAGACGAAATCACCTGTAAGCGGCTAAAGACTCGTGGCTGGGACAAAGGGATCTGCATCTTCATCCAATTAGGCGATAATGGAACACGGACGCGCGTTTTGCCACGGGCCGCCCTCGAGATCATTTCTCGATCCTCCGCGATACCTGTGCCTTCTTCCTCTCCCTGCCTTCCGATTATTCGCCGTTGCATCGACGATCGCTCGGCGTCGCTCGCGTTCCGAACGTAACCGGATTCGTCCGCAAGCAGAGCAAAAGTTCAAACTGACGATCAGAGGAAAGGAAGATAAGCGTCGAAGCAAACAGGAACGTTCTTCGTATGGAACTAACCCTTTGCCTTATCATTTATTTTCGAACGAGCGAGGCTGCTCAATTTAATTTGAAGGCAACCATGTGTCCGCCGTTGTTACGGGGGAGAGTAATATATCGCATCAACGCGAAATGAAGAATCCCAGGGTAATAATTACAATTTCTAATTATGGCTGGCGTGTACCACAACACATCTGTGTTAAACGTACAACTTGCAAAATGCTTTAAATATTCTGGTGGGTTTAGAAAACTCATGACGCCGATACTCGGCATTTTACACTGTTGCGTTTCCGGCTGTCGGCATAGCCGCATAAATTACTTACAAATTCGACGGAAAACAATCTCGGAACAGACTCACGGAGAGATCGATTGACAAAAACTCGCAGTCCGGAGTTCCATCGAGAGCTCGCGCAATTATCCGAAGGAATCGAAGGGTGCGAGGCCCGACTCTCGATCTTCGATCCGATCTCTCGAACGACGATCAACGGGATCGACGATCCGAGGAAGGAGGCAGAGAAGGAAGCAGATGAAACGGGTAATATGGACGCGTCAACAGGTTGGTTGCCGGAAAGTGGCACCCTCGAGTCGATCGAGGGTTCGCACAACTCCCTGGAGGAGGCTCGAGGTCGGCTTATACGTCCGGCCGGAGTTGTTTAAGCGGTTGTACAAATAGAATACAAAGCACCGTGCAAACAACGGCTAAAAGGTTTGAGTTGTAACGCGCTCGAACGCTCTTCAGCCAGGCAAACAGCTGGATCGGGACAGTCGCGTCCTCAGCCGCCCTCTCTCGTCCCCACGGCCATGTTCTCCCGCCATTTTGCTGTACCGGCTACTATAAATCTCTGTTTGCTTTTTCATCCGCGAGTTCTTCGCCGTGGAAATATTTTCCGGCGAGCAACCCGTTCGCGCGCGACTTCTTTCCCCGCGCTTCACCCCCTCCACGGTCTCGTTCGATCGTCAACGACTCGTGTCAACCCCTCGACGCGATTGAATCGTGAGGCAGTGGATCGATTCGGATGACGGTACTGCGTACGTTTCACAATGAAACACGTGTCGCAACACGAACCAATCCTGCTTATGATTGTTACAACATTTCCGCGAGTGAAAGGCAGTGGCTGGAACGTTGCGAGGAGCGCGGCACGACGTTGCACGGTTTGACATCGAGTCACCGCGACGAGGCGGAGACTCGTCGCTCGAGTCGAAGGGGTTGATCGAATTCCGGAAGATAAGGTCGAAGAGGGACACGGGGCGCAGAGCGGCGGAAAAACGTCGGCGGGAATCGGGCGCGATCGCGTTCTTTGTTTTCACATTTGGGACTCGGTGGCCGGCTCCCATGGCCGTCCATGGGAGGATTTTGAGGCCGTCTCGATTTCACAATCCCGGGGACGTCGCGTCGCGTTAAGAGACCACGATCGGCTACCATGTTCGAGGGATCGGTGATCTTCCAGACCGGGGGCGAGGGGGACAGAACGAGAGGGAGAAACGAGAGAGATTTACCTGCACGGAAGGAATGGGCCACTCCGGACAGGTAGGTGGATAGCAGAGCGACCGTACGATCACTAAATTAAGCCGGATTAGGCTAATCTGGCCCCGCGGATCGTTAATTAACGAGGCTATTAGTCAGCGGCGTTCACTATTAATTCGAACGATAGTCGTGTCTCGGCGATACGTTATGGCAATATCGTGTATTTGTCACTATCGTCCGGCTCACAAATTGGTTACAGCGCATCTGGAATGTCGGGCTCCTTCACGGAGGGATACGTGTTTGTCTGCTCCCTCTTCCCCCCCCCCCCCCCCATCCCCCTTCCCTCTCTCTCTTCCTCCCTCTCCTTTCTCTTTTTTCTTGACCTTTCGCGCTGTACCCCCGCCGTTGCTTCGATTAATTCCCGAAGAGACGTTAACGTTGAACAGCAGGTCGAAAGTTTTACAAAGCTGTGCGGAGAAAGAAGGAAGCTTTGTTTTCGGTTTCTCACCGCACGATCGATGGCCGCCGCATCGATTTCAGTTTCAGAAAATAACTGTCCGGTTTTATCAAGCTCTCTCAGACGTATTAACGGTACGCTGTTATGCGAGTTACATGAATAATTAAATATTTTTTTCTCATCATGATTCGTCTGATAAACAGCGTCCTGCGATGCGGTTCTACGCGATTATACTCGATTTCTCTGAAGGCGGTTGTTTCGAAACATTTCGTAGAACGCAAGAATTGCAGATCCGTGATAATTTTACAGTGATCGTACGCGGACTCACGGATCTTCTTTCTTCAATCTCACGCATCGTCCGAGCATCGTTATTGAAAGAAACGTTACAGTAAAAACGTTGGCGCTTCACACGCTCCTCCGGCTCTTGTGGTTAATCAATTCCTCTTGGATCGACCCTTTGCTTACCGGAAGCTTTCTAATAGGACGCGTGCTACCAGAGCTCATCGACCAGAAATCGATTAATTTCGCGTTTCGTCGTCAATGATCCGTTGATTTCTACTCTGATCAACATGATTCAGCTATTATTTATAAGGAACATCGAATCTTGATTTAATAGCTGCGGCAAGTCATCAACGTCAAGATGAACCGTCAGACAGGACAGAAAAGTACTCGTAATAACCGTTTGATCGAGTTTGGAGTCGCATCGTTATGGCAGATACCAACCGAAAAAACCGGTCAGGGTCATACGTTTACTAAAAACTGACTTCCCGTTTTTCTATGCGACCTTGATTTTTCAAGCAACCCAGCCTCTGCGATTCGGTCATATATTCATTTATTGTACTACACGAGAAAATGCGCTTGAACGGCCTGAGTCGAGCGCCTCTGTGCTATCGATCAATTATTAAAATAGCGGCGGGAGTGTAACGAAGAAGATTTCCATTTTCTCTCGTCCTTTCTCTTTCGTTCCTCGGTGCGGGATACACCGTGTCGGTTAGCCGTTCGGCTGGACCGATGGGTCGTTGTCGCAGTTGGCGTCGTTTTGCGCGAAATACCTGCCACCGGGTCGTTCGCATGTCGGTGGGACGAAGCGTCGATCGTTATCGTCCCTCATCAACGTCGTTTCGCTATTAATTTATCGTGGTGTCGCGGTTCGGTCCCGCACGGACGGACCACACTCGGGGATAGCTCGTCCGATAAATTATGTCCTAGGACGATCGATTAATTTACCGAAATTGGATACTTTACAGTCGACCACTTAGCGAAAGCAAACGATGGGAAACCGAAGGAACGAACGAACGATCGATCGACCGATCGATCGATCGATCGGCCCCGAGGGGATTCCGGTAGCATGGCGTCGTCGTACATCTTCCACCGGCGCGGAGCGGCGCGGGGGCCCGATTCTTCGTCTTCGTGTTCGTCTTCGTCTTCGTCTCCTAAATTCGAGTGGCCGGATGAATGGACCCGTTAAAACTGTCACCGAGACGATACGAACGGAGACAACTAGTTCATCCGTCCATTGACGGTCAGGTAGGTACCTGCGGGGTGTCGAGTTTAAGAAGCCCGAGTTCCCCTTTGACCGAGCACGCTTAACTAGCGTGCATCCGGCTCGAAAAAGACTCTCTCACCTGGCCTATGACAAATTCAAAAAATATTTGTGGGCACGCCACGAAGGTGGAGCAACGCGTACGCGGATCCGCTCCGGACGGACGGCTGAATGGAAAATCACCGAGGATAGCTAATTCGGAATTTCGTCCGTTCCTCTGACGTTTCTATTTATTTGTTCCTTCCTGTCCACGGTTCCGTGACTCGGCCAAAACCGACGAGTTTCACCGGCGAGATTTTCTCGGGAACCGGAGCCAGCCTGCGCGATTATTAACGATTTCGCACGGGTCTCGGCCGGCCCGGCTAGAAGACCTCACATTTGCGCGTTTCTTCGCGCCGAAATTACGACAGGACGCCTAATTATCCTTCCAACGGAGGGATAACTCACCTGGGAGGAGCTGGTACGCTCTTACCTACCGCAAAGCTGCTTCGTTCGTCGCGGTCCGGAGCTGCGCGAACCGACCGGTGTGTCAACCCTTTGCCAACGATCGGTACGACCGCGTTTGCTGTTCAAATCGTTGAAACTGATACCCTCGAACGGATACAGGTTGCTACAAGTGGACAGAGGCTGATTACGTAGGCTAAAGCGAACCCGAGATATACAATATCGGGCCCTCGTCCGTAGAAAATCATTCGAATCCACAGATTGGAAAATATTCGCATGGATCGATGTCAATGGGCCAGCCTGTACGTTACAATGGTCCAACCGCATGAAGTAATTTCAAGACATTGATACGAATTCTGAGGTAGAAGACAGCGAAAACACAATGGGCCGATGGACTGTGAATTCCTGAACGTAGCCGAGTTCGAATTCAAGGAACAAGGGGCGCAGTATTTCCCACATATTTCAGACAGAAGGTAACAACGGAGTGCCCCTCCCTGGCTCAGCAGTAACTTTTTATTCATCGAATAATCATCGCGTTATTCATCGGACGGGTGTCGAAAGATCGAGTCGGTTTCCCGCGGCCGGGTGGTCAGGAACGGTGAAGAAGTCGGGTCGACGTACCCTGGAACCGTAGTTGCACCTATTTGTTCTTCGGATTCCACGTAGCCGAAGAATTTCCGATTTTTCACGCGCCTTAACGTCGCCGGTCGCCGGTCTCGCGGGTGGCCGATCACCAGATGCTCATCCGTGACCGTTTCGTCCGTTTTCGCAGCAACGATCGCCACTTTCTTCCCTGGCCACCCTGGGACCGTCCCTGCCCCTCGGTTCAACCTGGAAACCGCAATGCTTTTCACCTCGGGCTTCCGTTCGACCCGGCCCAGCCTCCGCTCGCACGAAAATAGTTCGACCTTCGACGAGATCCGATGGCAGGTTGATTTATTTCCATTAGCGGAGATGACTCGTCGAGGCGAGGACTCGCAAATACGCGGCCGACGAAACGATCTGCGGAAATGATGCGAGAACGGTGACTCATTGCACGCGTCAGAAGATTCTTCGAAGCCGATCGTTCGGAACGCTCGGCCGGTCTTCGATTCATTAGAATTCTCTACCGATGGATCGACCGATCTCGAAACGATGCGAAAGGTGTCGGATGCGGAGAGGCACGCAGGAGCATAGCAGAGTTTTCAGCGAACAGCTCCGAAGTGACTCGAAGCCGATAATGGTGCAGGTACGAAACGGCTGAGAGAACGGAGCGAGCAGGATGAGCAGCAAGAAAACGTTCGGGGCCCGCTCCGGAGCCTCTGAAATCAGCTTGAATCCTCGTGAACGCCGTCTTCGAGAGGGTCTTCGACCCTTTCGTTGCCCACTGTGGGAATCGTAGATATCGATGACGGGAGAGGAACGCATCCCGCGGAGCGCTAATGGATCGATCCTGGGTGGCTCGATCGCCGGCCCGATCACGATCTTCGTGATCCGAGATTTCGTTCGGAGTGCTGGCAAACCGAAAACTCAAAGTCAAAACGATTCGCCTCGCGTGTCGCGTGATAAACGCAACGTTATTAAAACGTATATATCCGCGTGTCCGCGGGGCCATGGGGAAACGTACGACCGGCCATTAGCCCTAGCGAAACCGTGGTGGCTAATTAATCGGAGCAATTAAGAGGAGAACAGGCCGAGCCCCCTCTCCGCTCGAATTTTTCGATCTTCATCCTCTCCCACTCTTTTTCTCTCTCTCTCCCTCCCTCTCTCTCTCTCTCTTTCTGCACGAACCGGAGGATCCCCGGGTGGATCCCGGGCCCGCGACACGATGATCTACGCGCCCTCCGTCCACGCCGATTTATTAATCCGCGCCCACGGCATTCGCTACTTTTTTTCCTCCTCCGCCTCGGGAAACCGAGGACCAACGTTCGGAGGGAGGACCGGGGAAACGGTGAACGACGGTGTCGTCGTGTTTTGCATGGATCTCTAGGATGATTTTCAAACCTTTCTGCGCGGATTTCGTACTATATTGTGATTCGAGCGAATTCCAAAACGAGGGCAGGGAAAAATAAATGGAAACTCGATCATTGAAGTTATGCTCTCCTTTAACCTGTAGCACAGGAACAGAAAGCACACTGAAAGAAGATGCATGCAAAGCGCTGCTTCGAGGATCTTATCATTCCGAAACTCGAGGAGTCATAAGAGGACACAACACGTTTGGGTAACTCGTTCGACGCGAAAGGAAGAAGAAAAGTTTCCTCGGCTGCACGGAGCCGCGAAGGTGCGATATCTCTCGCGAGCTTTCGAGGATCGGGAGCAAAACCTTTGATCGATCGTCCGGGCTGGGAATTTTTGCGCGGCATTTCCGTGGAATCGGCGCATCCAGGAGCAAAGGAAGACGTCGCGTCGGTTTGTCGGCGGTGACACGGGAGGCTCGATTTCCGGCGCGATGTGACGGACGATCGAGGCGTCGTGGCACGCGCGAACAGCCTTGCAGAAGAACCTCGGCCTCGTAAAGCTTTTTTCGGCCGATCCACGAATCGGCAGGCCCGCTGCGTTCGACGATACGTCATTTCTTGGCGGATCGGCCGATCGAACGATCGATATTAACGCGTCCCGTCACGCGAAGAATGCGTCGACGCGTCTCTATTCCTTTTTCTTTCGGCCAGCTACACCCTTCTTTCTTCCTTTTCTTCCGTCCCCCTCCGCCCCCCTTTCCCCTCCGCCCCTGGACCAGCGTACAGCTCGATCGACGGCAGCCTCGAGATTTATCGACCGGTTCCGGAGACTCGTTATTGTTCCATATCGCCTCGTCGTCCGGATAATTGCGCGAGCACGCGCGTCGAATCTCGATTACGCCCCAACCACCGGAGAATTTACGCTCCAGACCAGTCTGATCCTTGTACCGCCGCTCCGCTCAAAAACCTCACCGTAAATAGGTACACGGAGTTTATTTTTAATCGCTCGATGCGCTAACAATGTTCCCTTCGCTCGTGGATAGACCGACGATGCTCAAACGGTATCTATTCGGCACTAGCGTTGAATTTTGAATGCGCACCAACCACCGGAGCGTTTTGGACCAAGTTCATCCTTAACCAGTGCAATGCTCAAAATGTTCAAAACAAATTCTTCAGCAGGCTATAAATGTTCCATTGCGATCAACCGATGGAACTGACACTCATTCGGGTCGTGATTTACGAATTTATTTGCAAGTAGCCCGGACGCGTTCGGTATCGGATAAAATTGATTGTAGCAGCTGTGAATAAGAGTACAACGACGGTACGTCGAGGACGCTCATCGCGAGAAAAAGAAGGAACGAGCGGAGAGCGGAGAGCGGAGAGTATCCCTGCGAGGCAGGAGATTAAAATGCAACTAACGCGTCGGGTGTTTCGACACCCGACATCGATCGAAACGGCCGCTCGGAGGTGTTTACGATTTTCAGGAACTCGTAATTTCGGAACGATATTCCGAGAGGGGTCCAGGGATGCAGCATCGGCGAACATAATGTTTTCATTAGGTCGCGATCATTATCTGGCCCGAGCGAACAAACGAGCGAATGCCAGGGGGCGCATAGCGCGCACGTATTAAGACGAATGGTTGCCCCGGACCTGTAATTAATTATGGCCTCCCCCAGTGTTACTAATATTAATTAATCCTGTTCGCCCGGCCTGGTTCCGTTCCGACCGCCCCGCGCCCGACCTCGCGAACAACACGATTTCGGCCCGCGCTGCTCCGGAGCGGATCCCTCAGACAATACGATCGCAACGATACCGCACCGTCAATCAATAATTTCGTTTCATACTCTGTGGCCTGTAATTCCCGATGCAACGAACAGCAAGACGATCGGTCGCGTAAAAATTGAGCAGAAAAGGAAAATTCAGGTTTGTCTCGCGAGGCTCCACATTTCAAGTAGAAACACCGCGCATTGATCAGACGAGATGGTCGCGTTGCACTCAAGTTTCTAAATCTGTTTTCGAAACACGGGGAAAATTTGTCCCCGCATCTGTCATTTGCTTCTACGCGAAGAGTCCTGTACGTCGTACACTCCGAACGTCAGATCATAAATCGAAAAACACGATACAGGGTGGGCCTTAAATCATAAGACAGTTCAGCTTCCGAGCAAACAGGTGTTGCGAGAGCTTCTTATCTTTCCAAGTAGGACACGCGACCTTTGTTTCTGCACGTAGAAAGTTACCAACGCGTACGAGCGTCCTCCGGATCAGGTTGCACGGTTGCACCGTTCAGTCAACCACATAATTGCTCGAGGAAAATTGCAAACTGGAAAATTGCACGTTTACAGCGTTCCCATCCCATAGGCTCCCCATCCTCGTTGCATCGGAACAAGGTAGAAACGGCGGGAAATTATCTGGAGATGTCGCGGACGGAATCCACGATCGGAAGAGGCTGAAAAAGCTACTCCGGTTCCCTCTGGCGTTCGAGGATCCTCTCTTTTTTCTTGGTCCCGGTAGGGTCCCTCGGCCGAGAACCCGAAGCAGTAGTAACGCGTATCGATCACGTCCTGGAGGTTATTATGCCAGCCGTTTGTCCGGCAATAAATACATAAATGTTTGCCCATAACAGAAGGGATAATTCGGCGTGCAAGCCCCATGGGTGGTGTGCTCCAGGTACTCCGGGTCCCTCAGGTAAGCCAGCTCGGCACGCGTTTTCTTTCTCGTGGAAGCGACCCGGAGCTTCAAGAGTCACACGTAACGTATTTATTAACTTAAGCGAAAGCCGAACAAGGACACCGTGCAGCAAGGGACGAAGCGCGGAAAGGCAGAGAGACAGAGAGAGAGAGGGAGAGAGAGGTAGGGAGGAAGAGAGAATTTGAAGCAAGGTGGCAAGAAGAAACGAGCGTTCAACGAAGACGAGCTAGAGGCATTGGGTCCGAGCGACTCAGCCTCTTTCTTCCGACTTCGCCACAGCTCCGTGGCGAATCTCTTCATCCGCGAGCGCTTGGCGCGTTTCCTATACCTGTGAGAACTCGGTCCGCGGTTCTCCACGGAAGCCTCGGTCAGATATTTTGGGACTTTTTTACAAAAAAACTAAACAACATATCTTTATGAAACTTTGCGGATTTTTGTACATCGTTATCATCCAAAGTATACCTAGAATTGTCTGTCACAGCTTCAGGTTGCTTAGGATGATGCGGCGTTAGCAGCGATACGATAAAAAACAGGGAGGGAGAAAAGAAAATAGATTCTGGAGAAGAGATGGCAGCATTCTTCCGGAAACGGAGGAGGTCGACGGGGATCCGTGAGAGAGGAACGTCGACCTTGAAGAGGGGTTGGGTAGGGGGGACGTCGCGGAGGATCTCGGAATGCCAGACCGTGGAGAATCGGTGGTGAGTCGAATGGCGTTCTCTTAATTAAGGGTGGCCGGAGGAGTGCCCGGGAAAGCAGGTCCGTCCCTCTTCGTTCGTCCGTTCGTCCGAAAGCTGAGGAGTGAGAATGGCAGCGCCTATCGTGGAGGCGCCACCGCGTTCACGGTTCCGCTTCGAGAAACAATAATTAGCTCTCGCGGGTCCTTTGATGTCCCCCGACGTGTTCGCACCCCGCCCAGAGATCCTCCGGCTAGGTGGTCGTGCACGATCACGCACACCTGAACCGATCGTTTCGACCTATGGACGAGCGGAATCGACCCGTTCGCATCTCGAACGCTCGCGTTTTTGCATTCATCCCCGAGAGAAGGGCCTCCGGGATCCTGGACCTTCGTCCGAATTTTTTCCGCCTCGTGACCCTCCGGACAAAGTAACGTTCGCTCCTCGGACGAGCTTTCGCGAGAGTAATCTCGAAAATAGGATGAAAGGCCCGTGGAACGGATCCGAGGATCATCCGAAACAAACGAGTCCTGCTATTCTACCGGCAGCGCTCCTTTGTTGCCCGTTTATTCGGTTAGTTAATGAGGATGAACGTTAACCTATATTAAGATAATCCATCCTTCGAAAGCCGCCCCGGACCGGAAGAGGATTCGAGCCGCCACCTGCCCTCCTGGATCCGGGAAGATCGATCAGAATACGCCAGGACATTCTTCGTGATCATCGTTCATGATTTTTATGCTTCTCGTGTCGTTTTCCGGACACGCTGATGCCTTTGATATTTATGAGGGGTGAGACAGCCGAGAGCGCACACCTAAATATTTCATGGACCGAATAAGATATCGAGAAATGCTTCGTACGAAAGTTGTGCGGCTGATCGGGGAACGTAACTCCGTAACGATCATTTCTTCGTTTCTTAAACAGAATGCCTTATATCTTACATAGAATCTGAGAGAGCATCAAAGCCTGAGAAATAATGTATTCAGCCATGTGCGTGTGCAAGTATAACTGTGAAGTTGTAAACGCAGGAAACGCGATCGATAGGGTGATGATTGTATTTACTTAAAATCAAAAAGTGGTTAGACCATACGTGGTTGAATACATGTTTACTCAGCTCTTCATGTTCCTTTAAAGTACATAACAAAATATAGGGCATTCCTAGATTCATTCTCTTCGTCTCCACTGAGAAAAAAGCTGTCGCCGCCAAGTTCTGTCTTCCAAATAACAGTACAACTTTTGTATAAAACATTTATCGAGAATTTGTTTAATTTACGGAATATTTAGGTAGGGCCTCTTGCGTGCAGAATCGCATGAAGCGATCGCATGTTTCGAACCATTCGGAATTCGACGTCAAACAGTTTTTTGTATCGCGTATGACTCAAGGGGCGACCGTGTCAATATGTACGAGCGAGTCTGAAATAGGTGGCCAAACTTTCGAAGCGTATTCTAGTCACCTTACGGATGAAAACAGGTTACACGAACGTGGGTCCGGAAACGCTCTCTTTGCGAGTTACAAACACTTCTGCCTACGGCCTTTCTTACACCTATCGGCCTATGAAAGATACTTTACGGACAGAACTGTGACGAGTTACAATATGCGGGTGGGAAACTGACGAACGGACTTGTATTTCTTCGGCATAAAGAACAAAGCCTCAGGATTTGTATGCTCGGAGAAAATTACAGGCTGAAAATTCGAAGTGCGTCGACGAGCCGCGATAATCGCTGAGGCGCAGCTGGACGCGAAACGAACGGTTCCTCCGAGCCGATAAAGCTCGATTTGACGGGCGCCATGAAATCGGATTACTTTTCGTGGTGTTCTCGGTGGTCGTGGGAGGCTGGAGGGTCGAACAGGGGCGCATGCGTTGCGAAAAAGCGACCAGTCAGCGAGGACATTGTTAGTGAGAGGGCCACCGCGCGTGCAAACGTTTAGCGAGAAGCAGGGAGACAAAATATGCGGGGTGGTCCGGTCGAGTTTGCGGCGGGCCACAGGCCGCAACTTCATTTACACCTATTCAGCCTCCTTCCTTCCGAACACGGCCTCTAGATTTACGAGCTATCTCGTCCTCCCCTCCCTCCCTCCCACCCTTCCTTCCTTCCACCATCTTCTTGTGTTCGCCGGCCCACCGACACCGCCTGCGCCTCTTCTCCTCCGCCGAAAACTGCCGTTACTCCGAGAAGACCCTCCGTTTCTAAATCGGTACTCGAACCGATAAGTGTCTGATTTACCGACCCACCCGTGCCTCCTATCTGCGCTAAAAGCCAGATCCGCTCGCGCAGATAGCCGGCCGAACAACTCTACTTATTTTTATCCACGCTTATTTCCGTCCGTCGCGACGCACGGAGGGTTCGAACTCGCGTCGTCGAATCGATCGCTGCGGGCCGTCAGGTTGCTCGGACGTTTTCACCCCGAGCGCACAGGGTGACGTCGCGGATGGGTGCCGAAGGGTGGCTCGCGACCTGGACCAGCCATTCCATCGTCGGACCAGCCAAAGGAACCTCGTCGACGAGTGACGACCCATTCGCATCTGCTGTGGCGAAGACGCGACATTTCGTCTCACGCGATATTTTAGCTGTGACCCGGACGGCAACTTTTGTCGAAAAACTGAAATATCTTCAAATATAACATTTATTCTCGGTAGCACCAGGAATCTCGCTGCGCCCTAATGCGCTCATATGATTTTTAAAGTGACAAGCGAGACCTCGAGGTATCCAATCTACGTGCTTTTACTATAAATGAATCGAAAAGTTGGTTTAGACCGTAGATCTGCTATCTGGTATCTTGGTCTTACGAGATCAGTGAGACGATAGTTTCGGTGGTGGTTCAGGGAAAGCGGCCGAGCAACATTGTGGGTAGAAGTTGCCGGCATTAAGTCATTATCGCGAGCGTCGACGCAGCGTCCGTCACGTGGAACCGCTCTCGGCGATCGTACGCGCTAACAACTTACTCGGCCGTGACTTACCGCGATTATTTCAACGCTCGGAGAACCGTACCCGACGTACCTGCCCGCGGTTATTATCGGCAATTAGAACCGAATTAGACCCCCCGACCAACATTTTTATACTTTTACCCGGTGAACGAGCGACCCGTTAACCCTTTCGCCTAATGGCCGCCGTCACGCTGAACGCTCGGAACGGACCACGATGAATTAAACGTTCTTTCTGCGCGATGCTGACGAATCACCGCGTATGGGAACCCGAAGGGAAGAAACGGCAATCAGGTATTGGTAATGAAGTATGGAAGAGAGGAATCTCCTCGTCTTACTGCTAGGAGAACGTGTTTTGTTTGTCTGACGCGTTCCTCTGCAGAAGGTCGATATTCAGTGGGATCCACGGGTAAACCTCGTATAATAAGGTTCGTTCGTATACATGTACCGACCAGTCCGTATGATGCTCTAGCATTAAAGCAATTTTTGCTTCAACGATTCCGATTGATTCAACAAAGTCTCCGCTATGCAGGGGTCATCCACGTTTTTGAATTCGCACGACGACAAGGACTGCTCGAAGTCCAAAATCTCAACAGCAGCCTGCTATCGATGTCAGAAGAAGCACGCATGACAATAGAACTATTGCTTTCGTCTCGCAAGAAGAAGAAACGTCGGAGCGCAGGGAAAGTACATATTAATCAACGTTTACGGATGGGCTTTTTTGCGGCAGGGCGATCGCAAACGAACGTAATACATAACGGAGGCGAGGCAGGCGTTTTTCCTCGGTCCTCCGTCATTTTATTAGGTCGTTAAACGATCAATTTTCAGGCGATCGCGGCGTCGAGCAAAAGAACACGGAGGAGAAGCTTTCGCGGGCATTCCCGACATATAATTGCCAGTGATTTTGATCGCTAGCCTCTCCTTTCCCTTGCTCGAGTTTCCAGCGCGATCGTAAAAAAGTAATTGCGCCCTCGTCGCCGCGCCGCGACGATTTACGCTGATCAATCTCCGTGACTCCCCGCCGACCGATCCTCGCTGCCCTATTTTTACTAACTTATTCCAGTCTCTTTTCCTGGTGAAGCTTTCAGATAACTTTCCCACCCGGTGACTCGTTGCGTTTCGTAGCTTTCCAATTCAGTCACTTTTCCGTCCAGTAACTTCCACCGACTCTCCGGTGGCCTCGTCCTTCGGTACGTTTTTACCTGGTCCCCGCGTAAATCGCGCCTTTTGAATTTCGAGCACTTTCAAACATCCCAGCATCTCGTAGACTACGAGGTTTTCTCGTATACTCGGAATAAATTAGGCACATACTCTTCTCGTTGGTATCGCACCTCATGTTTCAAGAGATACCGAAACAGATTTACATGATCGGATGAGCCTATCGTCCCAAAGAATTCACGTTTTCCGGCAGAAATTCTGCCATTTTCCCACGATTCCCGCGAGTCCATCAAAATTTGCCGAACTTCCTCCAGAACTCCACCCCTACCGTTCCACCGAGCGTCCCAAACACCCGTGAGCTTCGGGTTTTTCAGTGAAAACTCGCGAGGGGGCTCCGTGGGGTGGAAGGGGGCCGAGACCGTCGCGAACGAAGAGAAAGAGAAAGAGAAGGAGAAAGAGTGGCGATGGAAGGAAAAAGCTCCGGCGGTTCCATGGCTACGCAGCTTCTCTCCCGCATTCCGAGGCGCGTTCCCACACACGCATGTGCACCTCCACCTTTCGATTCATGCATTCTCGACGAACGTCCCCCGACGTGGGACGAAGAGAGAGGGAGAGAACTCGGGACCGATACGAGAACGAAGAGAGGGCGAACGAGGAACGAGGAACGAGGAAGGAGCCGCTCGAGGGAAGAGATGAATGAAAAAAGAGGAGAAAGGAGAGACTCCCTGAAGAGGAAGAACGCGCGCACGAATGACAGAGTGGCGGCCGAACGGTGCAGAGGGGCGGGGAGAGAAAGAGAAGTCGGTGAGAGAGGGAAATGTCCGGGAAGGTTTTCGAAGAGTGGGAGAGCTTCGACGAAAGTTCCTTGCGCGATCATCACGAAGAACGTGGTAGGGAGAGAGGGGGTGTGGCCTTGACCGGCTCCGCCCCCGTTTTCCCCTTGAAAGCCACGTGCTCGAGCAGAGAGGAGGCAGCTGTCATAAGCTCGCTGCTCCCTTTGGAAGAAAAACGCACGGCTAACCCTGACCTAACCGAGATCTCTGGAAAAGCGTCCGAACGTCACTTCGACACCGCTTGCATGCGAGGGCTCGGAATTCCGCTTCGATTCTCGGAAGACGATAGCATAGGGTTCATCGCGACGATTTCTGGGAGAATCTTCACTCGGATCACTGGAAAACCTTTCAAAACCGTCTCGGATCCGACTGAAAACGGAGGTGCATGATTTTCAAAAATTTCTTCGAGCCCGCGTACAAGAATCGATCCCAAAATCGCCGCGATCGAGACCGAAACATCAAGAATCATCCGAAAGAGCGAGAGCATCGCTGTTGAACTCGCGATCTTTGGAGCACAGAGGGGTGAGGGCCTAAAAAGGGAAAAACCAGAGAGGGGGCAGGTCAAAGGGGGCGGAGCGAGATCGCAGGAACGTTGGGGGTCTCGATCTCGAGATCGAGGGGAAGCGAAAGCGTTGGAAGAGCAGAGCGGAGAAGAGAACGGCGGAGAAGGGAAGCAGAGAGAAGAGAAGGCGAGAATAGAGAAGAGATGAGAAGAGAAGGGTAGAGAAGAGAGGATAAGAGAAGAGAAGTGAAGAGAAGAGAAGAGAAGAGAAGAGAAGAGAAGAGAAGGGAAGGGAAGAGAATAGAAGAGAAGCGAAGAGAAGAGAAAACAGAGGATAGGAAAGGAGAGAAGTGGCGGAGGGCGTAGGGTGTAGAGGGAGGAGGGAAGAGGCGAGAGGGAGAGAGGGAGGAGAGGGAGAAGGTTCCGTTCCGTTCTCTCTCTGTGAAGAGAGATCGGCTCTTCCGCGCGTGCAGTCGCTAGCCGAGGCCTATACTTGTCCGAGTCGAAGGGTATTGGTTGTCGAAGTCGTAGCCCCCGAAAGACAAGGAAAGCTCCCCCTTGACGCGTTCTCCGTTTCGAATCGACCGACCGATCGATCGATCGAGATCTCGTCCGCTGGAGCAGAGAGAACCGTGGAGATTTCGTCGTCCATTATTAGTCGTGCGGAGCAGCGTGAAAGGAGGGTTGCCGGGCCAGGTATCCTCTCCCACCACCTCTGATTCGGCGAGGACACGCCAAGGGTGACACCCACCCCTCGAAAAAAGCCCTTCGGGGGGTGAGTTTCCAGCTGGAACGAGTTGGCCCTCCACCAACTACAGTCACTCGACCGACTGTCTGGCATCGCGTACCTGTCCCTTGACAGCTGAGTTTCGATCGCCCGGGACAGCTACCTCTCACCACGGAATTCCCCGAGAATGATTTGAACTGCTTCCGACCGTGCGCTTCCTGAGAACACGACCGTCGTCGCCGGCGAAACGCTTCCACGTCGAGTTATGTGCGCGAGCTTGTTCGGCCAGAGTATCGTGTGATGTTCGCGAGCCGGTGAGTGACCATTGGTGCGTGGTGTTACGAGGGAAAATTAACCGGCGAGGAAGAGGAGGCTGTCGGCTTGCGCGGGACGGTTCTGCGAGAAGATGAGACTCTGGGTGATCATCGGCGCCCTGGCGGTGGCGATCCATGCCTCTCTCGCCGAAATCACCAGGAACAAGAACCGTGGAAGAGGATCCATGTGGTGGTAAGTGAACACTTCTCGATTTAACGCGAACGTCGCATTCATCCGTCATCTCGGCGGCTGTCGGTAAGATCTTTTATGGTTCGATGCAAACTGACAACGATTCGACCGGCCCGGTCGTCGTTCTTCGTTCATCGTTCTTCCGGAAGCATAGATCTCCATTTCACGTTCATCGGTGAAAATACCAGAAAATTTACCTGCCAGAGAGAGCGCCGCGCAGGTTTGATTTTTTCGGTGGACGCGATCAATTCCCGCCTCTCCTCCGAAGACCTTTCAAAGTTAATTACCAGCCACCCGTGAGTCGCGTTAACACCTGTCTCGAAACCTCCATCATCGTAACGGCGACACTCGGCTTCTTATTAATTCATTAATCATAATCCCCCGACCGGATTCGCCGATACGTCGTAGCCGGTGCCTGTGCAGGTACAAGAGACCGCTTGGCTGGATATTAGATAATGGCTAACTTCATTAGCCGGCTAATAAATAATGGTCGCGCTGGTTTACAAGCGAAAGAGATAGTCGCGGAAATATCCACATAACGATAAACTGGCGGCGATAAATCAGTCGCGGCAGCTTTTCCAGCCGGCGTTGATTTAACGCGCGTCCGCCGCGAGTAATTATTACCTACGAATTAATTAATCCAGCTGGGAGACGGTAAATCCGCGTGGACAAGCTGCTTCGAATTTTACGGCCGCCGATAATTTATATCGCGCGCGCCGTTCTCCGCAGCCGGAGATATCGACTTTTCGGTGAATCGATTTCGCGACCGCCTGTCCGCTCGTAGATATCGCGAGCAAATCGGTCATATATTCACCGGTAACAGGGGATTGCTTGTATACGAGCGTGTCGCTTGTACACGAGTACATTTCTTTGTTCACCGGCCATCTGGGTGGTCCCGCGTAACTCTCGATCCCTGCGAACCTGCCACCACCTCCTGCTCCGTCGTGATCGAAAAATTCAACCAAAAAGTTCCCTCTTCGGCTACGATTCGGTACATCCAGTCGCCGTCTATCCTCCTTGGAAACCGGTAGCCTCGTCAACGGACTCGATTTATCGCGCGAATCGCCGCGCAACCAGCCAGGCCCGTACCTCCGGAGACGAGAAGTCGGTCGACCGAATGAAAAAGACGTCGATCGGACTCGTGACATCCCAACCTGATTCCAGATGTCCTGGATGCGACAGGCTGCGTTAGAAACGTCTTCTTGCGCGATAAAGGACTCGAGCGATCTCGTATGTTCGGTCTTTCGTCGTTTCGTTCGCGTCGACCGATGTCGTCCGCCTGAGATGCATGGATTCTGGCGCAACGATTCCGGCGCTCATCGGCCAAGGATTCGTACTTCAGCTTCGCGAGAAGGAATAGAAAGAATATTATTTGACGATCGCGACGGCGATCCGATTCAGGATCAAGTAAATATAAATGCTGAACGTTTATCCGCGCCTCGAACGATTTCTCAGGCCGTGGGTGGGGAATCGAACCGCGGGACGATAATTCAGATGTAATCGCGCGAATGAAACGCGGTCTTTTGTGATGGGGGGCGCGTGGCGGCTCGTTATTAGCCCTCTCCGCTCGGTAAATTATTTTCGTGGTCTCGTCGTGTCCGCTGGCTGAAAACACGTGGACCAGCTCGAAGGAAGGGCGGCGAGGGGGAGAAGGAGAAGCTGGGCAGGTTCGTCCCTGAGCTTTTCTGGCCGACGTAAATTACAAGCGATAGATAGGTATATCCTAACTGGTCCGGCGCGCGGCTTTATTTATGGACGTCACTTATCGAATGCATCGTATGAGCGTCGGTCCAGCTCGCGGGGGAATTTCGTGCGGCGAACGAGCGATCTCGAATTCCACCGTGTCGACAAAGTCTACCGAACGATTTGCTTCCGACGAGCGAGCTGGCGAGAAGAGGCTGGAGACGGGGCAAGGTCTTTCGACGGAGTTAACCCTTTCATTGCCGTTGGCGCCTATTGACGCTTGGAAGAATGGAGCATCGCAAGGTGCAGACGCCTATAGGCTTTCGATAAAATTGCCTATCGCATGGTATCAGCTGTTGCAGGCATTCGGTACTCGCTTTGAAACATGTTGGAGAGACAGCGATACGTCAGGATCGCTGCTGGGAAAGGGTTGAGCTATTCCGGGGACGGTCCGCGCTAAAAGCGAGTGACCATCTTCACTGCTTCCGTGTTGCTGTCGACGCGTTGATATATACTCGAAAGCTGAAGCTGTAGGCTACACGAGCATACCACCCGATGCCGGGTCACACGGACGGAAGAAGAACAGCGAGGATCGCGAGAAAGTACAGGGTCGTGAGATGAATTCGGTTAGCCTCTTCCAGTTGCTCTCGGAGCGGTCCGCCCGCGGCCGGGAGGCACGCTTTTACGAGCGGCGTGTGATTCGGTTTATTTACACGTGGGCGAAGTGTCAACGAGAGATCACGGTCGCAGCTGCGGAGGCAGGCTTTTTCGCGTCGTGTACCGTTCTTCCCGCGTGTCTCTGCTAGCCGTCAGGAAAGTCGTTGACAACGGAACGTCGACGACGCCGATCAGCTGTTTATTGGGCGCGGCGGCGAGAGATCGGATCCCTGCTCGCGCGAGCTATTTTTCGAATATTTACGAGGGTGGCCGTGTACGCGCGAGCGCGCAACCAGGAAAAATAACTAACCAGTTTTTCCGTAAGCGGTTCCAGGAAGCCCCAGGATCAGCCGGAGCGTAAAGATCGGTCGCGAGATTTCGGAACGGGCGCGCGAGACGTTCCGGCGAAGTTTGCACGTTCTTCCCACGAACGGACGCGAGGAGAACGCTCTCCTCAGCGTTTTTCTGCGCGATCGATCGAGACGCGAATTCTTTCGCAGGCTGAACTCGCGCGGCAGCTTGATTTATATATACCCCGGCTACCGTTCACCGAAACTCTTGAACCAGTTTCGTCTTTCGAACTAATACTCTCTCACTCTCTCTCTCTCTCTCTCTCTCTCTCTCTCTCTCTCCCTCTTCTCCCTCGGCCGCTGCCGTTCTCCCGCTCTACGTTTTTACCCGCAAACAGAATTAGCGTCTACCGAGCGCAATCGAAATCGATGCGAACGATGTTTCTTCTTTAACCCCTTCCCTTGTGATCCTATTACTCGCTGACTCCGCTGTACCGGAGTATTCAGCGGTCCCAATTCCTCGATAAATAAAGAAGATACATCGATACGTACCGATCGCCGTTCACAGCCGTATCAGCTCTCTTCAGATTATTTTTGGTAAATTTGAAAAACAGCTGGCTGAGAGAAAAGAATAGCTATGATAACGACTCAAGCTGAAATTTCTGTTTAACGCGGAGACGTTTAAACGACGGACACTAAATGCATCAACTCGATAAACTTTTCTGTTCAGGGGGATCGCGAAAGCAGGAGAGCCGAACAATTTTTTGCCAATGTCGCCGGCCTCTCTGCACATGGATCCAACGGTGTACGCGACCTTGAGGAGAAAGCAGAGGAGACTGGCGAGGGAAAACCCAGGGGTGCTGATGGCCGTAGCCAGGGGCGCGAATCAGGCGATCCTCGAGTGCCAACACCAATTTCGCAATCGTCGATGGAACTGCTCCACGAAGAATTTCCTCCGTGGGAAAAATCTCTTTGGCAAGATCGTCGACAGAGGTGAGCATTTCCTTTCTCTCCGCTGCTGCCTTTTTCTGCCTTCCCAACGAGGCGACTCTCGCCACCGACGGTCGACCCTCGTGCCGATCTTGCCAATTGCAAGGAAGAAGGAGCTCCTTCCGATTTCTGGTATGCTAGACCGTCCGATTTGCGTCTTGTTCGGATGTTGACCGAAGCAGCCAGTAATTCCGAATGTATTTATTCGAAAATTAGGCGCTTCGGCACTCCATTAATTTCTGTCGAAGAAACCGATAAATCTGTCTGCCTCCCAGACTTCCCGGATGAACTTATTAAATCCATTTAACAGTACGATTGAATCCGAGCATTTATAATCGTTGCTATCCATCTGAGAATTAATCGATATTTGGACCGATAACGCGACCGGGTCGTTTATTATTCAGCACGCTCTGCGTGAGGCCCAAACGGAGTGTTAGGACTGAATATTAAGCGAATGATTTTTCTGTCGTTCGACGTGGTCGAGATCCCGGGTTGATCCTAGCTCCTCGGAATCGAGATTCGTGATAAAACGACGCGTATATATGTATGTATATACATACATGTATAACGGACCATAAGGTGGACTCGTTCCACGTTCCAAAAAACAGCCCATTGTCCGTGGTCGTCTCCGACAACCGGTATTCCCGATAGAGATTTACAGGAGACGAGTTTCGCGAGAGGAGAGGAGGGAAGAGAGCGGCGCGCGCCCCTTCAAATTGCAAATCACCGATTCAAATCGTCGATTCTATCTCTGCTCGTGTCAAAAGAGATGATCGTTGTCTCTGACGGTGGGACCGATGCTATACCGACGGTCCCGTCATAGGCGGTAGCTGAAAAGCTAATCGAAAATGTACGGTAGAATCTAGTTGCTCGCGAGCGCGCTTGAACTCGTTGCAACGAAGCTGTTTTTTTTCTCATAGAAGATACATGCATATAGGATATACTTTCGATCGAGAGTCGTCTCAATCTCTCTCTCTCTCTCTGGGGGTATCGACGCGTCATCGATAATCGTCGGAAACTGAACCGGACGCGCTGCAGTTTCAACGCGATAATATCGTTAGTCGATCGATTCGCGAAGCACCGTAGAGGGAGAACCCTTTGGCCGCATAATTAAAGTATTCGTAATTGGATTACGGTTAGTTAGTACTCGGTAATTTCTCACAAATCGGTCACGAATCTGGGCTACGGTAATTGCAATACATCATTTATTTGAAGCGCAGAAAAATTCATTGACGCTAGACTGATCAAACGATTTCGACCACCGGCTAGATGTTATTTACACAGATTTCATCGATACAGTAAAATGCTTTACAGATACGGTGGACTGAAATAATAGAAATAGTAGAAAACGTATGACTGTGTAATTATATAAATACACGATAATCGCGATCATGCTGATGCGATAGGCTCAGCTCGTAGTGCCGTTATTCAATCTAACGCTAATAACTTTAATACTGGCCGTCGAAAAAGAATCGAGGAAAATTACAAAGCATGAAATGAGGGGCGGCACTTCTGAATAAGGAAAATAATTGGATAGAACGAATGTCATGGGGATGGGGCGGTAATGGTAGGTGTGTAATGTGTCGCATAATTAAGTTGCAGTCTTACGATCAGTGACAAGTGGCTCATGAACGGACGCGATAAAAAATAGAATTTGCATGAATCGACGCATCCGGTCCTTCCAGTTTTAGAAACTGCAACTTTGCTCGAGTTCGCTCGAAAACGTATGCGCGAACCGACGAAGTCCTGCATAGCAGGAAGGTATAAAAAGGAAAGAAAAATGTGTCCGGGCTATTACTAGGAACGCATGAGGCGCGCAGGGGGTCGAATAATCGGCGAACGGGTTTTCGGATTTCGCGGCGCGAGACCGGAAGATTATTCGAAGGGTTGGAAGGCTGGAGGGACGAGGGGATCGAAAGGGGCGTGCCGTTGGTCCGAAGGCCCCGGGCACGTGCCCTCACCGACCAGATGTATGTTTTGCAACCTGATAATGGACCTTCTCGTACCAGTTCTGGCTCCCCTGCGGCTCTTTTAGATCTCGTCCGGCCGATTGTAAGCCGAGCTTTTTCGCTCGGCCCGCTCCCGCCCCATTGCGACCAGTGTCCCCATATGGCCACTTATCGCGCTAGTAAAACCGAGAAAGAAGCACGACCGATACAAAATAGCCGAGAGGATCAGGTTCAACCCTTTCGCGACACCCCGTCGCGCGTACCCTCTGCGAGGTCAAATAAATCGGACCGGCGGGAATGAAGTTAGGGGTCCCTAATACTCTATTATCTGTCGAACGAAAATAGAAAGCTTCCGGAGATAGCGGTCATCGTTTGTTGAACGACGGTAGGTGGGTTTTATAATTGCACCGTGCAATTTTGAAACTTCGTAACTTGGCAATTTCATCGTGACCAAACTATCGACGGTTCTTCTCTCGCACACGCGTTGCGCCTGTACGTAGAGGGAACTCTACAGTTTGTTAATTTCGCAGTACGGTTAATTTTAGAGCAGCGCCTGTTCGATTTTTATCCAAATTGCTCCTTCTCTACCGTAATGGGTGTACAACTTACAATATTTGTATTCTACTGCATTTCTTTATTCGATTTGCTCGAAGCAAAGGTTTGGTCTATCTCTGCAAACTCTTCGCCCGAATATGACACGTTTTCTTCTTGGTACTGCACATTGTCCGAATTTCTCCTGCATCAAGAGTCTCGCAGATTTATAGTGCACCCCCTTGCAAACACCCTGCTTTCAATCCTACGAAACTGAAATGGTTCCAAGGGAGGCAGGAGATAAAGAAGATCGAGAACGATATGCGGGATAGAGGATGAGCAGGATTTTCGTTTTTTCCCCGGGAGGGCCTCGACCTTTCACCCCTCGCGATCGTCTCGACCGAGCAAGCAGGACCAGTTTCTCCGTCCGTCTTCGTCGATTCGTTTCTCCCGTTCCCTCTCGATCTCTCCCTCTCTGGCTCGCTCGCGTCTTTTGTCTTCGATGCGATCACGGAGATTAGATCGGCGGGCAGGGGAAACGCAGATCGTTATCGTCGATTCGTAATGCTCGCGCGTACTCTCGTCGTATTTGGAGATCGAGAAGGGGATCGAGCGCAGACTGGTCGACGAGCACCTAAACGGTCGTTTCCGGATTACGCGGGGTGTTGCGCTTCTCTTTTTCCCGTCGCCCGGGGGGTAGTCTTTGCATGCTCGCTCGTGTCGTTTAACCCTCTGCTGCCAGATGATCCGGTATTACCGCCGGCTTCGACTTCATTACGTCTCCGGAGTGATTTTTTTTTCCTTTTTGGTGCACCTCTCCGAGGGGTTGCGTGACACTGTCGATTCAATGGGACTTTATGACGTAATGCAATAAAACGACGTTGCCTGTAACTGAGTGCTGCTTTTCGAGAGCGGTCGCCATAAATTTCTTGCCGGCGTCCCATCTGCAATTCTATTTCGTGTGTGCTGTGCTTTCGCTGTCATCGAACGCTTACCATATTTTTCTCGGATGATTTGCATCGCAAGTACCACGCGCGGCGCCGCTTTCCACGGTGTCGACGCGAAACGATTGCCCTCCGGGTCGCGAAGCACGCTTGTTGATTAAATTCAGACGGATGAAGGAGCGAAATTCTCACAGAGAAGAGCGAAAGGTCGATCGTGAGACGGATCGATCGATCGATCGTCCGGATCTCGTTGAACGGCCTGGGACGAGATAGCTCCGGAACGGGATCGTTGGAGCGGCGGTGAGCGCGTGGCGTGAGCGGCGCGATACTTTTGGAGGCGTTTGTACTCGATATTATAGCTGGTAGTGAGTAGGTTCGCGGCCTGTAATCATTTCGCCGCCGAGAGCCACCTACCGCATCGTCTCTCTCCCTCTCGGTGTCCGTGCTGCATGTTTCGGGGTTTCGGGCTTTCGGGCCGGTGGTCTCGCGTGGTCGGCTCGCTCGAGGCCAGTTCTTTCGCCCGATCTCTCGGTAAACTGCGAATCCTCGCGTTTTCCCTTCATTTCGCGGCGGCTCGCGTCCGTCCGTTCGCCGGCTCGAATATTACGTCGGCCGTTCACGGGCTAAATTCGATCGACGGCTCTCCGCGCGAGAGTGCACGACATCGGACGAGATGAGATGAGACGAGAGGAGAGAGAGAGAGAGAGAGAGAGAGAGAGAGAGAGAGAGAGAGAGAGAGCGGGTTAGGTCGCGTCTTATACGGAGACCCGGTCGGCTTTTTGCGACGGCGTTACGCCGCCATAAATCGCGGCCTATGATGGGCTACATGTGTCGACGGCACGCCACGATTTCTTGCGAAAACGTGAGCCGCCAGCCAATGGGGCCTCCCCTTCCATCGGGGATTTTTACATCTTGTTTGCTTCCACGCTCCGGTTACGAGCCTCCCCGAGAGAGGCCTATATGGCGCTCGCGTTTTCGCGCCCCCCCTCACCCCCTCGACGCGTGTTTGCATCGAAGCCGGTCGATGCAGTTTTTCGTGGATCGACACACGACCCCCGTCTGCACCTTCTCCCGATCTCGAACGTCGACTATCGTAGAACGATCGAACCGGCGATCATTTGCTGATCCTTTCGTTGCGACTGCCACGGACGGAGACCTCCGCCGATGCGTACAGAAGATCCCAGTTCACATTCATACGTGATATTGACAAATATTTCGGATGGAAGTCGAGCGATTCCGAGCAGTATTTTGCAACATGGAAGTCGAAGTATCTTCGAAACCAACAATTCTTCTTTAACCGCATGAAAAAGAGATCAGCCATTGAGCGACGTTTTCATCCGAATGATAGCTCTGCGGGAAGCCGTCGTAGCAACTCGCAGCAGCTAGAGGGTTAAATTCGCGACAATGGATTTCCACGATTTTAAAGACAGTCTGCAAACCGTTTCGATCGGCTCTAAAGTAGGGAAATGAAAATCAGTGATATAATTCGATCTACAGGAAGAACGGTTCCATGGATGTCCTCGCGTTCAAGCGACGAGAAACGGTTTTCCTCGTTCGAACAGGTACGCGTTCCTCTCGAGAAATTTCCATCGATCCCATTGTTTGCCCTGCGCCTCCACCTTGCTCGCGCTATTTGCCCGAGCCGATAAAGCGAACGTCAAAGCGGTTATCGCGCGGAGAGTCAAACAAAGGTCCTCGAGGATTATCGAGCCGCGGTTTTCTCTTCTCCGGAATCTCTCTTTCCTCGATAACGATTCCTCGTCTCCGGTCCGGCCCGGCCCCTTATCTCCAGGTGTTTGACGATCGTAAAACCCCGCGATTCCGAGTATCGACGATGACTTCATAGGATCTTGCCTTTCGCGAGAAAAACTCCCGCCGGCCGTGTAATCCTCTCGGTCATGGCAGCCGGAGATGATGAGGAATAATATCTGGAACCGATGAAATTTTCGTGCAGTCGGCCCGGGGATCGTAACGGGCTGGAACGGTGTAAATCTTGTCGCCCCATCGTCGAGCCTCGTCTTTTCCATCGGTCGCGTCGTGTCGTACCCGGCTGGTAGCCTCCGAACCTGGAAAGGACTTCCGTCGGCCTCCGGTCTTCACCTTGAGCCGGGGATTAGGGAAAATCGTTTCTTTCTTGCCCACTTTCCAGCTCCTTTCTTCCGTCGTTACTCCACGAAGACCACCTTTCCGCTGGCCGCGCGGAAAACGCTCGTGACGAATTCGGATCTTCCTCGGAGATTCGACGCGCTCGATCATCTCCCTGACACCGGGCTCCTTTCTCCGATTCTCGAACCGTGTCGCGTCTTTCGACCCGATTTTTTTCCACTTTCCGTCCACCGAGGCCTTTTCTTCGGGAAATCGAATTCCTCGGCGGAAATGCAGCGAGCAGCCGCCATCGTAAAGAATTCGGTGCGACGCGTCGACTCGCAATGAACGATCAACTACTGTATCTGCTCGAAGTCCGGGGAGATGTCGTGACCGCGATACGAGCAAGCTGGTAATTTGCAAGGGGATCCCTCCGGTCGGTGGATCGCGATAGCCGGTGCAAAGGTGCCGGCAGGCACCTGCACCTTATGCAGATAAGGTCGAGGTGGCTCGGGTCAGCCCACTCAGGGTTAAGGTCGCGCTCCCTCTCCACACCTGCGCGAAGCGGATTTCTCGCTCAGGTAGTCGACGAGGGATTGAGATGTTGGCTGACGTCACCTCCCACGTTCCCCTTCAGCCGCGCCGCGCGCCACCGCGGAACTTTGGTCCGCTCGATTTCTCTGGTCCCCGAGACGCCCGGACGCCCGGACGCCCGGACGCCGCGCAACAGAGACCTTGATGGGATCCGGTCGTTTTGCTCGCAGGTTGTCGGGAGACGGCGTTCATCTACGCCGTCACCAGCGCCGCGGTGACGCACAGCATCGCCAGAGCGTGCAGCGAGGGCAGCATCCAGTCGTGTTCCTGCGATTACACGCACCAATCGCGGGCACCGTCCGGTGTCAGGGACTGGGAATGGGGTGGATGCTCGGACAACATCGGGTACGGCTTCAAGTTCTCCCGGGAGTTCGTCGATACCGGCGAACGCGGACGAAATCTGCGCGAGAAGATGAATCTGCACAACAACGAGGCTGGCAGAGCGGTGAGTTTCTCTTCTCTTTCCTGCTTCCAGGCTGAAACGCGATCGCGCGTTCGCTCATGACCGACGAGATTCATTGTTTCGTCGGAGGGTTCCGCTCTCGTCGCGAGAATAACAACGTTATCGTTTGATCGCAGCACGTGTCGTCGGAGATGCGACAGGAGTGCAAGTGCCACGGGATGTCGGGCTCCTGCACGGTGAAGACCTGCTGGATGAGGCTACCGAACTTCCGGGTGGTGGGCGACAATCTGAAGGACCGTTTCGACGGGGCGTCCAGGGTGATGGTGTCGAACTCGGACCGGGTTCGGGGGAACGGGAACGCGATCGTCAGCAACTCGGCCAGCAACTCCGTGCACGGGCACAGGGAAGGTCTGGGTCGTCGACACCGGTACAACTTCCAGCTGAAACCTTACAACCCCGAGCACAAGCCTCCCGGGCCCAAGGATCTGGTGTACCTGGAACCCTCGCCTCCGTTCTGCGAGAAGAACCCGAAGTTGGGCATCCTGGGCACGCACGGGAGACAGTGCAACGACACCAGCATAGGCGTCGACGGCTGCGACCTGATGTGCTGCGGCAGGGGTTACAAGACGCAGGAGGTGACGGTCGTGGAGAGGTGCGCCTGCACCTTTCACTGGTGCTGCGAGGTGAAGTGTCAGCTGTGCAGAATCAAGAAGACGATACACACGTGCCTGTAGGCCGTACGAATCCTTTTCCCTCGAAGAGACTACCTCCTTCCTGGCGAAGGACGTTTCCGTAGTCTCTCCGGGAAAGCTCAGAGACAGGGTGGTGTCCAGGTGATCCTACCGCGATCAGGGTCGCGCGACGGAGCGCTCGTTCGAGAGCGGACGCGCAGCTCCTCGTCTCTCCCAGTATTATGCGAAACGATCGAAGCCGCGCCCTACCAAGACTGAGACAGCGAGAAGAGCGTTGCCGATCGTGAGCTTTCAGAACCTTTAGATAAGTAAGTCGACGAAACATCGAGGTCCGTGTCGCCGCTCACTGTACATACGATTCACCCTGCTCCGTCGATGCGCCACTCGTCCCCGTAAAACCTCCCCCCGAAAGCCTTTCGGACTCGATCGATCGCTAGATTCGTTATTTATTCCGGTCCTTCGGATCGCGTATTTGTACATACCTGCACAGGCTGCTTCGTAGCTGACGCTGCAGCCGGGAGGCTGACGATTCCGCGACAAAAAGCATGTTATTTTTTCGTGGAGAAATTCTCCTCCGTCCGTGCGCGTCGTCGGCCACGAAACACCCTGTCGATGATAATTATATAGAAATCTGAATATATGTAAATGTATAAATATATGTATATGTATTTTTAGCGTCGCGTTCGTCTCGAAAATCCGCGCGAGGAAGCCTCGTTGTTGTAAATATGTACCGACGGAGACGAGAGCGCATAAATTATTTTTCTACGTCTCTCCCGCTGATCGGAGTAGGCTTAGAGGAACGATTAGCCCAGTGTAGGACGCTGCCTCTGTCCGGGGGCAGCGGTCCACTCAACGTACGCACGATAAGACATGCGAGTCTCTTGTAAGTAATTTATACGGATTGACGCATAAGAAGAGAAAAATAAAGAAGCATCGGAGTCGAAACTTTCGACGAACCTTCATTTCCCCGATCCACCGACGCCGCGCGAACCGCGGTCGTACCGCGGTCGAACGGGGCTCGTTTCGCCCGTCTATGGACGTTCGACGATTCGATGCCGAGAAGAGCTCGCGAAATACAGTCGACTGGTTCTCCAGCTGGACGACTTCATAACTCCTGGTCGAGCGAATATCGTGGGAGGCCCGTGCCCTGAAGAAGACTGGTTCGACGAAGAGTCTCCTCTCTCTGCCTCTCTCCCTCTCTCACGCTCTCACTTTCTCCCTCTTTCTTCGAGCTAACCCCCTGACTCCCCCATGGCCGTTTCCCATCGCGTTCCTTCCACCTACGTTTCTACCTTGTTTCGTTTCTCCTTGGCCGCGCTGCACGCGATGATAACGAACCAAGGAATCCCGCAGGAATCTCTGTACGGGATAAAAGGATTCTGACCGCATACGAACAGGCATCCGCGCTAATGGTTCCGACACTCCCCTTTCTCCTTTTTTCTTCCTCGATCCTTCCTAACGATCGGTATTTCCACTTGTAAGCGCATTCCGGGAGATCGAGCACGATCGACCTCGCGATTCGACGTCCGATCGATCCCCTGACTCCTAGATTCGGAATTCGTATCGTCATCCGGACGGCGAAGGCTCGTTACCAGACGGTGGATCTGTTCGTGGTGGGTATTTACTATTTTTGATTAAATTAAAAAGAAAATGAAACGAGAGACGGACAAACGTTTGTCAGAAGAATTCGGTATCGGATGCCTTGACGCGCTGTCAGCGTCTCCGCAACGCCGAAAGGGTGATGGGGTGGGAGAATCTGTTTGGGCCTGGGAGCAGAGTTTGAACGGGTCCGGTCTAGGAAGAGGAGACGATCGGTGAGCGAAGTGGAGCGATCCGAGGCTGGTCCAGGGAATTAGGTGGCAGCGGAAGGGTAGGTTGACCGCGATACTAAAACAAATTCTTGGCAGGAGGGGCTCCCGGCAGACAAGAATCTCGAGCAGCCGGGCCACTTCTCACGGCGGTGCCTTTGATCTCGACCGACCACCCCCTCGTCTCCATCCGACCGCCTCCCTCGGGAGCTCGCCTTTTTACCCGTTCTCCTCGCCTCCCCGCTCCTCCCCCCCGCGCCCTTCGCCGCCCCGTGGCACCGAAAACAGAGATACGCCGGACGAGCGTGGATTCATTCAGTTTTACTATTATTACGCATACCGTCACGCGTGCGGCTCGTTCCACGCTCCGGAATGTTCCACGGAGACGCTGAAACGCAGATTGTCCCTTGGATCTCTTTACGACCACGATTTCGTCGCTCGAAGCGGCTCGAAGCGGCGCGGCACGGCGCGGCACGGCGCGGCACGGCGCGGCACGGCGCGGCACGGTGCGCGTGCCGATATCACGAAATCGTCGCGTCGGCGTCGGCGTCGGCGTCGTTCGGCATTCACCTCTCGTCGGATCATCGGTTTCCGGTGGTCCCGTGAACGAAAGAAAGTTCTCCGGCCGTTCCGCGATGCGAAGGCCACTGTTCCGCGCGAGGAAGGGGAGCGGAAGGAGAAAGCTGTCAGGACACGCGAGTGCGTCTAACGCGCGTCCAAGGCGACGCGACGACCGACCGAAAGGCGGTGGCGAAAAAAGAGGCCGAGAGCAAAAGCGGATCGGACGTTCTCTCACGGCCTCGCGAGAGGATTCGTCTTCCTCCGTGGGACTCATTATGCTCGGCGAATACGAAATTCAGTCCACGAGGTTGACAATCGGGGGCCCCCGAGAGAGACGCGGCTCGGCTCGCGTCACCCGATCCATCGGCATGCCACGCGCGTCTCATCGAACGCGTGCCGTTTTCATCGGCTTCCTCTTCCGATTTTAACATGTTTTTTCTCTATTGTGTCTTCCAACGAGAACTTTGGACGTAATGGTAACGCGTTTGGCACGGATGGCATGCTTCCACCGAGGTAGATTTTCGGTCAAGGTTTTTGGAAACTCGATCGAACTTGACCGTTAAGGCAGACGATGATACGAACAAGATTACACGAACTAGAACGATCCGCATCGTTTTAATATTTTCTTTTCATCGAAGGAGAGGCGAGCATAGAGAACAAAAAACATTTAGACGTACATTTAAACATCACAGTTTTTGCATTGTACATAACATTACTTCATTAGATTTATTTTAGTCTCATTAAACTGCATCAAATCCACGCAGTATTCGATTCGGCATCACGGTAGATGTCTTAGCTCCGGTCCACTCATCCGAGTTGATCTGTACAAAAAGATGATTTCGATTAAACGTCTCTGTCCATTGCAGTTAATTCAGATAGGGAGATATGTGAATAGAACTTGCTAGTAATAAACGACGCGTAGATAATTCAATGGGTTAAAGTGAAAGTTGCATTTGTTAAGTTACCGTTACATCGTACACCAACGTGCAACAAACCATTCGACAACAGAACCCAGAAGTTGCATCGAACTCGTCACTTCGAGAAGATTTCCTCTTCTCGCGTGCTGCGTGAGTTTCTGCGTGGCACGAAGTGCTTTAAAACCAGAAAACAGGAGGAGACGAAGGAAGGAAACCCGAGAGGACGAAAAAGAAGCAAAGCAGAAGCTGAAGAAGGAGAAGAAGGCGAGGAGGAGGAGGAAGAAGAAGAAGAAGAAGGAGCTTGGCGTGCTTCCTGTTGCGCTAATCTTCCAGTCGAAAGCGGCGTCCTCGGCGGAGGAATTATTTCCGATAAAAAACGGGCGAGTAAATCAACTAATTTATCGTTTTTGCGATTGGGTGGAAGGTGGGTCGCGGACGTCTTCGCCGGGGCCGGAATGGCAGGAATCCCTTTTGGCGGATCTCGTGGTCCGTTCGAAGGGCCATCCGTGGGAAAGAATATCGGCTGACGTTCGAGACCACACGGTCGAATTATCGGTGTTTTGGCATGTTATAGGCTCTCCTCTCCGCTCCGCTCCTCTTCTCATCGCTTCTCTTCTCTTCTCTTCTCTCCTCTTCTCTTCTCAGCTCCTCGACGAATTCGGCTGCGGCGCGCGCTCGCGCGCTCACACACCGTTACCGTACACCTCTCCCTCCCATCCCCCTCCGTCCCTTCTCCTCCACGGCTTCGTGGCCGTCGTCTTCCGCGGAACGAGCAAAGGGAATCTCCTCCGGAATCCACGTCCCCGTCGACTGTGGGAACGAAAGCACGAGATCGCGATTCCCCGTACAACGTGTTCCGAGGCGTTCATCGACAACCAGATTCCTATCCTATCTAGCTTTATCTTTCGCCCCCTCTTCTTCCTCCTCCTCCTCGTCCTCGAGCCACAGAATTCGCGCGATGCGTTCGTTTTGCCATTCTTCCGCCCCCGTCACGCGCGGGCTTTGCTCGTCAACCTCGCATCCGCCCAGCCAACCCTCTCGGAGGTCGAGAGAGAAAGAGACGGAGAGAGAGAGAGAGAGAGAGAGAGAGAGAGAGAGAGAGAGAGAGAGAGAGAGAGAGAGAGAGAGAGAGAGAGGGAGAGAGAAAGGGAGGGACCACCGTGCGCGAGTTAATCCCGCGGAAAGCGGCGTATCGCGTTCTCCACGGATCGCGCGAGGAGGCAACGCGTGGAACAGCCACGGGACGGTTCTTCCAGGAGACGATTCTCCGCGACGAATCGGCTCGACAAGCCCGTGGAAAGCGAACGGCGAGATCCTCTTCTCGGATTCGAGCACGCTCGTCCTCGCGGGACGCGATTAATCGGCGCGGGAGAAAAGCGGAGCCGGTAATGAACCGAGAAGAGGAAAGAGAGGTCCTTTCACCCGGAGGGCCGACGTTGTTATTAATGCCGAGCAAAAACGCCGAAATACATCATCTCGACGGCCACCTAAGTAGTCCCGAGCGAAACGGGGAAGCGGGGGGCCGGGGCAGGGGCAGAGGATACACCGACGCGCTGGGTCCAGCTGGTAATTAATGGTTTTACGATATTGGAAATATCTTGCGAGCGGAATCCGTTCAGGCGTCAAAACGAAAGGTCGTCTCCGCCCTCCCGGTGCGCGTTTTTTTACGTCCACGGATAGTCGAGGGAGTTTATTTAGCCGAGGCTCGAGATCGCACGAGATTCGATTCGACGTCGAGATGATCGGGAAGGGAAAAAGTCGAGAGCAGTGGTCTGTGTACGCGCAAAGAGAGGACCACCTGGTCATCCGAGGACTCGACTCATTCTTCTGTCGGACGAACAAGAAGCAGCAGAAGAAGAAGAACAGGAACAGGGATTCCTGGTAAATTAGCATACACACCGCTCGGATCGGTGACTCGGTTCCTCTTTGTTCTCACTCGCAACCCATCGCGACGGTTCCCGCTCGCGATTCCCGATTTCGAGCCATCGAATCGTCTCACCGGAGCTTTCCGAACGGATGCGTTCTCTGCAGGCCTTCGCCCTCCGAGAGAATCCTCCGTTCGAAGGGTAGAGAAAGCTCAAGGGGGTGAGAGAGAGAGAGAGAGAGAGGGAGAAGGAGCCGAACGGACCCACCGCCGTGTTCCGCGAGCCTGGTAATTACGGTAAGAGAGGCGTCAAAATCGTTCTCTCCTCTCGCCGTCTCTCCGTCTCTCCGTCTCTCGTGTACGGGCTTCGTCTCGTTCCTCTCGGCCCACCGGCCATTACCGAAATTGATATTTTATCGATTGGCCGCGCCACGCAATCCACCAAGCCCTTTATTGAGTTATTTCCCGATAATTACGAATCGTCCACGATAATTCGGGGTTAATCGGGCCCGAGGCTCTCGCGATCCTCGGACTCACCTGGATCCAGCGCTGAGGCGTCTACGGGGACGATCAAAATTAGGCTACTCGTCGGCGGCTGGGATAATTTAAAGGTAATGGAGGAAATTAAAACGAGCCGAACGCGGAGGAGAAGGTGAAAGCGAGAGAGACGGAGAGGGAGCAGCGGAACGTTCGGTCCGGAAGGATGCGGAACGGAGGCGAGGAAAAAATCTCCTGCGGTCGCAAAACAAAATGTCACGTAATTATCGCGGTAGGTGTTCCATCGTGAGAGGCTGAGACCTCCTCTCCGCCGGTAGGTAAGCTCTCGGGCAAAAAGTGCAGCGAAAAGCAGCGTTGGGATCGTAAAACGGGGCCGTTTACGAGATGGGACCGACGCGGCCGGAGGAGGGGCCCGCTCGACGCGTAATAAACCTTCTCTAGCGTTTTCTAGCTGGATAGGCCCGCCGAGGATGCACCTGCTCTTACGATTCATCTCCATCGCCCGGATGCTTCCTCTTTTCGATGGATCGGAAGCGACCGCGTTCCGAAATCAACCGTCTTTTGGGTCTTACAAAATTATTGCCGATGTCAATGCGTGTACGATAGGAAGGTTCACGGATATTGCATACACACAAAATCGAAATCAACCAAATAATTACTGATCCTTGCAAAATTCTACGAAACGGTACCATAGGCCCGACAGCTTCCACTGTGTCGACCGATGCGTTAAAAAATCATTTGATGATAGATGAAATTGTCAGTCCGGCATTCAACGAGACAAGTGGTCCGACGAATTCAGCTTCGGTCGGAAAGCCTTGAGCGAAGACTGGCTGAAAGAATTGGACGATTCGGAGCTAGGGAGCGGATAACGCCACCGGGGAACGGATCGATAGTCCTCGATGGGTAGGTCCGTTCTCCGTAGATGGTTCATGGGAAAAAGAAAGCGTATGAGGATACGAGGAGTCGCGTAATCGCGATGATTCAACTGCGTCGGGGCGGTCGCCTAACTGCTCGCATCCATATCCTCCCGATCGTGGGTGGACGGGCGACATGAGCCAAAAGCCAGGGGGACAAGCACGAGACATGCTCCGCGTCGTTCCCCGTGGATTTTCATAACCGACCGCCGAGCTGGTTGCGAGAAAAATATCTCGGGATTAACGAGCGCTCCTCTCGCGCCTCTCCGCTTTGGTCGCGCGGAAAACACGCGCACGCGATCTCATTTGCGCGTTCGCTCGACCGGCAGCTGGAACGGACGGTGTCTCTTCGTCGAAACGTCTGCTCGATCGAGGCAAACCGAAGACAGAAAAAAAAGGAAGAGCAGAAGTTGGAGGAGGAGGAGGAGGAGGAGGAGAGACGGAATCGGAATCGGAATCGTAGGCGCGGCAGGGCACCGAAGCGGGCTGTTCTCGAGGAGGTTCACGGGCGACGGGAGATCGTGAATTACGTTCCATCGGGGATCGATAGCCGATCGAGCGGATATACGGGGCGAAACGTCGATCTCTGATCGAGCGCGAGCGATAAAGCAACGATCCACGCTCCCACCCGCGGGACAACGGTGGGTCCCTCCACGAAAACGGCTTCATTAGGGCCAGCCATCTCTTCCTTCGATAACTCCTTCGCGTCTTGTCTCCCATTCTTCGATGCGCACCACGTTTCTTCTTCTTCTTTCCACGTAACCGAGCATCGACTGCTATGGTCATTTAACCGGCAGATCCACGGTTCCCGATGGGTTCCGGACCACCGTGTGTCAACAGGAACACGGAAGGACCGAAGACGGTCACCCATCTTACCGTTGACCGTGCCCGGAGCAGCTTCGCTTCTCCTTCTTGACTTCTCAGGACATTTCTAAATCCTAATAGTCCACAATTACTCGAAGGCACTGTCGAAGTATGAATTGTTCGGTAACGTTTTCTCTGCGCATGTTTGCATGCCAGAGGTGAATATCCTTATCGCTTGTGTCCCGAGCAGAGAAATCTGAAACGCTTGGAAGCTCGAATCTATTACCAGGATCTGAAGGATCACGGTATCGATTTCGAAAATCGATTCGCCAGGCGCCGGAGCGCAGGGCGTTACGGTTTTCTATTAAATCGCTCGCACGCTTCGCTCCGATCGAGTCGCTCCGATGCCGACGTTACGCTAAACGCCGAGCATATCGTAATAACAAGGTATCGTATTCCGCGTGGCGGATGATTGCCGTGCTCCGCTCGCGAGTCGGAACGGCGTCGGCGGCGGGTCGATGGAAATCGCGTTTCGGATCTAACTCGACGTAATGTTTGCTCGGGGCCCTCCTCTTTAGATCTAATCTCCTTGCATCTGTTCTCCGATCCCTCTATTAACTCGCACGATTTCGTCAATAAACAGTAACGACGATATTATATTCTTCTCGGGGCAGCGATTCTATCCAATTAGTAACGAGTTACTTTCTTCCTCGTGCTTCCGTTCTTTCTTGCTCTTTTACCCCAGCGACCCTGCTGATTTTTTCTCGTATACGGCCGATTATCGCCGGCTAAGTAGATAAATAAAAAACTGAGGGACGGAGAGCGAGCGAGAGGGAGGGAGAGAGAGAGAGAGACAGAAAGAGAGAGAGAGGGGGGGGGGGGGGGGGGGGGAGAAAAAGGGAGAAAAAGAGAGGCGGTAGCGAGGCGCAAGTCCGCGATGGCTCTCTTTATCTCGTGGCCTCATCGTTCCGTCGTCGCCCCTCCTTAATTCACAGCCAGCCCCGGCCATAATTCGCGTTTTACCTCGCGGTGTTTATGTACTTTTAATAATGCCTGATATCTCGTCGAGGCGCTGCCCGGGACCCCTCCGCCCCCCGACACTCGGCATCGTGCACCCTGCTGCGAGCCCGTGCGTGATACAACTCCACCGAGAAACTCTCGACCGTCTTCCCTCCTCCATCGGCCGGGGCATCCTGCACCCTCTGCCTCCTCGGAAGACCGCTCAATTCTCCGATTCTCCTCCGAGCGTCCAGGAAACGGTCCTTCATATGGGTGCTTTCGTTGCTGAATGTCGTTGTCGGTTTTTATTAACTGGAATTTTCTACGGAAAATCATGAGGGTGCTCGTGTCCGATCACGCAGACCGGCATACGCACCGATCGTCTGGAATTTATTACGGCTCCAAACACCCCGCTGCCTTACTTCTCGCGCAATAATCGTGTCACTTATCCTTGCACCTGAACACCTGAACCACTTCGAGGAGTCAATTTGGGAGAACGATTTGAAGCTTCCGACCGCCTGATCGATCGAGAAACCAAAAACATCGTTTCCCTTGGGCGGACCTTTTTCGATAGGCATTCTTTGACGCAACAAAACGATCTTGCGTCTCAGCAAGGAGCTCGAGCGGCTGAGAACGTAGAAATTTCCCAGGAAAACGTTCTCCGGTTCTCCGCGCGTTGGAGAACGGGCGAGATCTTTGGAGGATCGTCGCTCAAATCGGGTGGAAATCGCGGAGGACTCGCGTCGGGTGGAAGGAGGATCGAAAGGAGGCGGGCAGGAAGGCAAGAAGGCAAGGCAGGCAGGCAGGCAGGCAGGCAGGCAGGCAGGCAGGCAGGCAGGCAGGCAGGCAGGCAGTCAGGCAGTCAGGCAGTCAGGCAGGACGATAAATATCTGTGTGCGGTCGCACACGACATTGTGGGCAATGGTCGTAAAGCGACGTGTTGCCGACCCCTCGCTCTCTGTTCCCCGATGCCAGATTATACGCGCTGGACCGTGGCACCGACAACTTCATCCGCGGGGCGCCTCTGATTTATCCTTATTAATAAAACTTTAAAGTGCTGTTAACATGTGCCGGAGGGTGGCGAGCAAACCGACAGAGAAGCACGCGGACAGAGACCGGGATCGAACAGGAAACCCTCGGCCGACCGAACTATCGCGCTTCCTCTCCGTAGGCGGCCGAATCTCGCCCTGCCTCCGCTCCCTGGACGATCTCTTCTTCCTCGATCACCGAACCAGATATCACCGTCGTATCTTCGCTTCTAGCCAGAAAATTCGCAAGGAAACTCGGTTTGTGTGTTTTTGAACAAATACCGTGGATTCTGGTTATTTGGGACACGTTTATTGCCTAACCCCTTGCCGCACGGTTTTTTCTACAACCGTTGAAATTCTATTGCATCCTACTCATCGATACCGATTTCTTATTGACTTACTCGACGTTTTAATAATTGGTGCGAGCCTGTGGTTCACGGGACTGTAAACGAGTTAACTTCTACAAATTCGTTGATCGCGGTCGAGGTTAATTACGATCGAAGCTGGCTAGCAATTATCAGAAAGATGCAGACTGGAATTTAAAAAACCCGACGTTCCGTCCCTGAAATGCTCGAGGAGCGAGAAAATTCTGCGGGCACGGTATCGCGAGGAGGAAAAGAAGGTCGATCCGCGAAAGTTTCGAGGCGACGGCCGATCGATCGGTCGGCCGCGATAAATCAGAAACGGGGCGCGGCGAAATAAGCTCGAGCGAGTTCCTCTCCGGTTTGAGATCGTTGCTTACCTGCCGGCGACGATAAAACGAAATTCCACGGCGTCGCGGGAAAATTCCAGGGAACGAGCCGGCCGATATTATGCGACCGATAATTACGACACGCCTCGAGCCGGCCAGCCACCGGGAAATCGCTGAGGTAATTGGCATTTTTCCGCTTCTGCAGCCACCGTCATAGCCGAAACGCCGCGCGCCGTTACCGATTTTCCGCGATCTTCGTCGATCCGCCGCGACGCGATCGAATTATCTCCTCGCGGCCAGATCGCACCGATAAGCGGAACCATAATCGTGGCTGCCCCGCGGTGCGGACATCCACTTTCCGCTTTCGTTCCATAGGAACGGGGGAAAAAATCGTGTAATTGATATAACGGAACCGGAGACCGATGACCACCGATAAGCTCGATATACCATGGCGGCCAAAAGTTTGGGTTCCTCGGTTTGGAATTTCAATAATACACTGGGTGAAGCACATGTTTAGGTATGTATTTTAAGAATTATTGTTTCCGAAGAATAATAATGTCAAGTGTAAAAATCGCACGAACTCATTTGTCCAGCACTGTGAATAAACTACATTAAAAAGATTCGGCAAAATATCCGTAACTTAATACACAATTTCGTATGCTGCTTGTGTGGAGACCGTAATTCGGACGCTGCACAAAAGATAGAAAATTGAATCGAAGCGGGTGACCAAAAACTGCAACAGTCGGTGGGGTCGAACGAGTTGGAGCACACGCGGACGAGATACAGTCTGGGTAAGAAATGTCACGTTTTTATTCGCGTTTTGCCTCCGGTCGAAGGAATCGCTGAAAATAAAGGATCGTCCGGAGCGAAAAGGGTAGAAAAGAAGGAGGTCGCGTTAGATGGTGCAAGTTGCAAGTGTACGGGGGCAAGACATCGAGGCGCCGGAGGTGGTCGGTCGTTCGAGCCGGCCGACGCCAATATTAATTAAACGATCCCATAAGCGCCTAACAAACTGGCTGTACGTTAGGCGGTTTATTGGGGTCCCCGAGCAGGACGTTAAAATGTTCCAATCTTAATTAGGTAGGTGTTTACAGGAGGATAATTCCACGGGCCTTAAGCCGGTGCACCGTTTTCTACCGGACATGGGCCACCGGCCGCGACGTCTCTCTCTCCTCTCTCTCTCACTCTCTCTCTTTCTCTCTCTCTCTCTCTCTCTCTCTCTCTCTCTCTCTCTCTCTTCCCCTGGATATTCCTTGGAAAGATATTCGTTGGATGTCCTCGGAGCTAGTGGCAGCTCTTTCGCTCGCGTTCTCCATTGCGCGCCCTTTTCTCCCTCCGACTCGAAGGACGAAGGACCGAGGAGGTCGTTGAAATCTTTACGGTTCTTCCAGCTTCTTGGAATTTCTTCGACCTCCCCCTCTGTCCCAGCATACTGGTCTTGCGTAATTAGCCGCAACCGCGGTCTTTTTTCTCGAAAAGCGAGCGAGCGAAGGGACGAGTAATTTGCGCCCGGAATGCGCTCCGGATAAGCTTTCGTCCTGCCGTCTTTCCTCGAGATAATCGGAGACGACTGAGCGCGCTGCTCGACCACGACCAGAGAACATTCGGCCGATCCGTCGAACTCTGGGGAGCTTTGACTCTCGCCACCCGGCTCGGCCAATTCGCGACGCTTCGAGAAGCGTTTAGGAGCGGTTAGCGCGACCTCGAGCTTCCGCGTTTCGCCTGCGCTCGCGTCTATGTGCTGGAAACTGGGATCTCGAAGGTCTGAGGTGAAAGTTCCGGAGAATATTACATATTCGGAAAAACTGTGAGTTTATTAAAAAAACAAGGACAAATCTCGAAGTTATTCTTACATTCCATCCATCGGTTGAGGAGAGCGACGATCTCAAGGCTCATCGCGTGAACACCTTGGCTTACAAATACGAGTCCCATTTGAGTAGCAATTTCTTAGATCTTGGTACAACGAGACCTCCGACTTTCTGATTGACGATTTCATTTGTCAGAGCACACGAGGAGTCGAATCGTAAATTTGATTTCATGAAATCGTTCGCAAACTCGTGAGGCAAGGAGTTAATAACAGGCCAACATCTTCGCGCTGACAATGAGAATGCAAACGCGAGGTAAACGACGCGCGACGGCGGAAGGCGACGGAGTCAGAGGTTATTGGGATCGGTGCGAGGGCGAGGGCGAGGGCGAGGGCGAGGAGCAGCCGAGAAAAGAGGAGAACGGCGCGTTGCCGGCGCGAGGCTGGACGATTAATCACGGTCGCGTTTTGCGGTTTTGTCGCGCGTCACGACCCACGTGCGTTCCATTGTTCCGCGTCTAATCGTTCCACGAACGCTGCCGAACCGCCGCTGCCACCTCCGTGGGAGAGTTCTTCGCTCTCCGGACGGTCCATCGGCGAATCGACCGACGTCGATCCTCGTCCGGTATCGCTCGCCGTTCGAACGGAGAGAAAGAAAAAGAAAAAGGAAAAGAAAAAGAAAAAGAAAAAGAAAAAGAAGGAGAAAGAAAGAATGAAAGGAAGAAAAATCGGATAAACGCGCGAACGCGGTAATCGGTAAATCGAGCGTCCCTCGAGCACGCTCTCGCGGAGGCGATGTTTTCATTAGGCCATAATAACCGGTACGGATCGGCTCTGCCGGGCGAAATTGAATTACCACCGGAAGATCTCGCCTCTCCGCGTGAACCGAAAGCACCGCGCGAGGAAGAAAGATGGCGAAGCGGACGGGTTTTTGGGTACACGGTGCGCGTCCCGGTAACGTTGGGACCAATTTCGAGGGGCCATTTTTCCCTCAAAGGGGAACGTCGACGGCAGCCGAAAATTACCCCGGTTGGACCACCCAGCCGGACCGAAGCAGACCAATCTCCTACCCATGGGCTAATCGAGTCCAGACGGCCCGACCTGGTGGGGCTAATTGCACCGCACCACCTTCGTACCCTCCAGAGGTCGACCTCTCTATTAAGAGACCTTTACGCGGCCTCTTCTCGCGCTTCTCCCTCTCTCTCTCTCTCTCACTCTCTGCCCGCCTCTATCCAGCTCTCTGCCGCGTCACGTATTAGATTGGAGGGTGTAAGCGCGAGTCCACATTTTTTACTGGAACTCCGTGAACGACTTTCCTGCAACCTGGAGACCCCCCGCTCTTCATCAGCCAATCGCCTATCTGCTCTATTCGTTTCAGGTTTTTGTGCGACTCCGATGCTGCGCGGGGTGTGTCGAAGTTTCTGGTGCAACCGAAAATGAGGTTTCTTCGCGCGAAGGAATTTCTGAGAAATTCCGATTCGCGTACACGTCGGGCGATCGGATTTAATGGCCAAGAAGTTGACGTTCCTGATTATAGATCGTTGCACGCGTAGAACGAATGTCTGCGGAATAAAAATGTTCTATCGTCCGACAAAAAATTATGATTCCTGCAAACGCGAATATCCTTTCAATCTTTACGAACGTGCTGTCCAAGAATGTTACTTAATTTCGGTAGAGTAGCGTGATGAGTGACTGCTTCAATATGTGCTTTATAAATTGTGTATTTTCAATCGATAAAACGCAACCAATTCGAACGAAGACGATATCGTCCGTTTTTACATAAATGCATATAAAATGATCGTACCTGAAACGCGGCCGCGGTTCCGACGAAACCTTAAAACACTAAAACTCACGCATTCTGCTGATATCCGGCGTACAAAATACTCGAAAATGTTGGAGTCGAGACGGCCGAGACCGCCGAGACCGCCGAGACGCAGGATCGGGCGAGAGGATTCGTGCGGCGCGGAGGCGTCGAAGAATCGGGAAGAATCCGAGGGGACGGAGGGAAGGCGAGTTTCGAGTCGAATTTTCGGTGAAACCGACCGCGCTAATTTTCACGTCTAATAAAACGCGACGCGAGGGAGGAGGGAAGGAGATTTCTCCCCGTGGAAGTTTATGGTTTCCGCTATCGGCGAAACGTCGCGGGTCCTCCTCCCCGCGCGTTTATGGTTACGCGAAATTCCTCTCTCCGGTCTCGCCGTAAAACTATTTTATAGGAGATGTAGACACCGGTTGTTTATTGCTCGCGCGACCTCCGGCCTGTACAAGGTCGAGTTACAGCTAAAAGCCTGTGTTCTACAAGACGCGTTAATATACGAGCCCTTCTCTCGACGTTTCGCCGTACGCCGCGCTCCTCGTCTCCCCCGATGTTCCTCCATCGAACCTCACCGATTTTTCCGCACCCGTCCGCCTCGTTTTTCCTCCCGTGTTCGTTGCGAAACCCTCGAGATCTTGCATTCGATCGCTACGACGACCGAATCGAAACGAATCGAATCGAATCGAATCGCTCGACCGTCCTTTCGCCGCTGATCGATCTCGATCAGCCGCGGCGTACCGAGAGTCGACGAACGAGATTCTGCCCGCGGGTAGACGCGTTTTTACTGGAGTCTATGTTAGAAAGCTTCAGTCTTATTTACAGGGGGACGCAAGCGGATAGGCGACAATCGTTTTGCGTTATCACACAAACAACCTTTCTAAACGTACATACGTATGTAGCTGGAGATACTTGGAAAGCTTCGAATTACCCGAGACGAGCGGTCGTCTCGTTTTGAACGCTAACGTGCCACTCGATTCGCGTGCTACGCGTTAGATCGCGCGACGTTTATATTACACTGCGGTTAATCGGCCTCGAGGCTTTCAGAGGTCAGCCGTATTCCTGTAGAAATACTCACTTTTAGATCTAACAATAAGCGCGTACAGATTCGATTCTGAGGTTGTAGCCAAAGGTACGAAAGCTTGCAAAGCGTGAAAAAATATTGACCACGGTTCATCCGCAGGAATAGAAGTAACACAACTTACCTTGTGAAAACCTCGAACGGTACCAGAGCAGAGACACCCGGATCAGGCCTCTCAAGGTCATTTTCTTGTCTACGATAGAGAAATTTCTTCTTGTCGCTTTAATCCTTTCGCTGCGTCAGTGACCGGCCGAAAATCGATGATACGGCGCCGAGTTGTACATTTTTCCGATATAAAGATACTATCGCACGGGTAGGTAACAACCGAAAGACTTTGATTCTGAAAAAGCTAGCTGGAATGCCGACGAAATCGGGATTTACGTTCCACCGGACAAGATCTACACCCGGAAGTCTCTAAAGAACGCGCTAAAAGTGAGAAGAGAATTTTCAGAGGGAGTTACGACCTTGAACGGCCCGGTCAGGATGTCTTCGCTGCAGCAGCAAGAAGCCTGGCCACGAAAGGCAAAAACTCTAGGCTAGTATATCACACAGATTAACCTAATCGCGGGATAATCGATCCCGATCGGTCCCGCGTTCTCGATCACTTACGACTCGCTCGCTAGCGACACGTGTTGATGGTCTTCTTGACCAGGCAGGTGTTGCAGGTGACCTCGCAGCACCAGTGGAACCTGCACTCGCAATTGATCTTCTCTTTGACGATCCTGGTGTCGTATCCTCTGCCGCAGCACAGCAGCTCGCAGCCATCGACACCCTGGCTGGTCGAGTTGCATCTTCGACCCTGAGTCCCCAGAGAGCCGGTCTTTCTGTTGGCTTTGCAAAAATCTGGCGAATCCTCGCTGTATATCAGATCGAATCTGTCGGGGGGCTTGATGGTCGGACCCTCCGTGATGAAGCTGTGGCCGTCGTTGCTCGGTATCACCTTCGCAGCCCCGTCGAAAGACTCCTTCAGCCTGTTTCCAACGTCTCGGAACGGTGGCATTTTCCTCCAGCAGGTGCGAACCGTGCAGGAGCCCGAGAGGCCGTGACACTTGCACTCCGTCCTCATGAAGTCTCTGACCGCCTGAGAACAAACGGACGGTTCTCAGCTCGCCTTTCAAGTAAAAACCGAAAGAACTGAAATCGGTAATAATACCGGTCTGCATGAAACGGTTGCCTACCAGACGCCCGGCGTCGTTGTTGTGAAGCTTCACCAGAGTTTTGATGTCGCTGCGTTTACGATACGGCGCATCCATGAAGTCCCGAGATTTCTTGAAGCCGAATTTCACGTTGTCGCCGCAGCCACCCCATTCCCAGTCTCCCTCGGTCGGCAGGGACTTCTCCATCTCGGCGTTTCGAGCCAACTTGCTCAATCGATTACCTGCGTGTATCGAAACGGTTCGCATATCTAGAAACTCAGGCCCGGACACGTTGGTCTTCGCGGCTGGAACCGGACGGATACGACGGAACTCTTACCCTTCGACGTCATTTTGTCGCAGGAGCATTCCACGAGGTGGCCCATGGTGCAGGCTCTGGTCACCGCGTAGGTCACCCCGGCAGCGGTGATGGCGTTCACGAACCCTGTTTCCCTGGTATCTGAAATCAATCGCAAACATACGAGTCCTATTATAGCAGAGGCACCGACAGCTGCCGCTTCGAGGTCCCTCCATTTCCGCTTATTCGCACGAAAGCATAACGAGCGAGAAGTTCCGCTTTCAAGATGCAGATCTACAAACATTCCGAAAAATCAAGAAAAGACTGTCAGTTCCTAGCTTCACCCATCTAACTTAGCTAAGATTGCAAAATTCACAATCCAGAATCTTTGCACGCCTCCGTAGATCAATTCGAAGTAACTCTCATCCAGTTCCGAAATGTCTGCCTAAATCGTATTCCATTGAATGAACCGATCACCGGTACTCGGTGGTCTCACAATCGGCTGAATTGCGCAATGGCCAGTCGACCGCGCTATAATCGGGATGAAAAGGAGAGCGAGCTCCCAGCGGAGATGTCTCGAATTAGAAGTACATTGTCGTGAAAGGGTTGGGACAGGGGGGTCAGGAATGTTGGTCGCGACAGGTTGAACGATTCGAAGTGGACGGTGTCGGACGTGGAGTTTCGGTGGCGTGCGTATTCGGTTTCACCTGTCACGTCTCCACTCCATCATTAGGCAGACAATGCGCGGCGGAGTTCCACCCCTTTTCAAAACGGCAGATTACCACCGCCTCCGTCCCTGTCACCCATTGTCTCCCGGCTGGCCGAGCATCCGGCTTTTGCAAATCCCCTTTTCTTTTATTTCCGCGTTTCCAGGGCCCTCCTTCATCCTCCTCCTCCTCCTCCTCCTCCTCCTCCTCCTCCTGCTCCTGCTCCTGCTCCGTTTTGAGAGGCTGCGTCCGTGGCCGAGCGCGGTTTCTCGCGCGATCAAAGTTGGCGACAGATAGAATCTTGCGGCTGAGACGGGATTAACTTATAATCGTAACGCGGAATGCGGGCCCAATTACCGATTCCGCGGCGAGAATCGTCGTGATCGAGGTGTATCGCGAGCGGATCTGTCGGCGATCCAGGCCTCTTGGCCGCGATCGAATCGCTCGAAACCGAGCGTTTCCGCGCCGCGAGGCAATTATCCGTTTCGAACGTTTCAGCCGGAACGGAAACCAGTCGCGAATACTAAACCGCTCCGCTCTCTCGCCGAAAACGTCGCTCGTGTCACCGATATCTCTCGGAGCTACCGCGGATCTGCGCGAATGCTCGGAGAAAATGACGACTCGACGGTAGAGAAATACCGAGCGGTCTGTACAAAAGCGGATGACTCGGAACGACGGAAATGAAGTGCATCAGACATCGTTTGCGAGCCTCATGGATATCATGGCAGACAGTTGTTTGAACAGATATCGACGCACTTGCAGAGTGTTGAGACGAAAGCGTTCGATACGATCCTGAAAGACTTAACGAATCACCAGGTTTACTTTCAGTCATCGACATACCGACCATTTCTTTCGACAACGATGCTCCATCTTTCTCTAAACTTCGTGTACGTTCATCGCATAAACACTATATCTATGTTTATGTGACGCAGAAGGCGAAGCGACATCGCTCATGGGATGATTCGATATCGTACACAGCTCATGATACGGACGAAATTGTTTTATCGACGCGAATAAACTTGAACGTAATCTCTCCGAGTTAATAGCAATCGGCCTGTCATGCTTGCACTTCCCAATTCTGTGAACGCAGCAGTCTCTCTGTATGATCCGTCGAAGGTCTGTCGATCGCGTTTCAAACAACAGATCCCTTACGAATCAGATATTTCGAAATATAATTAGCTGCAACGACAAAATCCTACGGTGGGCTGCTTCGGTTGTAACTCACCGATATCGGCTGCGAGACCGTTGGACCGGCACGGTGGGCGGGTGTGCGAGTAAAAACGAACAGCGAGTCATCGACGGTCTCGAGACGAAATGTCCTCGGACGTGAGGAGAACGGAGGCGATTCCAGTGGATCGAGGCTCGAAATCTCGGAGGATTCCGCGGAGAAAATGGAGAAGGGTGCGGAAAGGAAAAGACGGTGCAAAGGGAGAGGATCGAGGTTGGGAAGGGGTTATACGCGTTAAGGCTGGTTCCCATGGATTCCAGCCGGGTATCTTCAGCGCGGATCGACGCACGGACGGACGGACAGACGGACGGAACGAGAAGAAGCAGCCTGCCACCGCCCGCGTATCTTCCGATGCATCGCCTCACCTTTCAGTGCGTATTTAAACGATACGATAGTTTTATACGAGCGATCTGATATCGAGGTTCGAGAGCGAAAGGCCCTGGCTGCCTTCTGCAGCCCGGCCAGCGGCCAACCTTCTTGCTCCTTCGCTCGATCTCGATCCCTCCCTTCTTCCACCTGAGATCCCTCGTCGCGACGGAATCGCCGAATCTCCCTTATTTTCACTTCCGGAACCAGTGTCCTCTCTCCATCCGAATCTCGGCCTTTCGATCGCCTCCTCTTCCTCTCCCTCGCGAACGATGGAACGTGACCGGGATCGTTGATACTTGCCACTGATATATCCTCGGTCGCGGTTTCCACAGCTTCCAGACACCGCTGCCCACTTCACCTTATCTCGTTTTCGTAAACGCGGAGGCTCGGAATGATTGCAAAGAAGCTTCGAGCGGAGTTTCTCAAGTGAAATTCGCGCGACCGTACACCGAGTTGCGATTCTACGTCCGGTGTGGATGGACGTCGACTTTACCTTATTGTCAGACGATTCTATGGACTGTCTGACTGGCCATTTCGTGTATAATATGTTACTATCTTTATGCGTTTATGGTTCCTACGGACGGTGTTATTTTGCGTGCGCTGCTATCTCCGGTACCAGTGAGACCAAAATGGACGAAAGAGTAGGAGCGATCGGTAATAAGGGTAGGGTGCGCGGTGAAGTCGATCGCGCGACAGCGGATGGTATCGAAGAGTATTCTCGTGTCGGAGGGAAGGTAAAAGAGCGTGGCACGGAGGCTGGGGAATGTTCGAGGTGGAGAGGAGCAGCAGGTAATATAAATCACTTCGAATCAATTAGACACGAGGGATCGCGAGCCGATGATCTTGCAGTGCCGTGCTGCCAGGTGCGCCCATCGTCTCGGGTCGCCCCGACGGCTCAGCCAATTATCAGCATTCCGGGGCATTATCCTCGGAGCGAGACTTACGCCGTGTTTAATTGCGAGTGGTCTTCTTCTTCTTCTTCTTCTTCTTCTTCTTCTTCTTCTGCTTCTTCTTCTTCTTCCACCACCTCCTCCGTCTCTTCCTCCCCCTCTTGCGTGGCTTCTGATTTTCGCGTTTACTCGCGAAACAACGTTCGCGTCGATGCTGCTCGCTTCGGCTGCTGGACGCACTCCGATCGAGGCCCGTCTCGTCGTCGTTAAAGAGCTCGGACGTGCACTCTCTGATTTCTCGCTGTACAGGCGGGTCGACAGGATGCTGGCAAAATCTCGAAACAACTTTCCGACTTTCTGGAGCTCAACAGTTCCATCATGATCGTGTTTGCGGGCACCGTGGTTGCGAAGACCGAAGGTTAAAATTCGTTCTACGCATCAGGCGAGACCACCGTAGGCGATCGTGTAACAGTAATCGAAAAGAGAAGGGCGACGGGTGGCGGAGACAGGGTGCTGAAACCTCCGGTGTCAAGAAGAAGACCGCGAGGCTCTTACAGAAGGACCGCAGAGCGATGTCCAAAGTCGGTTCATGAGAGACGGACCCGAGTCATAGCCAGACCGATTTGTTGGTCCGTCCGTGGGTACAAATTCTCCCGAGGAACGTTCACCTGGCGGATAAAGAGCTTCCACGGGTGCTTATGACGAAGGTTCGGTGCGGGATAGGGAGCGGAATGTTTGAAGGATTGGAAAGGGGATCGAAGAAGCGGAGAATCTCGAGTCTCCGCCGTCTATCATCGTGTCGAGTGAAACGCAATCTGTTTACCGGTCGATTATATAAGGAGGAGAAGATTCTCATCCGGTCGCGAGGTCACCGGTACCCTTTTTGCGACATCGATCGCTTAACGGGACGGTCTCTCGATGAAACGCCACGAATCCGCGCGATCTCCTTAACCGGCTGACGCGTCGAACTTTACGATATTCCGCGTCCGGAGAATCGTCCAGAAGGGTTCTACATGGCACGGAGCAGGCTAGAGAGGCTGGAGGAACCGATCTCGTCCAGGATAGGGACGATTTGTCGGCGCGAAATCGTTGATTTATCGAATCCGTGCTCGCGGTCTGCTCGCGCATGGGAGCACGTCCTCGAACGAATCCGTCGTAAATCGCCGGGTGATTAATCGGTCCATGGGATTATGTAAGCGTGTAATTTGCGACGGTGCCTGCATTGTAGGAATTATGTCGGCGGCTCGGCGGATCGACGCGATACCATCGAGCCGAGTGATTTGTTTGGCCGGTCGGCGATTTATCGCTCGCGCGATAGATCGCGCTCGATCGATCCTCCCCCCGCGTATTCGTAAATCGACCAGAGGCTCGCGATCGATACCGGATGCGGCGGCGGCGGCGACGGCGACGGCGGCAGCGGCAGCGGCAGCAGCCGCGGTTTCCTACGGGTCGCTCTAATTGCGGCCGGATCGGCGCACGGCGGAAGATAAATCGAGGCGAACGTTCGTAAATAAAGAGGAGAATATCGAATGAGCCGAGGAGTTAACCCCGGTGTGCAGGAGAGATCGTTCGAAACCTCTCCAATAAATACAGCGAGAACGGACGCATGAATGCCAGCAAAAATCGCCCAATGACCAATTGCGGCGACGGCCGCACTCGCCTTTTCCCGAGATTCCGCGAGATTTTTCAGCGGCTCTCTCGGTATCACCGCTGGATTCTCCTCTCTCTGCCCAGGAATTTCTTCTGCCCTCTCTCTCCGTCTCTCTCTCCTCTTGGCCTCTCTTTGCCGGCCGAGATACCGCGGTAATTACGGCGAATCTTCTATCCATCCCTCCCTCCCACCCTCCCCTCTCACTCTCCTACTACCATACGACGAACTCTCGACGCGCATCTATTAGCGCTGACGTGAAATCTCGGTTTTTTCAGACAACTTTCAAGCCACCTATCTTCGCTTCTGACGATGCACACGGTGGTCCCTTGCTATTCGCTGTGCGAAATCGTCGAAGCGAAGAATATTCGCGGATAGCTTACATTTACTTTGCGCTGCGGCAAGAAAGAATCTTTCGAAAATAGACCGGGTGAATACGCGTGGAAAATCGAGAAACGATCGCTTCGAGCGCAGCAGAAGATACGCGGTCAGGACGGAACGGAGAACGAGGATATGGAGGTTCTCGTTTTCTTCGGCCTCCCGGCCCTTCGTTCCCTCGGGCAACGTAAAATCGAGCGAGCATTCAAATGTCACCGGCGAACGACCGCGCTCTAACAGAATAACAGATCTGTCCCGATCCGTTCCGTTCTCCTCTTCTTCTCCGCAATCGACTTTCTGTGCCTCTCTTTCTCCTCCTTTCACCCTTTCTCCGGCCACCGAGGCGAGTTAAAGCCACGGTAGCCGAGATACAATAAACGTACGGGACATTAAACTGTTTGCTATTGTCAATCCTTTGTGCCGTGGTACCGGCGCAGCATCTTCTCCGAAGGCCCCGATCAGGGTACAGTCCAACGGGAAAGTATCCGTTCCGTTTCTCTCGCGAATCGAACGCTATTTATCCCGGTCGCACGATGTCTTTTCAGAGGGCGTATAAACCATGACCGGTCCGAGAATCCGATTTTTCTTTTGCGTTTTCTACAGCTTCGCCGCCTATCGCAGACTCACCCTGTGCGTATGCTCGAAGGAGAAATTTGTTTCTGCAAATAGAGGCAATTGTAAATTATTCACTATCGCCTCTACCGTTTCTCCTAGTTGTGAACATTTCCGTCCTTATTTATTTCGCACACCAATGGACGACAAATCATTCAGCGAGCTACCCCCTCTGATCGTTTCGTGCAGAGCGGTGCGATAAAGAAAAGTTGTAGCAAACAGCGAATCGATTACAAATATAAACTCTTGAAGGAGCTCGTAAAAATCCGCGGAGACGCATCGGACGAGCCTGCGAGAGGTTTCGAATCGAGGACGCGGTTCGGTATGCAGAGAGTGAACTGGTCGGACAATGGGGAAGCGAGAAAAAGAATCGTTCGATGACGGCGAAGGAGACTATGGTCCTCGCTGACAGTGGACACCAGAGGCGTCTTTAGTCACGGGCAATTTCCTTCCTTCTGGCAGCGCTGGAAGCGAGAAAAATTGGGGTTTCCCTTTTGAACGGGAAGACACGCTTCCCCCATAATCGGCGCTCATGGCTCGTGTATTGTCATTTCCTGTGGCGAGGGTGCCGCCGTCCTAGCCACCACCTCTCTGCTGGAGTGCCACACAGATAAATCATGGCAATTTCCTCGCTCCCGTGGACCCACCGCAGGTCCCCGTTTCATATCCACCGTGTCAATTTCCCGCACGCAATTCCTCGAATCGCTGGCAAACTTGAAACCGACTTCGGGGCCGAATCCTCGTCTGTTTTCAAAACAATCAGACTCCGGATGGGCGGAGAAGATACGGCGATCTTCTGCGAAAAACAGCTCAATTGTACGTCCATTTGACAGGACGATAACGGAAACGGCTGCGTTCATAAGGTTCGCAATTTATTAACTGGGAGGTCTCTCTGAATTTATATCGCGGGAAGAGAAAAATTAGACGAGCGAACGTTCCAATTACTCGTCCTCCGACCGATTACCGATTTCTTCTCCCAATTTCATCAGAAATCGTCATTGCGCGTTTGTTTAAATAATGAAACAGGGTGTCTGCGAAGTCCACGGGTCGGATGGTCTTCGATTCCGCAGCTAATTTTTATGACAGCGTTTGGTCTTGTGAGATCATGTTAAAACTGTGGGGCCTTAATGACGACGGCAGCGGTCGGTTGGCGCGAACCACGAACAAGCCGTTCGGAGCTGTTAGCGTTTCCTTCGAAGCGGACGGGACGAGACGAGACGAGACGAGACGAGACGAGACGAGACGAAACGGGACGGGACGGACGATAATGAGCGAGCTAAAATCGATTTAGCGGCTCGGCGCTAAGTGTTTTGTCGCCTCGCGAACTCGGTGCTAACTAATACGCTCCGTGGACCCAGCTCCCCTCGCACCTTCCCGCCTGAATTTGCCAAAGCGTTTTCCGCGAGTCACGCCACACACGTCGAGGATAATAATTCGCGTACCGGTCGGTCGTTCGTTAACGTCGCTCCTCTCGATTCTTCCGTTCGCTCGTTTGCTCCTTGAAAACCCGCAGAAACTCATTTTTCTTCGATACGCGAACGCCCAGGGAGCACGGAGGTTCTAAATCCGATCATGTAAATTCTTGGATCAAAGTCCTCGCCGTACATCATGTTACATAATGTTTGCAGTCACTTAAGAAGCAATTACTGATAATTTAGCGATACAGCTGGACGCGGACCTGGTCGAAAGGACGCTAAAATCTAAGTATTGACGGTAGCTGTTAGCTGAATGTCGTACACTAATAATAGGATTAGTATGTCCAAACTTGGGAGCGAACGTCTTCGCTTTACCGTAGGAGAAGATTCTAATTTTTCTGCGCGACGAACTTATACAGGCCGTGGTATTTCGATGGGTTTCGAAGTTGACACTGATGTGTCAACAGCAAAACGGACACCCATCTCGGCGATGACCGTGGCCAGAGTGCCTTAACTTCGCCGATCGGACGAGAACCGAGATATTCTTTTTTAGATTTTGCTCACCGTGGAATCGTTTCATGACAATTAGGAGCCTTATGTGCAATAAAACGAAACAAGAATTTTTCAATCTTTGCTCTCCTGGAAAGCGTTCCTGAAACATGATAATAAAGACCCGATGCGCTCGACAAGAGCCGGCGTGTGTTATCTCCTCGGCAACGCCGTTGATCATTTTCTTCCATTCTTCTTCTCCTTTCTGTGCGCCGTGGTATGGCAAAGACGTTATAATGATCATCAGCCTCGCCTGCGGCGTATCTGGAAAAGTCTGTTCAGCGGCGGAATCGGGCCGCTATCGGCGCGCATTCATAAAAGAGTGTACGCGAGAACAGCGTTGACACGCGCGACTCTTCTGCAGCAGCGAAGGAATGCAAAGTTTCTCGCGAGCCGGACGTGCAATTATTTCTCTAGTTTACTGGAAGATTCCAGGGGCGCTGAGATATTCAGGAGCGAGTTTTTACGAGCCGCCGATGCCGGCGCTCTTACTGCCAAATAATTAGCCCCCGATTTAGTGGCGATTCCATTTAGCCAGCCGCTGCTGCCCTATTACCGATAAACGCGATCCCGCTGGTTCGCCACGATTTTCGACCGCGCCCCCGGGGACCACCTTCGTCGACACCGTGTTTTATTAAGCGTAAACCGTCCTCTTTATTTCCGCGACCGGTCGACACCGACCCTCCTCCGCGTGCACCGCGTTCGATCCCCGGTACACCGTAACCGCTTCATCGAACGATCGCCGGAACGACCGATCGAATTGTCATCGGGCACGAGTTGAACGGCGCGGCGATGGACGATCGTTTCGAAGCCGCAGAAACGTTGTGAAAACCCCGAGCGAGAGGAATCGCGGCGAGAGTTCGTCAACGCGCCAAGGTGAGCACCCTCGTTAGAGAGCGGAGAACCGTCCGCGAAAAGAATGTTTTCGCTGCGCACCGGAGAAGCTTTGCGAATTTTTCCTCGCTCGAGATCTCGCTGAACGATCCAGCGAGCGAGATAGATTCGATCGAATCGAGACGGGAACGGTCCTCGAATTCGAAGGAGGTCGTTCACCGTGGCAGTTCGAGAGATTTCGGGGAACAAAATGGTTCGTGGGTCTCCGGCTCTCGATCGGGAGAAGAAAGAGCAATTTGTTGGCTTTTAGAGAGTCCACGGAATCCCGGGGAACGAAGAAAAGCACTCTGTTAATTTGGCCACGGTATCGAAGGAAGGATTGCTGGCGTTGGATCCTCCGTAGGAAACGAACGTCAGGGCAGCACAATAAATTCCTTCCTCCTTTCCTTTCCCCTGGTAGCTCTTTCCACGGGTTTTTGACGCCCGTGTTCCCCTTATCGCGACACGCGGCACCCCTCAATTAAGAGGTGCTGCTCGTCCACCGATGTTCTACCTCTCCTGGATCTCTGCTGGACTCGGACCACACAGCGGGAGCTACCTGCGGAGCTAACCTATCGGCCAGATCGCGCCCATAAAAATTAAACGTCGCCAGATAAATAAACGTCAATCGAGAATTAAGATAGGCGCCGCCGGTAGCGTGCCTTCCTCCTCTCGGCTTTTTCTCCACAGACCTCGCCCGTTAGGAATTTTTCCCGGCTGCATCCGTCGACGACCGACCGATCCCACGAATTTTTCTCTCTCCCTGCGAGCACGATCCTCGAATCCTGCCGTGCATCGCGTGCTCGCCGACCTCCCACTGCGAATCTTTCGCCAATTTTGTCACAGCTTTTCGTCGATGCGTCTCAATACAGCCGGATCTCGACTTTCTTTTCTGAGAACCACGACGTTTTCCGGTCACCATTGAACGTTTGAGAATCGTTAACGCGCGATTCGGTGTCCAGAGATATTACCTTCTCGGTTGTCATATCGAGGCCGCTGGACGCTGGTATAATTTAGTGAAAAATCGTTTCGAGCGCTAGAGATTCCAGCGGGTGTTTCATGAGAGCTAAAGCTTGTCTTCCAGGCTGGTATTCCGAAGGAATGCGTTTGTCATAGTGACCGAGATGAAGCATTCGAGTCAAGGATATTTAGGATCGAAGATGCGTTCGTGAGATCTGCCTTAAATAAAAAGATAAATCACACGAGCGGTCCAGAGTTCTTGTAGGATGTCCGCGACACGAGCTGATATTTATACCCGAGCGTGTCTGCAAGACCATTTACCGAGAAACAATCAGGCTGCCATGTCCTGAGGCTAATATATCTCAGACACTCCATAACTTTTAGAAAATGGACGTTTCAACAGTTCTTATTTTTCCGTTTCCATTCGTTCTCAATGTTTTCAAAATATCAACGCTCTCACGAGTCGCTCGTTCGCCGTGCGATAGCCACAAAAGAATAATTAGAGAATAAAAGGATTAACGCTCGCGCCTTCGCCAACAAGAATTAAACTGCAGAAAAGAAACAAAGAAACAAAAGGCATAAGCGCGTATCCATATCCGTGAAGAGGTAAATCGGTAAGAAGAGAAGCCGCGTGACACAGAAAACTGCAAAGGGTTGATATCCAGCCAAGACGGTTGCGGAGTTCAAGGCGGGGGGTAAAAGCTGTTAGGACACAGTTTTTTTTCGGATGTTTGAACGAGCGAAAACGTGAACCCCCGCGAGCAGAAGAGCGTGATTGTGCGGGTGCACGCGGCTCGCCGAGGGTGGCCCGAAAACTCGTATATTTCTTGCTACGGACTTCCCAGGGCGAGCTGTCTTCGCCCGGGGTCGCAGATAAATGACGACGTCGAGGATTGTCACCCGAAACGACCGGTTAACACATCGCCACCCCTGTCATCGATCCGCGCCGGCCAATAATGCACCCGGCACCCGGGATTTATGTACCTGCCGCTCAACCTTTTCCCATCCGACCTACCGTTTTCGGTGGAAGCTTCCGAAAACCCCCGAAAACGGACCTGCAACCTGTCCGAGCCGATTCGGGAGCTCATCTTACCGCTCCGATGGATGAATCGATGCGATAAAGCGGTTGGAAAATATTGGTCGAAGCTACCGAGATCGCTGCGAGCAGCGGAAGACGGAGACTTTAAAACTAATTGAAGTCACGCGCCTTCGTGACTCGAATCGTCGCGGTTGAAATTATTTTGCCCTGCGTGTTACGGGTTCTGTTTAACTTCGGTGCGTATTCATTCGCACGTAAGAATCTCGAACATTTCATTTTCGCTTCTTCTCGTAGCGATGACGAAGAGCCAAAGATCGCTGGCAACTGAAAACGGGGGTCTTGTTTCGAGGCGGATTTTAAGAACCCCGTCGTGCTCCAGCTTCCCCTGCTTGCACGATTCGCGGTGGCCGTTGCAAGGAATTTTTCCGCGGACGGACGACGGCGGAGAAACCGCGTAAAACGTCGGTGGCGGCGGAAGCCGTTTAATTGTTCGGGCGCGCAGCTGCCGACAGGAACTTTACGATTCCTTGCTGGAGCGTAATATAATCGGATTTTGTCGTGTTTACGGGCGCGATATCGTTTTTATGGGGTGAGTGGGGCTCGTAAGTGCCAGGTGGAACGCAAATTAGGTCCACCGGGGGGCAGTTCCTCGCGGTTTCCGGTCGCAGCGGCTCTCTCGAACGAATATCTCTCCGTGTGCGGTATCGACAGTCGATATCGAGAATTCCAACGCACACCATACAGTATCTCACGTACTGAATATCGCCGTAAACGTCGAACCACGATCGAAAGAGTTAATTAAATTCACCGGCCACGAATTTATCGCAGCCGAAGGAAATCGATGCATTTTTTCCAATTATCCTCGTACGGTATTAATTTCTAGCTATTATAAAAAGAATTGAAATATATTGTTAATGGTATAATCGCGGTTCAAGACAGTTTCTGTTCGATGCAATTCAAACGTTCGCATTAAGCCAGGTTCGAGCAATATATTCGGCTCGAATCACTGCAACAGAATTACAGGGTGATGCGATGATCCTCTAGGAAACACGGCTCAATTATACGTTTATTTAATAATATAATCATGTAAACAGCTGCGTTTATAAGGTTCGTTAGGAGAACTCTCTGTATTTATATAGGGCGAGGCTTGCGAGGCAGGCTACTTAAAGAAGATTTTTCTTAATTTTCTAGATCGTAAACGATGTTACCCTAACATCTGGTTATCCCATAAGTAACGTCGTTCGTTACTCTAAAATGATACCTTCGATAAACGCGGCTCTATCGCTCGAATGTAGAAGTTATCTATCGGATGATCCGTTATAAACGTACGTGGTTGTTGCGCGTCTCACCTACATAGATATTGAAATTACAAGAAGAAGCAAATGTACGCGCACGTGTCGGTGCTCGTGAACGGGTCAATCCGTCGATTCACCGGCTCAGGAAAATAATACGATGCGTTCTGTCCGTGGAATCTTGAAACGAATACCGATCGCCGGGCATCGCCGACAGTGTCGGATATAATTCGACCATCGATCGTCCAGCGTGAAATCCACCGACGAATCGCATCAGCCACGAATCACGATCGATGCGATCGAGGGTAATCTCTCGATCGTGGACGAGCGTAGAGAGAAAGAGAAAGAGAGAGAGAGAGAGAGAGAGAGAGAGAGAGAGAGAGAGAGAGAGAGGCGAAGAAAAGAGATGAGAAGAGAAGAGAAGAGAAGGGAAGAGAGGAGAAGGGTCCTCGAGGACGGTCGCCTTGGCAATGAAGCCTTTAATTAAGGGAACATATTGCCACTAATATCCGACGGACAGTGTCAATCTGTCAGGCTACCAAAAGGCACCGATCTGATAGCGGAACCTAGAGAGCAGTTCGGCCTATTGGACACGCTGTCTTCGATTTAGTTGTCGTGCTCGATCAGCCGGAATTAATCCATCGGACGGGCAACTGAGCGAGCCACGCGGACAGGTTTGCTCCGGAACGCTTGCCCGCTCGCGCGCGCGCTAAATCTAGCCGCGTGAGAATCTTTCAACGAGATCATGCCTGGTCGAGCCGATCAATTTGTTCCATTTACCTCCTGCCCGCTTCCCGAAACACGATCGCCCAGTTTCACCGTTTCGCTGCTGATACCCGGTTCGTTGACGCGATCCGAAAATCGATTCCTCGGCCCGGCCTCCTCTCATCCCTTTAATCGAATACCATCTCCGAATGCAGACAGGAATTTCACGACGCCGTAAAATCTACGGGGTCCGTTCCGGAAAGATTACGAAAAGGAACGCCCCCCAGCGAGAGCTCGAGAAAAAACGGAATTTTTTTCTATGAATCCGACCGTTGCGCAATTGCGAATGGAAATGAAATTTTCACCGCGACCACCTCATCGAGGTTCCGATATCGAAAGTCGACGCGGTACGTCTGACGTTGCGGTTGGAGGAATCAGCTTCGACGCGTGTCACTTACCCCGAAGAAGAATCTTCCTCAAGGACCTCCTGATGGTCGTGCAGTTCCACCTGCGGTTCCGGAACTGATACTGGCATTCCCTGGTTCCCAGTTGCACGCCTTTGGCGATTTCCTTGAGCAGGGAGGGCTCCTTCCGACAGATGTCCGCCATCTTGCCCTTCAGCCTCCTGGTCTTCTTGCAGACGAGCATCGGGTCCATCACCACCTGACTTCCAATGGTCCTGCAAAGTTGAAAACGCTCCGTCAGCCCCGAGTCAGCGACTTGTTCGAGTCGTCGAGCGTTAGCACCGCGCACGGGCGAGCCCGGAAAGGTAATTGAGCACGGTGTTCGAAGTGGAACACGGCGAAGGCATCGGGATAATTAAATCTCCGAGGCATTGTACCGGTGGCAGGACGAGACAGTGTCCACGGGGACGAGTAAGGAACGCGAGCCAGAAACGGGCAGAAAGAAGTTGGGAACAAAAAGAGGGACGAAGGGAATCGCTGGGAACCGCGAGTCCTCTCCTTCGGGAGTAGAAAGAAGAGGAGCAAGAAGAACGCGGACGAACCGAGGACTGAGAGCTGGGGAGTGCGCGTAAAAAAGTCATGGATAAAAAGAAGAGGAAGAGGAGGAAGAGTAGGAGGTGGAGGACTGGTACGAAGGGAAGAGAAGAAGATGAAGGAGAAGAAGGATAAGAAGAAGAAGAAGAAGAAGAAGAAGAAGAAGAAGGAGGAGGAGGGAGGAGGGTTTCGAGCGACCTTCGTTACGAAACGTTAATTAAGATCATTAGTTCTGCGTCGGTAGGATGCCGGGGCGCGTACACGACGGCCTCTCGGGAATGCAACGACCTTAATGGCAATAATTCCGTTAAGGACGGTTGCTCGCGCCCGAGCAGGTCTGTTCTCCAGCTTTTCGTTCCCGGGGAACGAAGAGGAAGAAACGGAGGTAATACGGGGCACGGTGACCGGTGACATCGTCATTTGGGCGAGGATTCCTGCGTGGAACGGCGACTGTAACAGCGAGGACAAGAACGTCGGATACGCGGAGAGGAATTCTCGAGAAACTCGCGAACCGGAGATCGAAACTCGCCGCGGAGCCGGTTGCGCACCGGCCGAGAAAAAAGGCTAAACGTTGCTCTCGTTCCCCGGGCAAAATATGCCGCATGTTGCGTCTCGCGGGACGATCCGCTCCGTTGACGGAGAAACAGCTCGCAAGAACTTCATTCGACTCGTCGATATTCCGACTCGGACATCGAGATCGAGGTGCTCCGTAAAGGACGCGCTCCGCCTCGGCGACACCGGAACCTGACGAAGAGGAAAAAACCGACGACCCTCCGACGTTTTCGTTCAAATACATCCTGGTTCGGACACGGCGACGCGGTTGCGATGGGGATCTGAAGGATGTTTGAAAGTTTCACGGAACAGCGACGCTTTCGCTTTCCGGCTCGGGCGTCGTTAACCCCGATTCCACGTGATCGTCTTCTGCTTCGTCTGCAATTCGTACCGATAGTTTGAAATTCTTATGTTCAGAGTGAAATGAATTTCATGCTTCGAGTCGCTTCTAATTTTCCAACGCTTCGAGACCCAGCGTCGAGGTTTTCCGCGAACAGTTAACCCAGCATCGCGAATCTAGAAAGGAACGCGAACGATCGCGTCGAGCAATAGCCGGCTGGCACAGATAGATTTTCCAAGAAGAGGAAAGCAATGACCAACCCTCTTCAAAGCTCTTATCCGGCAAGAACCGAGTCACGATCCTAAAAATATCCAACTTCTCAAGACGTCTTCCATCGCAGCTAGCAAACATCGTTCGACGTTCCACGGAAATGACCATTTTATTGTTTCCTCCTCTGACGGGATTTACCGCGAGCCTGCTCAACGAGCCGATAAAGTTCTTCGCGATCCGACGAAATTGAAACCGAGTCTCTGAAAAGGCAGTTTGGACGTTTCCAGGGACAAGGGACACGCGCGTTCGCGAGCCGCGAAACGAGGAAGAAACGCGAAAGAGGTGGATCCCTGCCGCGTGATACTGTCCCGACCATACGGTTCAAAGGATGACAGCCGAAGGAATATTTGCGCTGGACCGTTAACGGCCGCGCAGCTAACCACCTAACTCAAATAAACGAGAGGATCGGCTCGCCTGTCGATACGCCTCTACTCCGATGCACGGAGAACGTTACGACGTTATTAGTGCAAACACGTCGC